>OX155980.1:16570617-16772594 GCA_944548615.1 Micropterix aruncella
ATATATAATTACCATTTTTATAGATTTTACAAAAA
The DNA here is from genome assembly GCA_944548615.1 of Micropterix aruncella. NCBI lineage: Eukaryota > Metazoa > Arthropoda > Insecta > Lepidoptera > Micropterigidae > Micropterix > Micropterix aruncella. The sequence continues at coordinate 16,570,653 of OX155980.1, forward strand.
AACATGTCTATTAAATTTTAAATATATCTCAGAAAATAACAGTTAATGTTTGTATGTGGTAAATAAATAAATTATATGAAACGTAACACTCACTGTAGGGTACCCTCGGTCCGTCCTTTGTGTTAGCCGGTCGGTAAATTAGACAGCCGAAGTGCGCTTCCATTATTACGTTTCCTGTCACGAATAAACCAATAAAAGAACATGGATTTTTACAGGTAATTAATAATACTTTGTTGAGAAAAAAATCTAATTATCTTGTAAAATGCATGATTCGATTGAGGAGCGATAGAACATCGTTATGGATGCGATAATACTAGTAGTAATGATAGTAAAATATATTCGTATACCTAATTGATTATTTGAAATAATCTACCAACGGCTAATCTTAAGAAGACTATATCCCGAACTATCGCTAACGAGGAGGACTTTGCTTCAAAAAGCCAAAAAAAAAAAGTTTTCCATAATTATTTTTTTTTAAACATAAAGTTGAAATCTTATCAAGAATCTTTTATATCAGTTTGACTAACGTTTGTAAAATGTAAATATTTTTAGCGATATTAATATAAACAATTTTTCAGATATTGAATTGCAAATGTTTCTATGGCTGTGGAATTGACGGTATCTGTTTGCGCCGGTAATAGCGAGCAAAATTTTGCATTAAAGAAAAATACTAAACCAAAGATATTAATTTTTATATGTGTGTCTTCTAGATGAACTAAAAAAATAAACAAAAACTCATTAATCATATGATTTTTCAACAATTTAAAGAAATAAAATCGATTTTCGCTCCTTAATTTTGTGTTAAGTATTAAAAAAATATATCAAAACATAATTTTGGGATATTTTTAAATTCATATAAATAATAATTTAGTAATCTTTCTTTTTTTTTGAAAGACTTTGGACCCGTTCAGTAGTTTGTATTTTTAATCACCGGCGCAGTCCAGAAAAATATGAATTTGAGAAAAACGCTTTTAAAGGTTTTTTAAAGAACAGTAGTAAGTTTTTTACACTTATATTAATCCGCAACTATTAGCTATTCTAGAGGTAAAAGATTCATACATAAATTTCAATATTTAGTTAAAAAAACACGAAAAAATTGTCTTTTTTTGCCGTATATACTAGGCTCTCATCTTAAGTAGCATGAATTTGCATTAGCCCACTAAGCTTAGGTTTAACCTCGATAATGCCATAATACTATTAATATTATTTTTATTTTTTATGTAAATTTCAAGTATTTTAGGTAAAATTTATAAATTTCGTTGAAACAAGCGCCAAGGCCAAACCTAGCTTTTGTCCTAGCCATGGGTAGACTAATTCCTAAAACATATATAATTTATTTCAGGATAGGACTTTTAGGAACATATAGAGTTGTACTTACTGTATGCATTTTTGTGAAGCTTTGAATGACCAATATAAAAAAAATATATAAATTACAATTCAGTCGTCCTAGATTTAAAAATACTCCAAAAATACTGGCACTCGACGAAGAGTTTAGAGAATGCTTAAAATTCAACTATTTATACTAATATAATTATCCATATCTAAAGCACGTGTAAAGTTTACTATCACAAATACGTGATTTCAAGCAGAATTCTCTACCGAAGATTAAAATGAAATCATTAATTTACGAGATAACATAACATTCATAAGGTTTATCGCATAAATATCATTCAAATATTCGATAGCTCAGAAATATAAAGAGGCGTCTAAGCTGGATATTGTCATATTCCTCTCGGCTTCTTATTAGTAAAGTCTGTTGAGTGTTAATACGATAGTGTGGTATTACGATGGAGAAGATATTCACAGTCTGCACCGCACTAGTTGCTTTGCTGCTCATCACCACTAACGAGGTAAGATTTAACAATACCTAGTTTCACAAAATTTGAACAGTGTGTTAAAAAAATCTTGTAAGATTGCCTCTACATTAGGTTGGACCGTTTTAACTTCTTTCGACTTTTCCAGGGACTTCGTTTGAAAAAGATGCCAAGTGCAATAATGCAATCAAATGCAATCAATAGCAATAAATCAATGCAATCAAATGGAAAATGCAATCAATCGCAATATTAGGATGAAGCTCATAAGATTTTACTTTGTTTTGACCTACAATTCAAAATTTATTTGCAATAATTAAAAATGTTTTGGGACATCCTTTTTTGTACAAATTCCCTCTTGCAATAGCCAAACTAATGGAGATATCATTTCTATTACAGGTCGAGAGTCGCTGTCCTCGCGTTGACAATTCGCGATGCTGCCGCGCTAGGGATTACCGCCAAGCCATAGGATTTCAAGGTTCCTATGGCTCCGAAGTGGAAAACCTTTACCCTACCGATATCACTCGCCGGATTAGGAAGGGCATCGACTACCAAAAGAACAGCATTAGAGAAGAACTCATGAACGTGGCCAGGGTTGGATGGAATAGCGAAATCGATAGGACCAGGAGGATCAGGCAAGACGCCGACTACGTCATGAATAAGATAAACGAGAAACTGTCGTCTGCTAATCATCGTCATATTTGAATTTCATAAACACACTTTTATAGTTAATTTACATATTGTTCTTTTTCATAGCCTATTTTGACTATTCTGTGTTTTCTGGCGGACTAACTTACCTCAACAGGCGATATTCTAACCTATACCGTTGATTTTATCCTATAATAAATAACATTGGGCCTTGTTTGCGTAATAAGATTGAAATTGTAAAATAAAAAAAATATATAAAAAAAAAACATTTTTACTCTCCCTGGACACAACCTGTGCCTCATTAAAATAGACCATAGCATAACAGAGCACAGCGGTTTTAAGTGGAGGGCCATAGTGGCATAGTGGTCAGGTCGCCTGATCTTACAATGTAAGATCTTCGTCGATCGTCGAACTTTTTAAATGAATAATTGGCACGTGTGTTTTCGTGTAATTAGCCCTATTTAAAAAGATTCCGAATTTCAAAACTCCGAAACTGATCATAATTGAGGTAAGTTGTAGTAGTAATAAATATTCTAAATAGATAGATCTTTCCCATGGTGAATATGTTATTGTTTTTGGAGAGGTGGGCCTAGCGCCCATACGTTTTGGCCCATTGTCCATTAACCAACTATTGAAAACGCCGACTGTTGAATTTGCTGCTAATGGCTCTCGTGCAGTTGGAGCACTAAGACCCACTGGTTTATCAGGGTCGGCTCAACTCACTGTTCAAACAATATCATTACAAACATATCATGTCTAGCTAATCCAACATGCTCGTCAGACGCCAACGTCTTACGGCGGGGCACCAGGAAAGGAACCCAGCGGGCAGACTCGCCCCCTGACTTCGACTTACGAGTAGCGGTGATTCTGTGTTTACCGAATCTATCCCGGACCACGACATCCTTTGCCCGGCTCTTCACCCGGTATCGGGTAGCCGATCGGTCGTTTCAAGAGCAGTTGCCGTAAGGTTAACAACTAACCCCGCTCTATAAGAAAAAATACTGTTTCCAAACTTCCCCGGCTGGTCAGAACGCCCAATCGATTGGCTGACGCCGCACGGTGCGCAAACCGTCCGGGAGTCAACCTTCTCCAGGGGATTCCAGACTCCTACCCGGGCTCGCACTTCTGCGTGGAGGCCGCCGGATGGGTGTTGACCCGTGCGTTTGGCCGACTTTACACATGGGTCTTATGGGCCAAACTGCAACAGGGCCCATTAGCTCCCAAACCATTGGAACAAATAGAGCTATCAACTACAATTACGGTTGAACCCGTCACCTCAGGAAGTTTTAACGATTGGTCGTTCTATCTCCCGTGAAGTGAACGCAGAAGACTTGGACAAAACAGTCCACTGTCAAGCGCCGTCACATGCTCGTAAGAGGCCAACGCCTTATCCGCGAGATAACCAGGTATGGTACCCAGCGGCTTACACTCACGTCCTTTCTTCCAATTGCGACCAAATTACTAAGGTCTCTCGACTGGTTACGAGTTCCTGGTCGCTTGCGCGGTCCTCTCCCTAACGAAGCGGTGAAACGGAGTAAACCGAATCTATCGCGGACCACGGCGTCCTTTTCCCGGCTGTTCACCCGGGATCGGGTAGCCGATGGTCGTTTCAAAAGCAGTCGCCGTAAGGTCGGCAACCACCCCCGCTCTATAGCTTATTTAGGCTTGTAATAAACAATCGTTACATTAAAAAAAAATCTTCCTAGAATTTTTTTATTACCCTTTTATGCCTAAACTTTCGTTATTGTACGATAACTTTATTTTAGGGATTAAGGCTTATAAGGTAATAGACGATTACACAAGTTTGATTTATGAACGATATAAATGCTTTTCGGAAAAGTACTCAAATATGCCTAAAACCTATTTTTTTTAAAGTTAGTTCACGCATAATAGGATAATTTTAAAATTAATGGAATAATTTAATCACTTTATTCTCGGCAGCCCCTATTATATGATGGCCGGATGCTCAACGAATATCGTGTCGCTTCATACGATATTCGCTACAAGAATGGCACGTTCTGGAGGAACGCCAATGGGAGGTATTCTGCAAAGATTTCAGTGGCTTCAGCACTTGAATGCGACTATATGGCGTTATTGAAGACCACATTATGAGGCACCCCATCGGCAGCTCGCTTACTGTGATTGTATTGTAAAATCTTCAGATTTCAAAATGTACTCGTATTAACCATTAATGATTTTAAAAGTGAATATAAAATACGTAAGCGTCGAAATTTCAAAATCGCAAAAAAAAATATATTATTAGGTAATTAATTTCCTCTCCTCTCAATCCATTATTTGATGAAAACTCCATAATTTTATTCCATTATGGCATTTAATCAGTCGTGCATTTAAGTTTTATTTTAATTTAATTGCATTTTATTTTTATTTTTTGTACATTACCTACATCAATTATTTAATAGTTTTATTAAAGATATAAAATTACCATTTTTATAGATTTTACAAAAAAACATGTCTATTAAATTTTAAATATATCTCAGAAAATAACAGTTAATGTTTTGTATGTGGTAAATAAATAAATTATATGAAACGTAACACTCACTGTAGGGTACCCTCGGTCCGTCCTTTGTGTTAGCCGGTCGGTAAATTAGACAGCCGAAGTGCGCTTCCATTATTACGTTTCCTGTCACGAATAAACCAATAAAAGAACATGGATTTTTACAGGTAATTAATAATACTTTGTTGAGAAAAAAATCTAATTATCTTGTAAAATGCATGATTCGATTGAGGAGCGATAGAACATCGTTATGGATGCGATAATACTAGTAGTAATGATAGTAAAATATATTCGTATACCTAATTGATTATTTGAAATAATCTACCAACGGCTAATCTTAAGAAGACTATATCCCGAACTATCGCTAACGAGGAGGACTTTGCTTCAAAAAGCCAAAAAAAAAAAGTTTTCCATAATTATTTTTTTTTAAACATAAAGTTGAAATCTTATCAAGAATCTTTTATATCAGTTTGACTAACGTTTGTAAAATGTAAATATTTTTAGCGATATTAATATAAACAATTTTTCAGATATTGAATTGCAAATGTTTCTATGGCTGTGGAATTGACGGTATCTGTTTGCGCCGGTAATAGCGAGCAAAATTTTGCATTAAAGAAAAATACTAAACAAAGATATTAATTTTTATATTTGTGTCTTCTAGATGAACTAAAAAAATAAACAAAAACTCATTAATCATATGATTTTTCAACAATTTAAAGAAATAAAATCGATTTTCGCTCCTTAATTTTGTGTTAAGTATTAAAACAATATATCAAAACATAATTTTGGGATATTTTTAAATTCATATAAATAATAATTTAGTAATCTTTCTTTTTTTTTGAAAGACTTTGGACCCGTTCAGTAGTTTGTATTTTTAATCACCGGCGCAGTCCAGAAAAATATGAATTTGAGAAAAACGCTTTTAAAGGTTTTTTAAAGAACAGTAGTAAGTTTTTTACACTTATATTAATCCGCAACTATTAGCTATTCTAGAGGTAAAAGATTCATACATAAATTTCAATATTTAGTTAAAAAAACACGAAAAAATTGTCTTTTTTTGCCGTATATACTAGGCTCTCATCTTAAGTAGCATGAATTTGCATTAGCCCACTAAGCTTAGGTTTAACCTCGATAATGCCATAATACTATTAATATTATTTTTATTTTTTATGTAAATTTCAAGTATTTTAGGTAAAATTTATAAATTTCGTTGAAACAAGCGCCAAGGCCAAACCTAGCTTTTGTCCTAGCCATGGGTAGACTAATTCCTAAAACATATATAATTTATTTCAGGATAGGACTTTTAGGAACATATAGAGTTGTACTTACTGTATGCATTTTTGTGAAGCTTTGAATGACCAATATAAAAAAAATATATAAATTACAATTCAGTCGTCCTAGATTTAAAAATACTCCAAAAATACTGGCACTCGACGAAGAGTTTAGAGAATGCTTAAAATTCAACTATTTATACTAATATAATTATCCATATCTAAAGCACGTGTAAAGTTTACTATCACAAATACGTGATTTCAAGCAGAATTCTCTACCGAAGATTAAAATGAAATCATTAATTTACGAGATAACATAACATTCATAAGGTTTATCGCATAAATATCATTCAAATATTCGATAGCTCAGAAATATAAAGAGGCGTCTAAGCTGGATATTGTCATATTCCTCTCGGCTTCTTATTAGTAAAGTCTGTTGAGTGTTAATACGATAGTGTGGTATTACGATGGAGAAGATATTCACAGTCTGCACCGCACTAGTTGCTTTGCTGCTCATCACCACTAACGAGGTAAGATTTAACAATACCTAGTTTCACAAAATTTGAACAGTGTGTTAAAAAAATCTTGTAAGATTGCCTCTACATTAGGTTGGACCGTTTTAACTTCTTTCGACTTTTCCGGGGACTTCGTTTGAAAAAGACGCCAAGTGCAATAATGCAATCAAATGCAATCAATCGCAATATTAGGATGAAGCTCATAAGATTTTACTTTGTTTTGACCTACAATTCAAAATTTATTTGCAATAATTAAAAATGTTTTGGGACATCCTTTTTTGTACAAATTCCCTCTTGCAATAGCCAAACTAATGGAGATATCATTTCTATTACAGGTCGAGAGTCGCTGTCCTCGCGTTGACAATTCGCGATGCTGCCGCGCTAGGGATTACCGCCAAGCCATAGGATTTCAAGGTTCCTATGGCTCCGAAGTGGAAAACCTTTACCCTACCGATATCACTCGCCGGATTAGGAAGGGCATCGACTACCAAAAGAACAGCATTAGAGAAGAACTCATGAACGTGGCCAGGGTTGGATGGAATAGCGAAATCGATAGGACCAGGAGGATCAGGCAAGACGCCGACTACGTCATGAATAAGATAAACGAGAAACTGTCGTCTGCTAATCATCGTCATATTTGAATTTCATAAACACACTTTTATAGTTAATTTACATATTGTTCTTTTTCATAGCCTATTTTGACTATTCTGTGTTTTCTGGCGGACTAACTTACCTCAACAGGCGATATTCTAACCTATACCGTTGATTTTATCCTATAATAAATAACATTGGGCCTTGTTTGCGTAATAAGATTGAAATTGTAAAATAAAAAAAATATATAAAAAAAAAAACATTTTTACTCTCCCTGGACACAACCTGTGCCTCATTAAAATAGACCATAGCATAACAGAGCACAGCGGTTTTAAGTGGAGGGCCATAGTGGCATAGTGGTCAGGTCGCCTGATCTTACAATGTAAGATCTTCGTCGATCGTCGAACGTTTTAAATGAATAATTGGCACGTGTGTTTTCGTGTAATTAGCCCTATTTAAAAAGATTCCGAATTTCAAAACTCCGAAACTGATCATAATTGAGGTAAGTTGTAGTAGTAATAAATATTCTAAATAGATAGATCTTTCCCATGGTGAATACGTTATTGTTTTTGGAGAGGTGGGCCTAGCGCCCATACGTTTTGGCCCATTGTCCATTAACCAACTATTGAAAACGCCGACTGTTGAATTTGCTGCTAATGGCTCTCGTGCAGTTGGAGCACTAAGACCCACTGGTTTATCAGGGTCGGCTCAACTCACTGTTCAAACAATATCATTACAAACATATCATGTCTAGCTAATCCAACATGCTCGTCAGACGCCAACGTCTTACGGCGGGGCACCAGGAAAGGAACCCAGCGGGCAGACTCGCCCCCTGACTTCGACTTACGAGTAGCGGTGATTCTGTGTTTACCGAATCTATCCCGGACCACGACATCCTTTGCCCGGCTCTTCACCCGGTATCGGGTAGCCGATCGGTCGTTTCAAGAGCAGTTGCCGTAAGGTTAACAACTAACCCCGCTCTATAAGAAAAAATACTGTTTCCAAACTTCCCCGGCTGGTCAGAACGCCCAATCGATTGGCTGACGCCGCACGGTGCGCAAACCGTCCGGGAGTCAACCTTCTCCAGGGGATTCCAGACTCCTACCCGGGCTCGCACTTCTGCGTGGAGGCCGCCGGATGGGTGTTGACCCGTGCGTTTGGCCGACTTTACACATGGGTCTTATGGGCCAAACTGCAACAGGGCCCATTAGCTCCCAAACCATTGGAACAAATAGAGCTATCAACTACAATTACGGTTGAACCCGTCACCTCAGGAAGTTTTAACGATTGGTCGTTCTATCTCCCGTGAAGTGAACGCAGAAGACTTGGACAAAACAGTCCACTGTCAAGCGCCGTCACATGCTCGTAAGAGGCCAACGCCTTATCCGCGAGATAACCAGGTATGGTACCCAGCGGCTTACACTCACGTCCTTTCTTCCAATTGCGACCAAATTACTAAGGTCTCTCGACTGGTTACGAGTTCCTGGTCGCTTGCGCGGTCCTCTCCCTAACGAAGCGGTGAAACGGAGTAAACCGAATCTATCGCGGACCACGGCGTCCTTTTCCCGGCTGTTCACCCGGGATCGGGTAGCCGATGGTCGTTTCAAAAGCAGTCGCCGTAAGGTCGGCAACCACCCCCGCTCTATAGCTTATTTAGGCTTGTAATAAACAATCGTTACATTAAAAAAAAATCTTCCTAGAATTTTTTTATTACCCTTTTATGCCTAAACTTTCGTTATTGTACGATAACTTTATTTTAGGGATTAAGGCTTATAAGGTAATAGACGATTACACAAGTTTGATTTATGAACGATATAAATGCTTTTCGGAAAAGTACTCAAATATGCCTAAAACCTATTTTTTTTAAAGTTAGTTCACGCATAATAGGATAATTTTAAAATTAATGGAATAATTTAATCACTTTATTGTCGGCAGCCCCTATTATATGATGGCCGGATGCTCAACGAATATCGTGTCGCTTCATACGATATTCGCTACAAGAATGGCACGTTCTGGAGGAACGCCAATGGGAGGTATTCTGCAAAGATTTCAGTGGCTTCAGCACTTGAATGCGACTATATGGCGTTATTGAAGACCACATTATGAGGCACCCCATCGGCAGCTCGCTTACTGTGATTGTATTGTAAAATCTTCAGATTTCAAGATGTACTCGTATTAACCATTAATGATTTTAAAAGTGAATATAAAATACGTAAGCGTCGAAATTTCAAAATCGCAAAAAAAAATATATTATTAGGTAATTAATTTCCTCTCCTCTCAATCCATTATTTGATGAAAACTCCATAATTTTATTCCATTATGGCATTTAATCAGTCGTGCATTTAAGTTTTATTTTAATTTAATTGCATTTTATTTTTATTTTTTGTACATTACCTACATCAATTATTTAATAGTTTTATTAAAGATATAAAATTACCATTTTTATAGATTTTACAAAAAAACATGTCTATTAAATTTTAAATATATCTCAGAAAATAACAGTTAATGTTTTGTATGTGGTAAATAAATAAATTATATGAAACGTAACACTCACTGTAGGGTACCCTCGGTCCGTCCTTTGTGTTAGCCGGTCGGTAAATTAGACAGCCGAAGTGCGCTTCCATTATTACGTTTCCTGTCACGAATAAACCAATAAAAGAACATGGATTTTTACAGGTAATTAATAATACTTTGTTGAGAAAAAAATCTAATTATCTTGTAAAATGCATGATTCGATTGAGGAGCGATAGAACATCGTTATGGATGCGATAATACTAGTAGTAATGATAGTAAAATATATTCGTATACCTAATTGATTATTTGAAATAATCTACCAACGGCTAATCTTAAGAAGACTATATCCCGAACTATCGCTAACGAGGAGGACTTTGCTTCAAAAAGCCAAAAAAAAAAAGTTTTCCATAATTATTTTTTTTTAAACATAAAGTTGAAATCTTATCAAGAATCTTTTATATCAGTTTGACTAACGTTTGTAAAATGTAAATATTTTTAGCGATATTAATATAAACAATTTTTCAGATATTGAATTGCAAATGTTTCTATGGCTGTGGAATTGACGGTATCTGTTTGCGCCGGTAATAGCGAGCAAAATTTTGCATTAAAGAAAAATACTAAACAAAGATATTAATTTTTATATGTGTGTCTTCTAGATGAACTAAAAAAATAAACAAAAACTCATTAATCATATGATTTTTCAACAATTTAAAGAAATAAAATCGATTTTCGCTCCTTAATTTTGTGTTAAGTATTAAAAAAATATATCAAAACATAATTTTGGGATATTTTTAAATTCATATAAATAATAATTTAGTAATCTTTCTTTTTTTTGAAAGACTTTGGACCCGTTCAGTAGTTTGTATTTTTAATCACCGGCGCAGTCCAGAAAAATATGAATTTGAGAAAAACGCTTTTAAAGGTTTTTTAAAGAACAGTAGTAAGTTTTTTACACTTATATTAATCCGCAACTATTAGCTATTCTAGAGGTAAAAGATTCATACATAAATTTCAATATTTAGTTAAAAAAACACGAAAAAATTGTCTTTTTTTGCCGTATATACTAGGCTCTCATCTTAAGTAGCATGAATTTGCATTAGCCCACTAAGCTTAGGTTTAACCTCGATAATGCCATAATACTATTAATATTATTTTTATTTTTTATGTAAATTTCAAGTATTTTAGGTAAAATTTATAAATTTCGTTGAAACAAGCGCCAAGGCCAAACCTAGCTTTTGTCCTAGCCATGGGTAGACTAATTCCTAAAACATATATAATTTATTTCAGGATAGGACTTTTAGGAACATATAGAGTTGTACTTACTGTATGCATTTTTGTGAAGCTTTGAATGACCAATATAAAAAAAATATATAAATTACAATTCAGTCGTCCTAGATTTAAAAATACTCCAAAAATACTGGCACTCGACGAAGAGTTTAGAGAATGCTTAAAATTCAACTATTTATACTAATATAATTATCCATATCTAAAGCACGTGTAAAGTTTACTATCACAAATACGTGATTTCAAGCAGAATTCTCTACCGAAGATTAAAATGAAATCATTAATTTACGAGATAACATAACATTCATAAGGTTTATCGCATAAATATCATTCAAATATTCGATAGCTCAGAAATATAAAGAGGCGTCTAAGCTGGATATTGTCATATTCCTCTCGGCTTCTTATTAGTAAAGTCTGTTGAGTGTTAATACGATAGTGTGGTATTACGATGGAGAAGATATTCACAGTCTGCACCGCACTAGTTGCTTTGCTGCTCATCACCACTAACGAGGTAAGATTTAACAATACCTAGTTTCACAAAATTTGAACAGTGTGTTAAAAAAATCTTGTAAGATTGCCTCTACATTAGGTTGGACCGTTTTAACTTCTTTCGACTTTTCCGGGGACTTCGTTTGAAAAAGACGCCAAGTGCAATAATGCAATCAAATGCAATCAATCGCAATATTAGGATGAAGCTCATAAGATTTTACTTTGTTTTGACCTACAATTCAAAATTTATTTGCAATAATTAAAAATGTTTTGGGACATCCTTTTTTGTACAAATTCCCTCTTGCAATAGCCAAACTAATGGAGATATCATTTCTATTACAGGTCGAGAGTCGCTGTCCTCGCGTTGACAATTCGCGATGCTGCCGCGCTAGGGATTACCGCCAAGCCATAGGATTTCAAGGTTCCTATGGCTCCGAAGTGGAAAACCTTTACCCTACCGATATCACTCGCCGGATTAGGAAGGGCATCGACTACCAAAAGAACAGCATTAGAGAAGAACTCATGAACGTGGCCAGGGTTGGATGGAATAGCGAAATCGATAGGACCAGGAGGATCAGGCAAGACGCCGACTACGTCATGAATAAGATAAACGAGAAACTGTCGTCTGCTAATCATCGTCATATTTGAATTTCATAAACACACTTTTATAGTTAATTTACATATTGTTCTTTTTCATAGCCTATTTTGACTATTCTGTGTTTTCTGGCGGACTAACTTACCTCAACAGGCGATATTCTAACCTATACCGTTGATTTTATCCTATAATAAATAACATTGGGCCTTGTTTGCGTAATAAGATTGAAATTGTAAAATAAAAAAAATATATAAAAAAAAAACATTTTTACTCTCCCTGGACACAACCTGTGCCTCATTAAAATAGACCATAGCATAACAGAGCACAGCGGTTTTAAGTGGAGGGCCATAGTGGCATAGTGGTCAGGTCGCCTGATCTTACAATGTAAGATCTTCGTCGATCGTCGAACTTTTTAAATGAATAATTGGCACGTGTGTTTTCGTGTAATTAGCCCTATTTAAAAAGATTCCGAATTTCAAAACTCCGAAACTGATCATAATTGAGGTAAGTTGTAGTAGTAATAAATATTCTAAATAGATAGATCTTTCCCATGGTGAATACGTTATTGTTTTTGGAGAGGTGGGCCTAGCGCCCATACGTTTTGGCCCATTGTCCATTAACCAACTATTGAAAACGCCGACTGTTGAATTTGCTGCTAATGGCTCTCGTGCAGTTGGAGCACTAAGACCCACTGGTTTATCAGGGTCGGCTCAACTCACTGTTCAAACAATATCATTACAAACATATCATGTCTAGCTAATCCAACATGCTCGTCAGACGCCAACGTCTTACGGCGGGGCACCAGGAAAGGAACCCAGCGGGCAGACTCGCCCCCTGACTTCGACTTACGAGTAGCGGTGATTCTGTGTTTACCGAATCTATCCCGGACCACGACATCCTTTGCCCGGCTCTTCACCCGGTATCGGGTAGCCGATCGGTCGTTTCAAGAGCAGTTGCCGTAAGGTTAACAACTAACCCCGCTCTATAAGAAAAAATACTGTTTCCAAACTTCCCCGGCTGGTCAGAACGCCCAATCGATTGGCTGACGCCGCACGGTGCGCAAACCGTCCGGGAGTCAACCTTCTCCAGGGGATTCCAGACTCCTACCCGGGCTCGCACTTCTGCGTGGAGGCCGCCGGATGGGTGTTGACCCGTGCGTTTGGCCGACTTTACACATGGGTCTTATGGGCCAAACTGCAACAGGGCCCATTAGCTCCCAAACCATTGGAACAAATAGAGCTATCAACTACAATTACGGTTGAACCCGTCACCTCAGGAAGTTTTAACGATTGGTCGTTCTATCTCCCGTGAAGTGAACGCAGAAGACTTGGACAAAACAGTCCACTGTCAAGCGCCGTCACATGCTCGTAAGAGGCCAACGCCTTATCCGCGAGATAACCAGGTATGGTACCCAGCGGCTTACACTCACGTCCTTTCTTCCAATTGCGACCAAATTACTAAGGTCTCTCGACTGGTTACGAGTTCCTGGTCGCTTGCGCGGTCCTCTCCCTAACGAAGCGGTGAAACGGAGTAAACCGAATCTATCGCGGACCACGGCGTCCTTTTCCCGGCTGTTCACCCGGGATCGGGTAGCCGATGGTCGTTTCAAAAGCAGTCGCCGTAAGGTCGGCAACCACCCCCGCTCTATAGCTTATTTAGGCTTGTAATAAACAATCGTTACATTAAAAAAAAATCTTCCTAGAATTTTTTTATTACCCTTTTATGCCTAAACTTTCGTTATTGTACGATAACTTTATTTTAGGGATTAAGGCTTATAAGGTAATAGACGATTACACAAGTTTGATTTATGAACGATATAAATGCTTTTCGGAAAAGTACTCAAATATGCCTAAAACCTATTTTTTTTAAAGTTAGTTCACGCATAATAGGATAATTTTAAAATTAATGGAATAATTTAATCACTTTATTGTCGGCAGCCCCTATTATATGATGGCCGGATGCTCAACGAATATCGTGTCGCTTCATACGATATTCGCTACAAGAATGGCACGTTCTGGAGGAACGCCAATGGGAGGTATTCTGCAAAGATTTCAGTGGCTTCAGCACTTGAATGCGACTATATGGCGTTATTGAAGACCACATTATGAGGCACCCCATCGGCAGCTCGCTTACTGTGATTGTATTGTAAAATCTTCAGATTTCAAAATGTACTCGTATTAACCATTAATGATTTTAAAAGTGAATATAAAATACGTAAGCGTCGAAATTTCAAAATCGCAAAAAAAAATATATTATTAGGTAATTAATTTCCTCTCCTCTCAATCCATTATTTGATGAAAACTCCATAATTTTATTCCATTATGGCATTTAATCAGTCGTGCATTTAAGTTTTATTTTAATTTAATTGCATTTTATTTTTATTTTTTGTACATTACCTACATCAATTATTTAATAGTTTTATTAAAGATATAAAATTACCATTTTTATAGATTTTACAAAAAAACATGTCTATTAAATTTTAAATATATCTCAGAAAATAACAGTTAATGTTTTCTATGTGGTAAATAAATAAATTATATGAAACGTAACACTCACTGTAGGGTACCCTCGGTCCGTCCTTTGTGTTAGCCGGTCGGTAAATTAGACAGCCGAAGTGCGCTTCCATTATTACGTTTCCTGTCACGAATAAACCAATAAAAGAACATGGATTTTTACAGGTAATTAATAATACTTTGTTGAGAAAAAAATCTAATTATCTTGTAAAATGCATGATTCGATTGAGGAGCGATAGAACATCGTTATGGATGCGATAATACTAGTAGTAATGATAGTAAAATATATTCGTATACCTAATTGATTATTTGAAATAATCTACCAACGGCTAATCTTAAGAAGACTATATCCCGAACTATCGCTAACGAGGAGGACTTTGCTTCAAAAAGCCAAAAAAAAAAAGTTTTCCATAATTATTTTTTTTTAAACATAAAGTTGAAATCTTATCAAGAATCTTTTATATCAGTTTGACTAACGTTTGTAAAATGTAAATATTTTTAGCGATATTAATATAAACAATTTTTCAGATATTGAATTGCAAATGTTTCTATGGCTGTGGAATTGACGGTATCTGTTTGCGCCGGTAATAGCGAGCAAAATTTTGCATTAAAGAAAAATACTAAACAAAGATATTAATTTTTATATGTGTGTCTTCTAGATGAACTAAAAAAATAAACAAAAACTCATTAATCATATGATTTTTCAACAATTTAAAGAAATAAAATCGATTTTCGCTGCTTAATTTTGTGTTAAGTATTAAAAAAATATATCAAAACATAATTTTGGGATATTTTTAAATTCATATAAATAATAATTTAGTAATCTTTCTTTTTTTTTGAAAGACTTTGGACCCGTTCAGTAGTTTGTATTTTTAATCACCGGCGCAGTCCAGAAAAATATGAATTTGAGAAAAACGCTTTTAACCCCTCAAGCCCCGATTGGCCGATATCGGCCACAAACTGATTCAGCGTGACGGGCCCGTTTTAATTTTATTTTAATTTAATTTGTTGTATTTCATTATGTTTTATTATGTTAATATATTTTATTTTAAATATGGGTACAGTGGTTTGGCAGTAATTAATGTTTTTGGTGAGACAGTGTCATAATTCAATTTTTTTACTAATTTTTACTAAAAATTTTTGGGACATCAACTTGTCAATCGGCTGAGGGGCCGAGGCCTGAAGGGTTAAAGGTTTTTTAAAGAACAGTAGTAAGTTTTTTACACTTATATTAATCCGCAACTATTAGCTATTCTAGAGGTAAAAGATTCATACATAAATTTCAATATTTAGTTAAAAAAACACGAAAAAATTGTCTTTTTTTGCCGTATATACTAGGCTCTCATCTTAAGTAGCATGAATTTGCATTAGCCCACTAAGCTTAGGTTTAACCTCGATAATGCCATAATACTATTAATATTATTTTTATTTTTTATGTAAATTTCAAGTATTTTAGGTAAAATTTATAAATTTCGTTGAAACAAGCGCCAAGGCCAAACCTAGCTTTTGTCCTAGCCATGGGTAGACTAATTCCTAAAACATATATAATTTATTTCAGGATAGGACTTTTAGGAACATATAGAGTTGTACTTACTGTATGCATTTTTGTGAAGCTTTGAATGACCAATATAAAAAAAAATATATAAATTACAATTCAGTCGTCCTAGATTTAAAAATACTCCAAAAATACTGGCACTCGACGAAGAGTTTAGAGAATGCTTAAAATTCAACTATTTATACTAATATAATTATCCATATCTAAAGCACGTGTAAAGTTTACTATCACAAATACGTGATTTCAAGCAGAATTCTCTACCGAAGATTAAAATGAAATCATTAATTTACGAGATAACATAACATTCATAAGGTTTATCGCATAAATATCATTCAAATATTCGATAGCTCAGAAATATAAAGAGGCGTCTAAGCTGGATATTGTCATATTCCTCTCGGCTTCTTATTAATAAAGTCTGTTGAGTGTTAATACGATAGTGTGGTATTACGATGGAGAAGATATTCACAGTCTGCACCGCACTAGTTGCTTTGCTGCTCATCACCACTAACGAGGTAAGATTTAACAATACCTAGTTTCACAAAATTTGAACAGTGTGTTAAAAAAATCTTGTAAGATTGCCTCTACATTAGGTTGGACCGTTTTAACTTCTTTCGACTTTTCCGGGGACTTCGTTTGAAAAAGATGCCAAGTGCAATAATGCAATCAAATGCAATCAATAGCAATAAATCAATGCAATCAAATGGAAAATGCAATCAATCGCAATATTAGGATGAAGCTCATAAGATTTTACTTTGTTTTGACCTACAATTCAAAATTTATTTGCAATAATTAAAAATGTTTTGGGACATCCTTTTTTGTACAAATTCCCTCTTGCAATAGCCAAACTAATGGAGATATCATTTCTATTACAGGTCGAGAGTCGCTGTCCTCGCGTTGACAATTCGCGATGCTGCCGCGCTAGGGATTACCGCCAAGCCATAGGATTTCAAGGTTCCTATGGCTCCGAAGTGGAAAACCTTTACCCTACCGATATCACTCGCCGGATTAGGAAGGGCATCGACTACCAAAAGAACAGCATTAGAGAAGAACTCATGAACGTGGCCAGGGTTGGATGGAATAGCGAAATCGATAGGACCAGGAGGATCAGGCAAGACGCCGACTACGTCATGAATAAGATAAACGAGAAACTGTCGTCTGCTAATCATCGTCATATTTGAATTTCATAAACACACTTTTATAGTTAATTTACATATTGTTCTTTTTCATAGCCTATTTTGACTATTCTGTGTTTTCTGGCGGACTAACTTACCTCAACAGGCGATATTCTAACCTATACCGTTGATTTTATCCTATAATAAATAACATTGGGCCTTGTTTGCGTAATAAGATTGAAATTGTAAAATAAAAAATATATATAAAAAAAAAACATTTTTACTCTCCCTGGACACAACCTGTGCCTCATTAAAATAGACCATAGCATAACAGAGCACAGCGGTTTTAAGTGGAGGGCCATAGTGGCATAGTGGTCAGGTCGCCTGATCTTACAATGTAAGATCTTCGTCGATCGTCGAACTTTTTAAATGAATAATTGGCACGTGTGTTTTCGTGTAATTAGCCCTATTTAAAAAGATTCCGAATTTCAAAACTCCGAAACTGATCATAATTGAGGTAAGTTGTAGTAGTAATAAATATTCTAAATAGATAGATCTTTCCCATGGTGAATACGTTATTGTTTTTGGAGAGGTGGGCCTAGCGCCCATACGTTTTGGCCCATTGTCCATTAACCAACTATTGAAAACGCCGACTGTTGAATTTGCTGCTAATGGCTCTCGTGCAGTTGGAGCACTAAGACCCACTGGTTTATCAGGGTCGGCTCAACTCACTGTTCAAACAATATCATTACAAACATATCATGTCTAGCTAATCCAACATGCTCGTCAGACGCCAACGTCTTACGGCGGGGCACCAGGAAAGGAACCCAGCGGGCAGACTCGCCCCCTGACTTCGACTTACGAGTAGCGGTGATTCTGTGTTTACCGAATCTATCCCGGACCACGACATCCTTTGCCCGGCTCTTCACCCGGTATCGGGTAGCCGATCGGTCGTTTCAAGAGCAGTTGCCGTAAGGTTAACAACTAACCCCGCTCTATAAGAAAAAATACTGTTTCCAAACTTCCCCGGCTGGTCAGAACGCCCAATCGATTGGCTGACGCCGCACGGTGCGCAAACCGTCCGGGAGTCAACCTTCTCCAGGGGATTCCAGACTCCTACCCGGGCTCGCACTTCTGCGTGGAGGCCGCCGGATGGGTGTTGACCCGTGCGTTTGGCCGACTTTACACATGGGTCTTATGGGCCAAACTGCAACAGGGCCCATTAGCTCCCAAACCATTGGAACAAATAGAGCTATCAACTACAATTACGGTTGAACCCGTCACCTCAGGAAGTTTTAACGATTGGTCGTTCTATCTCCCGTGAAGTGAACGCAGAAGACTTGGACAAAACAGTCCACTGTCAAGCGCCGTCACATGCTCGTAAGAGGCCAACGCCTTATCCGCGAGATAACCAGGTATGGTACCCAGCGGCTTACACTCACGTCCTTTCTTCCAATTGCGACCAAATTACTAAGGTCTCTCGACTGGTTACGAGTTCCTGGTCGCTTGCGCGGTCCTCTCCCTAACGAAGCGGTGAAACGGAGTAAACCGAATCTATCGCGGACCACGGCGTCCTTTTCCCGGCTGTTCACCCGGGATCGGGTAGCCGATGGTCGTTTCAAAAGCAGTCGCCGTAAGGTCGGCAACCACCCCCGCTCTATAGCTTATTTAGGCTTGTAATAAACAATCGTTACATTAAAAAAAAATCTTCCTAGAATTTTTTTATTACCCTTTTATGCCTAAACTTTCGTTATTGTACGATAACTTTATTTTAGGGATTAAGGCTTATAAGGTAATAGACGATTACACAAGTTTGATTTATGAACGATATAAATGCTTTTCGGAAAAGTACTCAAATATGCCTAAAACCTATTTTTTTTAAAGTTAGTTCACGCATAATAGGATAATTTTAAAATTAATGGAATAATTTAATCACTTTATTGTCGGCAGCCCCTATTATATGATGGCCGGATGCTCAACGAATATCGTGTCGCTTCATACGATATTCGCTACAAGAATGGCACGTTCTGGAGGAACGCCAATGGGAGGTATTCTGCAAAGATTTCAGTGGCTTCAGCACTTGAATGCGACTATATGGCGTTATTGAAGACCACATTATGAGGCACCCCATCGGCAGCTCGCTTACTGTGATTGTATTGTAAAATCTTCAGATTTCAAAATGTACTCGTATTAACCATTAATGATTTTAAAAGTGAATATAAAATACGTAAGCGTCGAAATTTCAAAATCGCAAAAAAAAATATATTATTAGGTAATTAATTTCCTCTCCTCTCAATCCATTATTTGATGAAAACTCCATAATTTTATTCCATTATGGCATTTAATCAGTCGTGCATTTAAGTTTTATTTTAATTTAATTGCATTTTATTTTTATTTTTTGTACATTACCTACATCAATTATTTAATAGTTTTATTAAAGATATAAAATTACCATTTTTATAGATTTTACAAAAAAACATGTCTATTAAATTTTAAATATATCTCAGAAAATAACAGTTAATGTTTTCTATGTGGTAAATAAATAAATTATATGAAACGTAACACTCACTGTAGGGTACCCTCGGTCCGTCCTTTGTGTTAGCCGGTCGGTAAATTAGACAGCCGAAGTGCGCTTCCATTATTACGTTTCCTGTCACGAATAAACCAATAAAAGAACATGGATTTTTACAGGTAATTAATAATACTTTGTTGAGAAAAAAATCTAATTATCTTGTAAAATGCATGATTCGATTGAGGAGCGATAGAACATCGTTATGGATGCGATAATACTAGTAGTAATGATAGTAAAATATATTCGTATACCTAATTGATTATTTGAAATAATCTACCAACGGCTAATCTTAAGAAGACTATATCCCGAACTATCGCTAACGAGGAGGACTTTGCTTCAAAAAGCCAAAAAAAAAAAGTTTTCCATAATTATTTTTTTTTAAACATAAAGTTGAAATCTTATCAAGAATCTTTTATATCAGTTTGACTAACGTTTGTAAAATGTAAATATTTTTAGCGATATTAATATAAACAATTTTTCAGATATTGAATTGCAAATGTTTCTATGGCTGTGGAATTGACGGTATCTGTTTGCGCCGGTAATAGCGAGCAAAATTTTGCATTAAAGAAAAATACTAAACAAAGATATTAATTTTTATATGTGTGTCTTCTAGATGAACTAAAAAAATAAACAAAAACTCATTAATCATATGATTTTTCAACAATTTAAAGAAATAAAATCGATTTTCGCTGCTTAATTTTGTGTTAAGTATTAAAAAAATATATCAAAACATAATTTTGGGATATTTTTAAATTCATATAAATAATAATTTAGTAATCTTTCTTTTTTTTTGAAAGACTTTGGACCCGTTCAGTAGTTTGTATTTTTAATCACCGGCGCAGTCCAGAAAAATATGAATTTGAGAAAAACGCTTTTAACCCCTCAAGCCCCGATTGGCCGATATCGGCCACAAACTGATTCAGCGTGACGGGCCCGTTTTAATTTTATTTTAATTTAATTTGTTGTATTTCATTATGTTTTATTATGTTAATATATTTTATTTTAAATATGGGTACAGTGGTTTGGCAGTAATTAATGTTTTTGGTGAGACAGTGTCATAATTCAATTTTTTTACTAATTTTTACTAAAAATTTTTGGGACATCAACTTGTCAATCGGCTGAGGGGCCGAGGCCTGAAGGTTTAAAGGTTTTTTAAAGAACAGTAGTAAGTTTTTTACACTTATATTAATCCGCAACTATTAGCTATTCTAGAGGTAAAAGATTCATACATAAATTTCAATATTTAGTTAAAAAAACACGAAAAAATTGTCTTTTTTTGCCGTATATACTAGGCTCTCATCTTAAGTAGCATGAATTTGCATTAGCCCACTAAGCTTAGGTTTAACCTCGATAATGCCATAATACTATTAATATTATTTTTATTTTTTATGTAAATTTCAAGTATTTTAGGTAAAATTTATAAATTTCGTTGAAACAAGCGCCAAGGCCAAACCTAGCTTTTGTCCTAGCCATGGGTAGACTAATTCCTAAAACATATATAATTTATTTCAGGATAGGACTTTTAGGAACATATAGAGTTGTACTTACTGTATGCATTTTTGTGAAGCTTTGAATGACCAATATAAAAAAATATATAAATTACAATTCAGTCGTCCTAGATTTAAAAATACTCCAAAAATACTGGCACTCGACGAAGAGTTTAGAGAATGCTTAAAATTCAACTATTTATACTAATATAATTATCCATATCTAAAGCACGTGTAAAGTTTACTATCACAAATACGTGATTTCAAGCAGAATTCTCTACCGAAGATTAAAATGAAATCATTAATTTACGAGATAACATAACATTCATAAGGTTTATCGCATAAATATCATTCAAATATTCGATAGCTCAGAAATATAAAGAGGCGTCTAAGCTGGATATTGTCATATTCCTCTCGGCTTCTTATTAGTAAAGTCTGTTGAGTGTTAATACGATAGTGTGGTATTACGATGGAGAAGATATTCACAGTCTGCACCGCACTAGTTGCTTTGCTGCTCATCACCACTAACGAGGTAAGATTTAACAATACCTAGTTTCACAAAATTTGAACAGTGTGTTAAAAAAATCTTGTAAGATTGCCTCTACATTAGGTTGGACCGTTTTAACTTCTTTCGACTTTTCCGGGGACTTCGTTTGAAAAAGATGCCAAGTGCAATAATGCAATCAAATGCAATCAATAGCAATAAATCAATGCAATCAAATGGAAAATGCAATCAATCGCAATATTAGGATGAAGCTCATAAGATTTTACTTTGTTTTGACCTACAATTCAAAATTTATTTGCAATAATTAAAAATGTTTTGGGACATCCTTTTTTGTACAAATTCCCTCTTGCAATAGCCAAACTAATGGAGATATCATTTCTATTACAGGTCGAGAGTCGCTGTCCTCGCGTTGACAATTCGCGATGCTGCCGCGCTAGGGATTACCGCCAAGCCATAGGATTTCAAGGTTCCTATGGCTCCGAAGTGGAAAACCTTTACCCTACCGATATCACTCGCCGGATTAGGAAGGGCATCGACTACCAAAAGAACAGCATTAGAGAAGAACTCATGAACGTGGCCAGGGTTGGATGGAATAGCGAAATCGATAGGACCAGGAGGATCAGGCAAGACGCCGACTACGTCATGAATAAGATAAACGAGAAACTGTCGTCTGCTAATCATCGTCATATTTGAATTTCATAAACACACTTTTATAGTTAATTTACATATTGTTCTTTTTCATAGCCTATTTTGACTATTCTGTGTTTTCTGGCGGACTAACTTACCTCAACAGGCGATATTCTAACCTATACCGTTGATTTTATCCTATAATAAATAACATTGGGCCTTGTTTGCGTAATAAGATTGAAATTGTAAAATAAAAAAAATATATAAAAAAAAAAACATTTTTACTCTCCCTGGACACAACCTGTGCCTCATTAAAATAGACCATAGCATAACAGAGCACAGCGGTTTTAAGTGGAGGGCCATAGTGGCATAGTGGTCAGGTCGCCTGATCTTACAATGTAAGATCTTCGTCGATCGTCGAACGTTTTAAATGAATAATTGGCACGTGTGTTTTCGTGTAATTAGCCCTATTTAAAAAGATTCCGAATTTCAAAACTCCGAAACTGATCATAATTGAGGTAAGTTGTAGTAGTAATAAATATTCTAAATAGATAGATCTTTCCCATGGTGAATACGTTATTGTTTTTGGAGAGGTGGGCCTAGCGCCCATACGTTTTGGCCCATTGTCCATTAACCAACTATTGAAAACGCCGACTGTTGAATTTGCTGCTAATGGCTCTCGTGCAGTTGGAGCACTAAGACCCACTGGTTTATCAGGGTCGGCTCAACTCACTGTTCAAACAATATCATTACAAACATATCATGTCTAGCTAATCCAACATGCTCGTCAGACGCCAACGTCTTACGGCGGGGCACCAGGAAAGGAACCCAGCGGGCAGACTCGCCCCCTGACTTCGACTTACGAGTAGCGGTGATTCTGTGTTTACCGAATCTATCCCGGACCACGACATCCTTTGCCCGGCTCTTCACCCGGTATCGGGTAGCCGATCGGTCGTTTCAAGAGCAGTTGCCGTAAGGTTAACAACTAACCCCGCTCTATAAGAAAAAATACTGTTTCCAAACTTCCCCGGCTGGTCAGAACGCCCAATCGATTGGCTGACGCCGCACGGTGCGCAAACCGTCCGGGAGTCAACCTTCTCCAGGGGATTCCAGACTCCTACCCGGGCTCGCACTTCTGCGTGGAGGCCGCCGGATGGGTGTTGACCCGTGCGTTTGGCCGACTTTACACATGGGTCTTATGGGCCAAACTGCAACAGGGCCCATTAGCTCCCAAACCATTGGAACAAATAGAGCTATCAACTACAATTACGGTTGAACCCGTCACCTCAGGAAGTTTTAACGATTGGTCGTTCTATCTCCCGTGAAGTGAACGCAGAAGACTTGGACAAAACAGTCCACTGTCAAGCGCCGTCACATGCTCGTAAGAGGCCAACGCCTTATCCGCGAGATAACCAGGTATGGTACCCAGCGGCTTACACTCACGTCCTTTCTTCCAATTGCGACCAAATTACTAAGGTCTCTCGACTGGTTACGAGTTCCTGGTCGCTTGCGCGGTCCTCTCCCTAACGAAGCGGTGAAACGGAGTAAACCGAATCTATCGCGGACCACGGCGTCCTTTTCCCGGCTGTTCACCCGGGATCGGGTAGCCGATGGTCGTTTCAAAAGCAGTCGCCGTAAGGTCGGCAACCACCCCCGCTCTATAGCTTATTTAGGCTTGTAATAAACAATCGTTACATTAAAAAAAAATCTTCCTAGAATTTTTTTATTACCCTTTTATGCCTAAACTTTCGTTATTGTACGATAACTTTATTTTAGGGATTAAGGCTTATAAGGTAATAGACGATTACACAAGTTTGATTTATGAACGATATAAATGCTTTTCGGAAAAGTACTCAAATATGCCATATCATGTCTAGCTAATCCAACATGCTCGTCAGACGCCAACGTCTTACGGCGGGGCACCAGGAAAGGAACCCAGCGGGCAGACTCACCCCCTGACTTCGACTTACGAGTAGCGGTGATTCTGTGTTTACCGAATCTATCCCGGACCACGACATCCTTTGCCCGGCTCTTCACCCGGTATCGGGTAGCCGATCGGTCGTTTCAAGAGCAGTTGCCGTAAGGTTAACAACTAACCCCGCTCTATAAGAAAAAATACTGTTTCCAAACTTCCCCGGCTGGTCAGAACGCCCAATCGATTGGCTGACGCCGCACGGTGCGCAAACCGTCCGGGAGTCAACCTTCTCCAGGGGATTCCAGACTCCTACCCGGGCTCGCACTTCTGCGTGGAGGCCGCCGGATGGGTGTTGACCCGTGCGTTTGGCCGACTTTACACATGGGTCTTATGGGCCAAACTGCAACAGGGCCCATTAGCTCCCAAACCATTGGAACAAATAGAGCTATCAACTACAATTACGGTTGAACCCGTCACCTCAGGAAGTTTTAACGATTGGTCGTTCTATCTCCCGTGAAGTGAACGCAGAAGACTTGGACAAAACAGTCCACTGTCAAGCGCCGTCACATGCTCGTAAGAGGCCAACGCCTTATCCGCGAGATAACCAGGTATGGTACCCAGCGGCTTACACTCACGTCCTTTCTTCCAATTGCGACCAAATTACTAAGGTCTCTCGACTGGTTACGAGTTCCTGGTCGCTTGCGCGGTCCTCTCCCTAACGAAGCGGTGAAACGGAGTAAACCGAATCTATCGCGGACCACGGCGTCCTTTTCCCGGCTGTTCACCCGGGATCGGGTAGCCGATGGTCGTTTCAAAAGCAGTCGCCGTAAGGTCGGCAACCACCCCCGCTCTATAGCTTATTTAGGCTTGTAATAAACAATCGTTACATTAAAAAAAAATCTTCCTAGAATTTTTTTATTACCCTTTTATGCCTAAACTTTCGTTATTGTACGATAACTTTATTTTAGGGATTAAGGCTTATAAGGTAATAGACGATTACACAAGTTTGATTTATGAACGATATAAATGCTTTTCGGAAAAGTACTCAAATATGCCTAAAACCTATTTTTTTTAAAGTTAGTTCACGCATAATAGGATAATTTTAAAATTAATGGAATAATTTAATCACTTTATTGTCGGCAGCCCCTATTATATGATGGCCGGATGCTCAACGAATATCGTGTCGCTTCATACGATATTCGCTACAAGAATGGCACGTTCTGGAGGAACGCCAATGGGAGGTATTCTGCAAAGATTTCAGTGGCTTCAGCACTTGAATGTGACTATATGGCGTTATTGAAGACCACATTATGAGGCACCCCATCGGCAGCTCGCTTACTGTGATTGTATTGTAAAATCTTCAGATTTCAAAATGTACTCGTATTAACCATTAATGATTTTAAAAGTGAATATAAAATACGTAAGCGTCGAAATTTCAAAATCGCAAAAAAAAATATATTATTAGGTAATTAATTTCCTCTCCTCTCAATCCATTATTTGATGAAAACTCCATAATTTTATTCCATTATGGCATTTAATCAGTCGTGCATTTAAGTTTTATTTTAATTTAATTGCATTTTATTTTTATTTTTTGTACATTACCTACATCAATTATTTAATAGTTTTATTAAAGATATAAAATTACCATTTTTATAGATTTTACAAAAAAACATGTCTATTAAATTTTAAATATATCTCAGAAAATAACAGTTAATGTTTTGTATGTGGTAAATAAATAAATTATATGAAACGTAACACTCACTGTAGGGTACCCTCGGTCCGTCCTTTGTGTTAGCCGGTCGGTAAATTAGACAGCCGAAGTGCGCTTCCATTATTACGTTTCCTGTCACGAATAAACCAATAAAAGAACATGGATTTTTACAGGTAATTAATAATACTTTGTTGAGAAAAAAATCTAATTATCTTGTAAAATGCATGATTCGATTGAGGAGCGATAGAACATCGTTATGGATGCGATAATACTAGTAGTAATGATAGTAAAATATATTAGTATACCTAATTGATTATTTGAAATAATCTACCAACGGCTAATCTTAAGAAGACTATATCCCGAACTATCGCTAACGAGGAGGACTTTGCTTCAAAAAGCCAAAAAAAAAAAGTTTTCCATAATTATTTTTTTTAAAACATAAAGTTGAAATCTTATCAAGAATCTTTTATATCAGTTTGACTAACGTTTGTAAAATGTAAATATTTTTAGCGATATTAATATAAACAATTTTTCAGATATTGAATTGCAAATGTTTCTATGGCTGTGGAATTGACGGTATCTGTTTGCGCCGGTAATAGCGAGCAAAATTTTGCATTAAAGAAAAATACTAAACAAAGATATTAATTTTTATATGTGTGTCTTCTAGATGAACTAAAAAAATAAACAAAAACTCATTAATCATATGATTTTTCAACAATTTAAAGAAATAAAATCGATTTTCGCTCCTTAATTTTGTGTTAAGTATTAAAAAAATATATCAAAACATAATTTTGGGATATTTTTAAATTCATATAAATAATAATTTAGTAATCTTTCTTTTTTTTTGAAAGACTTTGGACCCGTTCAGTAGTTTGTATTTTTAATCACCGGCGGAGTCCAGAAAAATATGAATTTGAGAAAAACGCTTTTAAAGGTTTTTTAAAGAACAGTAGTAAGTTTTTTACACTTATATTAATCCGCAACTATTAGCTATTCTAGAGGTAAAAGATTCATACATAAATTTCAATATTTAGTTAAAAAAACACGAAAAAATTGTCTTTTTTTGCCGTATATACTAGGCTCTCATCTTAAGTAGCATGAATTTGCATTAGCCCACTAAGCTTAGGTTTAACCTCGATAATGCCATAATACTATTAATATTATTTTTATTTTTTATGTAAATTTCAAGTATTTTAGGTAAAATTTATAAATTTCGTTGAAACAAGCGCCAAGGCCAAACCTAGCTTTTGTCCTAGCCATGGGTAGACTAATTCCTAAAACATATATAATTTATTTCAGGATAGGACTTTTAGGAACATATAGAGTTGTACTTACTGTATGCATTTTTGTGAAGCTTTGAATGACCAATATAAAAAAAATATATAAATTACAATTCAGTCGTCCTAGATTTAAAAATACTCCAAAAATACTGGCACTCGACGAAGAGTTTAGAGAATGCTTAAAATTCAACTATTTATACTAATATAATTATCCATATCTAAAGCACGTGTAAATTTTACTATCACAAATACGTGATTTCAAGCAGAATTCTCTACCGAAGATTAAAATGAAATCATTAATTTACGAGATAACATAACATTCATAAGGTTTATCGCATAAATATCATTCAAATATTCGATAGCTCAGAAATATAAAGAGGCGTCTAAGCTGGATATTGTCATATTCCTTTCGGCTTCTTATTAGTAAAGTCTGTTGAGTGTTAATACGATAGTGTGGTATTACGATGGAGAAGATATTCACAGTCTGCACCGCACTAGTTGCTTTGCTGCTCATCACCACTAACGAGGTAAGATTTAACAATACCTAGTTTCACAAAATTTGAACAGTGTGTTAAAAAAATCTTGTAAGATTGCCTCTACATTAGGTTGGACCGTTTTAACTTCTTTCGACTTTTCCGGGGACTTCGTTTGAAAAAGATGCCAAGTGCAATAATGCAATCAAATGCAATCAATAGCAATAAATCAATGCAATCAAATGGAAAATGCAATCAATCGCAATATTAGGATGAAGCTCATAAGATTTTACTTTGTTTTGACCTACAATTCAAAATTTATTTGCAATAATTAAAAATGTTTTGGGACATCCTTTTTTGTACAAATTCCCTCTTGCAATAGCCAAACTAATGGAGATATCATTTCTATTACAGGTCGAGAGTCGCTGTCCTCGCGTTGACAATTCGCGATGCTGCCGCGCTAGGGATTACCGCCAAGCCATAGGATTTCAAGGTTCCTATGGCTCCGAAGTGGAAAACCTTTACCCTACCGATATCACTCGCCGGATTAGGAAGGGCATCGACTACCAAAAGAACAGCATTAGAGAAGAACTCATGAACGTGGCCAGGGTTGGATGGAATAGCGAAATCGATAGGACCAGGAGGATCAGGCAAGACGCCGACTACGTCATGAATAAGATAAACGAGAAACTGTCGTCTGCTAATCATCGTCATATTTGAATTTCATAAACACACTTTTATAGTTAATTTACATATTGTTCTTTTTCATAGCCTATTTTGACTATTCTGTGTTTTCTGGCGGACTAACTTACCTCAACAGGCGATATTCTAACCTATACCGTTGATTTTATCCTATAATAAATAACATTGGGCCTTGTTTGCGTAATAAGATTGAAATTGTAAAATAAAAAAAATATATAAAAAAAAAACATTTTTACTCTCCCTGGACACAACCTGTGCCTCATTAAAATAGACCATAGCATAACAGAGCACAGCGGTTTTAAGTGGAGGGCCATAGTGGCATAGTGGTCAGGTCGCCTAATCTTACAATGTAAGATCTTCGTCGATCGTCGAACGTTTTAAATGAATAATTGGCACGTGTGTTTTCGTGTAATTAGCCCTATTTAAAAAGATTCCGAATTTCAAAACTCCGAAACTGATCATAATTGAGGTAAGTTGTAGTAGTAATAAATATTCTAAATAGATAGATCTTTCCCATGGTGAATACGTTATTGTTTTTGGAGAGGTGGGCCTAGCGCCCATACGTTTTGGCCCATTGTCCATTAACCAACTATTGAAAACGCCGACTGTTGAATTTGCTGCTAATGGCTCTCGTGCAGTTGGAGCACTAAGACCCACTGGTTTATCAGGGTCGGCTCAACTCACTGTTCAAACAATATCATTACAAACATATCATGTCTAGCTAATCCCACATGCTCGTCAGACGCCAACGTCTTACGGCGGGGCACCAGGAAAGGAACCCAGCGGGCAGACTCGCCCCCTGACTTCGACTTACGAGTAGCGGTGATTCTGTGTTTACCGAATGTATCCCGGACCACGACATCCTTTGCCCGGCTCTTCACCCGGTATCGGGTAGCCGATCGGTCGTTTCAAGAGCAGTTGCCGTAAGGTTAACAACTAACCCCGCTCTATAAGAAAAAATACTGTTTCCAAACTTCCCCGGCTGGTCAGAACGCCCAATCGATTGGCTGACGCCGCACGGTGCGCAAACCGTCCGGGAGTCAACCTTCTCCAGGGGATTCCAGACTCCTACCCGGGCTCGCACTTCTGCGTGGAGGCCGCCGGATGGGTGTTGACCCGTGCGTTTGGCCGACTTTACACATGGGTCTTATGGGCCAAACTGCAACAGGGCCCATTAGCTCCCAAACCATTGGAACAAATAGAGCTATCAACTACAATTACGGTTGAACCCGTCACCTCAGGAAGTTTTAACGATTGGTCGTTCTATCTCCCGTGAAGTGAACGCAGAAGACTTGGACAAAACAGTCCACTGTCAAGCGCCGTCACATGCTCGTAAGAGGCCAACGCCTTATCCGCGAGATAACCAGGTATGGTACCCAGCGGCTTACACTCACGTCCTTTCTTCCAATTGCGACCAAATTACTAAGGTCTCTCGACTGGTTACGAGTTCCTGGTCGCTTGCGCGGTCCTCTCCCTAACGAAGCGGTGAAACGGAGTAAACCGAATCTATCGCGGACCACGGCGTCCTTTTCCCGGCTGTTCACCCGGGATCGGGTAGCCGATGGTCGTTTCAAAAGCAGTCGCCGTAAGGTCGGCAACCACCCCCGCTCTATAGCTTATTTAGGCTTGTAATAAACAATCGTTACATTAAAAAAAAATCTTCCTAGAATTTTTTTATTACCCTTTTATGCCTAAACTTTCGTTATTGTATGATAACTTTATTTTAGGGATTAAGGCTTATAAGGTAATAGACGATTACACAAGTTTGATTTATGAACGATATAAATGCTTTTCGGAAAAGTACTCAAATATGCCTAAAACCTATTTTTTTTAAAGTTAGATCACGCATAATAGGATAATTTTAAAATTAATGGAATAATTTAATCACTTTATTGTCGGCAGCCCCTATTATATGATGGCCGGATGCTCAACGAATATCGTGTCGCTTCATACGATATTCGCTACAAGAATGGCACGTTCTGGAGGAACGCCAATGGGAGGTATTCTGCAAAGATTTCAGTGGCTTCAGCACTTGAATGTGACTATATGGCGTTATTGAAGACCACATTATGAGGCACCCCATCGGCAGCTCGCTTACTGTGATTGTATTGTAAAATCTTCAGATTTCAAAATGTACTCGTATTAACCATTAATGATTTTAAAAGTGAATATAAAATACGTAAGCGTCGAAATTTCAAAATCGCAAAAAAAAATATATTATTAGGTAATTAATTTCCTCTCCTCTCAATCCATTATTTGATGAAAACTCCATAATTTTATTCCATTATGGCATTTAATCAGTCGTGCATTTAAGTTTTATTTTAATTTAATTGCATTTTATTTTTATTTTTTGTACATTACCTACATCAATTATTTAATAGTTTTATTAAAGATATAAAATTACCATTTTTATAGATTTTACAAAAAAACATGTCTATTAAATTTTAAATATATCTCAGAAAATAACAGTTAATGTTTTGTATGTGGTAAATAAATAAATTATATGAAACGTAACACTCACTGTAGGGTACCCTCGGTCCGTCCTTTGTGTTGGCCGGTCGGTAAATTAGACAGCCGAAGTGCGCTTCCATTATTACGTTTCCTGTCACGAATAAACCAATAAAAGAACATGGATTTTTACAGGTAATTAATAATACTTTGTTGAGAAAAAAATTTAATTATCTTGTAAAATGCATGATTCGATTGAGGAGCGATAGAACATCGTTATGGATGCGATAATACTAGTAGTAATGATAGTAAAATATATTCGTATACCTAATTGATTATTTGAAATAATCTACCAACGGCTAATCTTAAGAAGACTATATCCCGAACTATCGCTAACGAGGAGGACTTTGCTTCAAAAAGCCAAAAAAAAAAAGTTTTCCATAATTATTTTTTTTTAAACATAAAGTTGAAATCTTATCAAGAATCTTTTATATCAGTTTGACTAACGTTTGTAAAATGTAAATATTTTTAGCGATATTAATATAAACAATTTTTCAGATATTGAATTGCAAATGTTTCTATGGCTGTGGAATTGACGGTATCTGTTTGCGCCGGTAATAGCGAGCAAAATTTTGCATTAAAGAAAAATACTAAACAAAGATATTAATTTTTATATGTGTGTCTTCTAGATGAACTAAAAAAATAAACAAAAACTCATTAATCATATGATTTTTCAACAATTTAAAAAAATAAAATCGATTTTCGCTGCTTAATTTTGTGTTAAGTATTAAAAAAATATATCAAAACATAATTTTGGGATATTTTTAAATTCATATAAATAATAATTTAGTAATCTTTCTTTTTTTTGAAAGACTTTGGACCCGTTCAGTAGTTTGTATTTTTAATCACCGGCGCAGTCCAGAAAAATATGAATTTGAGAAAAACGCTTTTAAAGGTTTTTTAAAGAACAGTAGTAAGTTTTTTACACTTATATTAATCCGCAACTATTAGCTATTCTAGAGGTAAAAGATTCATACATAAATTTCAATATTTAGTTAAAAAAACACGAAAAAATTGTCTTTTTTTGCCGTATATACTAGGCTCTCATCTTAAGTAGCATGAATTTGCATTAGCCCACTAAGCTTAGGTTTAACCTCGATAATGCCATAATACTATTAATATTATTTTTATTTTTTATGTAAATTTCAAGTATTTTAGGTAAAATTTATAAATTTCGTTGAAACAAGCGCCAAGGCCAAACCTAGCTTTTGTCCTAGCCATGGGTAGACTAATTCCTAAAACATATATAATTTATTTCAGGATAGGACTTTTAGGAACATATAGAGTTGTACTTACTGTATGCATTTTTGTGAAGCTTTGAATGACCAATATAAAAAAAATATATAAATTACAATTCAGTCGTCCTAGATTTAAAAATACTCCAAAAATACTGGCACTCGACGAAGAGTTTAGAGAATGCTTAAAATTCAACTATTTATACTAATATAATTATCCATATCTAAAGCACGTGTAAAGTTTACTATCACAAATACGTGATTTCAAGCAGAATTCTCTACCGAAGATTAAAATGAAATCATTAATTTACGAGATAACATAACATTCATAAGGTTTATCGCATAAATATCATTCAAATATTCGATAGCTCAGAAATATAAAGAGGCGTCTAAGCTGGATATTGTCATATTCCTCTCGGCTTCTTATTAGTAAAGTCTGTTGAGTGTTAATACGATAGTGTGGTATTACGATGGAGAAGATATTCACAGTCTGCACCGCACTAGTTGCTTTGCTGCTCATCACCACTAACGAGGTAAGATTTAACAATACCTAGTTTCACAAAATTTGAACAGTGTGTTAAAAAAATCTTGTAAGATTGCCTCTACATTAGGTTGGACCGTTTTAACTTCTTTCGACTTTTCCGGGGACTTCGTTTGAAAAAGATGCCAAGTGCAATAATGCAATCAAATGCAATCAATAGCAATAAATCAATGCAATCAAATGGAAAATGCAATCAATCGCAATATTAGGATGAAGCTCATAAGATTTTACTTTGTTTTGACCTACAATTCAAAATTTATTTGCAATAATTAAAAATGTTTTGGGACATCCTTTTTTGTACAAATTCCCTCTTGCAATAGCCAAACTAATGGAGATATCATTTCTATTACAGGTCGAGAGTCGCTGTCCTCGCGTTGACAATTCGCGATGCTGCCGCGCTAGGGATTACCGCCAAGCCATAGGATTTCAAGGTTCCTATGGCTCCGAAGTGGAAAACCTTTACCCTACCGATATCACTCGCCGGATTAGGAAGGGCATCGACTACCAAAAGAACAGCATTAGAGAAGAACTCATGAACGTGGCCAGGGTTGGATGGAATAGCGAAATCGATAGGACCAGGAGGATCAGGCAAGACGCCGACTACGTCATGAATAAGATAAACGAGAAACTGTCGTCTGCTAATCATCGTCATATTTGAATTTCATAAACACACTTTTATAGTTAATTTACATATTGTTCTTTTTCATAGCCTATTTTGACTATTCTGTGTTTTCTGGCGGACTAACTTACCTCAACAGGCGATATTCTAACCTATACCGTTGATTTTATCCTATAATAAATAACATTGGGCCTTGTTTGCGTAATAAGATTGAAATTGTAAAATAAAAAAAATATATAAAAAAAAAAACATTTTTACTCTCCCTGGACACAACCTGTGCCTCATTAAAATAGACCATAGCATAACAGAGCACAGCGGTTTTAAGTGGAGGGCCATAGTGGCATAGTGGTCAGGTCGCCTGATCTTACAATGTAAGATCTTCGTCGATCGTCGAACGTTTTAAATGAATAATTGGCACGTGTGTTTTCGTGTAATTAGCCCTATTTAAAAAGATTCCGAATTTCAAAACTCCGAAACTGATCATAATTGAGGTAAGTTGTAGTAGTAATAAATATTCTAAATAGATAGATCTTTCCCATGGTGAATACGTTATTGTTTTTGGAGAGGTGGGCCTAGCGCCCATACGTTTTGGCCCATTGTCCATTAACCAACTATTGAAAACGCCGACTGTTGAATTTGCTGCTAATGGCTCTCGTGCAGTTGGAGCACTAAGACCCACTGGTTTATCAGGGTCGGCTCAACTCACTGTTCAAACAATATCATTACAAACATATCATGTCTAGCTAATCCAACATGCTCGTCAGACGCCAACGTCTTACGGCGGGGCACCAGGAAAGGAACCCAGCGGGCAGACTCGCCCCCTGACTTCGACTTACGAGTAGCGGTGATTCTGTGTTTACCGAATCTATCCCGGACCACGACATCCTTTGCCCGGCTCTTCACCCGGTATCGGGTAGCCGATCGGTCGTTTCAAGAGCAGTTGCCGTAAGGTTAACAACTAACCCCGCTCTATAAGAAAAAATACTGTTTCCAAACTTCCCCGGCTGGTCAGAACGCCCAATCGATTGGCTGACGCCGCACGGTGCGCAAACCGTCCGGGAGTCAACCTTCTCCAGGGGATTCCAGACTCCTACCCGGGCTCGCACTTCTGCGTGGAGGCCGCCGGATGGGTGTTGACCCGTGCGTTTGGCCGACTTTACACATGGGTCTTATGGGCCAAACTGCAACAGGGCCCATTAGCTCCCAAACCATTGGAACAAATAGAGCTATCAACTACAATTACGGTTGAACCCGTCACCTCAGGAAGTTTTAACGATTGGTCGTTCTATCTCCCGTGAAGTGAACGCAGAAGACTTGGACAAAACAGTCCACTGTCAAGCGCCGTCACATGCTCGTAAGAGGCCAACGCCTTATCCGCGAGATAACCAGGTATGGTACCCAGCGGCTTACACTCACGTCCTTTCTTCCAATTGCGACCAAATTACTAAGGTCTCTCGACTGGTTACGAGTTCCTGGTCGCTTGCGCGGTCCTCTCCCTAACGAAGCGGTGAAACGGAGTAAACCGAATCTATCGCGGACCACGGCGTCCTTTTCCCGGCTGTTCACCCGGGATCGGGTAGCCGATGGTCGTTTCAAAAGCAGTCGCCGTAAGGTCGGCAACCACCCCCGCTCTATAGCTTATTTAGGCTTGTAATAAACAATCGTTACATTAAAAAAAAATCTTCCTAGAATTTTTTTATTACCCTTTTATGCCTAAACTTTCGTTATTGTACGATAATTTTATTTTAGGGATTAAGGCTTATAAGGTAATAGACGATTACACAAGTTTGATTTATGAACGATATAAATGCTTTTCGGAAAAGTACTCAAATATGCATAAAACCTATTTTTTTTAAAGTTAGTTCACGCATAATAGGATAATTTTAAAATTAATGGAATAATTTAATCACTTTATTGTCGGCAGCCCCTAATATATGATGGCCGGATGCTCAACGAATATCGTGTCGCTTCATACGATATTCGCTACAAGAATGGCACGTTCTGGAGGAACGCCAATGGGAGGTATTCTGCAAAGATTTCAGTGGCTTCAGCACTTGAATGTGACTATATGGCGTTATTGAAGACCACATTATGAGGCACCCCATCGGCAGCTCGCTTACTGTGATTGTATTGTAAAATCTTCAGATTTCAAAATGTACTCGTATTAACCATTAATGATTTTAAAAGTGAATATAAAATACGTAAGCGTCGAAATTTCAAAATCGCAAAAAAAAATATATTATTAGGTAATTAATTTCCTCTCCTCTCAATCCATTATTTGATGAAAACTCCATAATTTTATTCCATTATGGCATGTAATCAGTCGTGCGTTTAAGTTTTATTTTAATTTAATTGCATTTTATTTTTATTTTTTGTACATTACCTACATCAATTATTTAATAGTTTTATTAAAGATATAAAATTACCATTTTTATAGATTTTACAAAAAAACATGTCTATTAAATTTTAAATATATCTCAGAAAATAACAGTTAATGTTTTGTATGTGGTAAATAAATAAATTATATGAAACGTAACACTCACTGTAGGGTACCCTCGGTCCGTCCTTTGTGTTAGCCGGTCGGTAAATTAGACAGCCGAAGTGCGCTTCCATTATTACGTTTCCTGTCACGAATAAACCAATAAAAGAACATGGATTTTTACAGGTAATTAATAATACTTTGTTGAGAAAAAAATCTAATTATCTTGTAAAATGCATGATTCGATTGAGGAGCGATAGAACATCGTTATGGATGCGATAATACTAGTAGTAATGATAGTAAAATATATTAGTATACCTAATTGATTATTTGAAATAATCTACCAACGGCTAATCTTAAGAAGACTATATCCCGAACTATCGCTAACGAGGAGGACTTTGCTTCAAAAAGCCAAAAAAAAAAAGTTTTCCATAATTATTTTTTTTTAAACATAAAGTTGAAATCTTATCAAGAATCTTTTATATCAGTTTGACTAACGTTTGTAAAATGTAAATATTTTTAGCGATATTAATATAAACAATTTTTCAGATATTGAATTGCAAATGTTTCTATGGCTGTGGAATTGACGGTATCTGTTTGCGCCGGTAATAGCGAGCAAAATTTTGCATTAAAGAAAAATACTAAACAAAGATATTAATTTTTATATGTGTGTCTTCTAGATGAACTAAAAAAATAAACAAAAACTCATTAATCATATGATTTTTCAACAATTTAAAGAAATAAAATCGATTTTCGCTCCTTAATTTTGTGTTAAGTATTAAAAAAATATATCAAAACATAATTTTGGGATATTTTTAAATTCATATAAATAATAATTTAGTAATCTTTCTTTTTTTTTGAAAGACTTTGGACCCGTTCAGTAGTTTGTATTTTTAATCACCGGCGCAGTCCAGAAAAATATGAATTTGAGAAAAACGCTTTTAAAGGTTTTTTAAAGAACAGTAGTAAGTTTTTTACACTTATATTAATCCGCAACTATTAGCTATTCTAGAGGTAAAAGATTCATACATAAATTTCAATATTTAGTTAAAAAAACACGAAAAAATTGTCTTTTTTTGCCGTTTATACTAGGCTCTCATCTTAAGTAGCATGAATTTGCATTAGCCCACTAAGCTTAGGTTTAACCTCGATAATGCCATAATACTATTAATATTATTTTTATTTTTTATGTAAATTTCAAGTATTTTAGGTAAAATTTATAAATTTCGTTGAAACAAGCGCCAAGGCCAAACCTCTTTTGTCCTAGCCATGGGTAGACTAATTCCTAAAACATATATAATTTATTTCAGGATAGGACTTTTAGGAACATATAGAGTTGTACTTACTGTATGCATTTTTGTGAAGCTTTGAATGACCAATATAAAAAAAATATATAAATTACAATTCAGTCGTCCTAGATTTAAAAATACTCCAAAAATACTGGCACTCGACGAAGAGTTTAGAG
This sequence comes from Micropterix aruncella, assembly GCA_944548615.1. Taxonomy (NCBI): domain Eukaryota; kingdom Metazoa; phylum Arthropoda; class Insecta; order Lepidoptera; family Micropterigidae; genus Micropterix; species Micropterix aruncella. Next base: position 16,608,185 of record OX155980.1, read on the forward strand.
AATGCTTAAAATTCAACTATTTATACTAATATAATTATCCATATCTAAAGCACGTGTAAAGTTTACTATCACAAATACGTGATTTCAAGCAGAATTCTCTACCGAAGATTAAAATGAAATCATTAATTTACGAGATAACATAACATTCATAAGGTTTATCGCATAAATATCATTCAAATATTCGATAGCTCAGAAATATAAAGAGGCGTCTAAGCTGGATATTGTCATATTCCTCTCGGCTTCTTATTAGTAAAGTCTGTTGAGTGTTAATACGATAGTGTGGTATTACGATGGAGAAGATATTCACAGTCTGCACCGCACTAGTTGCTTTGCTGCTCATCACCACTAACGAGGTAAGATTTAACAATACCTAGTTTCACAAAATTTGAACAGTGTGTTAAAAAAATCTTGTAAGATTGCCTCTACATTAGGTTGGACCGTTTTAACTTCTTTCGACTTTTCCGGGGACTTCGTTTGAAAAAGATGCCAAGTGCAATAATGCAATCAAATGCAATCAATAGCAATAAATCAATGCAATCAAATGGAAAATGCAATCAATCGCAATATTAGGATGAAGCTCATAAGATTTTACTTTGTTTTGACCTACAATTCAAAATTTATTTGCAATAATTAAAAATGTTTTGGGACATCCTTTTTTGTACAAATTCCCTCTTGCAATAGCCAAACTAATGGAGATATCATTTCTATTACAGGTCGAGAGTCGCTGTCCTCGCGTTGACAATTCGCGATGCTGCCGCGCTAGGGATTACCGCCAAGCCATAGGATTTCAAGGTTCCTATGGCTCCGAAGTGGAAAACCTTTACCCTACCGATATCACTCGCCGGATTAGGAAGGGCATCGACTACCAAAAGAACAGCATTAGAGAAGAACTCATGAACGTGGCCAGGGTTGGATGGAATAGCGAAATCGATAGGACCAGGAGGATCAGGCAAGACGCCGACTACGTCATGAATAAGATAAACGAGAAACTGTCGTCTGCTAATCATCGTCATATTTGAATTTCATAAACACACTTTTATAGTTAATTTACATATTGTTCTTTTTCATAGCCTATTTTGACTATTCTGTGTTTTCTGGCGGACTAACTTACCTCAACAGGCGATATTCTAACCTATACCGTTGATTTTATCCTATAATAAATAACATTGGGCCTTGTTTGCGTAATAAGATTGAAATTGTAAAATAAAAAAAATATATAAAAAAAAAAACATTTTTACTCTCCCTGGACACAACCTGTGCCTCATTAAAATAGACCATAGCATAACAGAGCACAGCGGTTTTAAGTGGAGGGCCATAGTGGCATAGTGGTCAGGTCGCCTGATCTTACAATGTAAGATCTTCGTCGATCGTCGAACGTTTTAAATGAATAATTGGCACGTGTGTTTTCGTGTAATTAGCCCTATTTAAAAAGATTCCGAATTTCAAAACTCCGAAACTGATCATAATTGAGGTAAGTTGTAGTAGTAATAAATATTCTAAATAGATAGATCTTTCCCATGGTGAATACGTTATTGTTTTTGGAGAGGTGGGCCTAGCGCCCATACGTTTTGGCCCATTGTCCATTAACCAACTATTGAAAACGCCGACTGTTGAATTTGCTGCTAATGGCTCTCGTGCAGTTGGAGCACTAAGACCCACTGGTTTATCAGGGTCGGCTCAACTCACTGTTCAAACAATATCATTACAAACATATCATGTCTAGCTAATCCAACATGCTCGTCAGACGCCAACGTCTTACGGCGGGGCACCAGGAAAGGAACCCAGCGGGCAGACTCGCCCCCTGACTTCGACTTACGAGTAGCGGTGATTCTGTGTTTACCGAATCTATCCCGGACCACGACATCCTTTGCCCGGCTCTTCACCCGGTATCGGGTAGCCGATCGGTCGTTTCAAGAGCAGTTGCCGTAAGGTTAACAACTAACCCCGCTCTATAAGAAAAAATACTGTTTCCAAACTTCCCCGGCTGGTCAGAACGCCCAATCGATTGGCTGACGCCGCACGGTGCGCAAACCGTCCGGGAGTCAACCTTCTCCAGGGGATTCCAGACTCCTACCCGGGCTCGCACTTCTGCGTGGAGGCCGCCGGATGGGTGTTGACCCGTGCGTTTGGCCGACTTTACACATGGGTCTTATGGGCCAAACTGCAACAGGGCCCATTAGCTCCCAAACCATTGGAACAAATAGAGCTATCAACTACAATTACGGTTGAACCCGTCACCTCAGGAAGTTTTAACGATTGGTCGTTCTATCTCCCGTGAAGTGAACGCAGAAGACTTGGACAAAACAGTCCACTGTCAAGCGCCGTCACATGCTCGTAAGAGGCCAACGCCTTATCCGCGAGATAACCAGGTATGGTACCCAGCGGCTTACACTCACGTCCTTTCTTCCAATTGCGACCAAATTACTAAGGTCTCTCGACTGGTTACGAGTTCCTGGTCGCTTGCGCGGTCCTCTCCCTAACGAAGCGGTGAAACGGAGTAAACCGAATCTATCGCGGACCACGGCGTCCTTTTCCCGGCTGTTCACCCGGGATCGGGTAGCCGATGGTCGTTTCAAAAGCAGTCGCCGTAAGGTCGGCAACCACCCCCGCTCTATAGCCTATTTAGGCTTGTAATAAACAATCGTTATATTAAAAAAAAATCTTCCTAGAATTTTTTTATTACCCTTTTATGCCTAAACTTTCGTTATTGTACGATAACTTTATTTTAGGGATTAAGGCTTATAAGGTAATAGACGATTACACAAGTTTGATTTATGAACGATATAAATGCTTTTCGGAAAAGTACTCAAATATGCCATATCATGTCTAGCTAATCCAACATGCTCGTCAGACGCCAACGTCTTACGGCGGGGCACCAGGAAAGGAACCCAGCGGGCAGACTCACCCCCTGACTTCGACTTACGAGTAGCGGTGATTCTGTGTTTACCGAATCTATCCCGGACCACGACATCCTTTGCCCGGCTCTTCACCCGGTATCGGGTAGCCGATCGGTCGTTTCAAGAGCAGTTGCCGTAAGGTTAACAACTAACCCCGCTCTATAAGAAAAAATACTGTTTCCAAACTTCCCCGGCTGGTCAGAACGCCCAATCGATTGGCTGACGCCGCACGGTGCGCAAACCGTCCGGGAGTCAACCTTCTCCAGGGGATTCCAGACTCCTACCCGGGCTCGCACTTCTGCGTGGAGGCCGCCGGATGGGTGTTGACCCGTGCGTTTGGCCGACTTTACACATGGGTCTTATGGGCCAAACTGCAACAGGGCCCATTAGCTCCCAAACCATTGGAACAAATAGAGCTATCAACTACAATTACGGTTGAACCCGTCACCTCAGGAAGTTTTAACGATTGGTCGTTCTATCTCCCGTGAAGTGAACGCAGAAGACTTGGACAAAACAGTCCACTGTCAAGCGCCGTCACATGCTCGTAAGAGGCCAACGCCTTATCCGCGAGATAACCAGGTATGGTACCCAGCGGCTTACACTCACGTCCTTTCTTCCAATTGCGACCAAATTACTAAGGTCTCTCGACTGGTTACGAGTTCCTGGTCGCTTGCGCGGTCCTCTCCCTAACGAAGCGGTGAAACGGAGTAAACCGAATCTATCGCGGACCACGGCGTCCTTTTCCCGGCTGTTCACCCGGGATCGGGTAGCCGATGGTCGTTTCAAAAGCAGTCGCCGTAAGGTCGGCAACCACCCCCGCTCTATAGCTTATTTAGGCTTGTAATAAACAATCGTTACATTAAAAAAAAATCTTCCTAGATTTTTTTTATTACCCTTTTATGCCTAAACTTTCGTTATGGTACGATAACTTTATTTTAGGGATTAAGGCTTATAAGGTAATAGACGATTACACAAGTTTGATTTATGAACGATATAAATGCTTTTCGGAAAAGTACTCAAATATGCCTAAAACCTATTTTTTTTAAAGTTAGTTCACGCATAATAGGATAATTTTAAAATTAATGGAATAATTTAATCACTTTATTGTCGGCAGCCCCTATTATATGATGGCCGGATGCTCAACGAATATCGTGTCGCTTCATACGATATTCGCTACAAGAATGGCACGTTCTGGAGGAACGCCAATGGGAGGTATTCTGCAAAGATTTCAGTGGCTTCAGCACTTGAATGTGACTATATGGCGTTATTGAAGACCACATTATGAGGCACCCCATCGGCAGCTCGCTTACTGTGATTGTATTGTAAAATCTTCAGATTTCAAAATGTACTCGTATTAACCATTAATGATTTTAAAAGTGAATATAAAATACGTAAGCGTCGAAATTTCAAAATCGCAAAAAAAAATATATTATTAGGTAATTAATTTCCTCTCCTCTCAATCCATTATTTGATGAAAACTCCATAATTTTATTCCATTGTGGCATTTAATCAGTCGTGCATTTAAGTTTTATTTTAATTTAATTGCATTTTATTTTTATTTTTTGTACATTACCTACATCAATTATTTAATAGTTTTATTAAAGATATAAAATTACCATTTTTATAGATTTTACAAAAAAACATGTCTATTAAATTTTAAATATATCTCAGAAAATAACAGTTAATGTTTTGTATGTGGTAAATAAATAAATTATATGAAACGTAACACTCACTGTAGGGTACCCTCGGTCCGTCCTTTGTGTTAGCCGGTCGGTAAATTAGACAGCCGAAGTGCGCTTCCATTATTACGTTTCCTGTCACGAATAAACCAATAAAAGAACATGGATTTTTACAGGTAATTAATAATACTTTGTTGAGAAAAAAATCTAATTATCTTGTAAAATGCATGATTCGATTGAGGAGCGATAGAACATCGTTATGGATGCGATAATACTAGTAGTAATGATAGTAAAATATATTCGTATACCTAATTGATTATTTGAAATAATCTACCAACGGCTAATCTTAAGAAGACTATATCCCGAACTATCGCTAACGAGGAGGACTTTGCTTCAAAAAGCCAAAAAAAAAAGTTTTCCATAATTATTTTTTTTTAAACATAAAGTTGAAATCTTATCAAGAATCTTTTATATCAGTTTGACTAACGTTTGTAAAATGTAAATATTTTTAGCGATATTAATATAAACAATTTTTCAGATATTGAATTGCAAATGTTTCTATGGCTGTGGAATTGACGGTATCTGTTTGCGCCGGTAATAGCGAGCAAAATTTTGCATTAAAGAAAAATACTAAACAAAGATATTAATTTTTATATGTGTGTCTTCTAGATGAACTAAAAAAATAAACAAAAACTCATTAATCATATGATTTTTCAACAATTTAAAGAAATAAAATCGATTTTCGCTCCTTAATTTTGTGTTAAGTATTAAAAAAATATATCAAAACATAATTTTGGGATATTTTTAAATTCATATAAATAATAATTTAGTAATCTTTCTTTTTTTTTGAAAGACTTTGGACCCGTTCAGTAGTTTGTATTTTTAATCACCGGCGCAGTCCAGAAAAATATGAATTTGAGAAAAACGCTTTTAAAGGTTTTTTAAAGAACAGTAGTAAGTTTTTTACACTTATATTAATCCGCAACTATTAGCTATTCTAGAGGTAAAAGATTCATACATAAATTTCAATATTTAGTTAAAAAAACACGAAAAAATTGTCTTTTTTTGCTGTATATACTAGGCTCTCATCTTAAGTAGCATGAATTTGCATTAGCCCACTAAGCTTAGGTTTAACCTCGATAATGCCATAATACTATTAATATTATTTTTATTTTTTATGTAAATTTCAAGTATTTTAGGTAAAATTTATAAATTTCGTTGAAACAAGCGCCAAGGCCAAACCTAGCTTTTGTCCTAGCCATGGGTAGACTAATTCCTAAAACATATATAATTTATTTCAGGATAGGACTTTTAGGAACATATAGAGTTGTACTTACTGTATGCATTTTTGTGAAGCTTTGAATGACCAATATAAAAAAAATATATAAATTACAATTCAGTCGTCCTAGATTTAAAAATACTCCAAAAATACTGGCACTCGACGAAGAGTTTAGAGAATGCTTAAAATTCAACTATTTATACTAATATAATTATCCATATCTAAAGCACGTGTAAAGTTTACTATCACAAATACGTGATTTCAAGCAGAATTCTCTACCGAAGATTAAAATGAAATCATTAATTTACGAGATAACATAACATTCATAAGGTTTATCGCATAAATATCATTCAAATATTCGATAGCTCAGAAATATAAAGAGGCGTCTAAGCTGGATATTGTCATATTCCTCTCGGCTTCTTATTAGTAAAGTCTGTTGAGTGTTAATACGATAGTGTGGTATTACGATGGAGAAGATATTCACAGTCTGCACCGCACTAGTTGCTTTGCTGCTCATCACCACTAACGAGGTAAGATTTAACAATACCTAGTTTCACAAAATTTGAACAGTGTGTTAAAAAAATCTTGTAAGATTGCCTCTACATTAGGTTGGACCGTTTTAACTTCTTTCGACTTTTCCGGGGACTTCGTTTGAAAAAGATGCCAAGTGCAATAATGCAATCAAATGCAATCAATAGCAATAAATCAATGCAATCAAATGGAAAATGCAATCAATCGCAATATTAGGATGAAGCTCATAAGATTTTACTTTGTTTTGACCTACAATTCAAAATTTATTTGCAATAATTAAAAATGTTTTGGGACATCCTTTTTTGTACAAATTCCCTCTTGCAATAGCCAAACTAATGGAGATATCATTTCTATTACAGGTCGAGAGTCGCTGTCCTCGCGTTGACAATTCGCGATGCTGCCGCGCTAGGGATTACCGCCAAGCCATAGGATTTCAAGGTTCCTATGGCTCCGAAGTGGAAAACCTTTACCCTACCGATATCACTCGCCGGATTAGGAAGGGCATCGACTACCAAAAGAACAGCATTAGAGAAGAACTCATGAACGTGGCCAGGGTTGGATGGAATAGCGAAATCGATAGGACCAGGAGGATCAGGCAAGACGCCGACTACGTCATGAATAAGATAAACGAGAAACTGTCGTCTGCTAATCATCGTCATATTTGAATTTCATAAACACACTTTTATAGTTAATTTACATATTGTTCTTTTTCATAGCCTATTTTGACTATTCTGTGTTTTCTGGCGGACTAACTTACCTCAACAGGCGATATTCTAACCTATACCGTTGATTTTATCCTATAATAAATAACATTGGGCCTTGTTTGCGTAATAAGATTGAAATTGTAAAATAAAAAAAATATATAAAAAAAAAACATTTTTACTCTCCCTGGACACAACCTGTGCCTCATTAAAATAGACCATAGCATAACAGAGCACAGCGGTTTTAAGTGGAGGGCCATAGTGGCATAGTGGTCAGGTCGCCTGATCTTACAATGTAAGATCTTCGTCGATCGTCGAACGTTTTAAATGAATAATTGGCACGTGTGTTTTCGTGTAATTAGCCCTATTTAAAAAGATTCCGAATTTCAAAACTCCGAAACTGATCATAATTGAGGTAAGTTGTAGTAGTAATAAATATTCTAAATAGATAGATCTTTCCCATGGTGAATACGTTATTGTTTTTGGAGAGGTGGGCCTAGCGCCCATACGTTTTGGCCCATTGTCCATTAACCAACTATTGAAAACGCCGACTGTTGAATTTGCTGCTAATGGCTCACGTGCAGTTGGAGCACTAAGACCCACTGGTTTATCAGGGTCGGCTCAACTCACTGTTCAAACAATATCATTACAAACATATCATGTCTAGCTAATCCAACATGCTCGTCAGACGCCAACGTCTTACGGCGGGGCACCAGGAAAGGAACCCAGCGGGCAGACTCGCCCCCTGACTTCGACTTACGAGTAGCGGTGATTCTGTGTTTACCGAATCTATCCCGGACCACGACATCCTTTGCCCGGCTCTTCACCCGGTATCGGGTAGCCGATCGGTCGTTTCAAGAGCAGTTGCCGTAAGGTTAACAACTAACCCCGCTCTATAAGAAAAAATACTGTTTCCAAACTTCCCCGGCTGGTCAGAACGCCCAATCGATTGGCTGACGCCGCACGGTGCGCAAACCGTCCGGGAGTCAACCTTCTCCAGGGGATTCCAGACTCCTACCCGGGCTCGCACTTCTGCGTGGAGGCCGCCGGATGGGTGTTGACCCGTGCGTTTGGCCGACTTTACACATGGGTCTTATGGGCCAAACTGCAACAGGGCCCATTAGCTCCCAAACCATTGGAACAAATAGAGCTATCAACTACAATTACGGTTGAACCCGTCACCTCAGGAAGTTTTAACGATTGGTCGTTCTATCTCCCGTGAAGTGAACGCAGAAGACTTGGACAAAACAGTCCACTGTCAAGCGCCGTCACATGCTCGTAAGAGGCCAACGCCTTATCCGCGAGATAACCAGGTATGGTACCCAGCGGCTTACACTCACGTCCTTTCTTCCAATTGCGACCAAATTACTAAGGTCTCTCGACTGGTTACGAGTTCCTGGTCGCTTGCGCGGTCCTCTCCCTAACGAAGCGGTGAAACGGAGTAAACCGAATCTATCGCGGACCACGGCGTCCTTTTCCCGGCTGTTCACCCGGGATCGGGTAGCCGATGGTCGTTTCAAAAGCAGTCGCCGTAAGGTCGGCAACCACCCCCGCTCTATAGCTTATTTAGGCTTGTAATAAACAATCGTTACATTAAAAAAAAATCTTCCTAGAATTTTTTTATTACCCTTTTATGCCTAAACTTTCGTTATTGTACGATAACTTTATTTTAGGGATTAAGGCTTATAAGGTAATAGACGATTACACAAGTTTGATTTATGAACGATATAAATGCTTTTCGGAAAAGTACTCAAATATGCCTAAAACCTATTTTTTTTAAAGTTAGTTCACGCATAATAGGATAATTTTAAAATTAATGGAATAATTTAATCACTTTATTGTCGGCAGCCCCTATTATATGATGGCCGGATGCTCAACGAATATCGTGTCGCTTCATACGATATTCGCTACAAGAATGGCACGTTCTGGAGGAACGCCAATGGGAGGTATTCTGCAAAGATTTCAGTGGCTTCAGCACTTGAATGTGACTATATGGCGTTATTGAAGACCACATTATGAGGCACCCCATCGGCAGCTCGCTTACTGTGATTGTATTGTAAAATCTTCAGATTTCAAAATGTACTCGTATTAACCATTAATGATTTTAAAAGTGAATATAAAATACGTAAGCGTCGAAATTTCAAAATCGCAAAAAAAAATATATTATTAGGTAATTAATTTCCTCTCCTCTCAATCCATTATTTGATGAAAACTCCATAATTTTATTCCATTATGGCATTTAATCAGTCGTGCATTTAAGTTTTATTTTAATTTAATTGCATTTTATTTTTATTTTTTGTACATTACCTACATCAATTATTTAATAGTTTTATTAAAGATATAAAATTACCATTTTTATAGATTTTACAAAAAAACATGTCTATTAAATTTTAAATATATCTCAGAAAATAACAGTTAATGTTTTGTATGTGGTAAATAAATAAATTATATGAAACGTAACACTCACTGTAGGGTACCCTCGGTCCGTCCTTTGTGTTAGCCGGTCGGTAAATTAGACAGCCGAAGTGCGCTTCCATTATTACGTTTCCTGTCACGAATAAACCAATAAAAGAACATGGATTTTTACAGGTAATTAATAATACTTTGTTGAGAAAAAAATCTAATTATCTTGTAAAATGCATGATTCGATTGAGGAGCGATAGAACATCGTTATGGATGCGATAATACTAGTAGTAATGATAGTAAAATATATTCGTATACCTAATTGATTATTTGAAATAATCTACCAACGGCTAATCTTAAGAAGACTATATCCCGAACTATCGCTAACGAGGAGGACTTTGCTTCAAAAAGCCAAAAAAAAAAGTTTTCCATAATTATTTTTTTTTAAACATAAAGTTGAAATCTTATCAAGAATCTTTTATATCAGTTTGACTAACGTTTGTAAAATGTAAATATTTTTAGCGATATTAATATAAACAATTTTTCAGATATTGAATTGCAAATGTTTCTATGGCTGTGGAATTGACGGTATCTGTTTGCGCCGGTAATAGCGAGCAAAATTTTGCATTAAAGAAAAATACTAAACAAAGATATTAATTTTTATATGTGTGTCTTCTAGATGAACTAAAAAAATAAACAAAAACTCATTAATCATATGATTTTTCAACAATTTAAAGAAATAAAATCGATTTTCGCTCCTTAATTTTGTGTTAAGTATTAAAAAAATATATCAAAACATAATTTTGGGATATTTTTAAATTCATATAAATAATAATTTAGTAATCTTTCTTTTTTTTTGAAAGACTTTGGACCCGTTCAGTAGTTTGTATTTTTAATCACCGGCGCAGTCCAGAAAAATATGAATTTGAGAAAAACGCTTTTAAAGGTTTTTTAAAGAACAGTAGTAAGTTTTTTACACTTATATTAATCCGCAACTATTAGCTATTCTAGAGGTAAAAGATTCATACATAAATTTCAATATTTAGTTAAAAAAACACGAAAAAATTGTCTTTTTTTGCCGTATATACTAGGCTCTCATCTTAAGTAGCATGAATTTGCATTAGCCCACTAAGCTTAGGTTTAACCTCGATAATGCCATAATACTATTAATATTATTTTTATTTTTTATGTAAATTTCAAGTATTTTAGGTAAAATTTATAAATTTCGTTGAAACAAGCGCCAAGGCCAAACCTAGCTTTTGTCCTAGCCATGGGTAGACTAATTCCTAAAACATATATAATTTATTTCAGGATAGGACTTTTAGGAACATATAGAGTTGTACTTACTGTATGCATTTTTGTGAAGCTTTGAATGACCAATATAAAAAAAATATATAAATTACAATTCAGTCGTCCTAGATTTAAAAATACTCCAAAAATACTGGCACTCGACGAAGAGTTTAGAGAATGCTTAAAATTCAACTATTTATACTAATATAATTATCCATATCTAAAGCACGTGTAAAGTTTACTATCACAAATACGTGATTTCAAGCAGAATTCTCTACCGAAGATTAAAATGAAATCATTAATTTACGAGATAACATAACATTCATAAGGTTTATCGCATAAATATCATTCAAATATTCGATAGCTCAGAAATATAAAGAGGCGTCTAAGCTGGATATTGTCATATTCCTCTCGGCTTCTTATTAGTAAAGTCTGTTGAGTGTTAATACGATAGTGTGGTATTACGATGGAGAAGATATTCACAGTCTGCACCGCACTAGTTGCTTTGCTGCTCATCACCACTAACGAGGTAAGATTTAACAATACCTAGTTTCACAAAATTTGAACAGTGTGTTAAAAAAATCTTGTAAGATTGCCTCTACATTAGGTTGGACCGTTTTAACTTCTTTCGACTTTTCCGGGGACTTCGTTTGAAAAAGATGCCAAGTGCAATAATGCAATCAAATGCAATCAATAGCAATAAATCAATGCAATCAAATGGAAAATGCAATCAATCGCAATATTAGGATGAAGCTCATAAGATTTTACTTTGTTTTGACCTACAATTCAAAATTTATTTGCAATAATTAAAAATGTTTTGGGACATCCTTTTTTGTACAAATTCCCTCTTGCAATAGCCAAACTAATGGAGATATCATTTCTATTACAGGTCGAGAGTCGCTGTCCTCGCGTTGACAATTCGCGATGCTGCCGCGCTAGGGATTACCGCCAAGCCATAGGATTTCAAGGTTCCTATGGCTCCGAAGTGGAAAACCTTTACCCTACCGATATCACTCGCCGGATTAGGAAGGGCATCGACTACCAAAAGAACAGCATTAGAGAAGAACTCATGAACGTGGCCAGGGTTGGATGGAATAGCGAAATCGATAGGACCAGGAGGATCAGGCAAGACGCCGACTACGTCATGAATAAGATAAACGAGAAACTGTCGTCTGCTAATCATCGTCATATTTGAATTTCATAAACACACTTTTATAGTTAATTTACATATTGTTCTTTTTCATAGCCTATTTTGACTATTCTGTGTTTTCTGGCGGACTAACTTACCTCAACAGGCGATATTCTAACCTATACCGTTGATTTTATCCTATAATAAATAACATTGGGCCTTGTTTGCGTAATAAGATTGAAATTGTAAAATAAAAAAAATATATAAAAAAAAAACATTTTTACTCTCCCTGGACACAACCTGTGCCTCATTAAAATAGACCATAGCATAACAGAGCACAGCGGTTTTAAGTGGAGGGCCATAGTGGCATAGTGGTCAGGTCGCCTGATCTTACAATGTAAGATCTTCGTCGATCGTCGAACGTTTTAAATGAATAATTGGCACGTGTGTTTTCGTGTAATTAGCCCTATTTAAAAAGATTCCGAATTTCAAAACTCCGAAACTGATCATAATTGAGGTAAGTTGTAGTAGTAATAAATATTCTAAATAGATAGATCTTTCCCATGGTGAATACGTTATTGTTTTTGGAGAGGTGGGCCTAGCGCCCATACGTTTTGGCCCATTGTCCATTAACCAACTATTGAAAACGCCGACTGTTGAATTTGCTGCTAATGGCTCACGTGCAGTTGGAGCACTAAGACCCACTGGTTTATCAGGGTCGGCTCAACTCACTGTTCAAACAATATCATTACAAACATATCATGTCTAGCTAATCCAACATGCTCGTCAGACGCCAACGTCTTACGGCGGGGCACCAGGAAAGGAACCCAGCGGGCAGACTCGCCCCCTGACTTCGACTTACGAGTAGCGGTGATTCTGTGTTTACCGAATCTATCCCGGACCACGACATCCTTTGCCCGGCTCTTCACCCGGTATCGGGTAGCCGATCGGTCGTTTCAAGAGCAGTTGCCGTAAGGTTAACAACTAACCCCGCTCTATAAGAAAAAATACTGTTTCCAAACTTCCCCGGCTGGTCAGAACGCCCAATCGATTGGCTGACGCCGCACGGTGCGCAAACCGTCCGGGAGTCAACCTTCTCCAGGGGATTCCAGACTCCTACCCGGGCTCGCACTTCTGCGTGGAGGCCGCCGGATGGGTGTTGACCCGTGCGTTTGGCCGACTTTACACATGGGTCTTATGGGCCAAACTGCAACAGGGCCCATTAGCTCCCAAACCATTGGAACAAATAGAGCTATCAACTACAATTACGGTTGAACCCGTCACCTCAGGAAGTTTTAACGATTGGTCGTTCTATCTCCCGTGAAGTGAACGCAGAAGACTTGGACAAAACAGTCCACTGTCAAGCGCCGTCACATGCTCGTAAGAGGCCAACGCCTTATCCGCGAGATAACCAGGTATGGTACCCAGCGGCTTACACTCACGTCCTTTCTTCCAATTGCGACCAAATTACTAAGGTCTCTCGACTGGTTACGAGTTCCTGGTCGCTTGCGCGGTCCTCTCCCTAACGAAGCGGTGAAACGGAGTAAACCGAATCTATCGCGGACCACGGCGTCTTTTCCCGGCTGTTCACCCGGGATCGGGTAGCCGATGGTCGTTTCAAAAGCAGTCGCCGTAAGGTCGGCAACCACCCCCGCTCTATAGCTTATTTAGGCTTGTAATAAACAATCGTTACATTAAAAAAAAATCTTCCTAGAATTTTTTTATTACCCTTTTATGCCTAAACTTTCGTTATTGTACGATAACTTTATTTTAGGGATTAAGGCTTATAAGGTAATAGACGATTACACAAGTTTGATTTATGAACGATATAAATGCTTTTCGGAAAAGTACTCAAATATGCCTAAAACCTATTTTTTTTAAAGTTAGTTCACGCATAATAGGATAATTTTAAAATTAATGGAATAATTTAATCACTTTATTGTCGGCAGCCCCTATTATATGATGGCCGGATGCTCAACGAATATCGTGTCGCTTCATACGATATTCGCTACAAGAATGGCACGTTCTGGAGGAACGCCAATGGGAGGTATTCTGCAAAGATTTCAGTGGCTTCAGCACTTGAATGTGACTATATGGCGTTATTGAAGACCACATTATGAGGCACCCCATCGGCAGCTCGCTTACTGTGATTGTATTGTAAAATCTTCAGATTTCAAAATGTACTCGTATTAACCATTAATGATTTTAAAAGTGAATATAAAATACGTAAGCGTCGAAATTTCAAAATCGCAAAAAAAAATATATTATTAGGTAATTAATTTCCTCTCCTCTCAATCCATTATTTGATGAAAACTCCATAATTTTATTCCATTATGGCATTTAATCAGTCGTGCATTTAAGTTTTATTTTAATTTAATTGCATTTTATTTTTATTTTTTGTACATTACCTACATCAATTATTTAATAGTTTTATTAAAGATATAAAATTACCATTTTTATAGATTTTACAAAAAAACATGTCTATTAAATTTTAAATATATCTCAGAAAATAACAGTTAATGTTTTGTATGTGGTAAATAAATAAATTATATGAAACGTAACACTCACTGTAGGGTACCCTCGGTCCGTCCTTTGTGTTAGCCGGTCGGTAAATTAGACAGCCGAAGTGCGCTTCCATTATTACGTTTCCTGTCACGAATAAACCAATAAAAGAACATGGATTTTTACAGGTAATTAATAATACTTTGTTGAGAAAAAAATCTAATTATCTTGTAAAATGCATGATTCGATTGAGGAGCGATAGTACATCGTTATGGATGCGATAATACTAGTAGTAATGATAGTAAAATATATTCGTATACCTAATTGATTATTTGAAATAATCTACCAACGGCTAATCTTAAGAAGACTATATCCCGAACTATCGCTAACGAGGAGGACTTTGCTTCAAAAAGCCAAAAAAAAAAAGTTTTCCATAATTATTTTTTTTTAAACATAAAGTTGAAATCTTATCAAGAATCTTTTATATCAGTTTGACTAACGTTTGTAAAATGTAAATATTTTTAGCGATATTAATATAAACAATTTTTCAGATATTGAATTGCAAATGTTTCTATGGCTGTGGAATTGACGGTATCTGTTTGCGCCGGTAATAGCGAGCAAAATTTTGCATTAAAGAAAAATACTAAACAAAGATATTAATTTTTATATGTGTGTCTTCTAGATGAACTAAAAAAATAAACAAAAACTCATTAATCATATGATTTTTCAACAATTTAAAGAAATAAAATCGATTTTCGCTCCTTAATTTTGTGTTAAGTATTAAAAAAATATATCAAAACATAATTTTGGGATATTTTTAAATTCATATAAATAATAATTTAGTAATCTTTCTTTTTTTTTGAAAGACTTTGGACCCGTTCAGTAGTTTGTATTTTTAATCACCGGCGCAGTCCAGAAAAATATGAATTTGAGAAAAACGCTTTTAAAGGTTTTTTAAAGAACAGTAGTAAGTTTTTTACACTTATATTAATCCGCAACTATTAGCTATTCTAGAGGTAAAAGATTCATACATAAATTTCAATATTTAGTTAAAAAAACACGAAAAAATTGTCTTTTTTTGCCGTATATACTAGGCTCTCATCTTAAGTAGCATGAATTTGCATTAGCCCACTAAGCTTAGGTTTAACCTCGATAATGCCATAATACTATTAATATTATTTTTATTTTTTATGTAAATTTCAAGTATTTTAGGTAAAATTTATAAATTTCGTTGAAACAAGCGCCAAGGCCAAACCTAGCTTTTGTCCTAGCCATGGGTAGACTAATTCCTAAAACATATATAATTTATTTCAGGATAGGACTTTTAGGAACATATAGAGTTGTACTTACTGTATGCATTTTTGTGAAGCTTTGAATGACCAATATAAAAAAAATATATAAATTACAATTCAGTCGTCCTAGATTTAAAAATACTCCAAAAATACTGGCACTCGACGAAGAGTTTAGAGAATGCTTAAAATTCAACTATTTATACTAATATAATTATCCATATCTAAAGCACGTGTAAAGTTTACTATCACAAATACGTGATTTCAAGCAGAATTCTCTACCGAAGATTAAAATGAAATCATTAATTTACGAGATAACATAACATTCATAAGGTTTATCGCATAAATATCATTCAAATATTCGATAGCTCAGAAATATAAAGAGGCGTCTAAGCTGGATATTGTCATATTCCTCTCGGCTTCTTATTAGTAAAGTCTGTTGAGTGTTAATACGATAGTGTGGTATTACGATGGAGAAGATATTCACAGTCTGCACCGCACTAGTTGCTTTGCTGCTCATCACCACTAACGAGGTAAGATTTAACAATACCTAGTTTCACAAAATTTGAGCAGTGTGTTAAAAAAATCTTGTAAGATTGCCTCTACATTAGGTTGGACCGTTTTAACTTCTTTCGACTTTTCCGGGGACTTCGTTTGAAAAAGATGCCAAGTGCAATAATGCAATCAAATGCAATCAATAGCAATAAATCAATGCAATCAAATGGAAAATGCAATCAGTCGCAATATTAGGATGAAGCTCATAAGATTTTACTTTGTTTTGACCTACAATTCAAAATTTATTTGCAATAATTAAAAATGTTTTGGGACATCCTTTTTTGTACAAATTCCCTCTTGCAATAGCCAAAC
The DNA here is from genome assembly GCA_944548615.1 of Micropterix aruncella. Lineage (NCBI taxonomy): Eukaryota > Metazoa > Arthropoda > Insecta > Lepidoptera > Micropterigidae > Micropterix > Micropterix aruncella. Next base: position 16,624,752 of record OX155980.1, read on the forward strand.
TAATGGAGATATCATTTCTATTACAGGTCGAGAGTCGCTGTCCTCGCGTTGACAATTCGCGATGCTGCCGCGCTAGGGATTACCGCCAAGCCATAGGATTTCAAGGTTCCTATGGCTCCGAAGTGGAAAACCTTTACCCTACCGATATCACTCGCCGGATTAGGAAGGGCATCGACTACCAAAAGAACAGCATTAGAGAAGAACTCATGAACGTGGCCAGGGTTGGATGGAATAGCGAAATCGATAGGACCAGGAGGATCAGGCAAGACGCCGACTACGTCATGAATAAGATAAACGAGAAACTGTCGTCTGCTAATCATCGTCATATTTGAATTTCATAAACACACTTTTATAGTTAATTTACATATTGTTCTTTTTCATAGCCTATTTTGACTATTCTGTGTTTTCTGGCGGACTAACTTACCTCAACAGGCGATATTCTAACCTATACCGTTGATTTTATCCTATAATAAATAACATTGGGCCTTGTTTGCGTAAAAGATTGAAATTGTAAAATAAAAAAAATATATAAAAAAAAAAACATTTTTACTCTCCCTGGACACAACCTGTGCCTCATTAAAATAGACCATAGCATAACAGAGCACAGCGGTTTTAAGTGGAGGGCCATAGTGGCATAGTGGTCAGGTCGCCTGATCTTACAATGTAAGATCTTCGTCGATCGTCGAACGTTTTAAATGAATAATTGGCACGTGTGTTTTCGTGTAATTAGCCCTATCTAAAAAGATTCCGAATTTCAAAACTCCGAAACTGATCATAATTGAGGTAAGTTGTAGTAGTAATAAATATTCTAAATAGATAGATCTTTCCCATGGTGAATACGTTATTGTTTTTGGAGAGGTGGGCCTAGCGCCCATACGTTTTGGCCCATTGTCCATTAACCAACTATTGAAAACGCCGACTGTTGAATTTGCTGCTAATGGCTCTCGTGCAGTTGGAGCACTAAGACCCACTGGTTTATCAGGGTCGGCTCAACTCACTGTTCAAACAATATCATTACAAACATATCATGTCTAGCTAATCCAACATGCTCGTCAGACGCCAACGTCTTACGGCGGGGCACCAGGAAAGGAACCCAGCGGGCAGACTCGCCCCCTGACTTCGACTTACGAGTAGCGGTGATTCTGTGTTTACCGAATCTATCCCGGACCACGACATCCTTTGCCCGGCTCTTCACCCGGTATCGGGTAGCCGATCGGTCGTTTCAAGAGCAGTTGCCGTAAGGTTAACAACTAACCCCGCTCTATAAGAAAAAATACTGTTTCCAAACTTCCCCGGCTGGTCAGAACGCCCAATCGATTGGCTGACGCCGCACGGTGCGCAAACCGTCCGGGAGTCAACCTTCTCCAGGGGATTCCAGACTCCTACCCGGGCTCGCACTTCTGCGTGGAGGCCGCCGGATGGGTGTTGACCCGTGCGTTTGGCCGACTTTACACATGGGTCTTATGGGCCAAACTGCAACAGGGCCCATTAGCTCCCAAACCATTGGAACAAATAGAGCTATCAACTACAATTACGGTTGAACCCGTCACCTCAGGAAGTTTTAACGATTGGTCGTTCTATCTCCCGTGAAGTGAACGCAGAAGACTTTGACAAAACAGTCCACTGTCAAGCGCCGTCACATGCTCGTAAGAGGCCAACGCCTTATCCGCGAGATAACCAGGTATGGTACCCAGCGGCTTACACTCACGTCCTTTCTTCCAATTGCGACCAAATTACTAAGGTCTCTCGACTGGTTACGAGTTCCTGGTCGCTTGCGCGGTCCTCTCCCTAACGAAGCGGTGAAACGGAGTAAACCGAATCTATCGCGGACCACGGCGTCCTTTTCCCGGCTGTTCACCCGGGATCGGGTAGCCGATGGTCGTTTCAAAAGCAGTCGCCGTAAGGTCGGCAACCACCCCCGCTCTATAGCTTATTTAGGCTTGTAATAAACAATCGTTACATTAAAAAAAAATCTTCCTAGAATTTTTTTATTACCCTTTTATGCCTAAACTTTCGTTATTGTACGATAACTTTATTTTAGGGATTAAGGCTTATAAGGTAATAGACGATTACACAAGTTTGATTTATGAACGATATAAATGCTTTTCGGAAAAGTACTCAAATATGCCATATCATGTCTAGCTAATCCAACATGCTCGTCAGACGCCAACGTCTTACGGCGGGGCACCAGGAAAGGAACCCAGCGGGCAGACTCACCCCCTGACTTCGACTTACGAGTAGCGGTGATTCTGTGTTTACCGAATCTATCCCGGACCACGACATCCTTTGCCCGGCTCTTCACCCGGTATCGGGTAGCCGATCGGTCGTTTCAAGAGCAGTTGCCGTAAGGTTAACAACTAACCCCGCTCTATAAGAAAAAATACTGTTTCCAAACTTCCCCGGCTGGTCAGAACGCCCAATCGATTGGCTGACGCCGCACGGTGCGCAAACCGTCCGGGAGTCAACCTTCTCCAGGGGATTCCAGACTCCTACCCGGGCTCGCACTTCTGCGTGGAGGCCGCCGGATGGGTGTTGACCCGTGCGTTTGGCCGACTTTACACATGGGTCTTATGGGCCAAACTGCAACAGGGCCCATTAGCTCCCAAACCATTGGAACAAATAGAGCTATCAACTACAATTACGGTTGAACCCGTCACCTCAGGAAGTTTTAACGATTGGTCGTTCTATCTCCCGTGAAGTGAACGCAGAAGACTTGGACAAAACAGTCCACTGTCAAGCGCCGTCACATGCTCGTAAGAGGCCAACGCCTTATCCGCGAGATAACCAGGTATGGTACCCAGCGGCTTACACTCACGTCCTTTCTTCCAATTGCGACCAAATTACTAAGGTCTCTCGACTGGTTACGAGTTCCTGGTCGCTTGCGCGGTCCTCTCCCTAACGAAGCGGTGAAACGGAGTAAACCGAATCTATCGCGGACCACGGCGTCCTTTTCCCGGCTGTTCACCCGGGATCGGGTAGCCGATGGTCGTTTCAAAAGCAGTCGCCGTAAGGTCGGCAACCACCCCCGCTCTATAGCTTATTTAGGCTTGTAATAAACAATCGTTACATTAAAAAAAAATCTTCCTAGAATTTTTTTATTACCCTTTTATGCCTAAACTTTCGTTATTGTACGATAACTTTATTTTAGGGATTAAGGCTTATAAGGTAATAGACGATTACACAAGTTTGATTTATGAACGATATAAATGCTTTTCGGAAAAGTACTCAAATATGCCTAAAACCTATTTTTTTTAAAGTTAGTTCACGCATAATAGGATAATTTTAAAATTAATGGAATAATTTAATCACTTTATTGTCGGCAGCCCCTATTATATGATGGCCGGATGCTCAACGAATATCGTGTCGCTTCATACGATATTCGCTACAAGAATGGCACGTTCTGGAGGAACGCCAATGGGAGGTATTCTGCAAAGATTTCAGTGGCTTCAGCACTTGAATGTGACTATATGGCGTTATTGAAGACCACATTATGAGGCACCCCATCGGCAGCTCGCTTACTGTGATTGTATTGTAAAATCTTCAGATTTCAAAATGTACTCGTATTAACCATTAATGATTTTAAAAGTGAATATAAAATACGTAAGCGTCGAAATTTCAAAATCGCAAAAAAAAATATATTATTAGGTAATTAATTTCCTCTCCTCTCAATCCATTATTTGATGAAAACTCCATAATTTTATTCCATTATGGCATTTAATCAGTCGTGCATTTAAGTTTTATTTTAATTTAATTGCATTTTATTTTTATTTTTTGTACATTACCTACATCAATTATTTAATAGTTTTATTAAAGATATAAAATTAGCATTTTTATAGATTTTACAAAAAAACATGTCTATTAAATTTTAAATATATCTCAGAAAATAACAGTTAATGTTTTGTATGTGGTAAATAAATAAATTATATGAAACGTAACACTCACTGTAGGGTACCCTCGGTCCGTCCTTTGTGTTAGCCGGTCGGTAAATTAGACAGCCGAAGTGCGCTTCCATTATTACGTTTCCTGTCACGAATAAACCAATAAAAGAACATGGATTTTTACAGGTAATTAATAATACTTTGTTGAGAAAAAAATCTAATTATCTTGTAAAATGCATGATTCGATTGAGGAGCGATAGTACATCGTTATGGATGCGATAATACTAGTAGTAATGATAGTAAAATATATTCGTATACCTAATTGATTATTTGAAATAATCTACCAACGGCTAATCTTAAGAAGACTATATCCCGAACTATCGCTAACGAGGAGGACTTTGCTTCAAAAAGCCAAAAAAAAAAAGTTTTCCATAATTATTTTTTTTTAAACATAAAGTTGAAATCTTATCAAGAATCTTTTATATCAGTTTGACTAACGTTTGTAAAATGTAAATATTTTTAGCGATATTAATATAAACAATTTTTCAGATATTGAATTGCAAATGTTTCTATGGCTGTGGAATTGACGGTATCTGTTTGCGCCGGTAATAGCGAGCAAAATTTTGCATTAAAGAAAAATACTAAACAAAGATATTAATTTTTATATGTGTGTCTTCTAGATGAACTAAAAAAATAAACAAAAACTCATTAACCATATGATTTTTCAACAATTTAAAGAAATAAAATCGATTTTCGCTCCTTAATTTTGTGTTAAGTATTAAAAAAATATATCAAAACATAATTTTGGGATATTTTTAAATTCATATAAATAATAATTTAGTAATCTTTCTTTTTTTTTGAAAGACTTTGGACCCGTTCAGTAGTTTGTATTTTTAATCACCGGCGCAGTCCAGAAAAATATGAATTTGAGAAAAACGCTTTTAAAGGTTTTTTAAAGAACAGTAGTAAGTTTTTTACACTTATATTAATCCGCAACTATTAGCTATTCTAGAGGTAAAAGATTCATACATAAATTTCAATATTTAGTTAAAAAAACACGAAAAAATTGTCTTTTTTTGCCGTATATACTAGGCTCTCATCTTAAGTAGCATGAATTTGCATTAGCCCACTAAGCTTAGGTTTAACCTCGATAATGCCATAATACTATTAATATTATTTTTATTTTTTATGTAAATTTCAAGTATTTTAGGTAAAATTTATAAATTTCGTTGAAACAAGCGCCAAGGCCAAACCTAGCTTTTGTCCTAGCCATGGGTAGACTAATTCCTAAAACATATATAATTTATTTCAGGATAGGACTTTTAGGAACATATAGAGTTGTACTTACTGTATGCATTTTTGTGAAGCTTTGAATGACCAATATAAAAAAAATATATAAATTACAATTCAGTCGTCCTAGATTTAAAAATACTCCAAAAATACTGGCACTCGACGAAGAGTTTAGAGAATGCTTAAAATTCAACTATTTATACTAATATAATTATCCATATCTAAAGCACGTGTAAAGTTTACTATCACAAATACGTGATTTCAAGCAGAATTCTCTACCGAAGATTAAAATGAAATCATTAATTTACGAGATAACATAACATTCATAAGGTTTATCGCATAAATATCATTCAAATATTCGATAGCTCAGAAATATAAAGAGGCGTCTAAGCTGGATATTGTCATATTCCTCTCGGCTTCTTATTAGTAAAGTCTGTTGAGTGTTAATACGATAGTGTGGTATTACGATGGAGAAGATATTCACAGTCTGCACCGCACTAGTTGCTTTGCTGCTCATCACCACTAACGAGGTAAGATTTAACAATACCTAGTTTCACAAAATTTGAGCAGTGTGTTAAAAAAATCTTGTAAGATTGCCTCTACATTAGGTTGGACCGTTTTAACTTCTTTCGACTTTTCCGGGGACTTCGTTTGAAAAAGATGCCAAGTGCAATAATGCAATCAAATGCAATCAATAGCAATAAATCAATGCAATCAAATGGAAAATGCAATCAATCGCAATATTAGGATGAAGCTCATAAGATTTTACTTTGTTTTGACCTACAATTCAAAATTTATTTGCAATAATTAAAAATGTTTTGGGACATCCTTTTTTGTACAAATTCCCTCTTGCAATAGCCAAACTAATGGAGATATCATTTCTATTACAGGTCGAGAGTCGCTGTCCTCGCGTTGACAATTCGCGATGCTGCCGCGCTAGGGATTACCGCCAAGCCATAGGATTTCAAGGTTCCTATGGCTCCGAAGTGGAAAACCTTTACCCTACCGATATCACTCGCCGGATTAGGAAGGGCATCGACTACCAAAAGAACAGCATTAGAGAAGAAATCATGAACGTGGCCAGGGTTGGATGGAATAGCGAAATCGATAGGACCAGGAGGATCAGGCAAGACGCCGACTACGTCATGAATAAGATAAACGAGAAACTGTCGTCTGCTAATCATCGTCATATTTGAATTTCATAAACACACTTTTATAGTTAATTTACATATTGTTCTTTTTCATAGCCTATTTTGACTATTCTGTGTTTTCTGGCGGACTAACTTACCTCAACAGGCGATATTCTAACCTATACCGTTGATTTTATCCTATAATAAATAACATTGGGCCTTGTTTGCGTAATAAGATTGAAATTGTAAAATAAAAAAAATATATTAAAAAAAAAACATTTTTACTCTCCCTGGACACAACCTGTGCCTCATTAAAATAGACCATAGCATAACAGAGCACAGCGGTTTTAAGTGGAGGGCCATAGTGGCATAGTGGTCAGGTCGCCTGATCTTACAATGTAAGATCTTCGTCGATCGTCGAACGTTTTAAATGAATAATTGGCACGTGTGTTTTCGTGTAATTAGCCCTATTTAAAAAGATTCCGAATTTCAAAACTCCGAAACTGATCATAATTGAGGTAAGTTGTAGTAGTAATAAATATTCTAAATAGATAGATCTTTCCCATGGTGAATACGTTATTGTTTTTGGAGAGGTGGGCCTAGCGCCCATACGTTTTGGCCCATTGTCCATTAACCAACTATTGAAAACGCCGACTGTTGAATTTGCTGCTAATGGCTCTCGTGCAGTTGGAGCACTAAGACCCACTGGTTTATCAGGGTCGGCTCAACTCACTGTTCAAACAATATCATTACAAACATATCATGTCTAGCTAATCCAACATGCTCGTCAGACGCCAACGTCTTACGGCGGGGCACCAGGAAAGGAACCCAGCGGGCAGACTCGCCCCCTGACTTCGACTTACGAGTAGCGGTGATTCTGTGTTTACCGAATCTATCCCGGACCACGACATCCTTTGCCCGGCTCTTCACCCGGTATCGGGTAGCCGATCGGTCGTTTCAAGAGCAGTTGCCGTAAGGTTAACAACTAACCCCGCTCTATAAGAAAAAATACTGTTTCCAAACTTCCCCGGCTGGTCAGAACGCCCAATCGATTGGCTGACGCCGCACGGTGCGCAAACCGTCCGGGAGTCAACCTTCTCCAGGGGATTCCAGACTCCTACCCGGGCTCGCACTTCTGCGTGGAGGCCGCCGGATGGGTGTTGACCCGTGCGTTTGGCCGACTTTACACATGGGTCTTATGGGCCAAACTGCAACAGGGCCCATTAGCTCCCAAACCATTGGAACAAATAGAGCTATCAACTACAATTACGGTTGAACCCGTCACCTCAGGAAGTTTTAACGATTGGTCGTTCTATCTCCCGTGAAGTGAACGCAGAAGACTTGGACAAAACAGTCCACTGTCAAGCGCCGTCACATGCTCGTAAGAGGCCAACGCCTTATCCGCGAGATAACCAGGTATGGTACCCAGCGGCTTACACTCACGTCCTTTCTTCCAATTGCGACCAAATTACTAAGGTCTCTCGACTGGTTACGAGTTCCTGGTCGCTTGCGCGGTCCTCTCCCTAACGAAGCGGTGAAACGGAGTAAACCGAATCTATCGCGGACCACGGCGTCCTTTTCCCGGCTGTTCACCCGGGATCGGGTAGCCGATGGTCGTTTCAAAAGCAGTCGCCGTAAGGTCGGCAACCACCCCCGCTCTGTAGCTTATTTAGGCTTGTAATAAACAATCGTTACATTAAAAAAAAATCTTCCTAGAATTTTTTTATTACCCTTTTATGCCTAAACTTTCGTTATTGTACGATAACTTTATTTTAGGGATTAAGGCTTATAAGGTAATAGACGATTACACAAGTTTGATTTATGAACGATATAAATGCTTTTCGGAAAAGTACTCAAATATGCCTAAAACCTATTTTTTTTAAAGTTAGTTCACGCATAATAGGATAATTTTAAAATTAATGGAATAATTTAATCACTTTATTGTCGGCAGCCCCTATTATATGATGGCCGGATGCTCAACGAATATCGTGTCGCTTCATACGATATTCGCTACAAGAATGGCACGTTCTGGAGGAACGCCAATGGGAGGTATTCTGCAAAGATTTCAGTGGCTTCAGCACTTGAATGTGACTATATGGCGTTATTGAAGACCACATTATGAGGCACCCCATCGGCAGCTCGCTTACTGTGATTGTATTGTAAAATCTTCAGATTTCAAAATGTACTCGTATTAACCATTAATGATTTTAAAAGTGAATATAAAATACGTAAGCGTCGAAATTTCAAAATCGCAAGAAAAAATATATTATTAGGTAATTAATTTCCTCTCCTCTCAATCCATTATTTGATGAAAACTCCATAATTTTATTCCATTATGGCATTTAATCAGTCGTGCATTTAAGTTTTATTTTAATTTAATTGCATTTTATTTTTATTTTTTGTACATTACCTACATCAATTATTTAATAGTTTTATTAAAGATATAAAATTACCATTTTTATAGATTTTACAAAAAAACATGTCTATTAAATTTTAAATATATCTCAGAAAATAACAGTTAATGTTTTGTATGTGGTAAATAAATAAATTATATGAAACGTAACACTCACTGTAGGGTACCCTCGGTCCATCCTTTGTGTTAGCCGGTCGGTAAATTAGACAGCCGAAGTGCGCTTCCATTATTACGTTTCCTGTCACGAATAAACCAATAAAAGAACATGGATTTTTACAGGTAATTAATAATACTTTGTTGAGAAAAAAATCTAATTATCTTGTAAAATGCATGATTCGATTGAGGAGCGATAGAACATCGTTATGGATGCGATAATACTAGTAGTAATGATAGTAAAATATATTCGTATACCTAATTGATTATTTGAAATAATCTACCAACGGCTAATCTTAAGAAGACTATATCCCGAACTATCGCTAACGAGGAGGACTTTGCTTCAAAAAGCCAAAAAAAAAAAGTTTTCCATAATTATTTTTTTTTAAACATAAAGTTGAAATCTTATCAAGAATCTTTTATATCAGTTTGACTAACGTTTGTAAAATGTAAATATTTTTAGCGATATTAATATAAACAATTTTTCAGATATTGAATTGCAAATGTTTCTATGGCTGTGGAATTGACGGTATCTGTTTGCGCCGGTAATAGCGAGCAAAATTTTGCATTAAAGAAAAATACTAAACAAAGATATTAATTTTTATATGTGTGTCTTCTAGATGAACTAAAAAAATAAACAAAAACTCATTAATCATATGATTTTTCAACAATTTAAAGAAATAAAATCGATTTTCGCTCCTTAATTTTGTGTTAAGTATTAAAAAAATATATCAAAACATAATTTTGGGATATTTTTAAATTCATATAAATAATAATTTAGTAATCTTTCTTTTTTTTTGAAAGACTTTGGACCCGTTCAGTAGTTTGTATTTTTAATCACCGGCGCAGTCCAGAAAAATATGAATTTGAGAAAAACGCTTTTAAAGGTTTTTTAAAGAACAGTAGTAAGTTTTTTACACTTATATTAATCCGCAACTATTAGCTATTCTAGAGGTAAAAGATTCATACATAAATTTCAATATTTAGTTAAAAAAACACGAAAAAATTGTCTTTTTTTGCCGTATATACTAGGCTCTCATCTTAAGTAGCATGAATTTGCATTAGCCCACTAAGCTTAGGTTTAACCTCGATAATGCCATAATACTATTAATATTATTTTTATTTTTTATGTAAATTTCAAGTATTTTAGGTAAAATTTATAAATTTCGTTGAAACAAGCGCCAAGGCCAAACCTAGCTTTTGTCCTAGCCATGGGTAGACTAATTCCTAAAACATATGTAATTTATTTCAGGATAGGACTTTTAGGAACATATAGAGTTGTACTTACTGTATGCATTTTTGTGAAGCTTTGAATGACCAATATAAAAAAAATATATAAATTACAATTCAGTCGTCCTAGATTTAAAAATACTCCAAAAATACTGGCACTCGACGAAGAGTTTAGAGAATGCTTAAAATTCAACTATTTATACTAATATAATTACCCATATCTAAAGCACGTGTAAAGTTTACTATCACAAATACGTGATTTCAAGCAGAATTCTCTACCGAAGATTAAAATGAAATCATTAATTTACGAGATAACATAACATTCATAAGGTTTATCGCATACATATCATTCAAATATTCGATAGCTCAGAAATATAAAGAGGCGTCTAAGCTGGATATTGTCATATTCCTCTCGGCTTCTTATTAGTAAAGTCTGTTGAGTGTTAATACGATAGTGTGGTATTACGATGGAGAAGATATTCACAGTCTGCACCGCACTAGTTGCTTTGCTGCTCATCACCACTAACGAGGTAAGATTTAACAATACCTAGTTTCACAAAATTTGAACAGTGTGTTAAAAAAATCTTGTAAGATTGCCTCTACATTAGGTTGGACCGTTTTAACTTCTTTCGACTTTTCCGGGGACTTCGTTTGAAAAAGATGCCAAGTGCAATAATGCAATCAAATGCAATCAATAGCAATAAATCAATGCAATCAAATGGAAAATGCAATCAATCGCAATATTAGGATGAAGCTCATAAGAATTTACTTTGTTTTGACCTACAATTCAAAATTTATTTGCAATAATTAAAAATGTTTTGGGACATCCTTTTTTGTACAAATTCCCTCTTGCAATAGCCAAACTAATGGAGATATCATTTCTATTACAGGTCGAGAGTCGCTGTCCTCGCGTTGACAATTCGCGATGCTGCCGCGCTAGGGATTACCGCCAAGCCATAGGATTTCAAGGTTCCTATGGCTCCGAAGTGGAAAACCTTTACCCTACCGATATCACTCGCCGGATTAGGAAGGGCATCGACTACCAAAAGAACAGCATTAGAGAAGAACTCATGAACGTGGCCAGGGTTGGATGGAATAGCGAAATCGATAGGACCAGGAGGATCAGGCAAGACGCCGACTACGTCATGAATAAGATAAACGAGAAACTGTCGTCTGCTAATCATCGTCATATTTGAATTTCATAAACACACTTTTATAGTTAATTTACATATTGTTCTTTTTCATAGCCTATTTTGACTATTCTGTGTTTTCTGGCGGACTAACTTACCTCAACAGGCGATATTCTAACCTATACCGTTGATTTTATCCTATAATAAATAACATTGGGCCTTGTTTGCGTAATAAGATTGAAATTGTAAAATAAAAAAAATATATAAAAAAAAAACATTTTTACTCTCCCTGGACACAACCTGTGCCTCATTAAAATAGACCATAGCATAACAGAGCACAGCGGTTTTAAGTGGAGGGCCATAGTGGCATAGTGGTCAGGTCGCCTGATCTTACAATGTAAGATCTTCGTCGATCGTCGAACGTTTTAAATGAATAATTGGCACGTGTGTTTTCGTGTAATTAGCCCTATTTAAAAAGATTCCGAATTTCAAAACTCCGAAACTGATCATAATTGAGGTAAGTTGTAGTAGTAATAAATATTCTAAATAGATAGATCTTTCCCATGGTGAATACGTTATTGTTTTTGGAGAGGTGGGCCTAGCGCCCATACGTTTTGGCCCATTGTCCATTAACCAACTATTGAAAACGCCGACTGTTGAATTTGCTGCTAATGGCTCTCGTGCAGTTGGAGCACTAAGACCCACTGGTTTATCAGGGTCGGCTCAACTCACTGTTCAAACAATATCATTACAAACATATCATGTCTAGCTAATCCAACATGCTCGTCAGACGCCAACGTCTTACGGCGGGGCACCAGGAAAGGAACCCAGCGGGCAGACTCGCCCCCTGACTTCGACTTACGAGTAGCGGTGATTCTGTGTTTACCGAATCTATCCCGGACCACGACATCCTTTGCCCGGCTCTTCACCCGGTATCGGGTAGCCGATCGGTCGTTTCAAGAGCAGTTGCCGTAAGGTTAACAACTAACCCCGCTCTATAAGAAAAAATACTGTTTCCAAACTTCCCCGGCTGGTCAGAACGCCCAATCGATTGGCTGACGCCGCACGGTGCGCAAACCGTCCGGGAGTCAACCTTCTCCAGGGGATTCCAGACTCCTACCCGGGCTCGCACTTCTGCGTGGAGGCCGCCGGATGGGTGTTGACCCGTGCGTTTGGCCGACTTTACACATGGGTCTTATGGGCCAAACTGCAACAGGGCCCATTAGCTCCCAAACCATTGGAACAAATAGAGCTATCAACTACAATTACGGTTGAACCCGTCACCTCAGGAAGTTTTAACGATTGGTCGTTCTATCTCCCGTGAAGTGAACGCAGAAGACTTGGACAAAACAGTCCACTGTCAAGCGCCGTCACATGCTCGTAAGAGGCCAACGCCTTATCCGCGAGATAACCAGGTATGGTACCCAGCGGCTTACACTCACGTCCTTTCTTCCAATTGCGACCAAATTACTAAGGTCTCTCGACTGGTTACGAGTTCCTGGTCGCTTGCGCGGTCCTCTCCCTAACGAAGCGGTGAAACGGAGTAAACCGAATCTATCGCGGACCACGGCGTCCTTTTCCCGGCTGTTCACCCGGGATCGGGTAGCCGATGGTCGTTTCAAAAGCAGTCGCCGTAAGGTCGGCAACCACCCCCGCTCTATAGCTTATTTAGGCTTGTAATAAACAATCGTTACATTAAAAAAAAATCTTCCTAGAATTTTTTTATTACCCTTTTATGCCTAAACTTTCGTTATTGTACGATAACTTTATTTTAGGGATTAAGGCTTATAAGGTAATAGACGATTACACAAGTTTGATTTATGAACGATATAAATGCTTTTCGGAAAAGTACTCAAATATGCCTAAAACCTATTTTTTTTAAAGTTAGTTCACGCATAATAGGATAATTTTAAAATTAATGGAATAATTTAATCACTTTATTGTCGGCAGCCCCTATTATATGATGGCCGGATGCTCAACGAATATCGTGTCGCTTCATACGATATTCGCTACAAGAATGGCACGTTCTGGAGGAACGCCAATGGGAGGTATTCTGCAAAGATTTCAGTGGCTTCAGCACTTGAATGTGACTATATGGCGTTATTGAAGACCACATTATGAGGCACCCCATCGGCAGCTCGCTTACTGTGATTGTATTGTAAAATCTTCAGATTTCAAAATGTACTCGTATTAACCATTAATGATTTTAAAAGTGAATATAAAATACGTAAGCGTCGAAATTTCAAAATCGCAAAAAAAAATATATTATTAGGTAATTAATTTCCTCTCCTCTCAATCCATTATTTGATGAAAACTCCATAATTTTATTCCATTATGGCATTTAATCAGTCGTGCATTTAAGTTTTATTTTAATTTAATTGCATTTTATTTTTATTTTTTGTACATTACCTACATCAATTATTTAATAGTTTTATTAAAGATATAAAATTACCATTTTTATAGATTTTACAAAAAAACATGTCTATTAAATTTTAAATATATCTCAGAAAATAACAGTTAATGTTTTGTATGTGGTAAATAAATAAATTATATGAAACGTAACACTCACTGTAGGGTACCCTCGGTCCGTCCTTTGTGTTAGCCGGTCGGTAAATTAGACAGCCGAAGTGCGCTTCCATTATTACGTTTCCTGTCACGAATAAACCAATAAAAGAACATGGATTTTTACAGGTAATTAATAATACTTTGTTGAGAAAAAAATCTAATTATCTTGTAAAATGCATGATTCGATTGAGGAGCGATAGAACATCGTTATGGATGCGATAATACTAGTAGTAATGATAGTAAAATATATTCGTATACCTAATTGATTATTTGAAATAATCTACCAACGGCTAATCTTAAGAAGACTATATCCCGAACTATCGCTAACGAGGAGGACTTTGCTTCAAAAAGCCAAAAAAAAAAAGTTTTCCATAATTATTTTTTTTTAAACATAAAGTTGAAATCTTATCAAGAATCTTTTATATCAGTTTGACTAACGTTTGTAAAATGTAAATATTTTTAGCGATATTAATATAAACAATTTTTCAGATATTGAATTGCAAATGTTTCTATGGCTGTGGAATTGACGGTATCTTTTTGCGCCGGTAATAGCGAGCAAAATTTTGCATTAAAGAAAAATACTAAACAAAGATATTAATTTTTATATGTGTGTCTTCTAGATGAACTAAAAAAATAAACAAAAACTCATTAATCATATGATTTTTCAACAATTTAAAGAAATAAAATCGATTTTCGCTCCTTAATTTTGTGTTAAGTATTAAAAAAATATATCAAAACATAATTTTGGGATATTTTTAAATTCATATAAATAATAATTTAGTAATCTTTCTTTTTTTTTGAAAGACTTTGGACCCGTTCAGTAGTTTGTATTTTTAATCACCGGCGCAGTCCAGAAAAATATGAATTTGAGAAAAACGCTTTTAAAGGTTTTTTAAAGAACAGTAGTAAGTTTTTTACACTTATATTAATCCGCAACTATTAGCTATTCTAGAGGTAAAAGATTCATACATAAATTTCAATATTTAGTTAAAAAAACACGAAAAAATTGTCTTTTTTTGCCGTATATACTAGGCTCTCATCTTAAGTAGCATGAATTTGCATTAGCCCACTAAGCTTAGGTTTAACCTCGATAATGCCATAATACTATTAATATTATTTTTATTTTTTATGTAAATTTCAAGTATTTTAGGTAAAATTTATAAATTTCGTTGAAACAAGCGCCAAGGCCAAACCTAGCTTTTGTCCTAGCCATGGGTAGACTAATTCCTAAAACATATATAATTTATTTCAGGATAGGACTTTTAGGAACATATAGAGTTGTACTTACTGTATGCATTTTTGTGAAGCTTTGAATGACCAATATAAAAAAAATATATAAATTACAATTCAGTCGTCCTAGATTTAAAAATACTCCAAAAATACTGGCACTCGACGAAGAGTTTAGAGAATGCTTAAAATTCAACTATTTATACTAATATAATTATCCATATCTAAAGCACGTGTAAAGTTTACTATCACAAATACGTGATTTCAAGCAGAATTCTCTACCGAAGATTAAAATGAAATCATTAATTTACGAGATAACATAACATTCATAAGGTTTATCGCATAAATATCATTCAAATATTCGATAGCTCAGAAATATAAAGAGGCGTCTAAGCTGGATATTGTCATATTCCTCTCGGCTTCTTATTAGTAAAGTCTGTTGAGTGTTAATACGATAGTGTGGTATTACGATGGAGAAGATATTCACAGTCTGCACCGCACTAGTTGCTTTGCTGCTCATCACCACTAACGAGGTAAGATTTAACAATACCTAGTTTCACAAAATTTGAACAGTGTGTTAAAAAAATCTTGTAAGATTGCCTCTACATTAGGTTGGATCGTTTTAACTTCTTTCGACTTTTCCGGGGACTTCGTTTGAAAAAGATGCCAAGTGCAATAATGCAATCAAATGCAATCAATAGCAATAAATCAATGCAATCAAATGGAAAATGCAATCAATCGCAATATTAGGATGAAGCTCATAAGATTTTACTTTGTTTTGACCTACAATTCAAAATTTATTTGCAATAATTAAAAATGTTTTGGGACATCCTTTTTTGTACAAATTCCCTCTTGCAATAGCCAAACTAATGGAGATATCATTTCTATTACAGGTCGAGAGTCGCTGTCCTCGCGTTGACAATTCGCGATGCTGCCGCGCTAGGGATTACCGCCAAGCCATAGGATTTCAAGGTTCCTATGGCTCCGAAGTGGAAAACCTTTACCCTACCGATATCACTCGCCGGATTAGGAAGGGCATCGACTACCAAAAGAACAGCATTAGAGAAGAACTCATGAACGTGGCCAGGGTTGGATGGAATAGCGAAATCGATAGGACCAGGAGGATCAGGCAAGACGCCGACTACGTCATGAATAAGATAAACGAGAAACTGTCGTCTGCTAATCATCGTCATATTTGAATTTCATAAACACACTTTTATAGTTAATTTACATATTGTTCTTTTTCATAGCCTATTTTGACTATTCTGTGTTTTCTGGCGGACTAACTTACCTCAACAGGCGATATTCTAACCTATACCGTTGATTTTATCCTATAATAAATAACATTGGGTCTTGTTTGCGTAATAAGATTGAAATTGTAAAATAAAAAAAATATATAAAAAAAAAACATTTTTACTCTCCCTGGACACAACCTGTGCCTCATTAAAATAGACCATAGCATAACAGAGCACAGCGGTTTTAAGTGGAGGGCCATAGTGGCATAGTGGTCAGGTCGCCTGATCTTACAATGTAAGATCTTCGTCGATCGTCGAACGTTTTAAATGAATAATTGGCACGTGTGTTTTCGTGTAATTAGCCCTATTTAAAAAGATTCCGAATTTCAAAACTCCGAAACTGATCATAATTGAGGTAAGTTGTAGTAGTAATAAATATTCTAAATAGATAGATCTTTCCCATGGTGAATACGTTATTGTTTTTGGAGAGGTGGGCCTAGCGCCCATACGTTTTGGCCCATTGTCCATTAACCAACTATTGAAAACGCCGACTGTTGAATTTGCTGCTAATGGCTCTCGTGTAGTTGGAGCACTAAGACCCACTGGTTTATCAGGGTCGGCTCAACTCACTGTTCAAACAATATCATTACAAACATATCATGTCTAGCTAATCCAACATGCTCGTCAGACGCCAACGTCTTACGGCGGGGCACCAGGAAAGGAACCCAGCGGGCAGACTCGCCCCCTGACTTCGACTTACGAGTAGCGGTGATTCTGTGTTTACCGAATCTATCCCGGACCACGACATCCTTTGCCCGGCTCTTCACCCGGTATCGGGTAGCCGATCGGTCGTTTCAAGAGCAGTTGCCGTAAGGTTAACAACTAACCCCGCTCTATAAGAAAAAATACTGTTTCCAAACTTCCCCGGCTGGTCAGAACGCCCAATCGATTGGCTGACGCCGCACGGTGCGCAAACCGTCCGGGAGTCAACCTTCTCCAGGGGATTCCAGACTCCTACCCGGGCTCGCACTTCTGCGTGGAGGCCGCCGGATGGGTGTTGACCCGTGCGTTTGGCCGACTTTACACATGGGTCTTATGGGCCAAACTGCAACAGGGCCCATTAGCTCCCAAACCATTGGAACAAATAGAGCTATCAACTACAATTACGGTTGAACCCGTCACCTCAGGAAGTTTTAACGATTGGTCGTTCTATCTCCCGTGAAGTGAACGCAGAAGACTTGGACAAAACAGTCCACTGTCAAGCGCCGTCACATGCTCGTAAGAGGCCAACGCCTTATCCGCGAGATAACCAGGTATGGTACCCAGCGGCTTACACTCACGTCCTTTCTTCCAATTGCGACCAAATTACTAAGGTCTCTCGACTGGTTACGAGTTCCTGGTCGCTTGCGCGGTCCTCTCCCTAACGAAGCGGTGAAACGGAGTAAACCGAATCTATCGCGGACCACGGCGTCCTTTTCCCGGCTGTTCACCCGGGATCGGGTAGCCGATGGTCGTTTCAAAAGCAGTCGCCGTAAGGTCGGCAACCACCCCCGCTCTATAGCTTATTTAGGCTTGTAATAAACAATCGTTACATTAAAAAAAAATCTTCCTAGAATTTTTTTATTACCCTTTTATGCCTAAACTTTCGTTATTGTACGATAACTTTATTTTAGGGATTAAGGCTTATAAGGTAATAGACGATTACACAAGTTTGATTTATGAACGATATAAATGCTTTTCGGAAAAGTACTCAAATATGCCTAAAACCTATTTTTTTTAAAGTTAGTTCACGCATAATAGGATAATTTTAAAATTAATGGAATAATTTAATCACTTTATTGTCGGCAGCCCCTATTATATGATGGCCGGATGCTCAACGAATATCGTGTCGCTTCATACGATATTCGCTACAAGAATGGCACGTTCTGGAGGAACGCCAATGGGAGGTATTCTGCAAAGATTTCAGTGGCTTCAGCACTTGAATGCGACTATATGGCGTTATTGAAGACCACATTATGAGGCACCCCGTCGGCAGCTCGCTTACTGTGATTGTATTGTAAAATCTTCAGATTTCAAAATGTACTCGTATTAACCATTAATGATTTTAAAAGTGAATATAAAATACGTAAGCGTCGAAATTTCAAAATCGCAAAAAAAAATATATTATTAGGTAATTAATTTCCTCTCCTCTCAATCCATTATTTGATGAAAACTCCATAATTTTATTCCATTATGGCATTTAATCAGTCGTGCATTTAAGTTTTATTTTAATTTAATTGCATTTTATTTTTATTTTTTGTACATTACCTACATCAATTATTTAATAGTTTTATTAAAGATATAAAATTACCATTTTTATAGATTTTACAAAAAAACATGTCTATTAAATTTTAAATATATCTCAGAAAATAACAGTTAATGTTTTGTATGTGGTAAATAAATAAATTATATGAAACGTAACACTCACTGTAGGGTACCCTCGGTCCGTCCTTTGTGTTAGCCGGTCGGTAAATTAGACAGCCGAAGTGCGCTTCCATTATTACGTTTCCTGTCACGAATAAACCAAT
Organism: Micropterix aruncella; assembly: GCA_944548615.1. Taxonomy (NCBI): domain Eukaryota; kingdom Metazoa; phylum Arthropoda; class Insecta; order Lepidoptera; family Micropterigidae; genus Micropterix; species Micropterix aruncella. The sequence goes on from OX155980.1 coordinate 16,643,570, forward strand.
AAAAGAACATGGATTTTTACAGGTAATTAATAATACTTTGTTGAGAAAAAAATCTAATTATCTTGTAAAATGCATGATTCGATTGAGGAGCGATAGAACATCGTTATGGATGCGATAATACTAGTAGTAATGATAGTAAAATATATTCGTATACCTAATTGATTATTTGAAATAATCTACCAACGGCTAATCTTAAGAAGACTATATCCCGAACTATCGCTAACGAGGAGGACTTTGCTTCAAAAAGCCAAAAAAAAAAAGTTTTCCATAATTATTTTTTTTTAAACATAAAGTTGAAATCTTATCAAGAATCTTTTATATCAGTTTGACTAACGTTTGTAAAATGTAAATATTTTTAGCGATATTAATATAAACAATTTTTCAGATATTGAATTGCAAATGTTTCTATGGCTGTGGAATTGACGGTATCTGTTTGCGCCGGTAATAGCGAGCAAAATTTTGCATTAAAGAAAAATACTAAACAAAGATATTAATTTTTATATGTGTGTCTTCTAGATGAACTAAAAAAATAAACAAAAACTCATTAATCATATGATTTTTCAACAATTTAAAGAAATAAAATCGATTTTCGCTCCTTAATTTTGTGTTAAGTATTAAAAAAATATATCAAAACATAATTTTGGGATATTTTTAAATTCATATAAATAATAATTTAGTAATCTTTCTTTTTTTTTGAAAGACTTTGGACCCGTTCAGTAGTTTGTATTTTTAATCACCGGCGCAGTCCAGAAAAATATGAATTTGAGAAAAACGCTTTTAAAGGTTTTTTAAAGAACAGTAGTAAGTTTTTTACACTTATATTAATCCGCAACTATTAGCTATTCTAGAGGTAAAAGATTCATACATAAATTTCAATATTTAGTTAAAAAAACACGAAAAAATTGTCTTTTTTTGCCGTATATACTAGGCTCTCATCTTAAGTAGCATGAATTTGCATTAGCCCACTAAGCTTAGGTTTAACCTCGATAATGCCATAATACTATTAATATTATTTTTATTTTTTATGTAAATTTCAAGTATTTTAGGTAAAATTTATAAATTTCGTTGAAACAAGCGCCAAGGCCAAACCTAGCTTTTGTCCTAGCCATGGGTAGACTAATTCCTAAAACATATATAATTTATTTCAGGATAGGACTTTTAGGAACATATAGAGTTGTACTTACTGTATGCATTTTTGTGAAGCTTTGAATGACCAATATAAAAAAAATATATAAATTACAATTCAGTCGTCCTAGATTTAAAAATACTCCAAAAATACTGGCACTCGACGAAGAGTTTAGAGAATGCTTAAAATTCAACTATTTATACTAATATAATTATCCATATCTAAAGCACGTGTAAAGTTTACTATCACAAATACGTGATTTCAAGCAGAATTCTCTACCGAAGATTAAAATGAAATCATTAATTTACGAGATAACATAACATTCATAAGGTTTATCGCATAAATATCATTCAAATATTCGATAGCTCAGAAATATAAAGAGGCGTCTAAGCTGGATATTGTCATATTCCTCTCGGCTTCTTATTAGTAAAGTCTGTTGAGTGTTAATACGATAGTGTGGTATTACGATGGAGAAGATATTCACAGTCTGCACCGCACTAGTTGCTTTGCTGCTCATCACCACTAACGAGGTAAGATTTAACAATACCTAGTTTCACAAAATTTGAACAGTGTGTTAAAAAAATCTTGTAAGATTGCCTCTACATTAGGTTGGACCGTTTTAACTTCTTTCGACTTTTCCGGGGACTTCGTTTGAAAAAGATGCCAAGTGCAATAATGCAATCAAATGCAATCAATAGCAATAAATCAATGCAATCAAATGGAAAATGCAATCAATCGCAATATTAGGATGAAGCTCATAAGATTTTACTTTGTTTTGACCTACAATTCAAAATTTATTTGCAATAATTAAAAATGTTTTGGGACATCCTTTTTTGTACAAATTCCCTCTTGCAATAGCCAAACTAATGGAGATATCATTTCTATTACAGGTCGAGAGTCGCTGTCCTCGCGTTGACAATTCGCGATGCTGCCGCGCTAGGGATTACCGCCAAGCCATAGGATTTCAAGGTTCCTATGGCTCCGAAGTGGAAAACCTTTACCCTACCGATATCACTCGCCGGATTAGGAAGGGCATCGACTACCAAAAGAACAGCATTAGAGAAGAACTCATGAACGTGGCCAGGGTTGGATGGAATAGCGAAATCGATAGCACCAGGAGGATCAGGCAAGACGCCGACTACGTCATGAATAAGATAAACGAGAAACTGTCGTCTGCTAATCATCGTCATATTTGAATTTCATAAACACACTTTTATAGTTAATTTACATATTGTTCTTTTTCATAGCCTATTTTGACTATTCTGTGTTTTCTGGCGGACTAACTTACCTCAACAGGCGATATTCTAACCTATACCGTTGATTTTATCCTATAATAAATAACATTGGGCCTTGTTTGCGTAATAAGATTGAAATTGTAAAATAAAAAAAATATATAAAAAAAAAAACATTTTTACTCTCCCTGGACACAACCTGTGCCTCATTAAAATAGACCATAGCATAACAGAGCACAGCGGTTTTAAGTGGAGGGCCATAGTGGCATAGTGGTCAGGTCGCCTGATCTTACAATGTAAGATCTTCGTCGATCGTCGAACGTTTTAAATGAATAATTGGCACGTGTGTTTTCGTGTAATTAGCCCTATTTAAAAAGATTCCGAATTTCAAAACTCCGAAACTGATCATAATTGAGGTAAGTTGTAGTAGTAATAAATATTCTAAATAGATAGATCTTTCCCATGGTGAATACGTTATTGTTTTTGGAGCGGTGGGCCTTAGCGCCCATACGTTTTGGTCCATTGTCCATTAACCAACTATTGAAAACGCCGACTGTTGAATTTGCTGCTAATGGCTCTCGTGCAGTTGGAGCACTAAGACCCACTGGTTTATCAGGGTCGGCTCAACTCACTGTTCAAACAATATCATTACAAACATATCATGTCTAGCTAATCCAACATGCTCGTCAGACGCCAACGTCTTACGGCGGGGCACCAGGAAAGGAACCCAGCGGGCAGACTCGCCCCCTGACTTCGACTTACAAGTAGCGGTGATTCTGTGTTTACCGAATCTATCCCGGACCACGACATCCTTTGCCCGGCTCTTCACCCGGTATCGGGTAGCCGATCGGTCGTTTCAAGAGCAGTTGCCGTAAGGTTAACAACTAACCCCGCTCTATAAGAAAAAATACTGTTTCCAAACTTCCCCGGCTGGTCAGAACGCCCAATCGATTGGCTGACGCCGCACGGTGCGCAAACCGTCCGGGAGTCAACCTTCTCCAGGGGATTCCAGACTCCTACCCGGGCTCGCACTTCTGCGTGGAGGCCGCCGGATGGGTGTTGACCCGTGCGTTTGGCCGACTTTACACATGGGTCTTATGGGCCAAACTGCAACAGGGCCCATTAGCTCCCAAACCATTGGAACAAATAGAGCTATCAACTACAATTACGGTTGAACCCGTCACCTCAGGAAGTTTTAACGATTGGTCGTTCTATCTCCCGTGAAGTGAACGCAGAAGACTTGGACAAAACAGTCCACTGTCAAGCGCCGTCACATGCTCGTAAGAGGCCAACGCCTTATCCGCGAGATAACCAGGTATGGTACCCAGCGGCTTACACTCACGTCCTTTCTTCCAATTGCGACCAAATTACTAAGGTCTCTCGACTGGTTACGAGTTCCTGGTCGCTTGCGCGGTCCTCTCCCTAACGAAGCGGTGAAACGGAGTAAACCGAATCTATCGCGGACCACGGCGTCCTTTTCCCGGCTGTTCACCCGGGATCGGGTAGCCGATGGTCGTTTCAAAAGCAGTCGCCGTAAGGTCGGCAACCACCCCCGCTCTATAGCTTATTTAGGCTTGTAATAAACAATCGTTACATTAAAAAAAAATCTTCCTAGAATTTTTTTATTACCCTTTTATGCCTAAACTTTCGTTATTGTACGATAACTTTATTTTAGGGATTAAGGCTTATAAGGTAATAGACGATTACACAAGTTTGATTTATGAACGATATAAATGCTTTTCGGAAAAGTACTCAAATATGCCTAAAACCTATTTTTTTTAAAGTTAGTTCACGCATAATAGGATAATTTTAAAATTAATGGAATAATTTAATCACTTTATTGTCGGCAGCCCCTATTATATGATGGCCGGATGCTCAACGAATATCGTGTCGCTTCATACGATATTCGCTACAAGAATGGCACGTTCTGGAGGAACGCCAATGGGAGGTATTCTGCAAAGATTTCAGTGGCTTCAGCACTTGAATGCGACTATATGGCGTTATTGAAGACCACATTATGAGGCACCCCATCGGCAGCTCGCTTACTGTGATTGTATTGTAAAATCTTCAGATTTCAAAATGTACTCGTATTAACCATTAATGATTTTAAAGTGAATATAAAATACGTAAGCGTCGAAATTTCAAAATCGCAAAAAAAAATATATTATTAGGTAATTAATTTCCTCTCCTCTCAATCCATTATTTGATGAAAACTCCATAATTTTATTCCATTATGGCATTTAATCAGTCGTGCATTTAAGTTTTATTTTAATTTAATTGCATTTTATTTTTATTTTTTGTACATTACCTACATCAATTATTTAATAGTTTTATTAAAGATATAAAATTACCATTTTTATAGATTTTACAAAAAAACATGTCTATTAAATTTTAAATATATCTCAGAAAATAACAGTTAATGTTTTGTATGTGGTAAATAAATAAATTATATGAAACGTAACACTCACTGTAGGGTACCCTCGGTCCGTCCTTTGTGTTAGCCGGTCGGTAAATTAGACAGCCGAAGTGCGCTTCCATTATTACGTTTCCTGTCACGAATAAACCAATAAAAGAACATGGATTTTTACAGGTAATTAATAATACTTTGTTGAGAAAAAAATCTAATTATCTTGTAAAATGCATGATTCGATTGAGGAGCGATAGAACATCGTTATGGATGCGATAATACTAGTAGTAATGATAGTAAAATATATTCGTATACCTAATTGATTATTTGAAATAATCTACCAACGGCTAATCTTAAGAAGACTATATCCCGAACTATCGCTAACGAGGAGGACTTTGCTTCAAAAAGCCAAAAAAAAAAAGTTTTCCATAATTATTTTTTTTTAAACATAAAGTTGAAATCTTATCAAGAATCTTTTATATCAGTTTGACTAACGTTTGTAAAATGTAAATATTTTTAGCGATATTAATATAAACAATTTTTCAGATATTGAATTGCAAATGTTTCTGTGGCTGTGGAATTGACGGTATCTGTTTGCGCCGGTAATACCGAGCAAAATTTTGCATTAAAGAAAAATACTAAACAAAGATATTAATTTTTATATGTGTGTCTTCTAGATGAACTAAAAAAATAAACAAAAACTCATTAATCATATGATTTTTCAACAATTTAAAGAAATAAAATCGATTTTCGCTCCTTAATTTTGTGTTAAGTATTAAAAAAATATATCAAAACATAATTTTGGGATATTTTTAAATTCATATAAATAATAATTTAGTAATCTTTCTTTTTTTTTGAAAGACTTTGGACCCGTTCAGTAGTTTGTATTTTTAATCACCGGCGCAGTCCAGAAAAATATGAATTTGAGAAAAACGCTTTTAAAGGTTTTTTAAAGAACAGTAGTAAGTTTTTTACACTTATATTAATCCGCAACTATTAGCTATTCTAGAGGTAAAAGATTCATACATAAATTTCAATATTTAGTTAAAAAAACACGAAAAAATTGTCTTTTTTTGCCGTATATACTAGGCTCTCATCTTAAGTAGCATGAATTTGCATTAGCCCACTAAGCTTAGGTTTAACCTCGATAATGCCATAATACTATTAATATTATTTTTATTTTTTATGTAAATTTCAAGTATTTTAGGTAAAATTTATAAATTTCGTTGAAACAAGCGCCAAGGCCAAACCTAGCTTTTGTCCTAGCCATGGGTAGACTAATTCCTAAAACATATATAATTTATTTCAGGATAGGACTTTTAGGAACATATAGAGTTGTACTTACTGTATGCATTTTTGTGAAGCTTTGAATGACCAATATAAAAAAAATATATAAATTACAATTCAGTCGTCCTAGATTTAAAAATACTCCAAAAATACTGGCACTCGACGAAGAGTTTAGAGAATGCTTAAAATTCAACTATTTATACTAATATAATTATCCATATCTAAAGCACGTGTAAAGTTTACTATCACAAATACGTGATTTCAAGCAGAATTCTCTACCGAAGATTAAAATGAAATCATTAATTTACGAGATAACATAACATTCATAAGGTTTATCGCATAAATATCATTCAAATATTCGATAGCTCAGAAATATAAAGAGGCGTCTAAGCTGGATATTGTCATATTCCTCTCGGCTTCTTATTAGTAAAGTCTGTTGAGTGTTAATACGATAGTGTGGTATTACGATGGAGAAGATATTCACAGTCTGCACCGCACTAGTTGCTTTGCTGCTCATCACCACTAACGAGGTAAGATTTAACAATACCTAGTTTCACAAAATTTGAACAGTGTGTTAAAAAAATCTTGTAAGATTGCCTCTACATTAGGTTGGACCGTTTTAACTTCTTCGACTTTTCCGGGGACTTCGTTTGAAAAAGATGCCAAGTGCAATAATGCAATCAAATGCAATCAATAGCAATAAATCAATGCAATCAAATGGAAAATGCAATCAATCGCAATATTAGGATGAAGCTCATAAGATTTTACTTTGTTTTGACCTACAATTCAAAATTTATTTGCAATAATTAAAAATGTTTTGGGACATCCTTTTTTGTACAAATTCCCTCTTGCAATAGCCAAACTAATGGAGATATCATTTCTATTACAGGTCGAGAGTCGCTGTCCTCGCGTTGACAATTCGCGATGCTGCCGCGCTAGGGATTACCGCCAAGCCATAGGATTTCAAGGTTCCTATGGCTCCGAAGTGGAAAACCTTTACCCTACCGATATCACTCGCCGGATTAGGAAGGGCATCGACTACCAAAAGAACAGCATTAGAGAAGAACTCATGAACGTGGCCAGGGTTGGATGGAATAGCGAAATCGATAGGACCAGGAGGATCAGGCAAGACGCCGACTACGTCATGAATAAGATAAACGAGAAACTGTCGTCTGCTAATCATCGTCATATTTGAATTTCATAAACACACTTTTATAGTTAATTTACATATTGTTCTTTTTCATAGCCTATTTTGACTATTCTGTGTTTTCTGGCGGACTAACTTACCTCAACAGGCGATATTCTAACCTATACCGTTGATTTTATCCTATAATAAATAACATTGGGCCTTGTTTGCGTAATAAGATTGAAATTGTAAAATAAAAAAAATATATAAAAAAAAAAACATTTTTACTCTCCCTGGACACAACCTGTGCCTCATTAAAATAGACCATAGCATAACAGAGCACAGCGGTTTTAAGTGGAGGGCCATAGTGGCATAGTGGTCAGGTCGCCTGATCTTACAATGTAAGATCTTCGTCGATCGTCGAACGTTTTAAATGAATAATTGGCACGTGTGTTTTCGTGTAATTAGCCCTATTTAAAAAGATTCCGAATTTCAAAACTCCGAAACTGATCATAATTGAGGTAAGTTGTAGTAGTAATAAATATTCTAAATAGATAGATCTTTCCCATGGTGAATACGTTATTGTTTTTGGAGCGGTGGGCCTAGCGCCCATACGTTTTGGCCCATTGTCCATTAACCAACTATTGAAAACGCCGACTGTTGAATTTGCTGCTAATGGCTCTCGTGCAGTTGGAGCACTAAGACCCACTGGTTTATCAGGGTCGGCTCAACTCACTGTTCAAACAATATCATTACAAACATATCATGTCTAGCTAATCCAACATGCTCGTCAGACGCCAACGTCTTACGGCGGGGCACCAGGAAAGGAACCCAGCGGGCAGACTCGCCCCCTGACTTCGACTTACAAGTAGCGGTGATTCTGTGTTTACCGAATCTATCCCGGACCACGACATCCTTTGCCCGGCTCTTCACCCGGTATCGGGTAGCCGATCGGTCGTTTCAAGAGCAGTTGCCGTAAGGTTAACAACTAACCCCGCTCTATAAGAAAAAATACTGTTTCCAAACTTCCCCGGCTGGTCAGAACGCCCAATCGATTGGCTGACGCCGCACGGTGCGCAAACCGTCCGGGAGTCAACCTTCTCCAGGGGATTCCAGACTCCTACCCGGGCTCGCACTTCTGCGTGGAGGCCGCCGGATGGGTGTTGACCCGTGCGTTTGGCCGACTTTACACATGGGTCTTATGGGCCAAACTGCAACAGGGCCCATTAGCTCCCAAACCATTGGAACAAATAGAGCTATCAACTACAATTACGGTTGAACCCGTCACCTCAGGAAGTTTTAACGATTGGTCGTTCTATCTCCCGTGAAGTGAACGCAGAAGACTTGGACAAAACAGTCCACTGTCAAGCGCCGTCACATGCTCGTAAGAGGCCAACGCCTTATCCGCGAGATAACCAGGTATGGTACCCAGCGGCTTACACTCACGTCCTTTCTTCCAATTGCGACCAAATTACTAAGGTCTCTCGACTGGTTACGAGTTCCTGGTCGCTTGCGCGGTCCTCTCCCTAACGAAGCGGTGAAACGGAGTAAACCGAATCTATCGCGGACCACGGCGTCCTTTTCCCGGCTGTTCACCCGGGATCGGGTAGCCGATGGTCGTTTCAAAAGCAGTCGCCGTAAGGTCGGCAACCACCCCCGCTCTATAGCTTATTTAGGCTTGTAATAAACAATCGTTACATTAAAAAAAAATCTTCCTAGAATTTTTTTATTACCCTTTTATGCCTAAACTTTCGTTATTGTACGATAACTTTATTTTAGGGATTAAGGCTTATAAGGTAATAGACGATTACACAAGTTTGATTTATGAACGATATAAATGCTTTTCGGAAAAGTACTCAAATATGCCTAAAACCTATTTTTTTTAAAGTTAGTTCACGCATAATAGGATAATTTTAAAATTAATGGAATAATTTAATCACTTTATTGTCGGCAGCCCCTATTATATGATGGCCGGATGCTCAACGAATATCGTGTCGCTTCATACGATATTCGCTACAAGAATGGCACGTTCTGGAGGAACGCCAATGGGAGGTATTCTGCAAAGATTTCAGTGGCTTCAGCACTTGAATGTGACTATATGGCGTTATTGAAGACCACATTATGAGGCACCCCATCGGCAGCTCGCTTACTGTGATTGTATTGTAAAATCTTCAGATTTCAAAATGTACTCGTATTAACCATTAATGATTTTAAAAGTGAATATAAAATACGTAAGCGTCGAAATTTCAAAATCGCAAAAAAAAATATATTATTAGGTAATTAATTTCCTCTCCTCTCAATCCATTATTTGATGAAAACTCCATAATTTTATTCCATTATGGCATTTAATCAGTCGTGCATTTAAGTTTTATTTTAATTTAATTGCATTTTATTTTTATTTTTTGTACATTACCTACATCAATTATTTAATAGTTTTATTAAAGATATAAAATTACCATTTTTATAGATTTTACAAAAAAACATGTCTATTAAATTTTAAATATATCTCAGAAAATAACAGTTAATGTTTTGTATGTGGTAAATAAATAAATTATATGAAACGTAACACTCACTGTAGGGTACCCTCGGTCCGTCCTTTGTGTTGGCCGGTCGGTAAATTAGACAGCCGAAGTGCGCTTCCATTATTACGTTTCCTGTCACGAATAAACCAATAAAAGAACATGGATTTTTACAGGTAATTAATAATACTTTGTTGAGAAAAAAATCTAATTATCTTGTAAAATGCATGATTCGATTGAGGAGCGATAGAACATCGTTATGGATGCGATAATACTAGTAGTAATGATAGTAAAATATATTCGTATACCTAATTGATTATTTGAAATAATCTACCAACGGCTAATCTTAAGAAGACTATATCCCGAACTATCGCTAACGAGGAGGACTTTGCTTCAAAAAGCCAAAAAAAAAAAGTTTTCCATAATTATTTTTTTTTAAGCATAAAGTTGAAATCTTATCAAGAATCTTTTATATCAGTTTGACTAACGTTTGTAAAATGTAAATATTTTTAGCGATATTAATATAAACAATTTTTCAGATATTGAATTGCAAATGTTTCTATGGCTGTGGAATTGACGGTATCTGTTTGCGCCGGTAATAGCGAGCAAAATTTTGCATTAAAGAAAAATACTAAACAAAGATATTAATTTTTATATGTGTGTCTTCTAGATGAACTAAAAAAATAAACAAAAACTCATTAATCATATGATTTTTCAACAATTTAAAGAGATAAAATCGATTTTCGCTGCTTAATTTTGTGTTAAGTATTAAAAAAATATATCAAAACATAATTTTGGGATATTTTTAAATTCATATAAATAATAATTTAGTAATCTTTCTTTTTTTTGAATGACTTTGGACCCGTTCAGTAGTTTGTATTTTTAATCACCGGCGCAGTCCAGAAAAATATGAATTTGAGAAAAACGCTTTTAAAGGTTTTTTAAAGAACAGTAGTAAGTTTTTTACACTTATATTAATCCGCAACTATTAGCTATTCTAGAGGTAAAAGATTCATACATAAATTTCAATATTTAGTTAAAAAAACACGAAAAAATTGTCTTTTTTTGCCGTATATACTAGGCTCTCATCTTAAGTAGCATGAATTTGCATTAGCCCACTAAGCTTAGGTTTAACCTCGATAATGCCATAATACTATTAATATTATTTTTATTTTTTATGTAAATTTCAAGTATTTTAGGTAAAATTTATAAATTTCGTTGAAACAAGCGCCAAGGCCAAACCTAGCTTTTGTCCTAGCCATGGGTAGACTAATTCCTAAAACATATATAATTTATTTCAGGATAGGACTTTTAGGAACATATAGAGTTGTACTTACTGTATGCATTTTTGTGAAGCTTTGAATGACCAATATAAAAAAAATATATAAATTACAATTCAGTCGTCCTAGATTTAAAAATACTCCAAAAATACTGGCACTCGACGAAGAGTTTAGAGAATGCTTAAAATTCAACTATTTATACTAATATTATTATCCATATCTAAAGCACGTGTAAAGTTTACTATCACAAATACGTGATTTCAAGCAGAATTCTCTACCGAAGATTAAAATGAAATCATTAATTTACGAGATAACATAACATTCCTAAGGTTTATCGCATAAATATCATTCAAATATTCGATAGCTCAGAAATATAAAGAGGCGTCTAAGCTGGATATTGTCATATTCCTCTCGGCTTCTTATTAGTAAAGTCTGTTGAGTGTTAATACGATAGTGTGGTATTACGATGGAGAAGATATTCACAGTCTGCACCGCACTAGTTGCTTTGCTGCTCATCACCACTAACGAGGTAAGATTTAACAATACCTAGTTTCACAAAATTTGAACAGTGTGTTAAAAAAATCTTGTAAGATTGCCTCTACATTAGGTTGGACCGTTTTAACTTCTTTCGACTTTTCCGGGGACTTCGTTTGAAAAAGATGCCAAGTGCAATAATGCAATCAAATGCAATCAATAGCAATAAATCAATGCAATCAAAGGAAAATGCAATCAATCGCAATATTAGGATGAAGCTCATAAGATTTTACTTTGTTTTGACCTACAATTCAAAATTTATTTGCAATAATTAAAAATGTTTTGGGACATCCTTTTTTGTACAAATTCCCTCTTGCAATAGCCAAACTAATGGAGATATCATTTCTATTACAGGTCGAGAGTCGCTGTCCTCACGTTGACAATTCGCGATGCTGCCGCGCTAGGGATTACCGCCAAGCCATAGGATTTCAAGGTTCCTATGGCTCCGAAGTGGAAAACCTTTACCCTACCGATATCACTCGCCGGATTAGGAAGGGCATCGACTACCAAAAGAACAGCATTAGAGAAGAACTCATGAACGTGGCCAGGGTTGGATGGAATAGCGAAATCGATAGGACCAGGAGGATCAGGCAAGACGCCGACTACGTCATGAATAAGATAAACGAGAAACTGTCGTCTGCTAATCATCGTCATATTTGAATTTCATAAACACACTTTTATAGTTAATTTACATATTGTTCTTTTTCATAGCCTATTTTGACTATTCTGTGTTTTCTGGCGGACTAACTTACCTCAACAGGCGATATTCTAACCTATACCGTTGATTTTATCCTATAATAAATAACATTGGGCCTTGTTTGCGTAATAAGATTGAAATTGTAAAATAAAAAAAATATATAAAAAAAAAAACATTTTTACTCTCCCTGGACACAACCTGTGCCTCATTAAAATAGACCATAGCATAACAGAGCACAGCGGTTTTAAGTGGAGGGCCATAGTGGCATAGTGGTCAGGTCGCCTGATCTTACAATGTAAGATCTTCGTCGATCGTCGAACGTTTTAAATGAATAATTGGCACGTGTGTTTTCGTGTAATTAGCCCTATTTAAAAAGATTCCGAATTTCAAAACTCCGAAACTGATCATAATTGAGGTAAGTTGTAGTAGTAATAAATATTCTAAATAGATAGATCTTTCCCATGGTGAATACGTTATTGTTTTTGGAGAGGTGGGCCTAGCGCCCATACGTTTTGGCCCATTGTCCATTAACCAACTATTGAAAACGCCGACTGTTGAATTTGCTGCTAATGGCTCTCGTGCAGTTGGAGAACTAAGACCCACTGGTTTATCAGGGTCGGCTCAACTCACTGTTCAAACAATATCATTACAAACATATCATATCTAGCTAATCCAACATGCTCGTCAGACGCCAACGTCTTACGGCGGGGCACCAGGAAAGGAACCCAGCGGGCAGACTCGCCCCCTGACTTCGACTTACGAGTAGCGGTGATTCTGTGTTTACCGAATCTATCCCGGACCACGACATCCTTTGCCCGGCTCTTCACCCGGTATCGGGTAGCCGATCGGTCGTTTCAAGAGCAGTTGCCGTAAGGTTAACAACTAACCCCGCTCTATAAGAAAAAATACTGTTTCCAAACTTCCCCGGCTGGTCAGAACGCCTAATCGATTGGCTGACGCCGCACGGTGCGCAAACCGTCCGGGAGTCAACCTTCTCCAGGGGATTCCAGACTCCTACCCGGGCTCGCACTTCTGCGTGGAGGCCGCCGGATGGGTGTTGACCCGTGCGTTTGGCCGACTTTACACATGGGTCTTATGGGCCAAACTGCAACAGGGCCCATTAGCTCCCAAACCATTGGAACAAATAGAGCTATCAACTACAATTACGGTTGAACCCGTCACCTCAGGAAGTTTTAACGATTGGTCTTTCTATCTCCCGTGAAGTGAACGCAGAAGACTTGGACAAAACAGTCCACTGTCAAGCGCCGTCACATGCTCGTAAGAGGCCAACGCCTTATCCGCGAGATAACCAGGTATGGTACCCAGCGGCTTACACTCACGTCCTTTCTTCCAATTGCGACCAAATTACTAAGGTCTCTCGACTGGTTACGAGTTCCTGGTCGCTTGCGCGGTCCTCTCCCTAACGAAGCGGTGAAACGGAGTAAACCGAATCTATCGCGGACCACGGCGTCCTTTTCCCGGCTGTTCACCCGGGATCGGGTAGCCGATGGTCGTTTCAAAAGCAGTCGCCGTAAGGTCGGCAACCACCCCCGCTCTATAGCTTATTTAGGCTTGTAATAAACAATCGTTACATTAAAAAAAAATCTTCCTAGAATTTTTTTATTACCCTTTTATGCCTAAACTTTCGTTATTGTACGATAACTTTATTTTAGGGATTAAGGCTTATAAGGTAATAGACGATTACACAAGTTTGATTTATGATATAAATGCTTTTCGGAAAAGTACTCAAATATGCCATATCATGTCTAGCTAATCCAACATGCTCGTCAGACGCCAACGTCTTACGGCGGGGCACCAGGAAAGGAACCCAGCGGGCAGACTCACCCCCTGACTTCGACTTACGAGTAGCGGTGATTCTGTGTTTACCGAATCTATCCCGGACCACGACATCCTTTGCCCGGCTCTTCACCCGGTATCGGGTAGCCGATCGGTCGTTTCAAGAGCAGTTGCCGTAAGGTTAACAACTAACCCCGCTCTATAAGAAAAAATACTGTTTCCAAACTTCCCCGGCTGGTCAGAACGCCCAATCGATTGGCTGACGCCGCACGGTGCGCAAACCGTCCGGGAGTCAACCTTCTCCAGGGGATTCCAGACTCCTACCCGGGCTCGCACTTCTGCGTGGAGGCCGCCGGATGGGTGTTGACCCGTGCGTTTGGCCGACTTTACACATGGGTCTTATGGGCCAAACTGCAACAGGGCCCATTAGCTCCCAAACCATTGGAACAAATAGAGCTATCAACTACAATTACGGTTGAACCCGTCACCTCAGGAAGTTTTAACGATTGGTCGTTCTATCTCCCGTGAAGTGAACGCAGAAGACTTGGACAAAACAGTCCACTGTCAAGCGCCGTCACATGCTCGTAAGAGGCCAACGCCTTATCCGCGAGATAACCAGGTATGGTACCCAGCGGCTTACACTCACGTCCTTTCTTCCAATTGCGACCAAATTACTAAGGTCTCTCGACTGGTTACGAGTTCCTGGTCGCTTGCGCGGTCCTCTCCCTAACGAAGCGGTGAAACGGAGTAAACCGAATCTATCGCGGACCACGGCGTCCTTTTCCCGGCTGTTCACCCGGGATCGGGTAGCCGATGGTCGTTTCAAAAGCAGTCGCCGTAAGGTCGGCAACCACCCCCGCTCTATAGCTTATTTAGGCTTGTAATAAACAATCGTTACATTAAAAAAAAATCTTCCTAGAATTTTTTTATTACCCTTTTATGCCTAAACTTTCGTTATTGTACGATAACTTTATTTTAGGGATTAAGGCTTATAAGGTAATAGACGATTACACAAGTTTGATTTATGAACGATATAAATGCTTTTCGGAAAAGTACTCAAATATGCCTAAAACCTATTTTTTTTAAAGTTAGTTCACGCATAATAGGATAATTTTAAAATTAATGGAATAATTTAATCACTTTATTGTCGGCAGCCCCTATTATATGATGGCCGGATGCTCAACGAATATCGTGTCGCTTCATACGATATTCGCTACAAGAATGGCACGTTCTGGAGGAACGCCAATGGGAGGTATTCTGCAAAGATTTCAGTGGCTTCAGCACTTGAATGTGACTATATGGCGTTATTGAAGACCACATTATGAGGCACCCCATCGGCAGCTCGCTTACTGTGATTGTATTGTAAAATCTTCAGATTTCAAAATGTACTCGTATTAACCATTAATGATTTTAAAAGTGAATATAAAATACGTAAGCGTCGAAATTTCAAAATCGCAAAAAAAAATATATTATTAGGTAATTAATTTCCTCTCCTCTCAATCCATTATTTGATGAAAACTCCATAATTTTATTCCATTATGGCATTTAATCAGTCGTGTATTTAAGTTTTATTTTAATTTAATTGCATTTTATTTTTATTTTTTGTACATTACCTACATCAATTATTTAATAGTTTTTATTTTAATTTAATTGCATTTTATTTTTATTTTTTGTACATTACCTACATCAATTATTTAATAGTTTTATTAAAGATATAAAATTACCATTTTTATAGATTTTACAAAAAAACATGTCTATTAAATTTTAAATATATCTCAGAAAATAACAGTTAATGTTTTGTATGTGGTAAATAAATAAATTATATGAAACGTAACACTCACTGTAGGGTACCCTCGGTCCGTCCTTTGTGTTAGCCGGTCGGTAAATTAGACAGCCGAAGTGCGCTTCCATTATTACGTTTCCTGTCACGAATAAACCAACAAAAGAACATGGATTTTTAAAGGTAATTAATAATACTTTGTTGAGAAAAAAATCTAATTATCTTTTAAAATGCATGATTCGATTGAGGAGCGATAGAACATCGTTATGGATGCGATAATACTAGTAGTAATGATAGTAAAATATATTCGTATACCTAATTGATTATTTAAAATAATCTACCAACGGCTAATCTTAAGAAGACTATATCCCGAACTATCGCTAACGAGGAGGACTTTGCTTCAAAAAGCCAAAAAAAAAAAGTTTTCCATAATTATTATTTTTTAAACATAAAGTTGAAATCTTATCAAGAATCTTTTATATCAGTTTGACTAACGTTTGTAAAATGTAAATATTTTTAGCGATATTAATATAAACAATTTTTCAGATATTGAATTGCAAATGTTTCTACGGCTGTGGAATTGACGGTATCTGTTTGCGCCGGTAATAGCGAGCAAAATTTTGCATTCAAGAAAAATACTAAACAAAGATATTAATTTTTATATGTGTGTCTTCTAGATGAACTAAAAAAATAAACAAAAACTCAATAATCATATGATTTTTCAACAATTTAAAGAAATAAAATCGATTTTCGATCCTTAATTTTGTGTTAAGTATTAAAAAAATATATCAAAACATAATTTTGGGATATTTTTAAATTCATATAAATAATAATTTAGTAATCTTTCTTTTTTTTTGAAAGACTTTGGACCCGTTCAGTAGTTTGTATTTTTAATCACCGGCGCAGTCCAGAAAAATATGAATTTGAGAAAAACGCTTTTAAAGGTTTTTTAACACGTTAAACGCCGAGTGAAAATTGTCATTTTACTCCAAAAACTTTTTACTTTCCATTTGTTAATCATGATGAAATATATATGGAAAACAATTCTCATCAAAATAAAATATATAGTTTTTGAGTTATTTTATAAAAACTACCTGCGGGCACTGGAGACCCCCACGGCGCTCTGTAGCAGAAATGGGAATTTCCGTTAGCGTGCGCCGCGCCGCCCGCGCCGCCGGTCACCGCGCGAGACCGCGTGGCGCGTGCTCTAGTCTGCCGACGGCGCTTGCATAGAGAGGTCGTGTTTTTGATTCTTTTATGTGCGCTGTTGCGGCATTATTAGCGGTGTGTTTTTAGCGCTATTAGTTCGGTAATAGATTACGATGGAAAACAATACAGTACCTTGTAATGACAAAGGTGATTTTTGTGAGTTTCAATTGGATTTAGCAGACTTTGAATTTACGCAATCGGATTTGCAAGAGATCGCGACTTTAGAAGCCGACGCACTTCAAGTTTCATTCAGGGAACCCAGTAGTGATGAGGAATCTCAAGATTTGCATATACCAAAGAAAAGGAAGCGTATGGTTATCGAGTCGGAAAGTGAAAATGACTCAGTAGAAAATTTTGTCACCGATAATATACCTTCTACGTCAAACAACTACTCAAAGTGGAGGAATTGTAGTGGACGCACGGCTAGGGTAATACCATTTACTGAGCCGACAGGTATGAAGTTTCCTTGTTCAACAGACTTCAGGCAAGCGAATCCGGAGGACTTTTACGCTTTGTTAGTTGGCGATTTGTTTGAAGTAATAGCCGAAGAGACTAATCTCTTTGCTACCCAGAGCCTTGAAGATAAAAATTTTAAACCATGTTCACGCTCACATTTATGGGAACCAACCGATAAAGATGAAATAAAACGTTTTTTCGGATTAATTTTATTCATGGGCCTAGTAAAACTGCCTTCAATCAGTGATTACTGGAGTACAGATGACGTGATGCGTCAAACATTTCCTCGAACAGTGATGACTAGAAACAGATTTGAAATACTTTTACAGTACTTACATTTCGCCGACAATGATAACATTAATCCGTCCGATCGCATCGATAAAATTAGGTATCTCATAAACTTGTTAAATACAAAATTCAAGGCCTACTATTCACCCAAAGAACAGCTTTGTGTTGACGAGAGCATGATTCCTTTCAGGGGGCGACTCGCTTTTCGACAGTATAACAAGTCGAAAAGACACAAATACGGTATAAAGCTGTTTAAAGTTTGTACAAATCCTGGTTATACTATAAAAATGCAGATATACTGCGGGAAAAATTTTGATACTGTCAATAATAGCCCAACTAAGATTGTATTATCTCTGTGTAACGAACTATTAAACAAAGGCCATACGATTGCCACTGACAACTGGTATACCAGTTTAGAACTGGCGTATGAATTGCTTAAGAACGAGACACATTTTTTGGGGACCGTAAGAAAAAACAGACGACACTTGCCTAAAAAAGTTATAGAAACTCAACTACAACGAGGAGATTTCGTAGCACAAGAGAACGAAGATGGAATCACAGTACTAAAATGGAAAGATAAAAGAGACGTTCTAATGCTGTCGACAAAGCACACGGACACATTTACTCGTGTAAATGTGAAAGGTAAAAATGTCCGAAAACCAACAATGGTTTTAGATTATAACAGATGTAAAGCTTCGGTAGACATGAGTGACCAAATGACAGCTTATTCGACCCCTCTAAGGAAGACTGTGAAATGGTACAAGAAATTGGCCATAGAATTGATTCTGAATACTGCAGTAGTCAATGCGATGATAATGTATAAGGAAACTACAAAGAAACAAGTTTCAATAGTGGAGTATAGAAAACAACTAGTTCGGTATCTTACTTGTTCGGTAAGATCTGAAACAGCTAACTTGCCAAATGAAATACGTCCGAAAAGGCGTAAACATGAATTATTTAAAAAGACGGGGCCTGTAAGACAAACAAGAAGATTCTGTGTTTCCTGTTACAAGAGAAATGTAGAGATAATGTCAAGAAAAGATGCGAAAAATAAGACAAGAAAAGTGCCTACCTGTTGCTTGCAATGTGAAGGCCAACCGCACTATTGCCTACTGTGCTTCAATAAGGAACATCGATTGATAAAAATCTGACTACTTACAATCGTAGTGATTTCTAAAGTTTTGCGTCAACATTGTTAATTTTTCTATTTCTATTGTTTAGAGCTCTGATTACGGCTCTGACGACGCTCTGATGTCGTCAAAACTAAGGTTTATGATTACTTTTTGATATGATACGTTTTCTTCTTTTTTATGTTTTTTTTTTTTGGAAAATTTGAGCAAAAATTACCTTTGAAAAAACTTTTATTTCTATAAATGGTTTGTCAATATTTCGATTAGGTTAATTATTTTTAGTGAAAAGACTTGTCAAACAAATAAAACTTTTGAAAAATGTTTTCGTTTTCATACTAATTTCATCAAATTACTGGTTATCTAGGTCCCACTTGGTTTCGTCTCTCTAGAGCGCCGTGCCGGTCACCCTAACGTATTAAATTAAAAGTAACTGTGCCCTACGGCGTAGGAGACTGTCTTGAATGTAGGTCTGACTTGAGGTCACCAGTACCACCCACGGCGTCTTGAAGTATATGTGTCGAGGTCACCGGTGACCCCCATGGCGTTTAACGTGTTAAAGAACAGTAGTAAGTTTTTTACACTTATATTAATCCGCAACTATTAGCTATTCTAGAGGTAAAAGATTCATACATAAATTTCAATATTTAGTTAAAAAAACACGAAAAATTTTTCTTTTTTTGCCGTATATACTAGGCTCTCATCTTAAGTAGCATGAATTTGCATTAGCCCACTAAGCTTAGGTTTAACCTCGATAATGCCATAATACTATTAATATTATTTTTATTTTTTATGTAAATTTCAAGTATTTTAGGTAAAATTTATAAATTTCGTTGAAACAAGCGCCAAGGCCAAACCTAGCTTTTGTCCTAGCCATGGGTAGACTAATTCCTAAAACATATATAAGTTATTTCAGGATAGGACTTTTAGGAACATATATAGTTGTACTTACTGTATGCATTTTTGTGAAGCTTTGAATGACCAATATAAAAAAATATATAAATTACAATTCAGTCGTCCTAGATTTAAAAATACTCCAAAAATACTGGCACTCGACGAAGAGTTTACAGAATGCTTAAAATTCAACTATTTATACTAATATAATTATCCGTATCTAAACCACGTGTAAAGTTTACTATCACTAATACGTGATTTCAAGCAGAATTCTCTACCGAAGATTAAAATGAAATCATTAATTTACGAGATAACATAACATTCCTAAGGTTTATCGCATAAATATCATTCAAATATTCGATAGCTCAGAAATATAAAGAGGCGTCTAAGCTGGATATTGTCATATTCCTGTCGGCTTCTTATTAGTAAAGTCTGTTGAGTGTTAATACGATAGTGTGGTATTACGATGGAGAAGATATTCACAGTCTGCACCGCACTAGTTGCTTTGCTGCTCATCACCACTAACGAGGTAAGATTTAACAATACCTAGTTTCACAAAATTTGAACAGTGTGTTAAAAAAATCTTGTAAGATTGCCTCTACATTAGGTTGGACCGTTTTAACTTCTTTCGACTTTTCCGGGGACTTCGTTTGAAAAAGATGCCAAGTGCAATAATGCAATCAAATGCAATCAATAGCAATAAATCAATGCAATCAAATGGAAAATGCAATCAATCGCAATATTAGGATGAAGCTCATAAGATTTTACTTTGTTTTGACCTACAAATTCAAAATTTATTTGCAATAATTAAAAATGTTTTGGGACATCCTTTTTTGTACAAATTCTCTCTTGCAATAGCCAAACTAATGGAGATATCATTTCTATTACAGGTCGAGAGTCGCTGTCCTCGCGTTGACAATTCGCGATGCTGCCGCGCTAGGGATTACCGCCAAGCCATAGGATTTCAAGGTTCCTATGGCTCCGAAGTGGAAAACCTTTACCCTACCGATATCACTCGCCGGATTAGGAAGGGCATCGACTACCAAAAGAACAGCATTAGAGAAGAACTCATGAACGTGGCCAGGGTTGGATGGAATAGCGAAATCGATAGGACCAGGAGGATCAGGCAAGACGCCGACTACGTCATGAATAAGATAAACGAGAAACTGTCGTCTGCTAATCATCGTCATATTTGAATTTCATAAACACACTTTTATAGTTAATTTACATATTGTCCTTTTTCATAGCCTATTTTGACTATTCTGTGTTTTCTGGCGGACTAACTTACCTCAACAGGCGATATTCTAACCTATACCGTTGATTTTATCCTATACTAAATAACATTGGGCCTTGTTTGCGTAATAAGATTGAAATTGTAAAATAAAAAAATATACAAAAAAAAAACATTTTTACTCTCCCTGGACACAACCTGTGCCTCATTAAAATAGACCATAGCATAACAGAGCACAACGGTTTTAAGTGGAGGGCCATAGTGGCATAGTGGTCAGGTCGCCTGATCTTACAATGTAAGATCTTCGTCGATCGTCGAACGTTTTAAATGAATAATTGGCACGTGTGTTTTCGTGTAATTAGCCCTATTTAAAAAGATTCCGAATTTCAAAACTCCGAAACTGCTCATAATTGAGGTAAGTTGTAGTAGTAATAAATATTCTAAATAGATAGATCTTTCCCATGGTGAATACGTTATTAATTTTGGAGAGGTGGGCCTAGCGCCCATACGTTTTTGCCCATTGTCCATTAACCAACTATTGAAAACGCCGACTGTTGAATTTGCTGCTAATGGCTCTCGTGCAGTTGGAGCACTAAGACCCACTCGTTTATCAGGGTCGGCTCAACTCACTGTTCAAACAATATCATTACAAACATATATTTTTAAATTGTTTCGAATAGATAATAAAACAAAATTGATTTAAAATTGTAAGGAGAGCATGTTTAATAAACTGTTTAATCCGGCTTTATTTATTTAAGTATTAATTACTATAAAACCATGATTTTGCTTACGAAAATAACAGGAACCGAATGACACAGCCTTAACCTTATGTTTATTTAATTATGTCCCTCAACTGGGAGTAGCCCATTTTAAGGTGGTCAGTTTTGCGATCGCATTTTGTTTATATGCGCATCTTTGCTACGCGTTTTCAGAATTGTTTAACGGTCCACTTTGCTGATGCGATCGTGTTTTGTTTACATACACGTATATTTACACTATCGTCAGAATGTTTGACAGCCCACTTTGCCTGTACGAATCGTACACGATCGTTTCGTAATCGACCTTTTCCTCAATTCCATCAATTATTTTAATCTCCACCACTTGCTACCTGTTTTGTAGGTACGATTTAATGAGTGAATTGGCCACTCCTCTAATTCCGTAATGGTTTAGCTTGTCTACCAAGGTATTGATGTTTATACAGTCGAATGCTGTGCTTAGATCACAGAACAGTCCTGCTGAAAGCATCTTCTTGTTTCGACTATTCTCAATGATGAAACATGCAGACAACGCGGCATCCTGTGTAGATATATTTTTTTTATTAAGCTATTGCATGGCTTTTATCGCGGGCCCTAGGCCAGCGCGGCGACCGAATGAAGAAATTTGATAACGAAAATTAATGATTTTAAACTGATAATTACGTCTAAACGAGTACTGATTACGATTCGAAAAAAATATATGTTAAATAAGAACATTTTCCTAACCATCTTAGCTTTGAATATTTTAGATTTTGTTTATATTACATAGTGTAATTAATTTGTGAAATTAGGTCTAACCGAACACAAAAACGACTACTACGCAAATACTATCTGGCGTATTATTATGAAGCCTGCACCATTTTAAAGATAATTTAATTATCTATCTTTTTATCTACGTTTTTTTCGAATATTCCGTTTTTTTTGCTTTATCGAATAAAAAATTCGTGCGCGGCGGTCTATCGGAAGAAGTTTAAATTATTCCGAATCATTTGCTACCGCAGCCGCAAATGATTCGGAATAATTTCAACGTTTTCCGTTAGAGCGCAGTTATCTAATATCAGAAAAAATAAAATAAATAAAATAAATAAATAAATATAATTGCATAAGTTGTTAAAAATGCTATGCAATAGCTTTACCGCGGCAGTCCCCGAGTGCCACACGTATTTTTTTATTTATTTATCTTATTTTTAAGCTATTGCATAGCTTTTATCGCGGGCCTAGGCCAGCGCGGCGACCGAATGAAGAAATTTCTTAACGAAAATTAATGATTTTAAACTGATAATTACGTCTAAACGAGTACTGCTTACGATTCGAAAAAAATACATGTTAAACAAGAACATTTTCCTAATATTCTTAGCTTTGAATATTTTTGATTTTGTTTATATTACATAGTGTAATTAATTTGTGAAATTATGTCTAACCGAACACAAAAACGACTACTACGCAAATACTATCTGGCGTATTCTTATGAAACCTGCACCATTTTAAAGATAATTTAAGTATCTATCTTTTTATCTACGATTTTTTTCGAATAATCCGTTTTTTTTTGCTTTATCGAATAAAAAATTCGTGCGCGGCGCTCCATCGGAAGACGTTTAAATTATTCCGAATCATTTGCTTTCGCAGCCGCAAATGATTCGGAATAATTTCAACGTTTTCCGATAGAGCGCAGTTATCTGATATCAGAAAAAATAAAATAAATAAAATAAATAAATAATTATAATTGCACAAGTTGTTAAAAATGCTATGCAATAGCTTTACCGCGGCAGTCCCCGAGTGCCACACGTATTTTTTTTAAGCTATTGCATAGCTTTTATCGCGGGCCTAGGCCAGCGCGGCTACCGAATGAAGAAATTTCTTAACGAAAATTAATGATTTTAAACTGATAATTACGTCTAAACGAGTACTGTTTACGATTCGAAAAAAATATATGTTTAACAAGAACATTTTCCTAATATCTTTGAATATTTTAGATTTTGAATATCTAATAGCTTTGAATATTTTAGATTTTGTTTATATTACATAGTGTAATTAATTTGTGAAATTAGAATAGGATAGAAAACGAATTTACCGCGTGAAATTTGTAGGACCCGACGTTTCGGTGACGTTGCAGCCGCCGTTGTCTAGGGTAGACTAAAGAGCTGTCAGTCCGTTGTTTTGCGGGTAGGCCGCAAACCGCTGCCGCCACTGCGTAGGTTATAACGGTGGTGGGGGGCCGGGCTCGGAGCGCGGGAATTTTTAAAATCCGTCTTGCACACAACACTCACTGTATCCTGTTTTACGTCTTTGCGTTCGGCGTTCGGCGGCGGGAACATTTTAAGAAGAGGGTTCCACGTAGAAGAGAGTTTGTAGCCGTCATCTCTATTGAAGTTCGGAGTTCTTCTTATTTCAATGGCTTCCCGGATCATGAGAGGAAAGTAGAATTGTTCCTTGGATAGAACAATGGGATTTTGAAACTGCATCCAGTGGTTACTTCCGCTATCCAATATATGTTCGCAGATCGCCGATTTTTCTCGCTGAACGTTTTTAACAGCTTTGATGTGTTCTGTCAGTCGCGTGGCTATGGGCCGTTTCGTTTGTCCAACGTAGGCTAGACCGCAGCTGCATTCGACTTTATACACACCCGGGGTTTGCAGTGGTATTACATCCTTTACAGGCCTCAAAAATCGAGCTATATTTTGGGTCGGTTTGAAGATCGTTTTTATATCGAATCTGTTTAGCATCTTACTTATTCGATCAGTCACGCCCTTGACGTATGGTAAGAATGCTCTTGATCTGCTCGGTTTTTGAGTTTCGTCCGTATTAGATCGTGTGCGTGTCTCGTGATATTTTCCGTATCCATTTTTCCTAAGGACATCATTGACATGTTCCATCTCCTTCGGAAAATGCTCAGTGTCGCATAGATCGCGTGCTCGATTCACGAGCGACGTTTGCACTGAACGTAGATGGTAGGGATGATGGTGTGAGCTTGCATGCAAATATCTGTCCGTATGTGTGGGCTTTCGATATACCGTATGTCCGAGAGTATTGTCACTTCTCCTCGTCACTTTGACATCCAAAAATGGTAAGGAGCCGTCCTTCTCTACTTCCCGGCTTTAGCCCGGCCCCGAGCCCGGCCCCCCACCACCGTTATAACCTACGCAGTGGCGGCAGCGGTTTACGGCCTACCCGCAAAACAACGGACTGACAGCTCTTTAGTCTACCCTAGACAACGGCGGCTGCAACGTCACCGAAACGTCGGGTCCTACAAATTTCCTATTTATAATGTCAAATTTTCTATCCTATTTATAATGTCAAACAACCGCGATAGTCTTCGATTTTATATTGTGAAATTAGGTCTAACCGAACACAAAAACGACTACTACGCAAACACTATCTGGCGTATTATTATGAAACCTGCACCATTTTAAAGATAATTTAATTATCTATCTTTTTATCTACGATTTTTTTCGAATAATCCGGTTTTTTGCTTTATCGAATAAAAAATTCGTGCGCGGCGCTCTATCGGAAGACGTTTAAATTATTCCGAATCATTTACTACCGCAGCCGCAAATGATTCGGAATAATTTCAACGTTTTCCGATAGAGCGCAGTTATCTGATATCAGAAAAAATAAAATAAATAAATAATTATAATTGCATAAGTTGTTAAAAATGCTATGCAATAGCTTTACCGCGGCAGTCCCCGAGTGCCACACGTATTTTTTATTTTTCCAGTTTTTTTGTCTTTGTTATTTTTGAATTTCTATGCTTTTTTTTGAATATTAGTTTTTTATAGACTTTTTTTATAATTTTACGAGTAATTTGAAATGTAATTTTATTTGTAGAAATACCTATTTTATTTGATATGTAGTTTCTATACCCAGATCGGGTTTTTGAAAATAAATATTTCTTTTTCTTATTCTTATTCTTATACCGTATGATCGTGTTTAGTTTACACACGTACGTCTTTGCTATGGGATGATGTTATTAGCATTAGGTCACTTGGAGGTGTCAACTACAACGGGCGAACCTGTCACCTCAGGAAGTTTTAACGATAATTATATCTTACGTGAGGTTAGCGTAGAAGACTTAAATACGAATACAAATCTACCGTCTAGCTAAGCCAACATGCTCGTCAGACGCCAACGTCTTACGGCGGGGCACCAGGAAAGGAACCCAGCGAGCAGACTCTCCCCCTGACTTTGACTTACGCGTAGCGGTGATTCGGTGTTTACCGAATCTATCCCGGACCACGACATCCTTTGCCCGGCTCTTCACCCGGTATCGGGTAGCCGATCGGTCGTTTCAAGAGCAGTTGCCGTAAGGTTAACAACTAACCCCGCTCTATAAGAAAAAATACTGTTTCCAGACTTCCCCGGCTGTTAGTCAGAACGCCCAATCGATTGGCTGACGCCGCACGGTGCGCAAACCGTCCGTGGGTCAACCTTCTTCAGGGGATTCCAGAGTCCTACCCGGGCTTGCTTTTGAAATTTCGACGGATATGTATTTTATATTCTCTTATAAATTCATTAATGGTTAATACGAGTACATTTTGAAATCTGAAGATTTTACAATACAATCACAGTAAGCGAGCTGCCGATGGGGTGCCTCATAATGTGGTCTTCAATAACGCCATATAGTCACATTCAAGTGCTGAAGCCACTGAAATCTTTGCAGAATACCTCCCATTGGCGTTCCTCCAGCACGTGCCATTCTTGTAGCGAATATCGTTTGAAGCGACACAATATTCGTTGAGCATCCGGCCTTCATATAATCAAGGTTGCCGACAATAAAGTGATTAAATTATTTTATTAATTTTAAAATTATCCTATTATGCGTAAACCAACTTTAAAAAAATCTAGGTTTTAGGCACATTTTTGTACTTTCCCGAAAAGCTTTTATATCGCTCATAAATCAAACTTGTTTAATCGCCTGTTACCTTATAAGCCTTAATCCCTAAAATAAAGTTATCGGACAGTAACGAAAGTTTAGGTATAAAAGGGTAATAAAAAAAATCGGGAAGATTTTTTCCTTAATGTAACGATTGTTTGTTACATGCCTAAATAAGCTATAGAGCGGGGGTGGTTGCTGACCTTACGTCGACTGCTCTTGAAACGACCATCGGCTACCCGATCCCGGGTGAACAGCCGGGCAAAGGACGCCGTGATCCGGTTTACTCCCTTTCACCTATTTAGGCCTGCTACCTGCTATATCAATTATTTAATAGTTTCATTAATGATATAAAATTATCATATTTATAGATTTTACAAAAAACATGTCTATTAAATATAAAATATATTTCAGAAAATAACAGTTAATGTTTTGTATGTGGTATATAAATAAATTATATGAAACGTAACACTCACTGTAGGGTACCCTCGGTCCGTCCTTTGTGTTGGCCGGTCGGTAAATTAGACAGCCGAAGCGCGCTTCCATTATTACGTTTCCCGTCACGAATAAACCAATAAAAGAACATGGATTTCCTCCTGTCAATCTACAGGTAATTAATAATACTTTGTTGAGAAAAAAAAACTAATTATGTTGTAAAATGCATGATTCGATTGAGGAGCGATAGAACATCGTTATGGATGCGATAATACTAGTAGTAATACCAGTAAAATATAATCGTATAATTGATTATTTAAAATAATCTACCAACGGCTAAACTTAGGTTTCGCCGTCTACATCTCGAACTATCGCTAACGAGGAAGACGCCTGCTTTAAAAGGCCAAATAAACATGTTTTTCATGATTATGTATTTTTAAACGTGAAGTTGAAATCTAATCAGGAATCTTTTATATAAGTTTGACTAACGTTTGAAGAATGTAAATATTTTTAACAATAGTAAAATAAACAATTTTTCAGATATTGAATTGCAAATGTTTCTACGGCAGTGGAAATGACTAACTGCTTTGTGACGGTATTAGCGAGCATAATTTTGTATTAAACGAAAATAAGTAAACTAAGATATTAATTTTTATATGTGTGTTTTCTAGATGAAATAAAAAAAATAACAAAAACTCATTATTCATATGATTATTCAAGTATTTAAAAAAATCGTTTTTCGCCCATAATTTTGCGTTTAAACTAGTAAAAAAATTATATAAAAACATAATTTTGGGATATTTTTAAATTTATATAAAAAACAATTTATTAATCTTTCTTTTTTTTTTGAAAGACTGACCCGTTCAATAGTTTGTTTTTTTAATCACCGGCGCAGTACAGATAAATATGATTTTGAGAAAACCGCTTTTAAAGTTTTATTTTAAAGAACAGTAGTAAGTTTTTTACACTTACAGTAATCCGCAACTATCAGCTATTCTAGAAGTAAAAGATTCACTCATAGATTTCAACATTTAATTGAAAAAAAAAAACACAAACAATTGTTTTTTTTTTGCCGTATAAACTAGACTCTTATCTTAAGTAGCATAAGTAAACGCATTAGCCGACTAAGCATAGGTTAAACCTCGATAATACTAAAATACTATTAAAATTATTATTATTTTTTTGTAAATTTAAAGTATTTTAGGTAAAATTTATAAATTTCGTTGAAACAAGCGCCTAGGCCAAACCTAGCTTTTACCCTAGCCATGAGTAGGCTAATTCCTAAAAAAAAATATTATTCCAGGATAGGACTTTTAGGAACATATATAGTTGTATTTAATGTATGTACTTTTGTAAAGCTTTGAATAAACAAAATAAACAAAATATATAAATTACAATTTAGTCGTCTTGGATTTAAAAGTCCTCCAAAAATACTTAATTTGTTATAAAAGTGTTACCCACAAAGAGAAGCGACGCAGAAATTTCGACTAAACGGTGGAGGTTGTACCGAAACCGAGAATTCTCAGATAGTAATCACCCCTGAGCTTAAAAGTGAATCGCCATTGCAGCTCAAAGGATCAATAAATTCTGTTTTTGTAAAACATCCCGTATATTACGGGATGTTTACAAAAACGTCGTTACTATGTTTTTGTAAAAAAAAATATTATTCCAGGATAGGACTTTTAGGAACATTATATAGTTGTATTTAATGTATGTACTTTTTGTAAAGCTTTGAATAAACAAAATAAAAAAAATATATAAATTACAATTTAGTCGTCTTGGATTTAAAAGTCCTCCAAAAATACTTAATTTGTTATAAAAGTGTTACCCACAAAGAGAAGCGACGCAGAAATTTCGACTAAACGGTGGAGGTTGTACCGAAACCGAGAGTTCTCAGATAGTAATCACCCCAGAGCTTAAAAGTGAATCGCCATTGCGGCTCAAAGGATCAATAAATTCTGTTTTTGTAAGTAGAAATAGAAAAAATATATATTTTTTTTAGCTATATTTCGGAAAATTATTTTCTATTACATCCAATAGACTTTTGGGATAGTTTTAAGTCGTTTGCTTGACAATGTAGAGTAAATTGAAATGGTTTCCCGAGCTCCTTGCTTGGCACTGCAGCTCAGCACTCGACGAAGAGAAGCCGCTTTATTACGCTCTCGTAATCGTCGCGACATAGCGTCCGCTCTTGTCGCCCCTACATCAAGTGAGAACACGATAGAAAACGGTTGTACCCACTAATCCTCTCCACATTATCAGAGTGGCGCGAGAAGTGCTAAATAATTCTCAGAATTGTTCGCTCCGTTACAGATTTACAAATAGAAATTTACTAAAACGTATTCTCGTAGGTGTTTCTTGATTATAAGCTCAGGGCGGACGTAAATAGAAAAAGCTGAAATATTGTTATTTTAAAAATGGGGTTTAAACCGAGGTAGAAGACCCAGGGGGCACTTCCCTCCGAAGAGGGAGCACCAGGCAGCCTCAACTCCTCCAGCCATTTCAACCATTGATCTATAAACATCCAGAATACCCCAAAGCTCTCCGTGTGACTAACCAGCTTCTAGTGCAAAGGGAAATCCCACCACCTTCAATGTGACCTCTGATTGCAACGGAGGTTCCTGTCTGGCGTCTGGAAGCAAAGAACACGTCCATATTAAGTGTTCTATGGTTTAATGACCACTACCATCCCTGCAGCAGAGCTCATCAAACATATTTTTTTCTATGTTGTTTATATTACTTAGCTAAAAAGAAATAAATGCTGCTTCTGAAATAGCTATGATACAATAACAATGTTTATCAATACGCGTGTGCAGCGCCGATGTGTGTTTATTTTTCTAAAAACCGTAATATACGGGGTGGTATTACTGCACGGGCATTAATAACCCGCCGTATATTACAAGGTGTTATTATCATGAAAAAAAATTGCAAAAAACATTTCTTTTGTTTTTTTTTTATTTGAAATTTTGAAGAAGTTGACAGTTAAATAAAGGTTTGAGAAGCATTTGAGCGCGCTGCGCTATTTAGCGGTAAGTGATAAGTCGTAAATAAAGAGTATCAGCGACATTTTACCAACCGCTCGATAGCGCATCGTGAGATCACAGCATTTTATACAATTTAAACATAAAATAGAAAAAAACAAATATGTTTTTTTATTTTTCATTTTTTTTCAAGTTATTTTATTAAAAGTTGCTTACTTCGCTGTACTGATTCACCCACAAAAACAAATCCGGTACAGTAATAACACCCTGTATATATTTTAAAACTTTATTGGTTTGTGTCTTCGAATAAAACGCTTATTCTCTAATTTGCGAGCAAAAATCCATGTTCATATCTACGTCCTTGTGAAGAAACGACGATAGTTATTTCGGAAGGAGACTATCAATCAAAAACTAAACAAACTTCCCGGTCGTGATTTGGCACTGAAGTCACAGCCACCTGCCGCCTCGTATAAATACTAACCCGTCGTCAGCGGCGAGTTGTTGTAGAGGAGGGAGGGAGAGCGAAAGGAGTGAACAGTGTTGCCAAACTTTTTTGATGTACATATATAACAGCGTGCCAGCTGATAGTAAACCGAAGTAGATACTTCAGGTTATACAAAAAGGGAGTTTATTAAATTCAAAATATTACTACATCGGGAAATATAGGATATGATGAGCTACATTTTTTAAATCCATGGTTTGATATATCCAATCCGTAATTTTCTTATCTTTTGACTCTATAATGCGGTTATTACTAATGTTTGCGCCAGATATATCAGTTAAAAATTTAATTTATTCTACAATCCGCGGGCTTCATTTCCTTCTGAATTAAACATAAGTATTTTATTTTCCGTATAACACTGCCATGCCTAAAAACATGCCTTATGTCGGTACACGTTAACGTATACGTTGTCATGGCAATTATTCTACTCCACACCACCGACAGATAAAAATAAGAGAACAAGAGCGCAACACAGCATTTTAACATTGAAAAAAAAACATATTTTACCAATCCGCACCACATCGACACTCGAATCTGTAAGTACAGACTCTTTCGAATATTTCCGACATTATATAATCCGCATAGATCTTTTAATGTTCGAATTTTGCCCTGCAATTTCCATAGGGATTTTTCAGCGGAAAATTGTTAAAAAACAGGAAATTTACCGATTTCTGGCAGAGATATATCCTCCCTATTGATTTAACTTTGTGTAACTAAGGACGAGCTCTATACCTTTTTTAGCATTTTTTTGAGTTTATTCAACTTCCTGTATTTTCAGGAGTATATTTAAAAATTAAATAACTCTTACATGGCTGAATAACCTTTCCAAATCTAAAAAGGTCTGGGATTGAGCAGCTCGTACCCATTATTTTTCTATAACATCATTTAGAATTTACATATATACAGATTAACACTTGTGACTCCTTACAATCGATCGATGTAACTTCTCGCCTCTCTCTCTAACTCGACGTCTCTAACTTTAAAAAAACTCTTCCAGTGTTCTAGGTGGTGTTGTAGCTGAGTTTTCTCTAAAAATACGAAACATCTACTATAAATTGGCTTTAATTTCTTGAAATCAGGTAAAATATTGAAGGCATTGGGGAGTTTTTTTTTAAATCACGCTTTATATAACTCGATTTATGCGAACTTAATTCCGTCAAATATTTAGTGCCAAACAATCATACAAATTTTCTATCCAAATGATATCGAAGTAAAAGTCGAACCGTGAGGGTTAAAGGTAATATTTATCATGGTCACACACTAGAAGATGCAAAATAGCAGTTTTATAATATTCTCAAAATATTACATCACAAAATGTAAAATTTTCACATTCCTCAATGACAATAAATGTCTGCGATCACTGTATTATTATGGGGCAAGGGTCTGGCAATTTCCCAAAAACCTTGCTGCTCTCGTGAACACACTACTGTAAATAGTAATTTATAGATAATAATTATTAGCATCAAAATAAAGATTTTTTTAGTAGTTCAACTGTGTCTCGGCTAAATAAAATTACTCTGAATAAACTGTAAAGATCAAAACCTATTTATTTAAAATACCCGGTGCTTGTCGTCCCCGCTGGTCCTAGTATCTGCATGCCCTATAAACCGTATTTGATGTTTTGCATAATTCGCCTATTGAACTTACGTGGTCGGAGTCCCCATAGTTTAACTACTAATTTCAATTCGCTTAAAAATACTGTTTGAATTCTCTGTTCATTCTTGACGTGAGAGCGACACGCAGACCGGGCAGCATGTCTCGCCGATTACACGGGCAATAAAATGTCTTTCTTCCACCCCCGCCGAAGCACCCGGAGAGCAGCGATAAGGAAGAATGGGCGATGCGCCGCACATTACCCAGAGAACGGTTAACTTATTGAAGCCGTGCAGTATCGGTTAATGCTAGCATTTGTAGCTCAGTTCCCACTGCTGCCTACTCTACAATATTAAATATTAGATTAGATTTTCTATCGTTTCCCAAATTGCTTGTTAAGTGGTAAAATTAGAGAATTTACTTTGAAAGATCGAGGTATTTGAAATGTGGACAATTTAAACAATGCTGAAAATATCTAGATGATTAAGATATGGTGGCTAGGACTGACGAGACGAAATAAGACAAGGTGGCTACGAATAGCTATTACGCAATGGATTTGAAATTAGACAGAAGTATAAAGTATAGTACACAAAGTCAAATAATAAATTTGAAACACTTTCATCGTGTTATTCGTAACTCCAATATTAAATGAAAGGAACAATTGACGAGAAGTGTAGACTGGCAGGGTGAGGAATAATATGGTAGTGAATAAAATTATTACAAAGGCATGGATTGGGTATCTGCTCGTAGCTAGATTAAATTGGTTATTAAGTCGATACCTATGGGTATCAATGCTAAACATTATTTAAAAAATCGCCACGAAGAAAAAGAAGAAATTAATTGGCAATTAAGGAACAAGGAATGAAGCAAACTATATTTAATAAAGTTGAGAATTTGTAGAAGTACATTTTTGAAATAATAAACAAACTTGTAATAAGGTGCCGTACACGTCCTTTTCAAGACGCATTCACTAGGCAAGGGTGCGTTAGTATGGTCGCTTCTCATGAAATCTTTCAATTAACCTGAACAGTGTCCCGAAAAAGACGGTATTTTTTTGCTAAGATAGGATTGTCATTGGGTAGGTGAATATCTGCGCACACCATAATTTATCGGTGAGTCCATATAATTGTACATTGTACATTGGTACAGATTAATAATAATATCGGTGCGTTCATGTGCAATGTATATATTATTAAACAAAACAAGTTTCCGAATGATTTGTTAAATTCGGTTAAGTATTATGTTTTTTCACAGGACGTCGTGGGGGGAAGGGGTATAGAAAGAGAGAAGATGTTACGTAATAGAGGTAGATGGTTGAGGGCAAAGGATAAACAGATTGACGAAAGATTTCTCAAAATCGGCTAATGCGGGTTAAATTTAAAACATTTTAAAAATATCCCAAGATTGAGTAGTCTGATTACAAAAATTCAGGGCGGAGATTTATTAGTTATTTGGTAATTGTTTATTCGAATGTATAAATTTAATTAGCGAGATTTGTGAGATTGCGGTAGAATGAATAAATTTACTAGACTACTCGTTTTAGAGATGTGAATATTATGAGCGCGTAATTTAAATTCCTTATAGCTTTAAGCATAAATTTAAAACACGAGTATTAAATAAAAATCCCGCCGTTGAGTCAGAGACAGAGGTTTCGCTGCCTTATCCCAGGGGAATAAACGACATTTTTTCTGCAAGGGAATTCTCATGCAAGGATACACGATTGATTATATAGAGTGACTGTTTAGTAATCCATTCAGAGGTGCATTTAAATGCCATGATTGTAAGCGGTTTATATAAACAATAGATTTCGCGAAGAGTGCTAAGACCCAGCATACTTCATGGTAACTGAGAAAATAATACTATAAAAATAATAATAATAATAATACTATAAAATTGGAAAACACGCTGCTGGAAGTAATGTTATAAACCATTTTAAGGCAAGTTAGCTGAATACAATTTCATGGAATCGATATAATGCTACTTTTTGGGGGCAGGTTTTGTGAAATAATTTCGGCACTAACTGCCAAGATATCTACCAACTACTATCACTAAAATTAATAAAGAAAAAAAGATACCCTTCCCAGAAATATTATTGCACAAATAATATTTTTTTTCTTCACAGTCATAGAAATAGAGAAGTACGTAACGGGCCGATTACAGACACGAGTTATAGACAATTTTAATTACGTTCTTCGAGTATATCAGTATCCTAATTCCTTCGGTATCCATATCCTTCATTAGCCTCACTGCCAACGAATCAAAATGAATAATTAGGCCAAAATGGTAAAATATTATTATCACAGCTTGGTTCACGGTCATAACCTTGATGGTTTTGCTTTGATTAGTATCTGAAATATCTCATAGCAGATAATAATCAATATAAGATTTTCCACAAATAAAATATGTATTTTATGGCATATTTAGAATCAACAAGACAATTAATTGAAATATTCACAACAATAGACACAACTTGGAGGGAAATAGGTCTGATCTGAAATATTTCTAATGTCACCAGACCGGTGACATTAGAAAGGCAGACCGCCTTGCTTTATGTAACATCGACCCTTCTACAGGCACTGAACACTCCTACTTCGTTTTGCAATGGTCTAAACTCCGAAACAACAAATAACATTCCATTTCTCCAATGACTGCTGGAAATTAGCGATCAATCTTCTGCTTCAAAGTGAGAGGGTCGTTTGAAATTCTGTTAAGTGTACGCGCCGTGCTTGAGGGACGGAATCGGATCCGGACGTAAATCGAGCAAACGGACGGAGTGCGAAGAAACATGACCGCGCGCCGCCGAGCTGTTACGCACGGCTTGGATTGCAAATTCAATTTACACGAGGTCCCGCGGGCCAAGCCCTCGCCCGCCTGATAGCAAAAAATGGGTTTTGGCCCTCAGAATCTAAATCCACTGTGACCTAAGCCGACTGCCTTTGTTCGATTCACGACTTTTTATAATGACTGAGTAAGTAGAACTACGCGCCTAACCCGTAGTCAATATTCAATAGTCAATAGTTTTATTCATCCGAAATTGCAAATACAGTTGGATATGCCATAATTATAATTGTCATAATTATAAAACACTATAATGCAAATATAAATAAACAAAGAGTCAAAAATATATATTTATTTCGAGTCAAAGAAATGAAAGCCGAAAGTAATATCAGTAACAGTAATTGTCGGATTCTTGATCGGATTCTATGTAAGTGGCTTTTATAATTATTTACTTTATAATCATCTATTTAATCAGTTCTAGAAAGAATATATACACAAAACTATCAAATATTTCTAAAATATTAAATTTTTACATATTTTATTTTTGCTTCATTGTAAATAATCCATTTTGGTAAACTTTCCAACTAAAAGGAAAGAGCTGACTGCTTCCTTTGATTGATGTAAGGGCATGTCACGCTTTTATTTTTAATTTTTCAGTTAAGTAATATTGATCGCAGCTTCTTTGAGTAATATGTCCTTTAGAAAGTAATATGTCCTTTAGAAAATAAAAACCATAAATTTAAAATTCTTCCATCTGTGAAGTAGCTCGTCTTGTCTTGTTATTTCCCTTGAAATAATAGGTAATCGAGTGATTTTACGAACCAAATATGAAAATAAGCTTTTTTGTCAAACATTTGTTACAAATTTTACATTATAAAATAATAAAATATAAAAATACATTTGTCCAAAGACCACATTCGAGAAGGACGCGGATTATCATCTATAAATTTCCGCTACTTACGCTAGTTATTATCGTTTGAAAGATGATTATATTTTATTCTATATCAAGTAATACACATTTAAGTATCAGAACCTGTTCTTTTTCCTTTAATTTCAAATAATATGAAAACGATCAAACATCTATGAGGCTGGATATCGCGCGCGATTAAATAAATGATGAACGTCCCGATATTTCTTTCATCACTCATGTGAATTATTATTTTCATCACTCATGAAGTATTTTTGAACTGAAACATAAAATTATAAAGAGTAAAAGCAAAACGAGAAAGGCAACTTATCGCTTTAAATTTTGATATACGAATAGATGGAATTTATTTGAAACACAACATATTTTGGTGTCTTCGTATTCGGAATAAATCAAAAATATTTAGTCACAGTGTAAAATCATTTATATCACAATAATGATTACTTCATAACAAAAAAATATTCCACGTCAACTGCGTGTTAGGTTTCGTGATTAAAAAACTCTATCGCGCAGTTAAATAGCAAAAAAAAAGAGCAGCGAGGCCGCTTTCGCAGCATTTTCGGCCGGGCAATTGAGTGGTTATCGATTGGTTATGCAAAATACAAATGTTAATAAACTATACGAGTAAAATGTATAAGCAATACAATAAAATACGTATCCGCTCACTTATAGTTCCTAAGTATAAAGGTGGGATGCGTAGAAATGTTAATCACCGAAGATAACTCAACTGGACTCAACTCCGGCGATTCAAGTGGATTTCTTCAGTATTAGTTCCAGGATTGGGATGAGGATAAAATTAATGAGCGTATGTCATATGTTTATACCATATATGCGAATTGATTAAAATCGTGATTGTTATTTTAATGAAGTATATGGCAATCACCATTTGCATATACAGATTTTACAATAGAATAATCGTTTTAAAAAACTGCCCAAAAAATCGTTTGTAATGTTTTTAGTTTTCATGTACGAGTATATCTGTATATTTGATTGTATCTTTATTCTAACATTACCGATGAATAATAACCGGTACCTAAACTCCAAATTGAAAATAAATAAAAATTAAAAAATAAATGCATATGTTTAGTATCAAATGAAAGGTCTGATTGAGTGAATTCCAAAAATATATAGGTAGCTATATGGATAATAACATAAACCACAAATATTAATTAAAAAACTGTTTTATAACCGCGGCTTGTAAAGCCTTGGGGAGGGGTTGAATAGCCCGGGTCACGTCGTTAAGCGTGTGACAAATATTGACAGTCACAATTTTAAAAAATACTGAAATCTCCAAAAAGATGGATCATCGCATATTTAGCTAATAAATTATAAATTTTGTGTTCTGCTTAACCTGAGCGGTACGCATGAGCGAAATGAAATGGTTGATAAAATCGCCAAACAGATGCATTTACCGCGTTAAAAAAAAATCGGTTGTCTGAAAAGTCGGTTTACTGACGATAGTTGAACGTGACAACGTCATAAGAAAATACTGATGGAATGGTTGCATTTGAAGCAGCTTCATTTAAGATTCTGATATTGTTTATTACAAACACCCATAAATATATGCTTTTATACTCACCGATTTGACTATAACATGTAAATGTATTATTGTATAGCAGTGTAATTGTATAATTGTTTATTGTTTAAAGTTTATTGTTTTTTTTAATTTGAAAGTTTGAAATCTCAAACTGTTAAATTACGGTTTGAGAAGCGTTTGAGCACGCTGCGCCATCTAGCGGTAGGTAATACGTCGTAAATAAACAATATCAGCGACATTTTACGAACCGCTAGATAGCGCATCGTAATGATAGCTTTTCATACATTTTTTTTTTTTTTTTATAAAAGTTGCTTACCTTGTTGCATTTTGTTGTACCCACAAGAAAATTGTCCATTCAGTAATAACATTCCGTATATCAAGAATACATATAAAATTATGTCAAGAATTTAAATCAATCTAGTGATTTTAATTCGTGCTATTTTAGACTGAGGTTAGTAAATAATTCTTGTCGCAACCGGTAGATTGCAGCATTTATATTGAATAATAAATATAATAAATGGAACGCCTCAGAGCGAGGTTGAGTTGAGCCCCCCGCATGAGTCATGTTTTTTCGTGCGTGCAGCAGGCTCCATCGATTTATAAGACGTTGTCACGTCAAAAATACCCTCTTTCGCTGCGCACTCTTGGGATTAAAGCGGGATGGAGAATATGGCTTAACCAGCTGAAATGCCAAAACAACACATAGCATATTCAACATAAATGATTTAATTATAAATATTGGTACTAACAATAGGAATAATATATTACAGGAATATTTATATAAAAGGCTATGTCTTCATGTGATATACGTTTTATTTCATGAGCTTCTATCTTATGAGTTATATGCAGAGAAATCTCGGTAAAATCCAACTTAAATAGTTTAATGACTTTTAGGTTATGCTATTTAAAATAGCAAATGTCTTTGTAAATTATTAAGTAAGTGAAGTAGTCAACTAAATGTAATATGAATCTGTCATATTTAATTGGTATTTTAGCTAAAAAATCACCAGAAAAAAACAAATTTTATGAAAATAATGGAATTTTATAGATTTTTAATAAAAACTTCTAAAATCTGAAAGAGTTTTAAAATTATTAATTTAAAACGTTCTTCGACTTATAAAATTGAGAGGTTATTTTGTCGAAAAATATTTTAAATAATTCCGAAAGTGAGACCAGTAAAAACGGTTTTTGAAATTGTTTACTCATTTAAACAACGTAATTCTCACGGTATCTATGAGTTTTACAAAGTGAGATTAATAAAAGTACTTTTTATTCCTTAATTTATCTATCGCTAATCATGTTATCCTAAATAATATTGATAAAATGAAGCAAAGCATCTCAGGGTCTTTTTGGAAGGTTTCATATGATCGTTTCGGAGCGATAATATTTCTCTTCTTCTAATTCCTCAGAATAAATAAGTACTTTGTAATATCCCTATACGTATGAATTAAACTTTAATAATTCATAAAAATATTTTAAAAAGTGAGACTTCGAAGAGTTGTGTTTCAGGTTTCTATGGGGCGAATCCGTAAATCTAAAAATGAAGGAATAAATTTTAACAATCAGTCTTAGTAAGGCTTTTAACCCCTCCTGTTGCGAGGTAAAAACTCACCCATCACTTTTGCGCGCGACATTTTCGCGCGCGAAATCAACGCCAGTCGACGACCTTGATAAAAACGACCATAACTTGTAAACCACTATACGGATCGTAAAAAGAAGAACTGTAAAATGATCGCATTGAAATTTGACATATAAAACATTATAATCTTATCTCGTAAATCAATTAAGATAATAATGGCGACAAATTACAAATTTGGCGAAGTGAAAAAACTCGCCTATTTATCATTTCGATGTTTTTATCACAAAACACGAAAGTCTATGCGGAAATTGTATTTACAGTTATGTTCTTTATTAAATGCTTTACCAAAACCATTATTTTGTTTTACTTCTTTGCATACAAAAATATTTAGTTTTTCAGTCATAATAACCAAGAAAAATTTGATGTCTCCTCGTAAAAATTTTTTTTTTTAATTTTGTATTTCTGACTACTTAGGGACTTTATTTATATGAAATTCTTTCATAATAACTTTTCCACTACACTACACTTCTTATAAAATCATACCAGACTTTTCAACTTTGTCTGATATTACAGAAAAATCCAAACTTTTGCGAGTCGGTGACGAAAATTTGGTATTAATTTTGACAGGTCATAATACAAAAGTGGATAAAGTTTTTCAAATATATTGTGTTATTATGTGCTTATTATATGTCTAATAACTAATTATTATACTCTAAAGAGTCACATTTCATAGAAAAACTATAGGAAATCACACTCAAAATATGGTAATTCTTTCATACTAATTACGTAAACAAATAGGTATGCGCACCCCGCGATTTCGCGAATATCGATAAAATTAGGCAGCGCGCCTGTCTATGCAATATCGCCGCGGTGCGTGCTCATTTGTTTAGGCAAATTCGGAGTGTGATTTTCTAGTTTCTTCTATGAAATGTGACTGGAGTATAATAATTAGTTATTGGACATCTAATAAGCGTCAAGTTTTCAATACATTCGAAAAACTTCTAACCACTTTTGTATGCCTTTGCAATTATTATGAAATCAGACTATCGCGGTTGCTTCACATTATAGCTTTATAAACGAATTTACCGCGTGAAGTGTGTAGCACCCGACGTTTCGGCGACGTTGCCCAGGGTAGACTGGACAGCGGCGGCTGCAACGTCGCCGAAACGTTGGTGTCTAAACTTTACGTGGTAAATTCGTTTTTTAACCACATTTGTATCATGCCTTTGCAATTATTATGAAAAAGATTATCGCGGTTGTTTGACATTATAAATAGCTTTATAAACGAATTTACCGCGTGAACTTTGTGGCACCCGACGTTTCGGCGACGTTGCAGCCGCCGTTGTCCAGGGTAGACTGGACAGCGGCCGCTGCAACATCGCCGAAACGTCGGGTGCTACAAACTTCACGCGGTAAATTCGTTTATAAAGCTATTTATAATGTCAAACAAACGCGTTAAGTTTTTGATTTTATAATAATGGCAAAGGCATTATACAAAGTGGTTAAAAAACGAATTTACCGCGTGAAGTTTGTAGCACCCGACGTTTCGGCGACGTTGCAGCCGCCGTTATCCAGAGTAGACTGGACAGCGGCCGCTGCAACATCGCCGAAACGTCGGGTGCTACAAACTTCACGCGGTAAATTCGTTTTAAAAGCTATTTATAATAATAATAATTATTATTATTAAAAAATCCTAGAAGAAAACTCAACAAACCATTTTTTTTTTATTTACTAAATTTCCAGTACAAAATTTTATAGTAACAACACTCATTTGATAAAAATAAAACAAACATGTAATACAAAATAAACAAATAAAACAATTGTACCGACTAAAATAAAAACTTTCATCAGTTGGATTAGGTATACATGTATTGGTTTCTTTATATACAAAGGAAACATAGAAAAATTTGACAAAAAAAATCTAAGTGAAAAAAGTTGACAAGATTGGATTTTATCAATTATATTTTATGCGACTTATGCTTTCAATTTTTTTATTGGTACTAAATTTCCAGTACAAAATACATGAACGTTTAAAAATTGCCACATTTGATAAAAACTTATAATGTATCACAAAAAACACATCATGTTACATCACAGCGTGATTACGTATGAATAAAAAAAATAGAATACAAACGAAACATAGAAAAATATAAACAATTAAAAAATTGCGGAGTATCGGCTTATTCAACGGTAGTGAGTAGTGAGCGACGGCGGCAACTTGTGGCTTGCCGATACAAACAAGCTGTACACTGAGAAAAATATAGCGCTGTAATACACGGAAATACGCATGTTTCAACAAGGATTACGTATATTTCATTAGGTGCGACTTGGGATCTCGCTTCTAACATGGCAGCATGTAGTAGTATACGTACGGTTAGTCGGACACATGAATCATGTTAAAATATAATGATACATATAATCGAGTAATGGAGTTTCATCAAAACTCCTTGTAATACAACAAAATTTCGAGTAAAACCTCATAAATAGAATAGAAAACGAATTTACCGCGTGAAATTTGTAGGACCCGACGTTTCGGTGACGTTGCAGCCGCCGTTGTCTAGGGTAGACAACGGCGGCTGCAACGTCACCGAAACGTCGGGTCCTACAAATTTCACGCGGTAAATTCGTTTTCTATCCTATTTATAATGTCAAACAACCGCGATAGTCTTCGATTTTAGAGTAAAACATCGTTATTCTATATAAAACATTATGTAAGAATCAATCTAATATTTTTCTCAGTGTGAGTCATACAGTTTATCAGTTGGTACATAAAATTATACCTAATGATGAAATACAGTTATTACCAAGTATCAGAGATGGATAACTTTTATTTTTTAGGATAGAAAACGAATTTACCGCGAGAAATTTGTAGGACCCCACGTTTCGGTGACGTTGCAGCCGCCTTTGTCTAGGGTAGACAACGTCACCGAAACGTCGGGTCCTACAAATTTCACGTGGTAAATTCGTTTTCTATCCTATTTATAATGTCACAACCGCGATAGTCTTCGATTTTGGATAACTTTTAGTTTGTATCGAGCACCGAGCCAACACCCCCCCCCCCCCCCAAATTCTACAGATCCAATCAATCATCACACATCCATCCATCCATCGTACTGAAATAATGATACTATAGGTAAACTAATGTCAACTATTTTTATAAAAATCACTATAAAACAGAGAATCAGCCTACTCCAATGTATGGAATTCCTCGAAACAAGGTGGTTCCAAACACAGTGGCTTTAAGCACTTCTTACACTGGAACCTGGTTCTTGGTCCAATCTTACCTGGTACTCGAGGACGACGTAGTTTGCACCAGATACATTGAATTCGCGGAGTACTACCTGCAGCATTGGCAGGTATTAGCTCTGGGTAATGTCCATGCCCAGAGCCTGAAAAACGTACAGCTGGTAAGCGGACGTCTCTGGTTGGTCGTACATGACTTGCTCGAAGAGGGACATGAGCCAAATGCTGCTCCATAATCTCTTCAATCAAATTTAATCGAAAGTCCTTGTGAGAAATCATTCTCTTCTCGGGAAAACACTTTCTGAAGACAATGCAACTGTTAAATACAGATACATTGAGGAGTCTCTTGAAAAGTTTCTTGTACCACTTCATATTTTTTTTAGTTTCAACCAGGAAAGGCTCTAGCTGTTGATCCTTCTTGTCAACACCACCCATTTTGAGATTGTAGTCCGCAATAAGCGCCGGTCTATAGTGTGATGGACGTCCAGGTCTACCGTCTATTAGTAGAGACTCAGTGGTATGGTATGTTGACGTTACGTAAATCTGGTTCTTATCTTGGTAAGCCATCACAACAACATCCCCGGAATGCCGTGCTAGACAAGTGCCTTGATCAACCTTTGCCAGTTGGAGCAGTGCCGGCAAAGTAAAAATAACAAAGTAAAAATAAACTTGTGGACGGTTGCGGGTCCGCCGAGGACGGTGACGAGTGACTATCGAAAGATAAAAACACAATAAATAAATTGACTGATACTGTCTGACAGTCTGACTAGAGACTGACATATATACTTACAATTGTCGGAGAGTACCACCTGGGCTCTGCCAATCTATCGGCAAGTCGTTGAGATCGAGATGGCCCTCGATTTCAACGGCTTGCCGATCGATTGGCAGATCTATCGCCTGCGATGTGGCATCGAGACGTTCCTCGATATCAACATCGCAGGGGACGTAGGCGTAATCGTCGTCCAATTCATCGTCACCGTCCTCGTAACAAAATACCGGACCCGCTTCCTCGTCCGAATATTCG
Organism: Micropterix aruncella; assembly: GCA_944548615.1. NCBI lineage: Eukaryota > Metazoa > Arthropoda > Insecta > Lepidoptera > Micropterigidae > Micropterix > Micropterix aruncella. The sequence goes on from OX155980.1 coordinate 16,686,782, forward strand.
GACACGGACCCCTCCAGGAGCTCCATGAAGGCACGAGGAGGGGTCCGATCAGGGCTTAGATTGAATCTTCTTGACATCTAAAAAAACAAAAACACATTTTTTAAGAAAAAAGTCAAAATAGTCATCCCAATGCGTCTGTGCTTTTGACCGTTGAGGAGTTCCTCGCCCGTGAGTCAACCATGGGCGCAGCTACAGGCGAGCCCGTCACTTCAGGGAGTTATAAAGATATTAGATCGTTTTGACTGGTCAGGTGAGCATAGAGAAGCTTTAGGACGAAACAGTCCAATTTTTTCTCAGTAAATAAGCCCAAATTTTGAAAAAACTTTTATGTTACTGCTGCATTTTTTATTTATTTATGCATGATAAGTTTTATGTTATTTTAGTTTCACTATAAAATCCAATATTCAAATATACAAATTTCTTCAAAAATAAAATATCGAAAAAAAATTTTTCGTCGGCTTTTTTTTTTAGTTCATTATCGATAGAAATACTAAGTTTCACTATACACATTGAGAAATATCGCTTTTTGCCGCCAAATTACAAACTCAAAAAAACTGGTGACAGTTTCAAACACTTTGTATTCACAAAATACGTTTAATCCTATGATTATTTTTGATGTAAATGAAGTAATAACTATTTAATTAGCGAAATAAACAAATATTACGTCATATCAAGTGATATTTCGTCGTTTCAAAAGTGTGACGAAAATTACCAGCCATTTTGATAAACAAGGCGCCTGGCCGCACAAAGTTTTTCACTCGAAAACAAATGAAGAAAAGGAAATGGGCTACGCACAATAAGTAATGCTCGTTGATTAAGAGTTTTAGAAAGGAAATCACTCACTTTTAATCACCAAATCACACAAAATCGCTCAAAAAATCACTTTTTAGTGTAGCCGGCTCGCGTCGCAGTTCGTCGGTCACACGTCGGTCAGAAATGATGTCATCGATGTTTTTGTAAGGGACGTAGTTATTCATAATCCTATGATCGCATGCGGCAATCGAGCAATTTCACAGTGAGACATATTTGGCTATATTATGGCATCATTCGATAGAATATACAATCGCATTTCGAAATTTAAACGACATTTTCGTAAGAGCCGAGCGCTATATCCAGTAGTGGACGTTTCGGAAATTAGGCGGCCGCCATTCATGTCCCCAAATGGATGTTACGTGCTCAGCGGGGCAGATTTGCCTGAAAAGCAATGAAAAAGAGGTAACGTACCGGCCTACTAGATATATTAAACGTATCAAATACTATATACATTTTCATTTTGCGACCCTCTGCTCTGGCTACGCCCCCTCCAACAACGGCTGAAAATTTCTTGGCAAATCGCCGAAGTTATGAACTTCCGCTCGACGGCGGTGGCCTTTATTGTGGTCGCTCACGACCTTTATATACTGCTTCGTTTAAAGTGTACTTGAAGCAGATAAATTGCAAGTTATCTCCTGTAAATATATAAGAAAATAATTCAAAAATTAACTAAACGGAAGAGAATGCAGGAACCGGAATAAAATTGATAGAGGAGAGCAAAGCTTGTGCATATATTTCTCCTTTGACGTACCGGCAACCACTTTTAACAGCGCAATTGTTATCTGGACATTTGATTATTATTATCTGCTACTATTATCTAGACACCTGATAATACTTACGTAGATGGAAGTTAAATTGTATACATACATTTTGGAAACGTTTAAGTTTATTAAGCAGTTCCTCTGATAAATCGAGGTATGCCACATATGCATAGTCAAGAAATTGTAAGAGGAGGGACTGTGCAAGTGATTTATTTGTGCCCATAAGAAGAAATCATCTGAGCATTTACAAAGGATGAAAACTAGCAAATATTTGGCATCTAACCTCGCCTACGTGTGGTTGTCAGGAGAAAATTTAATCGAAAATTAAACCCAACTCTTTCACTCTTGGTGACAGGGTAAGATTTCGGTCAGTTTTAAAAGTCGAAGCGACTTTACATATGTTTATTCTTGATAGCAATCTACGACTTCCAATGAGTATAGCTTGGAATTTCAATGAGTTTGTTAGTAGACTTATCAGCGCACATCATTTTCAAATGGTTTGAATATCACAGCTCATGTTAGAGATCGTGGCATTGATGTCTCCAGGAGAGAAATTATTAAATATTTGAACATCACCTGCATATAGATGAGTATGCCCACGAACTTAGTTACAGATGGGGTTTATAAAAAATGGGAAAATAACCGGAGATAGTACTGTACCTTGGGAAACTCCTGTGTTAGGTTAACCGATTTAGATGCTCAATTGCCCACTTTTACATGCTGTTGTCTGGCTCTGAGATAGGAGTTGGACCAGTTGATAACGGTTTGCGAACAGTTGAGCGTTTGTAGCCGTGCAACAAACAAGTCAACATCAACGGATTTGAAAGCGCTGCTAAAAGTCTAAGAGACCAAGCAATGTGAGTTATATCTGGTCGATAGCTTTACGTGCCTCACCGGTTACTTTGGCAAAAGCAGACGTAGCGCTGCGGCTAGGACGGAAACCGGGATGGCAGGGATTATACATATTGAATCTAGAAATGTGATCTTAAAGCTGGAGATGCACTATATGCTTCAAAACTTTAGAGAGAGCAGGTATAAAAGATATTAGCCTAAAATCACCTGGCCAAACAGGATTTAATATTTCAAGAGGGGTTATAGCGTAGACGTTTTTCCAAAGAAGTGGGTACGATCCAAATTCCATTTAGGAATTATATGGGTAAAGACAGAAACAGTCTTGCTTTCTCTTCTTCGCGTAGCTTTGACATGGAGCACGATATCGTCGCTCCTTGTTGTTTGCGCTGCGGTAAACGCCGTTCGCTTGTCCGCCTCGTTTAGTTCGCCCAGTGGTGTTCACCATTGCCATTGTGGCTCTGGTAAGAAGTTCAATATAAAATCATCAATATTTAATCTAATATCGCTGCTAGTTCAATTGACAAAAATGTTACTTTTATTTTCAACGCTGCTTTGTAAATAGTGACCGAATAAATGTATTTTAGTTGTTTTGGTATAATTGGTGAGTTTTATTTGGTTTGAAAATGTTCCGATAGGAAACAATACTATGAGTACCGAGCCTTGAAGTAAGCCATTTCGGTTATATAATGTTGTGAGTCTCTAGCCGTTCTTACTTACATGAAAAAAGTTGGGGTTTTTAAATACCAGGTAAACGATTTATTTATATATTTAGTAGTTAAAATCGACTACGACTATTGAGGTATTTAAAAAAAGGAAGAAATAACCTTTATTTTAATACTAATGATATTAGACAGTAGATTAGGCTTTTTTACATGTTTGGTCGTGAATTAAAAGATACATTCAAAAAGCCACTATTTTGTTAAATTTAAGAAAAAAAATGGGATTTTTAAATGATATTATTGTCAGTATTTATTTTCCGTTATAATAAAATATCAAATCCACTATAAAATAATGTCTTACTTAGAACTGAATTCCCGATGGCCTTGGCTCAAAAATCCATAAAAACGAAGTACTAAATGCGACCTTTGGAACTAATATTACAAATAGTAATTGAATGAATGAATAGTAATTGAAAAAGTAAAATTTTCCAATATTTTGCGTAATTTATTAATAATGAGAAAAAATATGATTAAATAATACACGAACAGTTTTGTTTATAACAAGGGGTAAACAAGTGGTTTTAAGTCATTTAAGAAAACCGGTTGTTAACGCCGAATCAGTAAGTATCTTCTGCTGAAGGCTCAAACAGACGCGTCGCGGCGAGACGTCTTCTCCCGCCTATATCTTGCTACCGCTGCGATACAAGAGAGAACGTGACTGCGGTGCTGCGCCGCATTTCGATTATATCTCGGATCCCTTTATTGCCTTCAAGAGTTCAACCAAAACTTCGCTCGAAGATTTAATCGCAGGCGTATATAGTTATTACACCCTTCCATATTATATGAATGTCGGCATTTCGAATGGAATTCCTAAGGGCGGCGACAATTTTATACGCGCCACTTTGGCACTCCGATATTCACGGTTATAATTTCGAGAAGTCATGGTTGGAATACGAATAACGATTCTGATGCCGGGACGGTTTCCCAAATGACGACAGAAATGGCTAAAACAGGCATCTTACATTTTTACCTTATCTACACCTGTATAAAACCTAACATGTTTAAAATTGTCCTCATTAGCAAAAAGTATCAGCAAAAAGAATCGTTAGCAAAAAGTATCTTATCATCGGCCAATACAATAGGTCGCTAGGAAAGAAATGAGACACAATATGAGAGTGCATAATGAATGAGAAATGAGCTACAATATATGAATGAATGAATGCTTAATGAATGAGAAATGAGAACACAAGAAATGAGACACAATATGAGAGTTATAAAAAAACCTATTTTTTTTATTACACGACTGCCCAACCAAACAAAAGTGTAATGTGTTCGGGGTTCATCAATGTATGTTTTCCGTTTCTTTATTCCACCATAACTTCTAAATGCCAGAACCGATTTAAAAGTGTGTAGTATTGTTAGAATCATTATGTTATCCCGAGTGTAATAGGGTACCTTAACTGTTTAAATATCAAGTAAGTAGTTGTCTAAATATCCAAATGTCCAAATATCAATAAAAAAGGGTTTCAAATGAAAGGTTTGATTAAGTTATTCCGTAAATATACATGTATATGACTAAATATAATAGATAAACCACAAATATTATATTAAAAAAACGTAATAAAAATAATTATAAATAAAACAGTTCACTTTCTGTAACGGCAGTCGTGGTTTTTTTATTCTTTTTAATATATTTACTTGTGTAATGATAATATACCTATTTTTGAGTTTAAATTTATAATTTCATGATAATTGTTTGACATTTACCGGAGTAACGCACTTTATAGGTTTAAAGTTTCAGCGTGCCTTAGCCATGAAGATGTAAAGTCGACATTTTCATGTATTGCTTTGGTATAGTTTTAAAATTAGCCTTAAAGATATTGATTATTAAAATTGTCTTGTATTAGCATTTCATGACAATTGTCCTTCTCGGAATTTTATCAGTTTAGACGCGAACAATTTTCCTTTAAAAATGTGGGAAAAGAGGACGTCCAACAACTTCAGTCACTGGAAAAACAGTTGAAGGTGTTTGAAAATACTAATTGAAGATCCGAAATCTACTATAAATAGATCTAAGAGACTCCCAAGATTGCAATAACCAGTCATCAATGAAACCTGTATCACCACCTCCGCGTCAGAAAGCTTTGCTCTCATTGGTCCCTAATTTGCTTAAGCTCAAAAACAGGATACTGGAACGTGGTGCAAAGAATTGATCACTATATTTAAGATAGGAGATCAAGAATACTTTTGAACTCATCACAGGAGATGAGACCTGAAACCAAGCTGCATTCGATTTATTGTTTGGGTGTTTCCAAGCGAGACGGTAGTGGCGATATTTGTTCTGTAAGTGGCCATTTGGCAACAGTTCTTAAGAAGATTGTAAAACAAGCAGTGCCAAATGATACAACTAGAGTTGTCAACTACTACGGGAGAACCCGTCACCTCAGGAAGTTTTAACAAAATGTATCGTTCTGTCTCCCGTAAAGTGAGCGTAGAAGACTGAGGACAAGACAGTCCACCGTCAAGCTCCACCACCTGCCCGTCAGAGGCCAACGCCAAACGGCGAGGCATATCGCCCAGGTTCGAATTTATCGCGGACCTGGGCGTTCTTTGCCCGTAGTGTCACACGGAATCTAGTGGCCCAAGGTCATTTCAAGAGTGGCATGACAACAGGTCAACTTCTACCCCCGCTGACCGCTGCGCAATCCAGTGGCGCCGGGATGCAATTCCACCGGGAGAAACCGGTCCACCAGCTCTAAGGCCTGTGATACGGGAGTCTTACCTGGGGTAGCCTTCCACTCGAAGAGCCTTCTGAATAAAAGGTGAATCGTTAGTTGAGCCGATCCGAGAAAATAAAACGGATCATGTGTCCCAAGCTTCAAGAAACCGTTCACGACCTACTAAATGGTACAACTAGAGTTGTCAACTACAGCGGGCGAGCCCGTCACATCACGAAGTTTTAACGATTAGCCGTTCTGTCTCCCTGAAGTGAGCGCAGAAGACTTGGACAAAAACAGTCCACCATCAAGATCCGCCACAAGCCCGTAAGAGGCAAACGCCTTAACCGCGAGATAGCCAGGAGTGCTACCCGGCGGGCTTATACTCGCGACTTTACTTCCAATTGCGACCAGATTACTCCAGTCGCTCGATTGGTTACGAGTTCGAGGTCGCTTGCGCGGTCCTCTCCCTTACGAAGCGGTGAAACGGTGTATACCAAAACTATCGCGGACCACGGCACTCTTTGCCCGGCTGTTCACCCAGGATCGGGTAGCCGATGGTCGTTTCAAGAGCAGTCGCCGTAAGGTCCGCAACCACAACCGCTCCTAAGGAAACAGTACAGCTTCCAGACTCCCCCGACTGTTAGTCAGAGTTTTTAGGGAGCTAACGGGCCCATGATGGGTTGGCCACGAAGACCCATGTGTTCAGGGTCGGTCACACTCACGGGTCAACACCCATCCGACGGCCTCCACGTACGGGGTGCGAACCTGGGTAGGACTCTGGCCCTGGTCAGTTTCCCCTGGGAATCAAACCTCTGGCGCTACTGGACAGTCTGCGCACCGTGCGGCGCAAGCCAATAGATTGTGCACTCCGACTAACATCTTGCGGTGTCGACTACAACGGGCGAGCCCGTCACCACAGGACGTTTTAACGATTAGTCGTTCTGTCGCCCTGCAGTGAACGTAGAAGACTTTGGACAGTACAATTCTACGTCCAGCTACGTCACAACCCGTGAGAGTCCACCGCCTTACCGCGAGTGAGCCAGGAATAAACCCGGCGGGCTCGAGATACTCGCGCCCTCACTTCCAATTGTGACCAGATTTCTCCGGTCTCTCGATTGGTTCCGAGTTCGAGGTCGCTTGCGCGGTCCTCTCCCTTACGAAGCGGTGAAACGGAGTGCACCGAATCTGTCGCGGACCAAGGCGTCCTTTGCCCGACTCTGAACCGGGATCGGATGGCCAATGGTCATTTCAAGAGCAGTCGCCGTAAGGTAGGCAACTACCCGCGCTCTATAGGAAACAATACAGTTCCCAGACTCCCCCGATTGTTAGTCGGAGAGCACAATCGATTGGCTTGCGCCGCTCGGTGCGCAGACCGTCCAGGAGCGCCAGAGGATTGATTCCCAGGGGAGACTGGTTGACCCAGTGTCCTACCCAGGCTCGCACCCCATGCGTGGAGGCCATCGGATGGGTGTTGACCCGTGAGTGTGACCGACCCTGAACAGAATGGGTCTTCGTGGCCAACTCAGCAAGGGCCCATTAGCTCCCGACTCCGACTCCTAGACTCCGACTAACAGTCGGGGGAGTCTGGAAGCTAGGTATATTGTTTCCTATAGAGCGGGGTGGTTGCGTACCTTACGGCGACTGCTCTTGAAATGACCATTGGCCATCCGATCCCGGGTAAGAGGCGGGCAAAGGACGACATGGTCCGCGATAGATTCGGTATTCACCGTTTCACCGCTTCGTTAGGGAGAGGACCGCGCAAGCGACCTCGAACTCGGAACCAATCGAGAGACCGGAGAAATCTGGTCACTATTGGTAGCAAGGGCGTGAGTGTCGCCCGCCAGGTAGCATTCCTGGTTATCTCGCGGTAAGGCGTTGGTCTCTTGCCGGTTGTGGCGTAGCTAGATGCTGGATTGTTTTGTCCAAAGTCTTCTACGCTCACTGCAGGTCGATAGAACGACTAATCGTTAAAACTTCCTGTGGTGACGGGCTCGACCATTGTAGTCGACAACTCAAGTTGTTATTCAAAGAACGCAATCAATTGGCAATGCCGCACGAAGCGCAGACCGTCCAGGAGCACCAGAAAATTGATTCCTAAGGGAAACTAAATGGTATAGTGAAGTCTGCTTACCATTTGTCTTTAACAATTTAAAGCTACAGTATGGACTGAGAGGGCTCCGTTAGCACCATGATAATGTATTGCCTCACGAAGCCATTCTCACCAATGATTTTTATAAGACCATCTCATTCAAGGGCCATCTCATTCACCTTTAAGACCGAGTTTTTTCAATTTGACTTCTTCCTATTCCTTAAATCAAACTTAGACACCGAGACACTCGATTTGACATTCCTTAAGATGCCCGTTTTTTTGTGTCTGCTGTGGATGTCGAAGTCTCCAAAGAAAACTGTTACGAATATTTTGAATGTTGCTTTAGTCGAATTAAACCTAGTATGCAGATGATCAGAACTTTGAAAATTGTAATTAAAATATAGGAAAAATCATTAATTTATATTATGTGTCTGACTTCTTTACTACTGATTTGCAGGTCTTGATCTTTCACCTAGGTAACAGACTACTCCGATGAAATAAAACTACACAGCTATGGAGGTACTAAGGTTGATTGAGGTTATGCAGCGAACCCCAGATACCAGGATATACAGCAGAAATTGGGCCATAGTGTGTTTATTTATTTATTACACAGTTTAGGGCCATGGCTATTAAACTAATATCAACAGTTTTATATATTAGTTTAATGATGGAATTTTGGACTTGTTTACTAATTTATAAATTACGAGTGGTATTACCCGGCGTTGCCCGTGTTATATCTTTTCTCAAATACCAATGTATACCAATTTTCTTGGCGATCGGTTGAGCAGTATAGAAGTTGGTGTGCTGCAGCGCCGTCTAGTTGAAAGTTGCAACAAAGCGGATATATATAAAAACCTTAACCATGAAAAATTACATATATATATGCCAACTTTCATGGTGATCGGTCAAACGGTTTCGGAGTCTATTAAACTCGGACAGACGGGCATACAGATATACCAACATCCATTTTTATATTATATTATTTTGGCCTGTTTTTAAAATTTAAACTTTGAATGCCTATATCTCGCTTATTTATAGCGACCGACACAATTTTCTTCCAGATTTAGCATTAAAATGAAAAAAATTGGACTGAGGTTCCTATACTGCAGTTATTCCACTTTTATAACTATGTGATAATACTTACATGTATATATTTTAATTAAAGAGTTTTGAACAATGAAGCACAAATAATTAAAAAGCAGGAATAATTTCACTGTATTACCTTCACAATATTTTGAATTTAGAATAACGCTTGGCCGACTATGACGTTTGTAGGTTTAACATAGCAGCGCCATCTATGGATTACTCAATAGATAACGCCATCTGTTAAAATCGTTTGGAACTAACAGATAATTGCGAATGTCAAATTGCAATAAAATAATATCGCGACTATAAATTAAGACGTAAGCTATCCTATCTTTCAAGTTGGATCAAACTGCACATTGTGTGCAAATTTGATTCAAATCGGTTAAGTAGTTTAGGAGTCCATCGCGGACAAACAACGTGACACGTAATTTATATATATTAAGATATTGATGCTGCTAATTGCCTAAACTAATTTTAACATGTATTTTCATGTCGTTTTAGCAAATATGTTGTTTTTCTTTTATTTAACCAAATTCTCTTTTTATTAAATATACAGTTTAGTTCAGCTTGTGAATATTTATATCTTCTAGTCCTTTTTGTGACCTTATATTTTGTGAACTAATAATATGCTAAACGGTTCACTGGTAGCGATTTCTAATTAGGCGTAATTAGGTAATATAAAATAATTACAAATGCAGTATAATGGTCAATTGTAAATCCAAACTAGGCTTGTAATTATTACGTATGCCTTTTTGCGCCGCGCTTGGGCAAATATGGTAATGAAATTATGGAAGCGGCTGACGGGGTCGCAGGTGGGTGGAGCATCGGATGGGCGAAAAGGGGAGAGAGCGCGGCGCCACGGTATAATAATAACTAACAGTTGTTCGGTTTACTTTTGGCGCTTGATGCCGACGCGGCGGTTGTCTTTCATCTATTTGTCTTTCATCTATATGTCAATTAAATTATAATGTGATGCCGATTTCAATAAAAGTCAAAAGTTGTTTGAATGTATTTTTAAATAATATACTATTCATCAACTTGAATGAATTACATAAACTAATTATGTAAATCCTTGTCATATTTTCTCCCATAGTAATATGTTTGATTTTTTTTTATCTGTTCGAGGCAAAATCTGTAGCCAAAATACCCACTGCAATTGCGATTTTCGCTAATGTATAAATAATACTGTAGGCCCGTTACGGCGGGCTGATATATAATATGTAAAATGCGTACTCATCGAATCAAACACTGAATCTCAATGGACTTCATGTCTACATAGCAGACAATTTTGGATTTGTTTATTTGTCTATTCGTTAAACTAATCCGATTTTGACTCATGAAGTATTCGTATATTCGTTGAACTCGTAGTGATGTTTATCTATGAAGTGATAGATCTACATTGTAAGCGTAATGTTCACCATATATACAAATAGTTGATTGAACGTATTCATGCCTTTGGGCTCGATCGCGTTTCTTCGTGAATTAGGATCGGAAAATAGTTGATGCGATAAAGAGACAGAGCAGTGCCTTAAGCGGTATGTAAAATGAATGATTTTATCTTTTCTCGCACAAAATATAAATATGACACTAAACTTAACACTCATGTACGTACCGTCTTGTCATACTGAAGAATGCGTGCGATTTGTATATATAGTGGGTTTGCTGTGCCTAATTTCACAAAGTGCGTCGCTATGTGGTCGAAGATCAAGGCTACTGTATTGTTTTAACACTGTGGTGGCGAGGCAGTGAGCTAAACGAGCGATGCCGGTTAGCATTACTTACAAAAATGAAGTTATTTTGCCTGCATTACGGCTCTGCCCTGCCTCTTATAAATAATTCAATAGATGCACTGTTTCTGAAGAGGTTACGCCTCGCGTCCGCCTGGAAGTGAATGGGGCTTGAATTAACCGCCTTATTAACGTTATAAAGGTAAGTTTTAATTTGTCTCTTTAATTTGACCTGTCCCGTTAATATGAGGCGGCGACCAGGACATACCTAGGAAGTTATTATCGACCAGTCTGTGTATCCGCGACAGCTGTTCGAATATGGCATTACAGATATTTACAACTTCATTTGTGAAACTCAAGACGCCTCCTGATTAAAACTATTGATTTCTATACGTAAAAACATGTTGATAATTTGTAATTATTAAAAGTGGACTCTATGCGTGTATTTAGGTCACGAATGCATTTTTTTGTTTTAAATTGACTTTTACAATAGTATGTAAACAATACATGACAATATTGTCAGGCTGTCCTGCATGTCAAAGAGGACAGAACAAAGAGAGAAGTTTGAAATACATGTCAAGTAAAAAAATGATCCACATGGCAGAACTATTGTATCGAAGGGGCAAAGCCCTTTTGTAAAAAGCATCGAGCCATAAAATTGGACTTTTATTATACTGTTATTATAGTTTACATATAGTTCTTAGGGTTTTTTGGGGCGTAAAATGTATAGGTTAATGTAGAAATAAATGTTGTTTTCTCTTATTTGATACCTTTTGCATTTATTAAGCTACTTATCGTGAAAATGTAAAAAAATAATTATACTGTGGACTGTTGATATAGTCTAGCCTGTTTAGGGTTAAAAGTATTACATTACTTATTAACACTATTATTTCATCATTGCTTTTAAAGTGGCAAAGTACTATAATGGTCGAAGAATTTATTAAATTATGGATCCCCGGTTATAAGTAGTAGTATATACAAATGATAATGCGGCTTATTGTACACTTTTGATAATCCTCTTTTATACTATTTTTTTCTATAATACTACACAATAATATGATCTATTAATAGACACGATTCTATAAACTATGACCCCTAGCAAAGCAGTATTGCGGTTCTTAATTTATAACTAGTCTGATATATAGTTATAAACTAAATCTAGTTTTAAAAAGAAAAAGGTAAACTTCCGAATTCAACATGTCTATGTTTTTTAATAAATGTTATAACACGTCAAATACAACATAGACAAGTGCTACCTAAATTCTTAGAACTCTCACACCTTTCCCTGCATAGTTGACCAATCTTAGAATATGGTTAGGCATACGCAGTTTATAGGGTATAATTTGATTTAGTTTATATAGATATATAGATATACAGTTTATATAGACATATAGATATATAGATAGTATATATAGATAGACAGTTTATAGGTGTATAGGGTATAATAAGAAATATGAGTGTTTTTTTTCGTTCCGCAAAACTCGATTATTTAACGTATCTCAAAAAAACAATATGATATTTAATAAGGATACAATATGATATTTAATAAGGCAAAGAGGACATTCCAATACATTAATTGCTCTATGTTAATAATTACTTATTTATTAGCAAATTAATTTCATGTCGATCTGTTTATAGCATAAGGGAGCAGTTGCGTGAGAGATGCATATATGCTTTACGCTGCTGGATTATTACCATTGCTAATTGTGGTATACAAATTAGGTTTTTACGTGCGTTTTAAGGTAGATAGTTCTCTGCTTACTGTAAAGCTATATGGATGAAATGTTTTAGGTTATATAACGTGTATATATGCTGGTAGGTATAATGTATCTAAATGACTCGTTAGTCAATATCCAATTATAAAGGAACTGTAACATACTTAAATGAAATTTTCATTTTATTAAATATTATATACTTCTGAATAATGTCAATATTTTTGGGTCGTTAAATATCTAGGGTATTTATTGCTTAAGCGCTTCAGACGATGTCTTCAAGAGAATGCGTTTTTCTTCATTTTTAACCGACTTCAAAAAAAGGAGAAGGTTATCAATTCGGTTGTATTTTTTTAAATGTTTGGTACCTCAGATATCAGTCATTTATGAACCGATTTGGATTTTTTTTTTATTTGAAAGGATATACTTCTAGATTGGTCCCTTTTCTGTTAAAATCTTGTTCTGATTATGGGGACCCGTGAGTAATTGAGTTGAAAATATAAGGTTGAAAATTTACATGTTGGTTCAGCTCCAGGATTACGTATTTAACGTGTCGCTTAGGCTCTTTTTTGTACCTGCGTCGTACGCAAACGCCTGGCTGATAGAGCCGAGGACTTCCAAAAACGCATAAACCCGGGTACGGGGGATATTACGAGTGCGTACAAATAGATGAAATAGACATTGGTGATTTCTTGAACTAATTTACAGAGCGGTCGATTTCTAGCAGGATTCACTTCAGGAAAAGTTCCTTATTATATTTTGAATCTGCCAATAAACATACATCAATATCGAGCTTCATTCATAGCAATCAGCTCGTAGATGTGTAATCTTCTAGTCTTATCCTCTAACTGGCTTATCTTCTAGTCTTAACAATTCATTAAACGCAAACACATTACCGGCTGGGATCCCTCGAAAGTCTTGTTTAGCCCAATACATTTGTCAGCGGGGGCTGCGGTAATCTTCCGGGTTTGTTTCGGACGACCCCAAGTAATCTTTTAGTCCACCTGTCTTCGATTCCGCCAGTGCCACGCACGCTGCTCAAGTTTTATCTATAAATGAAGCGATTTCTTTCCGAACAAATGGCCCAATAGAAGTCGTTTCGCGAACGGAACCTTTTCACGGGGAGAAATTTATTAGCCAACTATTTAGGGAAATGTTGACGGTAATTCCACCCGGCTATTAGCGTACACAAAGTACGGATATTGGGCGTCGTTAGCAAGATAGCATCGTGGCTCCGAAGTGCCTGAAAATATCCTAATTTAGTTACCTTTTTGCAAGCGAAGCAGATACAGAAATGCAATATCTTTTTAATTCGCATAGAATAAAAGTATTTGTTCAGTGTCTCTATATACCTATACTGATGTTTGCTATCTTGACGACACTGAAACCATCCTCGACAAATTAGAGCTTTTGCAAAATTTGTGCATTACGTATACAAAGACAAAAAAAACACCACTTTGAGTGTAGAAGCAGACTTTATAACCTTTGAATACATCAACGTAGAAACCTGCATATTCTATCCCTTCATTACAACATCCTCAAAAATCCTACCGCTCCCTCCTACCTAACCGAAAAATTCATTCATTTAGGAAGTCATTGTCTTCCACTCCGTACCAGTCAGTATAGTAAAATTTCGATTCCTACTTACTTTTTTAATTTACATATTCTTTCACCGTTTATGCAGATAGTCTATGGAACCAGCTCCCGTCCAATATCAGAGACGCACCAACGGTAGCTTCTTTTCAAAATCCTCTCAAAAAGTATTTTGTATCCCTAAATTCCTAGTTAACCTATGTACATGATATTCCGTTCTCTTCTGTCATCAGCTCCTTGCAAATACTCTTTAAACCCTAATTACTTTTTTTTCAATTGCATTTCTGTTATTTGTATATTATTTTTTAGGTATTATTTCCTTTTTTATTACTGATACTCTTATTTCCACGAAGGCTAGCTGTATGAGATTGCAATTTAAAGAGTAAGTCCGTCCGTTTTATATTTTGTCTTTAAATATGCAATTTAGAATTTATATCTATTTATCTATAACTGAATTCAAATTTGCTACAAAATTATTTTGAAGAAACGCCACAACAGTGCAATAAAAATTTTATCCAAGCTCCGATTTCAATAATAACAATTAATTCTTTAAAGAAACAATACTGAAAATAACTATTACAATCAACATTAAAATTTAGCCAGGAATTAGTCATGCATCTATTTTAATATTTCAGTATATAAGGATTGTGTACAGGATATATAATCGTACATGAAAACTAAAAACAATACGATCGATTTTTTGGGCAGTTTTGTAAAACGATTATTCTACTGTATAATCTGTATATGCAAATGGTGATTGGCATATACTTCATTTAAATAACAATCACGATTTTAATCGATTTGCATATATGGTATAAACAATATGACATACACTCATTAATTTTATCCTCATCCCAATCCTGGAACTAATACTGAATGAATCCAATTGAATCGCCGGAATATAGTAGACCAGTTGAGTTATCTTCGGTGACTAACATTTCTACGCATCCCACCGTTATAATTAGGAACTATAAGTGAGCGGATACGTATTCTATTGTATTGCTTATTATACATAATACTCGTATAGTTTATTAACATTTATATTTTGCATAACCAATCGATAACCACTCAGTTGCTTGACCGAAAATGCATTTTCAAATTTTCATAAAATACTTTTTGTAGGGAAGGGTTTAACTTGAAGTCTTTGTAATATTTTAATGTTAAAATATCAGTTAATCAATCTGATTAAACAAGTTGTAAAATACAGAATAGATAAATCTCATGATCTTAACCTGGTGTGAGTGAGGTGAGAAATTGTTACACCAACTGTGAGGAGGGTATGAGATACCTGAAACTTTGATGCCGAATTTTAGATACTAAAATTATGTATTAATTATTTTTTTACTTGGGATATTAATAATAGAATCCATGCAACATGATGAGTAAATGAAATACTATGTTTAAGGTTCACATACGTTTTTTTATTGAAATAACTAAGCCTTCACATTCTCGTTGAAAAGAAAAAGTTTTGATTGTTTAATATTTTTTACATAAAATTCTAACAAAATTGCAACTTCTGTCGTAAATCAACATAACAGTAGTATCTTCTTAATAAAAAAAATTAAAAAATAACTAAAAAGTCTTACGAGACCAAGCAGCACAACAACAAAATTACACTTACAAATCAGCACAATCTCCTAATATAAAAATCGAATGCTCCATGCATATTGGCCATGCATGCATAAGAGATCTTAAGAAATATATAAATAAACCAAACAATACTATAAATAACTATAAATCATTAACTAACTGTCAACTCAAAAATGTAACTCCGACTGTGAAGTCGGGTGTGAAGTACCCGAGCTACCTTTGCGCACGTGTATCTTCCGCTGACGAGGGCGCGAAACTAAACTCAACACTGCCTCCAGGTACTGTGAGGGCAGGATTGGCATGTCATCAATAACAATAAATAACCTGTGTTTAAAAAAATATCGGGAATGACATACCCGACCTCACTCACGCCGGGTTGAAAGTGTGGAGAGAATGGGCAGACAGTTTAATAAAACGTAACACAGTTTATTGATAACCCTAGAGGGTCTAAAACGTAGTTTATCTGCGGAGAATGTTTTCGAATAAACACAATCATCTGAAATCGCGCTTGAATGGGGTCCACGCGGCAAAATAAGGGGAAAATAATAAGGCAACGCAGATGCGGGCAAATCAAATCGTCCTTAAAAGGGGTAGCCTCTTACTATTGAACGACGTGGAAACAGAATAGGACGACCTAGTTGGTCGGGAGGCGAAAAATATATATTGTGTCGCGAGACACGGGTCGAATTGACTTAAGAACATATTCTCCCCCGTGTGTTTTACGTATGTATGACCCTGTTGGAATTTTGCCGGAGCGATTCTCCCAGTTTACGTCTTTTAAAGGGAGGTTGAGATACTGAGACAATTACGCTCTTGGATGAAAATCTAGCGACTATAGAGATAATAGAAGTAAGTAAGTACATACAGTAAAGAAAACAGAGTTTTATAAAAAAATATATTGGCCGTTTTTAATTAAAACCTTATATATAAACACCTTAACCTTAACTTAACCTTATACTTAACCTTATATTGGTATATGTTATAAGAAATGTATCTGCAGCACACTGTTATTAACAGTGTAATAATATTTTAAGTAGTGATAACTAAACTTAATTTTGTTAATCTATGCAAAAAAATGCACATTTTAATAAATTGTTTTTAATTTCTTTTATACATAAAAATTTAAAGAAACTACTATAAAAATATTAGGTATAAAAATACTCCGAACAACAAACTGGTTTGGGTCAAAAAATACTAACGTGGTCGTAAAAATATCACATCTGAACACATCGGCCAGCATTTAAGCCTCGTTCAGACTGCTCAGACTACTGAAAAATAATAAGTACAGTAAGCTAGTTGACAAATGTCTAGTGGGTAGCCCAGACCAGCAAAAACGAGTATAATCATAATCATTTCTTTATTGTGAACTAAGTAGGTCGTACAAAATGGATAGGGACTATTTTATGAGCTATACAGTTTACCAATCAGGCGTATAATATTTTTTTTTTTTAATTAAATATATTTTCACTTCGCAAGCTGAAGGAAAAGAATTCCGAAATGTATTACGTTTTAGACATATTAACAAAAATAATAATAAGAACGAAGATCTACAAATTTAGTAAATTCCTACTACTATATATAAAGTAAATGTCAGTTTGTTTTTAAATTAATATGTCAAACTGGAATTATTAGGCTGTCTACGGTTTGTCAGATTTAAAGCTAGATTGAATTATAAATGTTAAAAGTTTAAAATGTTTGAGAATTACAACAAGAATATGTTATATTATGTATTTGTCATTATCGTTTAAAAGGCCATTCACGCTATAATAGTATTTATTTTTGAGCGGAGAGGATTCTACCAGAAACCCAGTTCGGATTCCGACCAGATCGAGGAACCTGTGAAGCTATCATCACCGTTCGTCAAATACAGGATAAAAGCAGAGAACAGAGTCAAAATCTGTATCTATGTTTTGTTGACCTAGAGAACGCCTTTGACAGCGTACCACGTGAAGCCCTGTGGAAGATTCTGGAAAATATTGGATGCACTGAGAAATTTGTCAGACTGATTTGACTCCTGCATGATGTCATGGAATGTTGTGTCTCAGTGAACGGTGAACAAACCTGGTTCTTGCCTGTAAACTGTGGCATGAAACAAGGCTGCGTGCTTGCGCTTACTCTGTTTGCCTTGTATTTCGCAGTTGTAGTCCGTGATGCTCTGCAACACATCTCAGAAGGTGTCAAAATTCGTTTTCGCACAGATGGCTCTCTTTTTAATCTGGCAAGACTTAAAGCCCACACCAAGGTATCATACGCCACGATAACGGATATAATATATGCCGATGACCTATGCTTCGTAGCCGAAACCCCAGATGGCCTGCAAAGGTTAATGACTAACCTCGACGTGTCATGTAAGAGACTTCGGTCTAAAATCAGTGTGAAGAAAACCGAAGTGATGGCAAACACACTTAATGAAGAACCTCTATATATGAAACTCGGATAGACTGTTCTGAAGTAATTGGACAAATTGAAATACCTTGGTAGCACTTTAACAGTAAAATGCGACCTTGACTCTGAACTGAATGGGAGAATAGAAGCTGCTACTGCAGCTTTCAGTAAACTTCGTAGCAAAGTATTCAGCTCACACCACATCAAGCTGGGAACAGAAGTGTCTGTCTACATGGTGATCGTTCTCCCAAACCTCCTCTACTCGCCAGAGACATGGTGCCCATACCGAAAGCACATTCGCGCACTTGACAAATTCCACCTTCGATTCCTACGCGACTTAATGAGCATCACGTGGTCGGACAGTGTGAGGAACAAGGAAGTTCTTCGACTTGCTAAAGTCAGCGGAATAGAATCATACATGATGCGACGACAGCTGAGATGGAGCGGACATGTCTCCCGTATGGCTGATGAGAGAGTGGCAAAGCGTATCTTTTACTCTGAACTAAAGAGCGGCAAGCAGGAACAAAGCGGTCAGCTCCTCAGATGCAAGGACCCTCAGAAGAGACATATGAAAAGGTACAACATTGAGTGAGAGCGTAAAGCGGAAGATCGCCCATGATGGAGACTGCTAGTGCAGGGCAATGTAGATGATTTAGAAAATAAAAGGCTGCTCGACTTAGACGCCAAGCGCGACGAGCTAAAGGCCCGACCACCGGCGGCCATACAGTATAATTACAACGATGGTGTCTTGACGAGCGCCCAATATGCATGAACATTCAAAGCCAAGATCGGCTACATCAGTCACCTGAGGGCGCACCAGATAAACCCTCATCCATAAATAAAAAGAGTCCATAATGCAGTCGCTATGGCCGAACACGGCTAGGAGGATATATATTTTTGAGACAATGCTTTAATGTCTGTTTGAATCCTGGTTGTTGCTTTGATTTGATGTTGTGTGAAATAGCAATAAAATATTTAACACAACAGAACTGAGATCCCTTTTTACATATTTCTGTCCGCACTGAGGGACAGTTTATAAGGTTTCTATTGTTCGTAGCCCTTGAATGCATATCTCTTCGGAGTAGATATCGGGATTATTTTTAATAAATTCACAACATTCCCGTATATATATAGAGGGCACAGTCAACATAGACATGCTGGTGAAGAGAGGCCTGCAGGAAGTGGTTGGCGCTACTTTGTATAGAAGTCGAACACAGTAATTTTGTATTTTGAATATTTGTTGGACTTCTGTTGAGTTGCCCCACATTATAATGCCGTATTTTAGATGCGGATATACGTAGCCATAATATGTGTGCCATGAATGTGTACATGCAGGAGGAATTTATCAACAGGTAATACTCAAAATTGGCAAATCAAAATTTGGTCATTTTGAACCGTTGATGGAATATGACGAAGGCAAGATTAAATTTTATTTTATAATATTTAAAAGGCCGAACCCTCGATTAGCCATTTAATAACAGCGTTTTTTGGTGCCACATCCGAGGTAATTCATTTTCAAACCTAGTCAAGAACATCGTAGCCAATTCCTAATAGGCTACTGTTGATAGATACAGACGCAGTTTGAAGCCTACACATATTACAAGACACCAAAATACAGGTATTTTTTTATATTTTGTGAAATCACGGAAATACCTGTAAAGAAATACTTCTCCAATACATAACATATTTTCGAATAAAGTACCTAGATACGACCAGACGAAAACAAAGAGTTATGTAGCATTTTAGTATTTTAATAGAGATCAGTGTATATTATCATAAAATTAGGTAACAAAGATCATTAATATGTAGGTGTCGATAAACAGGCCGTAGCGCCCACATATTAGTCAGATTTATTCGTAATACTATTTTACAAAAAACTACCCTCTTTGTCGGGACCTGTTCAGATTTTTTTATATCGCTCGAGATCTCGTTTCTTCTCCTCGAAGTGCCTCTCCATTACTGGAGGTTGGCCGTTAGCTCTGAATACTTTTGTCGGTCTTGCGCCATCCGGAAAAGCTGTTCCGTACTGGTGATCCCGGTCCACTCTCTGACATTTGCACAACCACGACTCTTTCCTCCTTCCAAGGCGTCGTTTACCCTCAAATTTGCCCATCAATATCAGTTAGAGCAGCTGATATCTGTCATGCCGCAGCACGTGCCCCAGATATTCAATATTGCGCTTTTTGACGGTGTGCAACAATTTTCGGGTCGTACCAGCACGCTGAAGCAGTTTTTCGTTGCTAACTTTATGGGTCGCTGGACCTAGAATGCTCCGTATAAGCTGTGCTATACGGAGTATTCGAGAGTAGCAACATATCTCAAAAGCTTCTAGCCGCCGTCTTCGCTGCCGTACACAACCACTGGCCAGATATAGCAATGCACGATCCGGATTGATTTTCCGGCAACACAAGACTTTTCTCATTTTATTGCATGATGCACGGGCGATTTCTATCCGGGTCTTAATTTCTTGATCAGAGTCCCATATTTCATTTACCCATGCACCGATATATTTGTACTGCCGGACGCTCTCAAGAACTTTACCTGCCACCGACATAGCAGGTTGTAAATCAGGATCCCTGGTAATAACCATGACTTTGATCTTTGAAATATTGATTGAAAAGCCAGCTTTTTCACTGCACTCATTAACTTTGTCAACCAAACTTTTTATGTCTTCCTGACTAGAAGCAATAAGTACTGTGTCATCAGCGTAGCGCAAATTATTGATGCGTTTTCCATTCATTTTCACCCCCCACATCAAGATTCTCCATGGCCTCGGTCATAATCGCCTCAGAGTATACGCTGAATAGTAATGGGGACAGAACGCAACCCTGACGTACCCCGCGGCAAATTTCGACCTCCTCCGTGTATTCCTGTTCCACTCTGACTGTTGCCTTTTGGTTCCCATACAAGATTAAATAATTCGAATGTCTTTGCCGTCTAAACCAATATCATTCAAGCGCCTTATAAGCAGTTCGTGCCTAACCCGGTCAAACGCTTTTTCATGAACAATAAAGCACAAAAAGACATCTGTTTGCATATACGACATTTTTAATTAGGACGTTCAAAGCAAAGAGGGCTTCACGAGTACCAACTCCCGAACAGAAGCCATACTTACTCTCTCCCAACTGCTCATCACATTTAGGTCGAATTATGTTATGAACGATGGTAACTGGAGAGATCTTGTTTAATGGGAAAATATTCACTAAGGGTTTTTTGTGTGTGATAGCAGATCTTCTTCCTTTGCGGAATTGCTTCAAAGACAATGGAATAACAGCGTGATATACCAAAACATACATAAATTTAACAACGACCGTCTATTGGTATTAAAGCACCTTTGATTTGTATAAGAATGTATAATGTACATCGCCTTAAGCCAGCCGTGGGGCAAACGGACCACGCATATTCAGTATCAAATAGATCACGCTTAAAGAGACATAAACACGATTTAATTTTTACATTCCCGCACTAGTTCCACAACAAAAAGATAAGCAATTTGAAAGCTAGGAACAGGTCCAGATATCCAAGTCGGAAATTCTATAACCGACATCAAACATATCCACGATAAATCTACAAATTTTAATGTACAGAAGTCGTAACAAGATGATTTTATTAATAATTGTATGTTATGCAATGGTTTTGATTTCAAACGAATATGACAATCTGATTTTGATATCCATCAAACTCTTGGCCTTGTTTCTAGGTTACAGGTTTACAATAGGTTACAGTTACAAGTTTGCCAGTATATGCCTTTGTGAGTTTGCCTTGGCGGGTGGGGCGTGATCTCTATGACACTACTAGGCGATGGCTATATTTGAGTGAATTATTAGCGGTATACGAATGGTTTTTTCATACGCTATATTACTGTATTTATTGATTGTACCTACCATGTAATAATGGATGTCTGAGTATGTAAGGAGAGCTCTGTCGAATATGTATATGTCTCGACTGATTGATTATTTTGACTGGTTGTGGTGGCATTGTTTCCGACTTTTATAGGGCGGCGCCATGTTAAGGTAGAGGGGTTAAATGACGCAAGTGAAGGGTATAACCATATTTGGTTATATTGAGTGGATTTCTAGGTACAGTTCTTATTTGCTTGGGTCAATTCTTGGAGTTGTTTGTTAGGCTAGGGCTATTTCTGGAGTTATTTGTCATGCATTGTCAAATCTGTGGTGTCATTTCTAAGTATGATGGTCGATCGTTACAAATTCATACATATTATGTACCAAGGTATTCATACATATCATGTATTCGTATTGCCTATCTGATTTATTTCTACTGATATACGAGTAACTCGCAATGGAACAAAATCGATCTGCTGGTAAAATGTCTGGGCACGTGGAATCGTTAGATAGCATGCGATAGAGAAGGGTCCGCCTTACAAATTCACAATGTAACGCCCCGTGTAATTCCTTCTGTCAATAGCCCACGTTGCAAAGCCCATCAATATTGGACGAGCAACTTTTATAGCGCACCTGTTTGTCACGCAGAGCGGCCAACACCAATAAACGGCGAATTTTCCACGTAGTCCCCGAAGCCGTCTCGCCCGCGTCGCATCGTTATAAACTGAAGCGTCAACGCGACGCCGCACCACGCCGGAGTCCCTTACGAAAATTGTCTTATCGTGCTTCAGACACCGATATTTATGAAATTGAACGAATACGTGCGCTTTGAAAGGCTGAAATATATTTATTGCTATCGCTACAGAGCTATCCGGCTAGAAATGATGATTTAGTTAGGAGATATACCACAACATTATTCCAAAACAAGCAAAATCATGGTTTTAAGGTAGGATAGGTGCATAAAATCATCCCTTTAAAGGAAATGATAATGGTGTATGACTAATGTGTTAAAGCTCAAGAAATGTGGGATACCCTATAGATATGAAATCGGTGACTATCGCGGTTATTCGACATTATTAATAATATTAAAAACGAATTTACCGCGTGAATTTTGTAGCGCCTGATGTTGCAGCCGCCTTTGTATAGGGTAGACTGAAATAGCTGTTAATCCGTTGTTACGCGGGTAGGCCTCATGCCGCTGCCGCCACTGCGTAAATTATAATCGTGGTGGGGGGCGGGACGGGCTCGACGAGCGCGAATTTCGAAAATCCGTCGTGCATACAACAATCACCGTATCCTGTTTTACGTACTTACGTGCGGCTTTTGGCGGTGGGAACATTTTAAGAAAAGGGTTCCACGTAGAAGAGAGTTTGTAACCGTCATCTCTATTGAAGTTCGGAGTTCTTCTTATTTCAATGGCTTCCCGGATCATGCGAGGAAAGTAGTTGTTCTTTGGATAGCACAATGGGATTATTTTGAAACTTCATCCAGTGGTTACTTCCACTATCCAATATATGTTCGCAGATCTCCGATTTTTCTCGCTGAACGTTTTTAATAGCTTTTATGTGTTCTATCAATCGAGTTGCTATGGGCTGTTTCATTTGTCCAACGTAGGCTAAACCACAGCTGCATTTGACTTTACATTCCCGGGGTTTGCAAGGATGTAATACCACTGCAAACAATTAGTCAACAAACACCGCAGTCAATTATCATCAATCAGTCATCACCAATCATCATCAATCAATCATTATAAATCAATCATCATTAATCAATCATCATCAATCAATCATAATCAATCAATCATCATCAATCAGTCATCATATATCATTCATCATCAATCAATCATAAACCAATCTTCAATCAATCATCAATTAACAAATTACATCTAATAAACGTTAATTACCAGGGAGTCAGTTAATTACCAGTTTTATACCAGGGAGTCACGTGACTCCCTTGTATAAAACTGCAAAAATAGGCATCTTTATTAAATTTTTTTTGTTTAATATGCGAGTCAGCTCCGACGCTCGACTTGAGAGTGATTCACTCAAACTTCATCAATCAATCATCATCAATCAATCATCATTGATCAACAAACGAACTTGTGTAATACTATAAATAAATAAATAAAATAAAATAAATAAATCATCAATTAATCATTATCATCAATTAA
The DNA here is from genome assembly GCA_944548615.1 of Micropterix aruncella. Lineage (NCBI taxonomy): Eukaryota > Metazoa > Arthropoda > Insecta > Lepidoptera > Micropterigidae > Micropterix > Micropterix aruncella. The sequence continues at coordinate 16,710,781 of OX155980.1, forward strand.
TCATCATCTATCATTCATCATCAATCAATCATCAATAAATAAATCATTGATCAATCAATTACGTCTAATTAACTTTAATTAAATTATATACTAGGGAGTTACGTTAATCCCTGGTAAAAACCCGCAAAATTAGGCATCTTTGGTAAATATATATTTTCTAAAATGTTCGTTGCAATTGTAAACTCAGATTGCAATCTGCTGATTTGATATCTGTCTCATTTTATCATTCGACAAATTTATAGGTTTGCTCGGGAACTGGCAAATCGAAGTTATGTTCTCCTGTTGGGTATTGTTGCACTCTTTTCAATTTTCGAACTTCACTGACATTAAACGTAACGCTTTTTGTTAACGTTTTAATGTTCGATTTTACTATATAGTCGCCTATCAAATGTACATCCGTGTGCTCCTTCAGTATGCAAGTGTCGAAGTAGTCTTAATCTCTTCGTTTGACCATGGAGAAACATAATTTTGATGGTGGCACTCTCAAAAATGGTGCGTTTGGGCGCTGCGGGCCAAAAACAAAATGGCCGCCATCAAAAACATGTTTTCCTATTTATATCAGTAACCGTTTAAGATACGAAAAATGTTATTGAATAAAAAATGTAGCCTGACAGATTGTGCATAGAAAAGGTCCTTACAGCTTTCTTTGTATAACTAACCGTTTTCTCAAAAAAATTACTTTTGTAAAAAGAAATATTAAGAAATGAAAAAATCGAAGTTTTAGGGTTTTGCAAGCACATATTTAAAGTTTTTGAAATTTTTTACATGTTTCCTGATTTATTACAATAATAACTGTATTAAACTTTAATAAATTAACAAATATACCATTTTTATATATTTTTTTATGTAGGAATTGGAAAGAGGAAAGAGACATTTCTTGAAAAGCTCTAATTTGTAATAACAATACTGTTGAAGAAATACAATATTACATTTGTTAAATTTTCAAATACAATCAATATCACTGTCAATGCCAATTTCACTTAAACCTAGATCTTCATCATTGTCTTCCTCGCATTCTCCCGTATTGTCGCAATGGTCAGGATCACCTTCCCACTTGCACATTTCAGTACACCGGAGTCCATTTGACTGACACGTACATGGAGGACAGCAACGTCTTTTTGAGCATGAGCAGCGGCAAAGCTCCAAGATAAGCTTTGGTGCACAGGGGTTGGTACAAGCAACAGGATCGTATGCACTAGCTATTTTCTGCCATCCAAAATCTGAGGGTGACGGGTTATTAGGATGCTGAATTAGGTCCTGATTCCACTCAAAACATTGAAGGTGAGCCCGTAGCAATGCTGGATTTAGTGCTGATTTTGTTGGAGGAAGGTTCTCATATTGATGTTGTTTTTTAGTAAACAAGAACCATCGCACTGCTCCTATGTCTGTCAATGATGTTTTGGGGATGTATAGCTGACAAATGAGTGCTTCCAAGTTAGCCCTCACATCTTCAGTGAGTAACAGTGTTGTCCCCAATTTAGCCAAAGCTTCTATCATCGTATCACTTGCAGAATTAAAAGCTTTCCGCCACTTTATTTTTCCTTTGCCAGCAAATGACCCTGTTATATCAGCTCTTAAAAGTGCATGTAGTCCAGGGAGTGCAGAGGCTTTCATAGGTCCAAGTGCTCTGTAAATTGACCCTATCTGAACAAACCTGTAGAGGCAGTAGATATATGAGCTTCAATTCCTCTTCTGATGTGTTTACCGTCTAGGATTTGTTTCATTGTTGCTGCTGAATATAATCCACATTCAACCCACAATTCAGGTATACCTGAACCTTCAATGAGCTCTCCTATTGTCCGGAGCTGAGCAGTTATGATATGTAGCTCACCAGGCTTCAGAAGCCATCCCTCCTTATATTCATTTACAGCCATTTCCAGCTGTTTTATTGGTTTGTAAAGAGCCATGTCAACTGTGACAACTACCTTTTTCTTAGTGGCTTCTACATCGGGACTTGTATAGTGGACTGAACTATTTAGTTTCTCCAGTTGTTTATCACAGTAAGCTGCACTGATTGATTAGTTGGTGACTCTGGGATCATAGGTAGCATGGTAACTCTTGACACAGGCTTCTGCTGATCTATCAAGAGGCTGTTATAGCCAGCCCAAGTTGGAGAATGTGTAGTAGGCTTCTCGTTCATTGTCATTATGTAGTGTCTTAAGAAAAACCAGACCGCATCAGTGAGTTTGGCCTCTAGGATAATGTTAAGGTTGTCATTTTCAGTAATAGAAAGTACAGGAAGGGGACAGCAGGTTTTCCAATTTGGTGGGTTTGTACACGCTATTATGTTTGGTAGAGCAGTGTCAACGGATTGTAATCGACACTCATTTGGTGAAACTAATGATAATGGTACAAATATATCAGAATCTTCCATAGCCCGTTTTGCCCGTTTTTTTAAACACGCAAACATTTTCTCATAAGCATCATTTGAAGGTTGTGAAACCCATTGTTCAGAAGACTGGGCACTACAAATGAAACAACATTGCTTGTAGTCTGCCTTTCTTTTGTTCGGTAAATGAGCATTGAATGCGGGCTCCATCTGTCTTCTTATCTTGTACTCTGAAACAATAAAAATAATTTCAAACAAAGTAATATAATAATATTTTAATATAAGGCTATGCAATAAGTTATTTAACCCCTCAAATGATTGGGGTCGCGCGACAAAATCCCGTGCGGGCGACGGGCGAAAAGCTGTCACATTCATTGCGCCCACTTCGAACCGGAAAAAAAGACTATTTGACACCATAAATTATTCATAAAACCACTAATCTTGACAACTAACATAGTAATAAACACGATTACTTACATTTTATTGCAAAATTCACTCCAAATATGCACCAAAACAAACTTTCCGTTACACGCACTTCGCGACCGGCGGCGCTCGCAATAGCGCGCAAACTAAATGAAATTAAAAATATATTTCGGGCCGGGTTCGACTTCAAGCAGAACGTCATCTGTCCTTGTCATAAGTATCAAAATATGAGCGAGAAAACAATAACATGACCTCGAAAACGAATGCCGTGTGCGGCTCGACTCGGGTGGCCAAATATGGTCTTGCGGCATTTTGACGGGGTGTACATAATGGCCAAATTTGGTCTTGCGGCAGCCAATAAAACTCCCAACAACAATGACGTACATATAAATATTCACTTGCAAAACCCTAAAATTTATATTTTTTGATTATTCTTTTTACAAAAGTATTTTTTTTGAGACAACGGTTAGTTATACAAAGAAAGTTGTAAGGACCTTTTCTATGTATAATTTGTGTAGCTACATTTTTTGTAAAAAACATTTTTTCGTATCTTCAACGGTTACTGATATAAATAGGAAAACGTGTTTTTGATGGCGGCCATTTTGTTTTTGGCCCGCAGCGCCCAAACGCACCATTTTTGAGAGTGCCACCATCAAAATTATGTTTCTACATGGTCAAACGAAGAGATTAAGACTACTTCCACACTTGCATACTGAAGGAGCACACGGGAGCCTATATTTGTACATTTGAAAGGGGACTAATACGTCAAATTCTCATACCGTGGCTTTAAAATAAATGAAATCGATTCTTAATGTAAGATATTTTATTTTTATTCCAAATTATATGACATTGATAAACGCATAAATAAACGGCGGAATTACAAAATACTTTCTCTCATTTTTAAGCTATTGCATAGCTTTTATCGCGGGCCTAGGCCAGCGCGGCGACCGAATGAAGAAATTTCTTAACGAAAATTAATGATTTTAAACTGATAATTGCGTCTAAACGAGTACTGCTTACGATTCGAAAAAAATATATGTTAAACAAGAACATTTTCGTAATATTCTTAGCTTTGAATATTTTAGATTTTATTTATATTACATAGTGTAATTAATTTGTGAAATTAGGTCTAACCGAACACAAAAACGACTACTACGCAAATACTATCTGGCGTATTATTATGAAACCTGCACCATTTTAAAGATAATTTAATTATCTATCTTTTTATTTACGATTTTTTTCGAATAATCCGTTTTTTTTGCTTTATCAAATAAAAAATTCGTGCGCGGCGCTCTATCAGAAGACGTTTAAATTATTCCGAATCATTTGCTTCCGCAGCCGCAAATGATTCGGAATAATTTCAACGTTTTCCGATAGAGCGCAGTTATCTGATATCAGAAAAAATAAAATAAATAAATAATAATAATAACTGCATAACTTGTTAAAAATGCTATGCAATAGCTTTACCGCGGCAGTCCCCGAGTGCCACACGTATTTTTTTATTTAATTTGCACTTAATCGAGGTATTTTTATTTTAATTTGAAGTCTTCTGCGCAAAATATGCACGCTGGGTTGCATTTGCTTCTTGCTGGTTAAGAAACGGGAGGCTGTTCATAAAAATCGGTTTATTCGAATCCTAGCTGACCCCGTACACTCTTTCATATAACAATTAAACGGCCAGAGATTGTTACACATCAGGATTTTCTTATTTATAGGTTTAACTGCTAGACCCATTAACCCATTACAGCTAAGATTACTGCAGCTAAATGCTAGACTTATTACAGCAAAACATTGTAAAACTAAACAAAATATTTTATTTATATTGTAAATACGATTTCAATACATTATGTATATTGAAATCGTTCGTACCAACGCGAGTTCGTAACTCTCCTTGTCTGGCATTGTTGTAGAAAGTTGTAAAAGGTTATATGCCGTTGCAACTATCTGCTCTGCAATGAGGGCATTGTTACAGTTGGTAAAGTAGTACACCATATTATTTCAATCTTCAGATTCTCGAAAGAAATTAGAATTTCTCCTTTTTAATTGCAATACAATCTGGTTTCGTATAATGAACATATAGGCATAACAATACATACTTATAATTTAGTGTAAAAAAAATTAAAACCTCATAACCAGAAATAAGTTTCTTTCAAGATAATAGAATTTCTTTAATTTTGAGGCTCTTTTTGATAGTGCCTAATATATATAATGAAAATATAATACTATGCCAATCATAGAGAATTTAAAATAAATAAATAATCTATTTATTTAGGGGATTATGTATGTAAAACGCTATTTTACGATAACCATAATATTCTTAGAAAAGTTTCCCAGTTATCTATTTTTTCTTTAAATAACTTAGGTATATGGAATTTGCTTTTCATCGTTTATATTACAATAATATTATTATGACTTTTACTTAAACTTATTATTTAAAAAATACTCATTTATTTCAAACTTGACATCTTACTTTATAAAAATTATCATTATATCAATAATTGAATTCATGCTACATATTATTAAATAATATATTCAGCGAACTTTGTCTTCGTTATCTACTCATGTATATCTATGACCTTATCTATTGATTGATTTTTAGTATTTAGGGTGATTAAAATAGGAAAAGATACATTTTTAATACTTTTAGTATTTATGGTGCTGTGTAGGATCTCTAAGAGCACAGAAAACCATTCGGTTTCTTTTAGCAACTGAAACGGACTTGGCAAAATTAAATGAAACAAGAAGCTTCAAAACCGAATCACCCTTCTTAGTTAGGCCCCACAGATCTTAGTGAAATAAGCAAAGTTTTCAGAAAATTAAAGAATAGGACACTACCGTTTCTTATCAAATCACGGTGAAAATTTTTAAACAAAATTAGTATTAGTTACTGATGAAATCTCGTTTAAAGTTTTAAAACTAAATAACTATAAGAACTGATTATATGATACATTTGCTAATAACCTAAAAAAATCTGACATATGTCCCATTTATAAGGGTTAGGATGGAGAGAACCTTGATTATTATCGGTCAATCAGCTTGGTTAATTCTATCTCAAACATAATGGAAGCAATTGCAAAGAAATGTTTGGTTTGTTTTTTGGAAACCACTAATTTACTAGCGGAGAGCGGGTTCAGATCAGGATGAGGAGCTCAGGATGCATTCCTATTCCTAACTAATTCCACCGTCCTTTTAAAGTTTTTAAAATTCATAATTCCTTCTATAATATTGCTTACGCTAAAGGGTGTTTTGGTGTTTACTGCTATCGTTGCTTATAAATAAATAAAACCTTTATTTTATTTAATTTTTCCCGATTATCAATCTTGCGATAGGAGATTTCGGGAAAGTATACCAATTGTTGAAGGGGGGGGGGCGGCAAATACTGATTTAAAAATTGACTAAAAATTTTCATAAACCTGTTAATTTTAAGAGAATTTCAAGTAAAATTCAACAATTTCATACTAGCTGAAGTGGATCACACAATTGAAATTTTACCATTTCCAAATATATGATGATGACATTTGGTAGATCGGTGCCTCCACTCCACTCACTCGTGATTACTTACTGGAAAGGAGTCAGCTACATCGAGTAATGGAAGTGCCCGACCTCGGCGTTAAATTCGACTGCATACTGCTATACCATAGCCACGTGGAAACGCTATAGATGCGGCAGACCTCAGCATTATATTCGACTGGAATATAACTTGGACTTGGATTTCTATGGAAGTGGCCGACCTTGGTGTTCAATTCGACTGCAAACTGCCATATCATAGCCACGCGGAAGCGCTCGTGAGCTCATAATTTGGGCTTTGATGGAAGTCGTCGAATTCGGCGTTATATTCGACTGCAAGCTACCATATCATAGCCACGTTGAAGCGCTCGTGAGCTCATCATTTGTGCTTTTAGGTGTGATGCTTCGCTGGCCAGTAGTCATGGCATTTCGTTTTGTATGTATATTTTTAGTGAAGATTTTTTCCCAGAATCTTTTTATCGCGCCGTGATTTTGTGTTCATATGATGTTTGGTGAAAAATCTGCATACAACATTCCAGTTAACCAGAATTGAAGAAATTTTACTAAAGTAAAAAGCTAAGGTAAATAATTTTCCAATTTGATTAGGCCACAGCGCTAACCAAAAGGAAACGCGTGGACGACTTGAACCCACAGCTTTGCCTGATAGACTTGAGCCAACTTAATTTATTGTAACGAGTTTTAAATTGACAATTTTAAATAGATTATGAGCTTGAAAATAAGAGCACCTTCAAGAAGAAGATGTACGTGGCTAATATAGTTATGCCTATATTAATAATAATAATAATATGTATACCTATAATAATACTTATATAACATATTGTATTATTTAAGTGCCTAAATAATGTCCTCTAATTGAAAATTATAATCAAGGTAGTTTATAAACAATGCCACCTGATGTATTTCAACAGAACTGTTTCAAAATATAAAATTATGCTAATTAGAAAATATATATCCCTACGTAAATATTTAATTAAACAGTAATATACTAAAAATAAATCAAGGAATTAATATTGAAACGAAGTTAAGGCAAACTAGTATATGCTCTGCAACTAGTATAACTCAACTTTAAATATAGCTCTAAAACGACATTAGTACTGTGGTTTCCCACCCCGACAAACGTTGAGGAGGGAAAGTATTGTGAACGCGCTAATATTTCTTTCGAGGTGAAGATGGAAATATGCATTTTGAGTACCCCTGAGACGATTATGACTATTTCCAGATTGAAGTCTGTCTGTGCATATGTGTGTGTCTGTGTATCTGTCTGTGTGTATTCCTCCACGATAGTGCCTAAGCGCGTAATCCGATTGAGGTAAAATTTGTCACGCAGGCATCATTTGGTGACGGTAAGAATTGAAAAGTTTGTGGTTGAAATCGGTGGGGGGGCACAAGTTATAAATCCTGAAATTTTGGAGTTAGAGACGAGAAAGTTGTTAAACAGATGCCTTGTTCGGCCTAAATCACATTGTGAAATATCTCACGTTCAAGATACACTAATAATATTTCATTTCCGCCTTACATAATAATCAAAGATTAACGCCGTGCCGGCCGAGGCTAGTAGAGAAACGAACCGCACTGCCCGAGGCGCGCCGTCCTGGGCGCCCGAGGCTCGCCGACTAGGCGGGTTCGTCTGCCGGCCGAGAGAGGGCGCTTATCGATTTTATTTATGAAATTAATATTCAGGTGAAATCAGTTAATTTGCCAGGAAAGTCTTAGGGTATCATAAATCACGTCACAAATGGTGACGGATTTTTTCCATAGTATTTATTTGTGTCAAAGACAAAAATTGTAAAAATGTTTAACCTTATTATCTAAGTCCAACCTCGGTAATACTCTTTAGCATACATTTATGTACAGCGCTAATACCATTTTTGATTTCTAATTTCCTTTCTCGTTTTAAATGTAAAATGGAGAGAGGCTGCTATAAAAATCCTTTGTGTCACCAGAGGCCTCCTGTCTAAGCGTATGGTCCGATTTAGTAAATACTTGGTATAGATAAGGTATATAATATACTAATATTCTGTATATTTTTTCATTGTAATATAACCTTAAAATGTGGGGGCGACCGCCAAATAACCCTAAAAATGGTGTCTTTTTTATTAAAAAAATGTATAACGATATTCCCTAAAATATTTCATAAAATTAGGAATCTAGGGAAAAGAGATTATGCTTAAATTTTTGCATACTTAGCGTCAGCATGTACAGGTTATGGCGTTACTTGAATTTCAATAAATATGCATTCGATTGATTTGGGGACAATTTATAAATTAAAAAAACCTATCAATGACCTGCTTATTGTCAACACTACATAATTGAGCTATAAACCATTTAAGCCTCTCATAGATTTTCATTTGAGTTTAAAATTACGTGCGCACAGGAGAAATCTGAAATGCAAATAAAAGAATCTACCTTAGTACACGCATTTTCCTAGATGGGTAATTTTGTGTATATACCAATTTTGCATCTTTCTCTCAAAATAAATTATTATTATTATTTAGGAAGCATTTAAGAATTTCAATATTTAAGGGCCTAGCTATACCCCATTGTTGTATTTATTTATATTGATTTGTATCGACTATGCTATAGGGATACATGAATAGCACAATGTTGGGTACAACCTTAGTTGCACCCAATTACTAGGGTAACTAACAATAAAGATAAACAAAAACTTTTCATTCTTGATAACTATCGTAAAAATCTGGACGACTAAAATGCAAAAGATGAAAAATGGGAACCTTGATACGATAAAATATCAATATCATTAACCTACATACATTTCTTCATGTGAAGGTATGCACTAAACATTGTGGTATCGAGTATCGAACCCGTTTTAATACATTAAAAATAACCTTAAATATTTCAATTGGATATATTTAGGAAGAGTATTTTTGCTCAAAAGGTATGTTGACAGTTTATTATTAAGTGAGGACGGTTTTTCTGTTTATATATAATTATTTACAATCGGTTCTTAGTCTAATATTATATCATATTAGTATTAGTAGCTACATATATATATTAGTATTTAAAAAATACAAAGTATATATAATGTTTGGCAACAATGGTAACGGGCGTGAGGCGGATCGCCTGCGGCCAGTCCTACCAATAGCATAGAAAAACCTGCAAGAGGAAGTGAGAGGGGATAGAGATAGAAATAAAGAGAAAAAATACCGACATTTGCGAAATCAGCAAATGATGTAGCTCTCGGCATCCGCCCGGTGGATATCACCACGTCCATTACTATGTAATTTCGACGAAATCAATAAAATCGAAATGAAATTAGAAGTGTGAAATTCTCTGATCATCACCATCCTAAATTATTTATCCTGCGTAACGTGATGCTGGGGGTCAATCATTGATTTATGATGTCGTTTAAACAACAGTTGTCGTTTAAATCGCACCCAAGGTACAAGATAACCTTATCAAGGTTAATTAAAACAAGAGTTGATTAACAGAGGGATCACAGATTCGTCAGTAAAGAGCTGTATTTATTCTGCACGTCTTGCTATCAGTAATCATCGTCACAGATTTCAATCAAATAGATCTAGGCGATGCATTCAGAATAGAGGTTAAATTCAGAGGTGATAATATAAAGACTAACTCCTCGCCTTATATCTACATCTCCAGAAATATTCTGTTAAACTTTTATGTTTACTCTTTGTCGACAATGATCTGGCCATAAATCACTTATTGCCTACGCCGACTTAGTGGATATTTCGACCATCTTTTTGAGTGTATTTCTATGGAGAGCATTTTGGATGTCGATGAAACACGTGTAAGTCGATGTAATGTAATTTACTACAAATCTGGCTAAAATTACCCTAAAATAGTCCTGCTTCATATTACGAAAGCATTCGATTCCATTACAGCAATCCATGTCTATTCATCGACGATATCGCCCTGGATAACCTTTCCATTTCTCCTAAAATTACTATTTTCTCTCTTATTTAGCCCAACTCATTAGGTTAACCCTAGACCAAATATGCTTAGATAAAACACAGCGTACACAGAATTAGAGGACAGAAATGCTTGTAGTGAGTCGCAAACAGTAACAGCAGAGGTAAGTAACTTCGCCAGGTAAGGCGAGTTATGAATGATACGAATAAAGCGTTTCTAATTTTTTGTTGCGTCGAGGTCAAGCGTTGGTCCCGTAAATTTAATTCACCCGAATTAATTCGAAGTCGAGAGTCGACGGAGCTGATAAATTCGGGTTTGGATTAAATGGGTTCGAATTTGTTTTCATTCCCAAAAATATTAGATCATACATTATTAATCAATGAAAATATGAATAATAAACGGATTTAGCAGCTCCAGGAATAGCTCCTTCATTAAAGTAACTTCAACCTCGTAATTTGTAGAATTTCAACACTTGAACTTCGTTACAAAATATAGAATTTCAAATTAATACAAAAATGCTGCTTTACATGGAAAGTAGTTATCTGCCTAGTTATCTGCCTTACTTTTTGTTAAATTATATTAGGCTAATTCCACTAGTCTGTAACGCTGCAGAATTTTTTGATTGCAATTTACGCGTGAGCAGCAAATCGCACGAATACGTGTATTACATTTATGGAAGTCTATCTTTCAGTCGATCTCACAATCATACGGTCCCAAACGTGATAATCGAATTCCACGTAAATCACAATCTCTGGACAGACTAAAAGGATGAAAAGAAGCATGAGAGCATCAAGGTGGATCAAATTATCCGGTGTTTTGAATTAAATTGACTTCGTTTCTGGGGCGCGTCTCCTGTTCTGTTGCATATTTATATATTTTTTTATTCTTTGTTTTTCTTAAATATTATTATTATGTATTATTTATTGTATTGAGTGCTAGCTTTGGAATATTTATATATAGGCTAAATTTTAACAATCTGTTAATATTTTATCGAAATTAATTGAGTTAAATTAATTGATTATATTATAACATTTAACTAATTACCAATTCATTTTGTTGTTGTATATTGTTTTGACACTGAATTGTACTTCATTTTATTTTAATTTTTATATTTCTTAACATATATTAAATATTACTTATTGACTTTTTTTTATTTTTTATTATAGATTTATCTTACTCTTTATTTTAGTTTTATGTAATTTCTCTGATTATCTCGCTCTGATTGTTTTTTTTTTGAGGATAATATTTTAGAGCAATTTAGTTTTATGAGCATTTTAATAAAACTTTTATATAATTTATTGTAAAATTAGAGTCCTGTCCATCCTAGAACGGGCTAGTCCCAGTTGGGTGACAGAATCAAATAAGCAAAAGGTTTTGACATTCGGTTCCTGTTATTTTTATAAGCAAAAACAATGTTTCATAGTAATTAATACTCAAATAAATAAATAAATAAAATAAAATAAATTCCAATATTCGGAAATATCTATATCTATATATCTCTATATACCTACGTTTTCTATATATATCTACGCTCCGCAGCAAATTCCTTCTAATCGCCGCAAAACGCGTTCCTGTCCAGTGCGTTGCGAGGCAACTCGGTCGGGTATTCGCCATAGCCGCTTGTGGTGAAAAACGTAGCGGTCGTGTTGCGGATTAGCCCGGAGTCGGGTGCCGGGGGCTTAATCGGTAAAACTGGTATAAATCGTCGCCCCTAACTCGTGCACCGCTTCCCGCCTTGCTCCCTCCGGCTCCTGCAGGACATTACGCCTTCCCTGCTCACATTACATTTGTCATCATAGTAGCAAACTGTCCCTGATATATTTTTCCTTGCGCCAGACTGGATCATGCATCTGACACCTTATTGCGATTAACAGCTTCTGTTAGCAAAACCAACCCACACTAAATCACATGATTCATGCTCGATGTATCTTAGTCAAGAACAGTTTACTAGATAAGCGAATAAATAGGTCGATAGGCATTCGCACACAAAATTTATATGTAAAATTGCTAAAGTTACAAAATATACCCCTCTTTACCTGCACACGACATTGGTGTTTTAAACACACACATAACGACTAGATTTAGTTGAGGTCGAATAAAATAACTGTAGTATTTCAAATAGAGAAATATGAACATTTTATTTCGGTTGAAATGAGATTTGCCTCGCCTAAAACTTTTTTAACAGTTCATTCTTTAAAAAAAAATACTCAAAAAGTGCACCTTTATAGAAATTTTGCCAAAATTACAATATTTCAACTCAGTATTACGTTAAGTATTTATATTTAAGACGCCCTGGCGCTAAGATTGCCCTGGCTCGTAAATCCCACAAAAACGAAGTCATTTAGTTATATAGATCCTAGATTTTATAATTACTTTCAAGATAAGTTTAAAACATCCAGAAGTGTATAAATTGGAATAGGAAAAGCTGCTCTTTGTTGATTGAATCCGTCAGGGAAAGGTGGATGCAATTATTTAACATATTTTCTTTCTGGTCCTTATGTGTGTGTTTATAAACATGAAGATCGTGTGCAGCTAAAGAGGGGGGTATATTTTGTAACAAATCAGTACATCGAGCATAAATCACGTGATTTAGTGTGGGTTGGTTTCTCTAACAAAAGCTGTTAATTGCAAAGGTGCCAGAAAAGTACTCATGACAACAAAACAAACGAGCCTAAACTCGACTATCGAACTCCCTAATGGAAAGTTAGGCGATTCTCAAATATAAGTTTGGATGCTTTACAAGTAATGTTTGAGTGATCTTAATTAACTTTAAGTAATTGTAACTATGGCTCATAGTTTTCGATAGAAAGCAAGAAATCAAAAAATGGGGAAGTCCTATACCACCCTGTTTTATTGTAGCATTTTCGTTTCCATATGGGTTCAAAACCAGTCGGTAGACCCACGACTATCTGCATTAAAACTCAGGGTTAATTATCTTAAAAATAAAGATATTATATAATGCTCACTAAATTAGTCAAATGTTAATATTAAAATATGCTCTAAGTTGGCTTTACCAATTTCGCGCCATAGGAAGCATTTTATCGAACCAAATACTACGTTTCGAGCATACGTAACGACATGGCACTGTATACAATTCTGCTGATATAGGACCAACATAGGACTTCATCTATAGAAACTTGACGATGGCCGCTGGGAATGAACTATAGGTGGCAGCGGGCCAGCGCAATGCGGCTTCCCGAAAGAAATGACCTGAAAAAACTAAAGCGTGATTTGATTTCGAAATTTCAATACAGCAGAGGGTAGTAATTTTCAGTGCTTACAATAAATCGAACGAGAATATTTTTAATTCGTACGGGGCCGGGATTTCGATAGGACGCCATTTTAAAGTTAATTCAAGTGGAAATACAGGCGATTCATTCAGATACACAGTATTTTAAAGTGCGATAGACGGACATCTGAACATTCAATGACAAATGGATGTTCCATTCCATATAAATTTGGAGACATTTGCTGACTTAAATTTATTTTACTTTTAAACCTCAAAAAATACAGCCACAAAAGTTTGCTTTATTAAACATTGAATACAATTTGCTTTGTGGCAAATTATTTTAACATATTATACGAGAAAAAACATATTCAGTTTTTTTTATATAATATAATATTGATTTGCTTACTTCCCTTAAACAAATACTTAATAACTAATAGTTTATCTGCAGTTTATAGGTCTGTAGAACCATTCTTTATAACTTCGCATCAATACTTTCATCTTGTTTATTTTGACAGAATTAGGCGTAAGTCTAACAACCAAAAACAAATGAAAATATGTATTTTAATTTTTAAATACATTTTACTCGTTTAATGCGTCAAATAGATTGCTAAAATCATCTTAATTAAGAACGATATATTTCGAAATTAAATATTTTGGATAACTATTTTGACTTTTTAAAAACTCGCTTAATTTTATATTAGAGGTGAACACTGATCATATCTCGCAAATTTTGTGTGGGATGGAATACACTTATGTCCATCTTTTACTCCTTAGAATATTTTACCTATATCCAAAATCAATAAACCAGTATATATAAATATTTAGGCTGCTCATTGATTGATAAACAAAAAAGTTTGCGCTTGATTATTTTAATACAAGATTTTAAGTTGACTATAGAAAAAAATAAAGTGACTACCAGTGTGAGCCACCGCTTTCACAGTTTTACGGGCAATACCATTCAGTTACGACATATTATTGCGTTAAATAAAAATGTGATTTTGTTGACAAAAAATATGCCGCAAGGATTTAGGACGATAAAATATGTTACAAGGATAACGACTCAGATCATTGCCGCTTTTTATGCCGAGTTGGCTTGTCCTTATATTATTTTGTTTTGGTCTCTATTAAATACATACTTCAGTGTTTATTATAAATTGTATCTTTTGATTCGAAGTTACTCCGAAATGGCATTCTTTACCTAAACTCGCAAATATAAAATCTTTCATTATAGGAAGTTAATAATAACATTATTAAGATTTTATATATTTTAAATCATCTCTCGCAAAAAATAAATACATGATTTTTCTTGCATTAGCAAGGGGCCCGTGAGAGCAAGATGCCACGAAATGGAGAGAGGTGTAAAACATCGACCACGGTGTGGACTTTAAAAATCATATTGTTAATCCTAATTATGGTTATGATTAACTACATTTTGAGATGATTGCAGTTATATAAAATTTCTTGTAATAAATGAGCTTAGGGTGCTAGTTTCTTTGTTTTTTTTTTTAGGAAAATAAAATCTTTTTACATGACAATAATGAGTGTCAGAGTGAAATGATGCCAAATGAAAATCACTAAGTACAGACCATTGTCTTAAGAATACGATATATTCTCCAGGTAAATTAATGAAAAATCTCAAATACAGAAACAAAATGCTTTTATTTTTCACTGCCAACATTTGTCTTCTAAATTTTCCTCTTCGGCCGACATTTTTATTGTCAGTATAAACTAAATCCTCAGTCTTCTTTAGAGTCTACTATGTACAATTTATGACCACATTAGCAATGATACAATCCATTCTGGTTTAACGAAATTATCAATTGAAAATAAACATGACTTATCTGAACAAATATGAATCATCCAAAAATATGTAAGTGTAATATATGATCTAAATACAGTCGCATTATTAGACCCACCGTACATTTGAATCCCAATTTACAGGTTTTAACAACTAGGGTTGTCGCCTACAGCGGGCGAGCCCGTCACCTCGGGAAGTTTTAACGATTAGTCGTTCTATCTCCCTGAAGTGAGCGCAGAAAATTTGGACAAAACAGTCCACCGTCTAGCTCCGCCACAAACCCGTAAGAGGCAAACGCCTTAACCGCGAGATATCCAGGAGTGTTACCCGGCGGGCTTACACTCACGCCCTTACTTCCAATTGTGACCAGATTACTCCAGTCTCTCGATTGGTTACGAGTTCGAGATCGCTTGCGCGGTCCTCTCCATTACGAAGCGGTGAAACGGTGTATACCGAATCTATCGCGGACCACAGCGTCCTTTGCCCCGCTGTTCACCCAGGATCGGATAGCGGATGGTCGTTTCAAGAGCAGTCGTCATAAGGTCCGCAACCACCCCCGCTCCAAAGGAAACAGTACTGTTTCCAGACTCCCCCGACTGTTAGTCAGAGTGCACAGTCGATTGGCTTACGCCGCACGGTGCGCAGACCGTCCAGGAGCGCCAGAAGGTTGATTCCCAGGGGAGACTAACCATAGGGTCAGAGTCCTACCCAGGCTCGCACTTCATGCGTGGAGGCCGTCGGATAGGTGTTGACCCATGAGAATGACCAACCCTGAACAGAATGGGACTTCGTGGCCAACTCAGCAAGGGCTTATTAACTCCCAAACACAGGTTTTAACAGTATGACTTTCAACGCTTATTGCTTATTTTTAGGTGTCTGCGTTGTTTTTTTAATGAATATGTTAAAAACATAATTTTCTCTTGTTTGATATTCAATATCACGTCTACAATGGCGTCATAATTAAAATAAAATTTAAAATGTAAAAAATATTTTGTATTTTTTTTGTAAAATAGGATTGAGCTGTTTTGTTACCGTCAAACCCGAGAGAAAACTCGTTTATAACGTTGAAGTTTAAAATAGTAACGAAAAACTAAAATAATATATAAAAAAATACGTGTGGCACTCGGGGACTGCCGCGGTAAAGCTATTGCATAGCATTTTTAACAACTTATGAAATTATAATTGTTTATTTATTTTATTTATTCTGATATCAGATAACTGCGCTCTATCGGAAAACGTTGAAATTATTCCGAATTATTTGCGGCTGCGAAAGCAAATGATTCGGAATAATTTAAACGTCTTCCGATAGAGCGCCGCGCACGAATTTTTTATTCGACAAAGCAAACAAACCGGATTATTCGAAAAAAATCGTTGATAAAAAGATAGATATTTAAATTATCCCTAAAATGGTGCAGGTTTCATAATAATACGCCAGATAGTATTTGCGTAGTAGTCGTTTTTGTGTTCGGTTAGACCTAATTTCACAAATTAATTACACTATGTAATATAAACAAAATCTAAAATAGTGAAAGCTAAGAACATTAGGAAAATGTTCTTGTTTAACATATATTTTTTTCGAATCGTAAGCAGTACTCGTTTAGACGTAATTATCAGTTTAAAATCATTAATTTTCGTTAAGAAATTTCTTCATTCGGTCGCCGCGCTGGCCTAGGCCCGCGATAAAAGCTATGCAATAGCTTAAAAATCGAACAATTTATGTCAATTTTAGGTTTGTATGTCAATATTCAGATCTAGCGATTCATTAGACAGAAAAATGTTTAAATATACCAAACTCAAGTAGAATATATAACTTTAAATAGAGACATGTGAGTTCTCTGTATGCTTTTCAGGATCTTGGATGGCGTCGCTCCCAAATTATCTCATCGGCAGATTTACTGCACTGTCATGGCTCATGGACGCCCTCTGAGATCAAAAAACAACCTGCTACTCTCTATCCCTAGTCACAGCAGTGACTGCTCCTCATTCTCTTTCACCGTGCATGGAGCCTGTCTTTGTAATGCTTTGCCGAAAAATGTGAGAACCGCGCCAAGCATTTTTAAAAATAGACGCAGAGAGCATTTGAAATCTTCCAGATAAATTCCCTTTCCCTTCCTATTCCCCTCCTTTCTAAACTTTAGCGTCCTTATAGGTGTCAGATTATTTTGATGTGGCAAACCTGTGCCCACGCAGAGTAAAGTATGTATTTTTTCTATTCTCCTTCATTTTATTTTTCATACTCTTTATATAAGTCAAGTTATGTAGTCTACTCTCAAATAATGTTCATACAATAGTGTAAGTTAGCTTTAACATATTTCCTGCAGGCAATAAGCTCGCCTTTTCTTAAGAATAAAGAGTTTTTTTTTTATTATTATTACTAAATGATGTTTTGATATGTTAATAATAATTAAAAGCGGCCTTACCGTCACCTTATCTCCCTGTGAAGGTGCCAAATGATTGTTTTTAAAAAGGTAAGTATTTGTAATTTCATGCAGTAAGATCCGTTTTCTATAAATATGGTGGATAAATGTTTTTATTATTCACTTACCTGACAAGATAATTCAATGAATAACCATAAAGTCTGAAAATATTTATAATTTATGGATATTGAAAATTGTAAATTATAGGTCTAATAATATAGTAAGGCACTGTGTAAATTTAATACCGATTCTTTTATAACAAGCTTTGGAAAATATATTTTTTCAGAATGTGTAATGTATTTGTGGTTTTTATGGTTACAGAAAGCAAAGGCTGTTTCGAAAGCTCAAAACGCATCAGGCGAACGTTACGCGCTTAATCCGATTTGCGTAATCCCAATGACCGCGCGTAATTCCAGTTTTATCTTGTTAATTGCCATAAACTATTCGCCTCGCTTGTAAGCACTCCAATTATACCGCGAATAAATAACGGGTGTAACATTTGTTTACGCTTCTAGTTTTATCGCATGATCACCGGAGATTTATATCCATCGAGCAAATAAAACCTTCCCTAAGAGTCCCGTTAAACTTAACGCAAATTGAAAATTTCCTGTCTCTCATCGATTCGACGCGCTTTTGAGAAATGTACCAGTCGCACGATAAAAGTAACTTCTTTCATGCATATTGAAATTTATTTCATGATACATATGGAACTAAAAAATATTCACATGGTACCGGCGGTATAAAGGCTTTTTTTGAAATGCACAATGTTGTGAAACACAACACAATAAAAGACTGCTCTCGTGTAACTATCTATTTAAATTGTTTTTATGTCCATACGATACAGCCATCGAATTTTAGAAACGAACAGTTCATTAGTCGCCATAACCGTAGTATTAGATTTTTTGTCTTTAGTGCTTCATTATTATAAGTGTTAAGTAGTGTTGATATTTTGTTTATAACGTCTTAGTGGCTCCCTAGACGATCAAGCATGCTTGACAAGCATCGCGTCGCGGGCTGGGAGGGGATCAGAATGTCCGGTAAACTCGGGCGCTTTCGCGAAACTAGATTAAATATCGCATTTACAAAATAAAATTAGTTACATGCCACTAGTTTCACAGAATATTTGCGCTTGATGCTAAATTAAATTGTTTTTATGAAATCATTGCGTGACTAATGTAACTGCATGTTTTCACGTGAAACTATTGATGAAACTAATGTCATGAAATTAATTTCACGGCAACTGATTTCGTAATTGAATTTCGGTTATAAAATTAATCAGTGACTCCCAAACTAGTGGTTTGAAAGTTACCATAAATAACTCTACCACTAATCTAGCAATTTATCGACTGCCGTCCAACCCAGTTAGAGCTTTCCTGGAATCACTTAAGAATACGAGTATTTTGGAAAATAACGAAGGTCCATATTACCTCCGGGCAAGAGATATAAATATCAATATACTCGATCTAAATCGTAGTAAATGATTATCTACGTATGCTTGCTGGATTCGGCCTATTACCAATAATAAACGTGACTACTCGGCAGCAATCGTGTATCGCCCACATATTTGCGACTATGGAAACAGACACTTTAGGCTTGATTTGCCTCAGTGAACTAACCGATAATTAAGCTACTCTCTTTCTCTCCAAAATTAAAGTAAATATTGATAAACGTCATATTAATGCGAGGATAAAAGTCACTATTTATAAAAAAAATATGCAGACATAAATAATATAGATTGGAATCCTCTACTTGCTATGCCACAATCAAATGAGGCAACTGAGCACTTTATTCCCACTCTAAAAGCCAAAATACGCACGCATAGTAATGAAAATAATATACAACACCGTAAAAGAAGATAAAGCCAAGGGTCACCCCAGGTCTCTTAAATAGCATAAAAAATTGAGAAAAGCTACATACACAAGTCCACATAAATCCTAAAGATCTTATATTAAGGCATAAGTATATCAAATATTGAAATCTCTGTAAAAATATAATAATTAGGGTCAAAGAAATGTACTACACAAAGGAATTCGCGTCAAAAGCAAGGGACCTCAGGAAAACATGGAGCTTAAGTGACGAAATGACTAATCAGAAGCCGACCAGATCGCCAGGCCTGAAAAAAATTATTAACAATGGGGAAAAAATTAATATAAATAATGAAACCATTAAAGATACTGCTGGCCATTTTAATAATTTCTTCTCAGATGTAGGACCTAGCTTGGCTAAAAGACGTTAGAATCTTTGAATTGTTCGGAGGCAGAATTGTTACATAAATTTATCAGTATGAAAATTGTATCCCAAACGATCTTCCTGGAACCAACAGATACTTTAGAGATTAAAAGAATCATTACTGACTTAAAAGATAAAACTTCAATGGGCAGCGATGGTATTTCCTTTACAATATTCAAAGAATGTATCGATAGTTTATTAATTCCTATCACGTTTATTGTTAATTTGAGTCTGTCAAGTGGAGTATTTCCCCAGTACCTTGAAATAGCCGTAATTTCCCCAATTTTTAAAATCTGAGGTCTATGCAATGTCAACTGTTACCGTCCTGTTAGTTTAATAAATACACTCTAAAGTAATTGAGCTAGCAATACAAAATAGGTCATTGATGTTTTTAAATAAACACGATGTAGTATAAACCACACATTATGGCTTTCTTCCTGGTAGATCTACCCAAGACGCTTTTACCTTCTTAACTGAAGAAATAGTGACCAGTCTCGATGAACGGGATAAGTGCTTGGTGGTTCTTCTAGACCTGCGCAAGGCTTTTGATGCGGTGTCACATGTCTTATTGTTGAAAAAACTTTACCCCTCGAATAGGTCACAGTCACCAAAATAAACGGTAAAAAGAATTCTGGAAGGTACAATACGTATACAGTTCCCCAGGGAAGTGTGTTAGGGGCAATTCTTTTTTTAGTCTACATTAATGACCTTACAAATGTGGCATTGCATGGAGGAAATACTCTACTGTTTGCTGATGATACTGCTCCAGTTTTTCGTCAGAAAACTTGGCCAGGCGTATACCAAATCGCTGAATATAAGTAATATTAACCTTTGTCTAAAAAATAACCTACTTATGCTAAACAAAGAAAAAACGAGTCCCATCATATTTTCCATAAATAATAATAGAAATTGAAACATGTAGATCTTAAAATTCATACGTGAAATACAACTGCTCCAATAAGACTAGAATATCCTTGCTGTACGTGTACTATTATAGTATGTATACTATTATAGATACTTTTTTCGACATGATTATGAAATAGGTATTAGATATAATTAAAATAACTATTGAATTACATACTACTTATTTATTACAATTATTAGATTTATTTTATTACATTTTTTTCTCAGTTATAATACTTTTATAAGTGTGCGCACAATACAAAACATACAAGTAACCTGGTCGAGTCTACCTTGGTACGGGCTTAGGCCTAGTTAGGCAGGCTTTGAAAATTACAATTTTGAACATTACTTTCGGAAATAAATTTATTCTTATTCTTATTCGTATTCTAAGCTAAGATTTATGTATCATCAATCTACACTTCGTAAGTGTAAGATTATTTTCCAGAATTCTAGTTACATTATTTAAATACATACATTCTCTCTGATGTATATACATATCTATATTTTTGTTAAATGTGTCTGTAAATAAATGTATATCTATTTTTGGTAAAATATAAATTGCCTCACTAAAAATTTAAGATCAACCATTATCTTGTTAAATATAATAAAAATATTACTGTTTATGTATGTTGTTTGGGCTGAGTCCCTCATACCGGGCAGAGGCAAAAAGATCTATTTTCTGGTAGAGCAATGTTGTGAGTCCGACTCGCTACACTCGGAATAAATGCAATCCATCGTAACTTTAATTGCGATTAGAGGGAACCTGCCTTTGCTTTGTAGGCCTTCGCCATGCCGGCGGCCATCTCTGGAGCTTGTTGAAGTCCTTTACAATTTACCTCTTGCTTCAGCAACCGTGACTACGGTTGCGGCTATTAGCGTATCATCAGAGCATTGGAAATAAATATTGACACTCTAAGGTACGCCAAAGAATATTTGAATTCGAACAGGTAGGGGAAGAGGTGACTGTTGGGCACTGGAATAAATGTTCCCAACATTAGTTTAAACGCATGAAACTTTAAATATTCGCTGATATTATATTCTGAGTTCTTTGAAAGATATAATATTGTCACTTCTTTATTTCCGCAATGTTAAGTCACTTTTTGTTTCCGCGTTTCCCACGTACATAAAATAAAGAAAGACAGAATCATGCGCTGCGACGGCTCTTGAAGTGTACGCCATCGTCCGCCTAAACCTTCGGATATTAATATAAACTAGGGGAAACAGGAAAGAAATCACAAAAAAACTAGAATTCTCTATTATAAGACTTCTGTAACATTTTAACATTAACTTGAATAGAAATCTTGGTCACAACCACTCACCCTTTATATATTTGAACTTTTTATTTTATTGTCGTATATCGTAAGCGTAAGCGTAGGTTATATGCTTACATGCCGTTTATAATCAATCCTTCAGGCGGCGCGATTGCGCTCTTGCGTCATCTTTGTCAGAATTGCGGGCTCTGCTGATAAAATCCTTCACGCCTGTTGCCTCATGCTCAGTTCGTGCAGGCGTAGCGCAGGCGCGTAGGCGTCTACGTCCGCTTCTCGTTTTTGCATCAGCTAAATTGGTTCGTTTTGTTTACGGCGCAATGTGTCACGTTCTTGCGTTATTTGCAGAACCGCGCGACTTGCCCGGGCCTGACGGGCACACTGTGCGCCGCGGGCGCACTGTAGCTTTGGCTCGGCGGGAATAAAATTATAGACAGAAAGCTCACTGCATGATACGCATACGTAATTTTAGACCATACATCAATCGTCTCCTCGATATCGATATGCTTACATACTTTATATACATCCAAGGTGGAAATTGGTCCAGTAATATTCTCAAATGGTCCGATGACACTTAAGGTGGCTCGGGCCGCGACAAAGACAGGAGACCGAGATCGGAGACAGAGACGGGAGACCGTCGTATAAAATATATACGAACAAATATTGTTTTTTGACGTCAAAACCTCTGTAATTTTTGATTGGAAGTAAGTTCAAAGTTTACGATGAAACAAAAATAATGATACATTTTATGAGATTACAAGTCGGTGTTGAAATGATAGTAGCAACCCGACTAAATACAGATAGATTTTACGTGTCTCATTCAAGCTAATGAGGTTATTTCGGCGCGAGGCACAATGTCTGGATGTGGCTGGCGAATAAGAGAGAACCGAAAATTTAGGGGTAAACACATATTGCAGAGAGTCTATCTCACGAACGCGTGAAGCTACCTACTTCACTGATCGGGATGTCGTAGAAAGAGATTGATGGACTTTACCTGACCCAGAGCGATATTACCCTCAACTTATGCCTAAAACTTAAAAAAAAAAACAAATTTTAAAATATAACTTTTACAAGGATATCGGCATTGAAGGAAACGGCAGCCAAAAAAAGGGCCGCTCAAGAGAAAACCAAGAAGCCACCAAATTCCAATATTGGGCGATATTGTAAGAATAGCGATGGCGATCCCGAAATTATTGTATTATCCATAGAGGGCGGTTTCCCATTATGGTATTAAATATCTTAGTATTGAAAGCACTTTTTTGAAGGAACTGGCTTTCCCTAACCTTTCAAAAATCAGCAATTCTGACCCTAAATTCGTGCCGAAAAACGACGCTACGCCTTTGTATTTATTGGCCAATTTTGTCCATAAATTCTAACAATATCGCTTTTTATGAATTTTCACTTGTTATCTAATAACTTATCTTATCATTTATGTATATAACATATTTATGTTATATATACATAGTCCAGATTATTTAATTTTACCAAACAATCGATCGTTTTCTACCAAATGTGAATGAAAAATTGATTTTGAATTATTGGGCTGGTATTTTATATTATTTAATTATTTATATGTAGAACACGATAAAATTTATCGTGTATTGTATTATTGTATTCAATATTGTATTATTTAATAATACATATTATTATATACATATATTTCTTGTGAGGTTTCTAACAAAATAATACTTACAGAAAAACTTGAAAAGCTGATTATTTTTAACCAACGACGTCATGTTTTCAACCCTCGATTTGTTTGTAGGGAGTGTTGATGCACACTTATATATGCGTACATATATATATACATATATATATATATATATATATATATATATATATATATATATATATATATATATATATATATATATATATATATATATATATATATATATATATATATATATATATATATATATATATATATATATATATATATATATATATATATATATATATATATATATATATATATATATATATATATTATCAAGTGTACTTTTGGAAATCTGATATTGTTATGATGCCTCGTAATATGACTATGTCGGGTAGAGTGAAACTCGCAAATCACCAGATTCTCTTTGGCGTATAAAAGGCATTGATAAATATACATGGAGGATAAGGTAAGGCTGCCAACTTTTATTAAATTGATACCGAGTATATACAATTCTGTGATTTTTGCATGAATAACGTCATACATAATAAGACAAGCTACAATGGGCTCGATTTCGTTTCTTCGTGAAGTAAAATTATGTCACGTGAACGAGACGGGGCAGTACGTTTAGAGTGGAAGTCAAGTGAACCGTTATCACTTTTCAGCATTAAAGCTACCCACCGAAATAGAGCTGCTGTTATTAAGACTGCAAGAAATATGTTAATATGTATTCGCATGGCTATAAGTTCAACAGGTAGTTTTGATGCGGAAAAGTCGACGATCGGTTATTTAATATTCCACACTAATGTTTTGGTCTGTCTTGTCTTTTTTTACACGACTGCCCAACAAAAAAGGATTGCAGTGTGTTCAGGTTTTATCTATGTGTGTCTTCCGTTGCTTTATTCCACCGTAACTTCTAAACGCTGAAAGTATATGGTATTGTTAGAATGATTATGTCATCTCGAGTATTATAGGGTATCATAACTGTCCAAATATCAGAAAAATAATTGTCCAAATATCCAAATCTTTAAATGACAATAAATTACCATAAATATATCGTGTTTAGTGTAAAATGAACGGTCTTGTTGAGTTCATTCCAATAATATAGAGATATAAATATGGATAAATACGTAAACTACAAATATTTACTAAAAAACCGAAACAAAAATAATTATAAATAGAGTACCTACCTAGTTAATTTTTTTTTGTAGTTGTAGTCGTGTTTTTTATTCGTTTTAATATATTTAATTTACAATTTTAAAATACAACGAAAGATAAACGGGCCCAAATGTAAGAAAATAATTAAAGTTTTATTTTTGAAATCCTTCATTTCGAAATTCAGCTGGGACAGGTGATTGGATATTAAAATCAACATTTAATGGGCTCGATTGCGTTTCTCTTGAAATAATAGGAAATTAGTTCATGTGAACGAGACAGAGCAGTACGTCAGAACGGAACGTGAAATGAACGGTTGGCCCTTTTCCGCATTAAAACTTCCTCACGAAGACAAAGCAGCTAAATCTAACACCGCACGAAATGTGTTCGAATTTATTAGGACGTATATAAGCTCGACAGGTAGTTTTGGTGCGGGAAAACGACCATCGTTCATTTCATATTCCATTCTAACATATTGTGTCGTTCGGTTGAACTATGTTTCTATTTTAGTTCACGAAGAAACGCAATCGGTCCCAATGTGTATATGTCCACCTAAAAAATGAGAGTCGGCGTAGTTTAGAATCTCGCCGTAGATTTTTCGTGAAAACATTATTATAAAATCATAATAACAAGTGTTATGTGTACCGTAGGCCAGTGTTCCGCAAAGTGTGTGCCGCGGCACACTGGTGTACCATGGTCATTAGTTTGTGTACCGCGGTAAAATGACAAAGTTTTGGTAAGGTAATGCAACCGACACATAGGTGGGAGTTATGCGAGCGAAGCGCTTCGTTGCGCGAGTATCGGGACAGCCTCACCCGCGCGCGTAAAAAAAGCAAAAAATGAAAGGCAGTAATTATTTTTGTGAACATCATCAGGCAAGATTGAAAGCTTTCGCGCTAAGTTGGTGTTATGAATCAGCCACGATACCAATAGCAGTAATGAAATGTTCCCAAATGTCATGGCTGGCGATTTAGAAATAAATTAATAGTTTAAAAAAAACACTAAAAACACGCTTTTATAAATGCACATAAAAACCAAAAACGGCACTTTTCTCACCTTGGCTTGGGTGGGATCTTTAACAACCTACTACCCTATTTACACGTCAATATACATCGTATATACATAGATATATCAATATTGTTCTATTTACAATCTTCATGTACAGGTCTATATACATTTTATACAGGCATCTATTTCAATATTTACACTATTGACACTCAATATTTACAAGCCAATATATAATATGTAGGTTTATTATAACCTTGAAACCTGATCTTGTTCGAAGTCCATTACGTGACCTTTCTCACAAGTGCAAACACGACTATGACACGATATTCAATCATGGAATGCCAGTTCCTGTCTTCCGGCTTCCTCATCAGACCTTGAAACTTAATCGTGGTCAAAGTTCATTACAAGACCTTTCTAACAAGTCCAAACACGGCTATGATACGATATTCCATCATGGAATGCCAGTGCCTATCTTCCGGCTTCATCATCAGACATTGAAATCTAATCGTGGTCAAAGTTCATTCCAAGACTTTTCTAACAAGTCCAAACACAGCTAAGATACGATGTTCCATCATGAAGTTCCAGTTCATATCTTCCGACTCCATCATCAGATCAGTTCGACAGTACCATATTATTGTATTGTCATCAGAACTACAAACAGCTGCCAATTTTCAAGACGCTACGATCCTTGCAAGATGGTTAAATTAGTTACCTTAGATTCCATTACATAGTCACATACAAGTCGACATAATAAAAGCATGTTAAAAAAATGCAGGCTTTGATAGTGAAACACTTGAAGCCATTAGGAAAAAAATGAACTCTTATTTTGCTAAGTGTGACCTGCAAGCTATACACTGGGTACGAAATCCATTTTCGGATAGCTTTTCCCTTGGGTACTTACCAATAAACGAGCAGGAAGAATTCATGGAGCTAAAAACTGATCGGACATTAAACTAAAATTTGCCGAGAGCTAGCACATTTTTGATGCATATATAAAATGAGGTTTTCAACTCATATGATTAAATAAAAACTCATACGCCTTGAGGACGATCGGCGAAGAGATGAGCAGCCTTATCAACGATTGCTCCAAATTTTGATCGCCTGAGCTCAGTTATTTCTTATTTAACATCTTTTCGTGTTGTATTGATTTTAATAATAAATAAATAATAAATAAACATTGGTTTTTTCTTTGGTGTAACTCAATAATTTATTGATTTGGTAGGTGTACCTTTAATATAAAAAGTTTGCGGAATATTGCCGTAGACGATTTAGCTGTCGCAGGCCGCTGTAGCCTCATTTTTTAAGAAAAATATATTAACAGAGATACTTTAATGTATTTTTGTCAGTCTTACAATTTAATAGGATATATTGACTTCTCTACGTGAACAGCGCAAGATTTTCGTATAAGCTACACAAGCTATAGCTTAGGGTCCCCACTTTCTTGGGGACCCCCAGAAAATTGTCCTTGTGAGCAATTGTGGACAATTGTGGGATCTCACAAAGAGTCTCATATCTCAAATAACGTAGGGTCTCATCAAGTCTAAATCCGACCCTGTACGTGAACGTCTACTATGGTCTGTCAGAATGCTCCCGACACGTTTTATAACTCCGCGTGCCAAGAGCGTTAGGGCTGACATTAGCAAATGTAAATGCAAAGAAAATATCGTTACTGACTATGATGATTTTTTGTTGAACCCATCAGCCGCAGACTCTTCTCTCAGCCCAGAAAATTGCACAGAACTTTAGCAGTAAAAAGGTAACAGAAAAATCTTTATATTTTCCAGACGCTTTTGAAAGAAAACAATGTTGTGCCTTTCACTAATGACTTCCCGGTCATTTATTGTGAATTCTTCAGAGTTTATCTCCGATCACTGGATAACTCTATTCCCGTGAGGCAATTAACTCGGAAACAGTCGAAAACTTTTAATGACTGGGAAACACCGAGAATCAAGATCTAAACAGCGGTTACTGTATTTGAATGAAATATTGAAAAATACTAGGGCTACTAAAGACCTACAATACATCGAAGCATAAAAAGACAAACAAAAAGGCAAGTTATTGGTTTGCTAGGCAAAACTACTTGAAATTTGATATTATAATTCAGGTAATAAAATCAAGGCCGACCGGAATATCAAAAAAAAAATGCGCAAAATAAGTTGCAGAATTTGAAACGACTTTGTCAGCTGCAAGCCTTAAATATTAGCTACCAAAATAAAGAAAATCAGTCAGTTTAGGCCTCTTTAAAATCTATTGTAGAAAAAAAACTAATTTATTATTATTCTCTCCCACCCATTCTTTCTAAATAATCAATGAAGCTAACATTCGTAACACTAAAAATTCAATAGTCATATGGAATATATCTACCAATATCCTGAAGAGTTCTGTAAACGAAATCTGGCACAAACCACCTTTTATTTTTAATCGATTCATTGGCTATGGGGATTCTATATTCTGAAAAAGATGGTAGAGGTGTATTGAAGAATGACTGTCCTTAAATCAGAGACAAATATTAGCCTACACCTCTTTAACCAGTTTTCAGCAACAGTTTTAAAAATAAGAAGTAACTTTTAAACCTTTTCATATTTTTGCTGAAACCAAATCCTGTAAAAAAACTATTTCGTTTTTAAAAAATCTATCTACGCACGATGCAATCACAAGGCTTATTAAAAATTATACTACTTGAACTTGACCATATGGAAAAGCGTATGCATTTATGTGACCTCTCGAAAGCTTTGGATTGCAAAGACCACTTAAGTCTACCTAATAAACTTGATTAATTTGGCATTTGGAATAAGGGATCACTTACTGCAACTCATTTTTGTGCTGCTTAAAATTCTTATCTGCATAAAACTTAAAATTATATCGAGACTATCACTCGCATGCAACTACACCCGTTCTATTACGCCAGAGTCAAACCACATCCTGGAAGATTTACTGCACTATCGGATCATGGACGCCCTCTGAGATCAAAAGATAATCCGCTACTCTCTATCCCTATTCACAGCAGTGACTTCTTTTCATTCTCTTTCCCGTCTTTGGAACCCGTCTTTGGAATGCTTTGCCGAAAAATGTGAGAACCGCGCCAAATATAACAAGTTTTAAAAATAGACTCAGAGAGCATTTGAAATCTTCCAGATAAATTCCCTTTCTCTTCCCGGTCTCCTGCTTTTTAAACTTTAGCACCCTTATAGATGTAAGAATATTTTGGCGTGACACATTCTGTGCCCAAAAACAGTTAACATATTTCTTTCTGTCCTCTATTTTTGTATTTGTTATTCTTTTTATATAGGTTAAGTTATGTAGCATCTACTCGCAAATAATCCTCATACAATAGTATAGGTTAGCTCTAAAACATTTCATGCAGCGCGCCTTTTCTTAAAAATAAAGCATTTATTATTATTATTATCCTGCGTGACAAAGGTATACAAACACGGTCTATTCCTTGTAGTCAAAACCGATGCGCAGGCGATATTAGCGATTGAAATCTGGTGGTATTTAAACATAGTTCGACCGTTTGTAGTATTGAAACGAGCTATTAGACGTTTGTTTTCGCGTCAAAAGTCCATGGCTTGCCTTACAAAAATAAGGTAAGGGCACTAGCTGCGAGCTCTTGGGCTAGAATGTGTTGGCGAGAGGCGCCCCGACAAGGCGCGTGTCGGAGAGACAGCGAAATTAAAACGAAATTGGTATACACACGCGAATTTATTTTCATTAGCTAGACGTGTGTCGGCCACTGGTAGGTGGCTTTAAATACGCCCTCTCGCAAAACCAACACGCAGAGCAACGCAATCTGGCAAATACGGCGTAACATTTATTATTTGTTCCGAGTCGGATAGAATGAGCTAGATCAGCATTTTTAATCATGTATCATAATATATTTTTTTAAGTATCCATTAAGATGTAAACTGTAAACAAACATATAAAATCATAATACGAGGGCCATACTGACAGTTTCCGAAATTAATACAAAGAAATACAACGAAAACTCTCAAAATATTCTACGTTTGCGGTAATACACTATCATAAGTATATAAACCGATTTTCCTAACATTTATTCCACTCCTCCCTGGTGACATCAGTAACAGGTTCATTATATTCGACAATCTCTATTGGCGATGAAAATTGTTGACCGCTTAATTGGTTCTCAAATTTGTATCGTAACAAATTCAAAAATTGGTTTGCCTCTCTGGCATTGTCATTGTATAAGATGACGAAGGGTTCACGCATGATTTTACGGAGTTACTCAATAACTTCCAGCAAGCAAATGGTCGTGTAACAATCAGCATTCATGGTACGATGATTCTCAGAACTAACAGTAGCCACTTCTCCAGCATTCCTAAAAAGAGAAGCGACCATCCGTGTCGCGGCACTTTACACTTGCGCCCCATTGCTTGGTATTGGCTCGCCTTAAAAGAGATATTTGATTACTGTTTTATATCTATCTAATTTTATACAAAATGGACCTATTATTTTTTGTGGAATCTTCTTGTCCTGACAGCGACAAAATTCAAAATGACCTGAATACATTGAGCGTCTGGTGCACACGCAATTATATGCAGCTTAATGTCAAAAACGCCATTTTAGGACATTTAGCCGAAACCGAAATATTTTAAAACATAACTACTCTATCTAGCATTACACTCAATAGAGTCGATCACATCACAGACCTAGGAGTTATCTTCGATGAAAATTATTCATTTCAACACCTTTTCAATGGGATTGTTGAGAAGCAAGTAAACTTCTTCAGAACAATAAAGCCATTTCGACATCCAAAATCCCTAGTATCCGTGTATATGTACATCATTGATAAAATTGATTCTGGAGTATAGATCAGTGATTCGGAATCCGCTTTACAGTGTTCACAGCGATAGAACTGAACCAATCAAAAAAAAACACTCGCATGATATCGAACAAATGTGACCTCAGGAATACTCTGAAAGAATTTACCGCGTGAAATTTGTAGCACCCGTTGTCCAGGGTAGTCTACCCTGGACAACGGCGGCTGCAACGTCACCGAAACTACAAATTTCACGCGGTAAATTCGTTTTCTATCCTATTTATAATGTCAAACAACCGCGATAGTCTTCGATTTTATATACTCTGAAAGGTTATGTAGAGCGGCTTTCTCACTTCAACCTAATAGACTTAAAAACACTTAGTATATAGACTAAAACCAGGCAGTCCAGCTAGTCTAGCGAAAGTTCAATTTCGTGTACCACCACGACTAAGGAGGAGCCCTCAAACATTTTTTGTTGTCCCTTGCAATAGCAATATCGCGTCTAATAAACCTCTTACCAGAATTTGTCGCATTTTTGATAAATCATGTAAGGGGTTAGATGTATTTTATGATTCCATTTGTTAAATTAAATATTCGATCATACCTAGCCTATCTCCTACTTCTTAATATTTCACAAACTGCCATCCTACTGTACTGTGTTTTATGACTATTATATTATACCATACCAATATATTATGTAGCATAACTATTAATATCCAGTTATTCATACTTTTATGATGCTTTATATGTCCCTTTCTCGAACTTACCTTATAAGAACTTACATTATTATTACTTTTCTTACCCTTATATTATTTTTAACCTCATTACAATTTTCCACTCTCAACGTGTTCATGTTATTTCTATTATAATTTGTTATGCAAGCATTGTAAACTATTCATAGAAAAAGTAAATTTGTTTTGGTTAAATATGTTTTAAAAATACTAGCATTATGTAGTACTAAAGTAGTATAAATTAAAAATAAAATAAATATCAGGGTCAAAGCTGTAAATATAATCCTAAAACCATAAACTAACCAGCCTTCCTTTTCTCTGCGTCTTTAATTATTTTAGTAATTTGTTTGCCTTTTTATTTATTTCTTTTTTTTTCGTTTTCTGTCTGTTTCTTTTTTTTCTTATCACTTTGATTTTTAGTATTCTTTTGTGTAGCCAACGTAACAAATTATATTATAAACTTCAGCTATAGATTAGCTGATAGACATTGCCGCAAGGCAATAAGCTCGCCTTTTTTTATTTTGAAATAAAGAGTTTTTTATTATTAATATTATTAAATTCCATATTTTAATACATGCTTTGTTAAATTTGGTGAGCATGTCATTGCACTATGTGACGTCTGCTTTTTTATTTTGGTCAATTTCTGTGGGATCCACCTCGAGCACAGCTTTCCCACGGCCAAATGTTTGTAAAAGATTGATTATACCTGACTTATGGTTATACATAAGGATTTCCGAATCTTATAGTAGGTCACATTCCTGTCTATTCTGATCATACGACGCACAGCATTTTCGGTTTTTTTATTAACCGAGATTGGAACGACCGCGTTTAAATTCTGCAAATCAGCCATAAATTGTCGTCTTGCTTAGAGCTTCATCGCCTACATCTATTTGAAGCCGAACGAGGCGAGGCTATGCTGAGCTTTCAAATTGAATTTAATAATAACACGAGTTTAATCCATGGTAATCCAGGTTGAATTAAAAAGCAGTTATATTTCAGACTATACGCAGTTGTGTAACATTATAATTTAGACTATACCGCAGTTATTCTTTCCGACACCGTCGCATTTAAATTCAAGAGTTCTCTACGAGAGGCCGAGATAGTGTCACTCGCGTCGTCTCGACAAAAGCTTGCTCTGCGAGGTGTATGTCGAGTGGTGGACAGTCGGGCGATTTTGAACCGCCTTAAAATGTCTCGACCTATTTACAAAATAAAACAAGTCGCCTTTTCCCATCCACTTTGCTGGCTTACATCTTGTATTTGTGTTTGGGCGACATATTTAAGACGTGGCAGCCGCGTTGTGGCGGCATTTTAATTTATTATTGCTTGAATTTACTTTGAGCATCTGTAGGTTTACGAAATATTGGTAAAATTTTCCAAAGAGATAGAAATTATATTTAGGCTTGATTACTAAATAACTCGGGAGTCATAAATATCGGCTCCAACTCTCTGTCAATTTGACATTTGACTCTTTCCAGCATAAAAATATCTAATTGATCACGTTTTTTTATTACCAAATAATATTTTATGATTATAATAAAGTTATTTTCCAAAAAAAAATCTTTATTTAAAAAAAAATATTAATTTTTTTGTCAATATTTAAATTTCCCATTTTGATTGAATTATAAAGCGTTTTTTTTAAACATGCTATTTTAATATGTATTTCCTTATTAACACAGTTGAAATATAAGAAAATAGTCTCCAACAAATATATCAAGGACAGTCTACAACAAATATATCAATATAATTACAAGGACAATAAATTACATATCTGAATTTATTGACTACAATGTAAGTACCTTGATAATGCAATACTATTACGATGACATAATATAGCTATTCAGATTGTATCAACTGATCTGATTAATAGACATTGCAATTGCATGTTAAATTACCTGAGATAATCCTCCTAATACGGAATATAACACATGAATATTATATTAGAGACCGTTATGAGGCATGTTTATTGCAATTAGTATTCTTTCCTTATGTATATTTAATAAACCATGCAACAGAATTCTCCTTCTCACTAGGAGTTTAAAGTTTAACTATTTGTCTATAAAAATATGTTATATACCTACTACATCTTTTTCTTAATCTCCCATATTTAACTCTAATTATTAGTACTATTATTATTAAAATAACCTATGCTATTAAACTGTGTCTATTGCTACTGAATATAAATTGGTGTATTTATAAATTATTGCTTCTATATATAGTATTGCAGTATATCTTGTTAATAAGCTATGTAATAATGAATATTCGTGTATATGATAATAGCCCAATTTTATACCCTTGCACTAAAAACCTAGTGATACAGCCTCAATTAATGTTACTTTATATTCGAGCGCTAATATTCGATGTTGCCTTATATTGTTTGCACTACCTAAAATCTCCTCTATTGGTAAGACCGGACCGAAATGACTGAGTTCACAACAGAATTAGATGAGCACAATCCGTACAACTGTCGAGAGTTCTATTGCTCAAAAAGCTGTTTAAGCTATGTTAAAAAAAGGTAACTATCTAAAGATAATATCGATGAACATACGGAGCATTAGTAAAAACTTAGATGATTTTTTAATCCTTATTCAGCAATTCAATAATATCTTTGATGTCATTATCCTCACGGAATGCTGGATAAACGAACTTTATGTCCCCAGAACTGTTCAAGGCTTCGAAACTTATCACACTAACAACGCCAGACTACAAAACGATGGGGTTGTGGTCTACGTAAAGTCACATTTCCACGTAAGCAGCACTGAAGTATCCGTCAATGATGCAAATTGCCTACATTTAGTAATAGATGATTCCCTAAACGTATTTGCTATCTATAAGTCTCCAAGCAAGTCCAATTTAACAAGTTTTCTTGAGTCATTGGATAATCTGCTAGAGGCCTATAGATACGAGTCTAATATAATATTAACTGGAGACATCAACATTAACATCTTAAATGATAAAAATACTCAATCGGAAAACTATCTTAACCTTCTGGCGCATTATGGACTGGAGGTCGGAATTAATAGACCTACTAGAATTGATGAGAATAATAAGAGCTGCATAGATCATTTTATGATCAAAACTAAATTTCATAGTCAAACGTTCATTTACCAATCCACCATCACCGACCACTATGCAATTGGTCTATGCCTATCTAAAAAAATAATTAAGAACAGCCCTAAACAGACGTATTCCAAAAAAACAGTCGATTACGCATTAATATCAGAATACCTCAAAAAGACGGACTGGACTCCAATATTACAATGTAAAGATAGTAACATTGCTGCCAACCAATTCCATGATATTCTTGCAAATTGCATTAAAATGGCTACAATCGAAAAGGCATGTACTATACCCAGGTCTCGAAATAAACTATCTCCTAGGATAACCGATGGCCTGATTTTCAGCATAAGAAAGCGAGACATTATACATAAGCAGATTAAACAATGCCCTAATTATATTCAACTCTTAATGTACTACAAAAGGTATAGAAATATATGTAAAAAACTTATAACAAAAACTAGAGATAAGTATTATAGAAACAAAATAGATAGAGTAAATGGGGACAAAAAAAAAACTTGGGAAATTATCAAAGGGTTAGTGAACAACAGAAATAATAGCTCAGATATAAAAGAGATGTATATACATAAGGAATTAAAAAAAATGGACTTACACTCTAACGATATATTGAATTACATTAATGACTACTTCACTGGTATAGGACAAGACCTAACTAACTCTATACTGCATAAAAAGGGTATGTCTGAGAGGGAGCTAGCCTTATCAATGCATAAGCAACCGAAATTAAATGAAAAATTCGAATTATTGCAAACGAATAAAGAAGAGGTCTTAAAGACTATAAAAAGTATCAGAGACGACTGTGCTCCAGGAAAAGATGGGATCCAGGCAAAGATAATCAAACAATCTGCAGAAACATTATCCGAGCCCCTTGCTCATCTAATAAACCTCAGTTTCTTGACTGGTATATTTCCAACATGGCTGAAAAAAGCGATAATAAAACCAATATTTAAAAGTGGTAAAAAAGAAGATATAGGAAATTATCGCCCTATCTCCCTCCTCAGTGTGGTTTCTAAAGTGTATGAAAAAATATTCAAACATAGACTAACACAATATCTAGAGACACAGAAGCTGCTATCTAATAATCAGTATGGCTTTAGACAGGGTCGGGGAACCAGTGAGGCCATCAATGCTGTCATACAATATATAGTGGAAAACATAGACAAAGGAAAAAAGGTAATTGCCACTTTCCTTGACCTGTCAAAGGCTTTTGACACAGTTTCCCATGTAATCCTCGAAAAAAAACTAACTGACTACGGAATCGATGGGGTGGCCTTAAAATGGGTTCGGAGTTACCTAGACGGGAGGACTCAGAGCTCAGTAATTGGTCGACAAATAAGCGAAGCGACTAACGTGTCATTCGGTGTCCCTCAAGGTAGTGTTTTGGGTCCAATTCTCTTTTTAATCTACATCAACGAATTGTGCGAATTACCTGTTAATGGTAGAATTGTATCCTTCGCGGACGACACTGTCCTTCTTACTGCGACTAATAATTGGAATGATACATTCTTCAAAGCTCAAAGTAACTTGGAACTGGCTAAAACTTGGATCGACAACCATATTTTAACGCTAAATGCTGCGAAATCAAAATTTATCACTTTCAGCTTGCGGGGAAATCCCAGCCAGGTTCTCAACCAAACACTTGCCATTCATACCGACAAATGCTTGGATAAGAATAGATGTGTATGTACTAAATTAAGCAAATCTGCAACAGTCTCCTACTTAGGCATAACGGTAGATGAGAAGCTATGTTGGGAAAATCAGATTGCAAATTTGAGTTCGAGAATTAGAAAGCTGGTTTATGTATTTCTTCGGCTGCGCAACATTCTGTCCAAAACAACCATAAGAATGGTATACCTGGCCTTGTGTCAGAGTATTTTGTCCTACGGAGTCGCGGCATGGGGCGCTACTACTAATGATAATCTCGATAGATTGACAAAAGCGCAGAAATTATTATTGAGAGTAATTCACAGGAAAAACCGACGTCATCCATCTGCCTTGTTATTTTCCCAATCCCATGTGCTATCAACTAAACAGTTATTCATTAAGCAAACGCTTCTTGCATTCTACAAATCTAGAGATGACCACACCCGAACTCAAAACAATCTGAACACAAGAATGTCCGCGAGTATCAATTATATAATTCCGTCAGTCAGGACAACATTTGCCCAGAGACATATATTCTACATAGCCCCAAAATTATATAATTCCCTTAGTGAAGACATGAAAAATTATCCTAACATAAAAATATTTAAAGCAAACCTTAATAGATGGCTACTTAACAAGGGATATGTAAAATCTGATCAACTTCTTTGCAACGCACGACAATTTATTTAGTATCACTTATCTATTTTTCTTAATTAAATTTTATTAAATTACAACTATAAATATATATATTTATTACATAGCTATATTTTTTATAAAATTGGTATATTTATGTATATATACAGGTGGTGGGTCCAAATAATTTATTTAAAAAAAAAACACTTCATTTCTTAAAATTGCATAAAAATATGCACATCTAGAGACGGGCCAAATTATCGCCTAGTTAGATGTGCTATTGGCAGTATAGGTCATGTAAGATGTGTTAAACCTCCCTATATTAATTATTAAATAATTTATATAATTATTATATGATTATATGATTACATGACCTACGAATGAACTGTATACCTAATCCTATGTACCTAAATAAATAAATAAATAAAAAAATAAATTAAAAGAAACATTTCATAGTACAGGCCACTCCTACTACTCCAATAGTATAGATCAAATAATATTAAAAATGACGGACCTGAAAAATATCATACTCATTTTTAATACTTCATTCTTTTTTGCTCACACTGAAACTCGTGCGTCTTTCGAAATCTCTGAAAATCTTTCGGCCCTCTATATCCCAGATTCTTGATTAAAATCTGGTTTGTCACTTATATTGATATCAGTCGGGTCTTGTCCACCAACCAGACCTGTTCTTGATGAGAACGACAAATGAAAGCGCTTCTAACTATGAAGAGAGCTGTAATAAATTTGCGAATAATGCCATTGAGAATTAAAGGTCAATCACAATTTTACTTACTTTAAGTGAAATATTTGAAAAATTAATATATGACCAATTGTATCTTCTACCAATCAGCATTTGGAAATAGGTTCTCGACTAGTCTAGCATAATTCACGAATTGCTCGAATACAATTCACGTATGGACGCTCAAGAGAAGTTTGGCGTGGTTGACACTTATTTCTAGACAAATTGCGAGGTCATGGTATTTATTTAATTTATACTCGTGGTCTTTGGTTTGTAACGGACCTTAAGTTCATTACATGCGATAAACAAATGCATCGATTTCTAGTGAAATCCACTGACACAATTTAGCTATTATTTTAACCCGTGCCTATGAATCAGTACGATGAAACAATACTTTTACTCGGAATATTGTGGATTGCATCATTTACCGGCCTATATAAACCGGCGGAAAAGCAACCAAATTATCATTCTCCGAGTGATCATCTTTCCCCAAGGTTGCGACGTCATATTCGGTACCCTTCTCACGAGGTGTGTCAACGAATCCGGCTCCTTTGTTTCCTTTCCTTACCTTCCTAGTCACGAAGCATCAGTCTGCAATCCCACAGACTCGAGCCGTGCCCAGTACAAGATACTAGGGCACACATACAATCCTAATCCATATATCCTCGTAACCGCAGTCGCGCATCAATATACTCGCGACAACGTAAACTGTTCGACAAGCGTTATAACTGGCAATATCAAACTTTCGATCAATAAATTCCTTCTACTTCATTCAAAACCGCTTTTCAATACGCAGATAACTCGTAAGATGATACCACCACCTCACACCGAACAATTTGGAGTCTAGTGAGGGGTGGTCCCTCACAGGTTATATTTGATTCCCATGGAACAGTTAATTCTACAATAAAAGCTATCTACCATTATAGGTAGTACAGTTATAACTGGATGGAGGGTTGTACATCCGAGATTTTCAGAGAATGTATACTGCTTAGAGACCATATCGACCTTCAGAATCCTCGTTAATTGATGAGGCTTTTGTAGTTGAATGTTTTTTGCCCTTAGAGCCATTCTCACAAACTTTATTGGAGGTTTGAGGGCATTGTCAAACCCTTATTGGCATGAGCCACTGAGTCTCGTGATTGAATACCAAGTACTTTTATTTAACGACCGATCGGGTTGACGATCGAGCAATGGAGAGAACCACGTTAGGTATAAAGACTGCGAGATCCCATCTACAACAACATAATTTTAATCATCTGATTAAAGGCATGAAAGGTGCAATAAAATTCATATTTTTAGTAGAATAGTCACTCCTCAAGACTACCCCTCCCTTTTATTTTTTAAAAATAAAAAGAGAGGCTATTACATTACACTCTCAAGGCCCACCAACCGACCAGGAAAATAGTATATGGCTAACAAGAATATTTACATATTGAAGTATATCCGTGTGCCTGTTTGTGTGTGTGAATTCCTCCACGATAGCGCCCAAACGCTTAATCCGATTGAGCTAATATTTAGTGTGCAGGCATTATTTGTCATGGAAATAGTTGACAAGATTTTGGTAGAAATCGGTCCAACAGGGGCGGCATTAGTCATGTTTCAATCTGGAAATATTGGACTTAGAAATTTGAAATTTAGTACAGAGATGCCTTGTTGGGTCGAAATCACTATATGAAATTTTATTTGGAATATCTCATTACAAGCTACACTAATAATATTTTATTGTGGCAATGCATTGAATTACACCATACCTTTTAATGAAATAATGACGTCGAGGCGCCCAAGGTTAGCCGAGAAACAATAAGCGATTTTTTTTAGCGCGTTCATAATACTTTCCCGCCTGGTCAGTTGGTGACCAGTGGGCGACCAGAAGTTTAATCTAAAAACATAGTTCTTTGTGAGGTTGACAGTTAGAATGTTTTCATATATAATTAGATATTTAGTGATTACGATTTGTTCGATCGCCCGGTCGCTATGCAAGTCAACTGTTCATATCGCCTGAACACCTCACCAGGCTATAGAAAAGCGCAAATTATATATAATTATTAGTTTTTATGCTGTAAAAGTACAGTAAAAATTTAAATTCAAATAAAATAAATTTAAATGTTGATAAATTGAAATTGAATAAATTAAATTAAATAAATATATATGAATATAAAAGGCTTTAAAATAGCAGGAAATAAATAAATTGATAATGTTTTTCATAAATAAAGAAGAAATTGAGGTACTTATGTACGTTTCATTTTACTTGATCGTGAAATTAAAAGTGTGTAGGAATTTTTTTCATCGTGGGACGACATAACCTAATTAGTTTGACAGATTTTTTTTTTGGGATGCAACAATACAAAAAAGCCATAACTATTTAGCTAATTTAATAAATAATGTCTATTACGTCAATTGGCCTTTCCGCCCTCGATATCGAAAACCTTTACAAAGTTGGTTGACGCCTAAAAGGGTTTTCAGTCCTGAACCTCGCTAAGCTATATTCCAAGATTTTTGCTATTTCCAAATAGTGTTGTTAGCAAATCGTAAAGAGCGCAGCGAAAGCAGACACCTTTGTATTTGGATTGCTGAACGGAAAGGGCTCAATGGAGCGCTTTGTGAGACACAGCCAGGCTTTGCAGACCGCTTTATACCATGCAAAAAGTCACTAACATGGCTTTTAAAGGCGAATACACCTGTGAAACGGAAAACAAAAACTATGTCGGTATGCTTAACACACAATAATGTAATCTAACTTAATTACTATTATTATTTGTTCAAATTTTGTCTTCGTGATGGTAATAGAAATGTTTTATTGCTACAC
This sequence comes from Micropterix aruncella, assembly GCA_944548615.1. Lineage (NCBI taxonomy): Eukaryota > Metazoa > Arthropoda > Insecta > Lepidoptera > Micropterigidae > Micropterix > Micropterix aruncella. Next base: position 16,751,024 of record OX155980.1, read on the forward strand.
GACTAAAGGAGTGTAATGTATTCAGGGTTCATGTACGTATGTATATTGTCCGTTTCTTTATTTACCCATAATTTCTAAACGATTTAGAAGTGTGTGGTATTGTTAGAATATTTCATAAAACTCCGTTTTATTACTTGAGCACCGAGGGAGCACTGAGTGCGGCTGGGACGGCGCGCGATCGTTTGAGATACCCGCCGCAGGGTAAAAAGCGCTGCGACGCCATATTCAGAAAGCCGGGTGAATGGACCCGGCTTACGTAATGCCCCGCTAAAGGTCAATTTCCCAGCGGAGGACGTCACAGGCCTTGTACAACATCGGTCCACTGACTCACAGACTATGTTACAACGAAAAATATTATTCTCTAAAAAAGTTGTTTTTCAGCGCGAACAAATGGTTTCTAAAAATTATAAATACAAAAGTTCACTTTTTGTAAAGTGCAGTAGTGCATTTTTAATTTCTTTAATTTTATCTTGTTTATTCATTACTTTTTATAACCTCCAAAATTAATATGACGCAGCCTTAAAATATTGGCCAATGGCGAAAAAAAACTTCACTTGTTATTTTACGCAACTGGGAAATATCCAGTTTACCATAGAAATAACGTTTGTTCTCCATACTCGGACTCGTTAACCATACACGTAAACACAAATTCAAAACATCGCGAAACGCTTTCTTTTGCACCATTGCACATTATATAGTCACACATATATGTTATTTTTTTTTAAAAATGAATATATATTATTCTTATTATTATATTACAATTAGAATGACAATTACATATTTTTTATACGTATATTTGCGTCTTTTGGAATTACGTTCATGGACAGAAAATTAGGGGTACCTACCATAGAAACCGAAGCATTTTGGATGTGAATACGTCTTTAAAATTACTTCCATAGTAGGAGGCAATTCAAAAAACCAACGAAAATAAAATCGGGGATAAAGTTTGTTGTTGAAGCTACATATCTATCATCTCCATCCAATTTAATTACACCACTGGATAGCTAAAAGATCAAAGAATTCGTTGCGCTAAGTGAGGACTGTGACGCATTGCGCGCGGTTGAGGGGAAAACGCCGCTATTTTGAGGTCATTTTGCTGCGATTCGCGATTTCCATTTAGTATAACTTTTGACTAAGACTAGCTACGATGTTCATTTAATTTTTAATCGTCAGCTTTCATCTAAATCAATCGACTGTATATATAAAACATCAGTTTAAAATAGTTATAGTGAATATATATATGGTGTTAAAATAGAAAAAAAATGACAAAAATATATAATGTTGGCCTATACGCGTCAAAAACCCAAATCTATATACAAAGATCGTATACGGCTGAAAAGGGCTCCTCAAAAGATATCGAATGATACTATTAAGCCACCATATGACCGAGTAAAGCAGTGCCGGGAACTTAAAAGAATGAATGTGGCTGAGCGGATCAACGACGATGCCAGTACATCTGCAGCTGGGTCGGTTTTAATTATGCAAGTGGATGAGGAAATCGCTTCTTTATCGACGCCGGACTATGTAGGTATCGATTGTTGTATTTACCATGTGACTTGTGTTCGATGAGTCTCCGATATTTCAGCACTGTTGCAAGTAGCGTATTTTATATTGTTTATAGAAAATATTACCCGTTAAGTACATGTATTCACGTACAACATATGGCCGTGTCCATGACACAGCCACACACCATTTTTTTCTAATACGGGTAATCCGCTTCCATACTGGTGCTCCCGGGAAAAGCCTTGGGTTTTCCAATCCATAGGCTGGTCTCATATATGGGTCGTTTGTCCGAGTTGTGTCGGAGATTTTTTTTTATTGAACGGTTGACTCGCCTTTTCGGCGAGTGTCGCCCGTGAGCGGGATAAACTAAACGTTCCACGGGCGTAATCTGAAATCTCACGATCTCGGTAGCAAAGCGAAAATTCGTTTACGGCCCCGGTCGCGATAATAATAATTCTTCCGCCTTAACGCCCGATGGCCGCTTAAACTAGAGTCGGCGACGCGACGCGACGCGACGGTAAGCGCTGAGCGGCGTTTTATTGCTATCGGCTCCGATCGCCGATAAGACAAAGCGTGCCTTTGTTTCGGCCTCTTCCCGCGCGAATTAACTTTTTTAATGCGAAAAAGTTACATATCGCTAACTCGGCGTTGGCAACTTTTTATATATCTTTTGCTGTCAATCGCTTTGCAGGGCTTTCACCCCCTCGTTGTATCGCGATACAACGAAGGGGTGCAATTTTAAGACTTCACAAACATTAAAATCGAAGATTTTAGTGCAACCATGTAATTTACCATTACTGCATGTAGATGCACAGAATCACCCCCGAAGGCAACGAGTACCTCCAATGGCTCACATGCCACAGCAGTAAAAGTTCTGCCAGTCGACAACTATTTCAATTAGCGCGTGTTAACAAGTTGAGCTCCACGTTGGTAAATGCCGATTTTTATTGCTTGAGCTGGTTGATGTGTTAGTAAGCACATTACACAAATAGAAAACATGAGAGCATACATTCTTTTATAGCTTAATTATAATTGGTCATAGATATTGATAGAGCTCCATAATGTAAAAACCACCAGACAATCTTCTAGAAAAAATGTTGTAGACATCACAAATTTATTGCGGGAGACTTTAATAGGCTTAGTCCCGAACTTAAAATTATCGCAACTACCACTATAGTTTCGAAATAATATAGTTACAATATGGTTGTATTTGAAATATAATTTAAAAAACTCCTTGAAGTGACGGTCTTCTTTTCGAGATGTTCCATTTTTTAATCCGAATGTTGCAAGTCGGAATAGAGAAATCATCATTTGAATAATTCGATAACATAATTCGAATCGATCGATCGCTAAGTCGTAATCAAAGTCGACTTATGTTGTCGACTTTTACGTAATGTATTGTATATCATTGCCAACGTCAACAGTGTAATTTGATTATAACAAACTTGATAGTATTCTTTCTATGATTAGTATTCTGCCCGACATTCACCAGATAAAGATGAATAATCCTAATTACGTTTTTCTAATCTAAGTGGCACATTTATAGTAAAAAATGGGTTTAATTTAACATAGATAGGGTCCTTGAGATATCATATAATGTGTTATATTTCTAAAGGACACATCATTATTCTGTTAGGGGATGTTACCTATTTTCCTCATATGCGGTCACGCGTATCGGTAGCGGTATCGTACTAATTTCTCCCTGTTGACACATTTCCTAATTCAACCAAGGCAATCAATATGTACAAAATGTCATGGCTTATATTTGTATACTAATACATTCAATCGCCTCAACAATTGCTCTGTACATAGTTTCTGTCCGGGCGCCATTGGCTTGCCAGTATCTTCACCGTTTGAGGCTGAACTCTGCCTGTGGCTCTGTGGCTCTGTGGCTGAGGTTTTATCCGTGGATTGTTTTGTCAACCAAACCATTGTGCCAAACCATTCCAGCATAAAATAATGATAAAACACCTGTTACAACATCATTAAAACATCCTGGTGTGATGGGTTCGCTCGCTGGGTTCGATATTTGTTTATGAAAAAATGGTTACTTTTTTATTTTATGGAGAGGGAGCTGATAAGAGTGAAGAGGTTTCTCTTTAGTAAGTTTATTAACAGCTTACACTTATCGATAAATACAAAAAGGAATATTATTTGTAGTAAAATGCCTGTGTAATAAAATTAATTGTCCTTAGAATACTAATTATTGTATGAAAATAAATTAGAGTTCATCCGTTACTAAAAGTAAAAAAACCTACATTTATGTAGGTGTAAGAATATATATAGCCCACAGTTATAGTGCGGATCAGGCTATGGTACATTAGTCCAATAATAAATTTCCGTCACGGTATGTCACTAGATCTTTGCGACTTTAGGTGTTCCATCGGTCGCCCGGTCGCCAGTAGCCGGCCGTGGCGTGTTTTTCGTCGAACAATGCTCGCCATAAATCAACGCTCGCAGTTGGTTTTGACCCAGGTCTTATTGCCGCCCCGCGGTGGACCTGCGCTTACATAGATGTTATTTCGTGGCAATCTGTTGTCAACACTGTACCGAGGCCGGTGTCGGTGTAGGGAAGGTGGGGACGGGCGAGGAACGCCATTTCCTTAACCCTCAATTAGCTATATGAAAGTACATTATAACTCCAATCTTTATAATTCTATTAACTTATTATTATTTTTAATGTTGTTATGTACTCTGTAATAATGTATTATATAATTTCATAATAAAGATAGAAATTGAATTTATTATTAAGTACATTATTGAGAATTCAGTTATTATTATTATTAGTAAAACACACTATAAACATTGATTTATAATAACGTAGATCAATAATATCATTCAATATCTGTTGACGTATTTCACGTGTTTCGCCGTAATATACCAGGCGGTTATGACGACATGACTAACTTTAGCAGTATAGACCCAAAATAAGATTGATAAATATTTTTACATTAATGAATTAATATTAAAAAAACATTTCAAAAACAAGCTTTTATTAACATAATCTGCAAAGAATAAAATGTTTGTGTCTGTGCTGTTGATCGTTGAGAAGTCCCCTCGTCGGGAGCCAACACCGGGCGTAGCAGCCTTGTCATGGTGACACTTAGAATAGGCTATCATAATTGAATGCTTATATAAAATATTGTATTCGTGCTGTTAACTGTTGAGGAGTCTCTTTGCCAGGAGCCAACCCTGGGTAAAGCAGCCCTATTATAATTGAATGCTATACAGAATTTTTTGTCTTATGTTTACCATTGAGGAGTCTTCTCGCCGGGAGCCAACCCTGGGTGCCGTAGCCATGTCATGATAAAACTTAAAATGGGCTATCATAATTGAATGCTTATATAAACATTCCTGTCTGTGGTGGGACCGGGTGGTGAACGGTTTCGTGCAGCTTTGGCCACAAGATCCATTTTGTTCTCGGATCGGCTCAACTCACGATTCAGCTCCTATTCAGAAGCCTCCTCGAGTTGAAGGCTACCCCGGATAAGACTCCCGTGTGTCAGGCCTTAGCGCTGATGGACCGGTTTCTCCCGGCGGGATTGCGTCCCGGCGCCACTTCACTGTATTCGCATAGGTCTATTTATAGATCTATTTTACACCAGAGAGCTGAATGTAGTCATTTCCTATACCAAACAAGTAAATGTCGTCAGTTGAAACATCTCTGCCACGTTGTAAAGTAGTGCGTTCAGATTATACTCTCTGTTTGTAGTTTCAAAATGCCTCTAAAGTGTAGTAGAAAACGAAGAGAATCTGTCACTCCCCCTTCGAAGCCATAGAATTTGAGATGCGCAAATCGCAGTTTTAGATATTTTTTCTAAGAAAGAGTTGATTATTTTTCTGGAAAGGCCAAGATCTTTAAAGAGGTGAAATAGAGATTTAGCTGGCAGGCCACGAGCGCCAACTTTCCGTTCCAGAAGCCGTTCCGGGTTACGGCATTTGCAAGATCATGGTATTTATTTAATTTGTACTCGTGGTCTTTTGGGATATTTGATTCCCATGGAACAGTTAATTCTACAATAAGAGCCACCTTCCGAGATAGAGAGTAAAGAGTTATATCTGGACGGAGGTCTGTGCATCCGAGACTTTCAGGGAATTTATACTGCTTAGAGACCGAATCAACCTCCAGAATCCAATCTGTAGCTTTCTCAATTATTGAGAAAGGTTTTGTAGTTAAATGTTTTTTGCCTTTAGAGCCATCCCGCACAAACTGTATTGGGGGTTTGGAGGATACTGTCAAACCCTTGTTGGCACGAGCCACTGAGAGACTAATTACCTCGCGAATAACAGCGAGAACTTTGTCATGACGGTAAGTGTACCGTCCTTGATCTAAGGCCACCTTGCAGCCAGCTAGAGTGTGTCTAGCTGTGCAAGGGGTATTGCGACAGAGGGGACAAGAACTATCCTCGGCAAAGCTCCAACGAGCGAGGTTACTGGGGTCTGGAAGTGTATGCTGAAAGGCATTCAAATAAAATTTCAGCATCTCTGGCGTCCAGTCATAGAGCATTACCTTCCAGTGCATTGGAGGCGGAATGCAAAAGTCCCCAATTGTTGTCCAATCATTCTGGCATTGAAGGCCAATAGCATAAATCAATATGTTTAAAAATGAAAAATGCCTAAATAAAGTTAAAAAATACCACTGTATTTATTTCTACTTCTTTTATTTGTCAAAAACCCTTTTTCAGAAAAAAACATTAACAAATGACTTTTTTGGCCTTGCAACTGCGTTTACGATTTTCCGATTCACGAAAGGTCGATAGGATTATTCGGTGACTGATTCTATGTAAGTAGCGGACGTGTATTTTGTATGGGGGTTTTCCGGTGGATTGAGTTGGAAAATGCGTTTGAATATACAAACGCACTGCACTTATTTTAGCACTAATGAAAATCGCTTTACTGTCAAGTCGAATGCAACATTGTTTAGAAACAATAATCTGGCTGATTTATGGGTATGGCAAAGGTGTATGGCGCTTGAAAAACCTAACAAAATGGTGGCACTCTTTTTTCCAGACCTGAAAATTGCTCATATTATACCATTATAACGATAGCTTAGGATAACGTCTGGCTGTGATGTCCGATCGCCAATGCTTCGCCAGAGTCGATTTATGTAGGTACGTCAGAGTGAACCGTTTTGAGCGCGAACTGCCGAACGCAGTGGTTGGCTTTCGGCATAGTCACGAAAACGGTATGCTATGATGACGCATTTGTTTACGCTATTCCAGGTTACGCTATTAACCAGGTAAATTTAAGTTTTATTTCTTGATAATGAATAAAAAAGTCAAAGGGAAAAGTATCTAGCGCTCACTGCGATAAACTTCAAGAGAGTCTGGCGAGGTTTAGTTATTATGAACATCAGCCAGATGTATTTTTATCATAGAATTATAGGAACAATGAAGAATATTATAAGAATTAATAAATATAATAATAAATATAAATAATAAATATAATAATTATAATAATTAATAAATATCCTGAATGCGTCAGAAGCTGATAGTCGGCTGATAATTAAAATAATGTATTTGAGCGTCCTTCAGATAGTCAAGTATGGAATAACTTAATTAAACACTTATCAAGTATTACTAAAACTCGGTAATACAATACTTAAATAAAACATAAATAAAAACTCGATATTATCAAGTTTTACTTAAACTTGGTAACATGTAAATAGAAACCATTCACAAAATCCAACAGGCTTTTGGAGATGTTACCATGAACATCATTCCAATAAAGAATTGGTTTAACAACTTTAAAGACAATTGCATATCGGTGGATTCGAACCACAACAAACCCACAACAATCCTGAAAAGAGTGTCCTTTACCAAGTGTGGAATTTGGTTTTGCAGGATCCCGCACTCCCTATAAATAGATGCGTGTGATTTTGACTAATCCCAAGTTCAAAATGTCTCTCGAAAGGACCGATTCAAAGTAAAAGGATACATCTTTCTAAATCGATGGCCCAGTTGAAAAATAATCAAAAAATATTTGGCATTTAATATTTGGCTTTGGCTTTCCCGTCTTGTCTATCACTTTTTCCCCGATGCTTGTGTCATATATTTTATACAACGTTCCAATGCTAGTCTATGCTAATCTAACTCCGAAAAATATTTTCAAAATGCTGAGTTCTCCTTATGTAACAGTTTATTAAAATTTTGCGTTAGAGGCAAGTATAACTCAAGCCAACTTATCATGTCGATGTAGATGAATTGTAATACATACAAATTAAAATACAGTGACATTTATTCAGGATACGAAGATGGTGAGTATCCTAACTAGTATTTCATCATCATCGTCATCTATGTTAAATCTCGTGGCGACAGCTCTAGGATGCCCGATGGAGTAATTTCTACTCCTCACACACCTCCGAGTAGGTACACTATATTTTCGAACGATTTAGTCAACAGGCGCTATCGTGGAGGAATACATAGATAGAAACATGCTAACATGCACACAGACAGTCTCCAATCTGGAAATTGCCCTACTCGTCTCACGGGGGCTCAAAATGGACATTTCCGTCTATTCTTCTTCTTCTTTTTCGTCCTCTTCTTTTCCCATTATTTGGAATCGGGTCTCCTCACTTTTCTGCGTAAGGTCAAAAGATTTTGGTTTGTCGGTTCGGACAATTGGGGTTTATGAGTTGTAGGTCAGTGGCGGACATTTCCGTCTCCATTTCGAAAACAATTTTTAGCGTGTTGAAAATACTTTCCATCTTTGTCGGTTGGTGGGCCGGGAAAGTAAAATAAAGAACATAATTTGGCTTAACAATTAAGGCAACAATAATTGGGCTCTCTTGAGCCCTCATTCGGTGTTGGACCACGGGGTCAGTGACGGACATTTCGGTCTCCATCTTGAAAACAATTTTTAGCTTTTGTTTTAGAAAATACTTTCCCCCTTTGTCGGTTGGTAGGCCGGGAAAGTAAAAGAAAGAACAAAATTTGGCTTAATTGTCAGCCGTTGTGAGGGTCCGAAGTCCGAATAGGAGGAGCGACGGGCCGCTTAGCCGCCGCAGCACCGGTCGCCGCGGCTGGACTGATCCCGACGTGCCGCTTGTAATGGGCCTTTGGTTTTTTACGGCCCTGAATGAAAGTGGATTCTTTATCGTTATACCCTATCTAGTGCCGCAGCGGCGAAACGCCGCACTTTGATTGTAATGCTCGCCAGAATTAAATCACCCTCTTTTTCTATTATTTCCCGTCACCGGCTTCCGCTTTCATCCATGGGGTTAGAGCGGGACGTAAAAATAATCGAACCTGAAATGTCTCTGCGCCCACAAAAGGCGGTCGCCGACTTGTTAAAGTTTCTCCTCTCCTAGTCCGATATAAATACGGAAAATTTTGTCCAAACCTTACTAAATGTCCCAAGTTTTATTTTCAATTGTAATCAACAAAGTGAAGTTGTATAAAATTAAGTAATACTGTCAAGTTTCGAGTTGAGTATTAAAGGAAATCGATGCATCTTTATATTTTACCTTTATGTCAATCGAGAAAAAATAATACTCTCTGTTTTGAACTAAAATAAGTTACAATATAATTAATAAACCGCTGGGTAGCCCAGCCCCGATTGGCTTTTGCGGTGGTTGACAGATCTGCACGGAACCGTTAGATGACTTAACAAAGGTTTTAGGTAACAAATAGAATTCATAAAATACGAAAATCTTAGTGTTTATATACGAACTCGACCATAAAAAGTAAGGCGGCATTATTGCGCGCGAGGGCTGGCTTCCGAAAGGTTAAGACCAACTTACATTTTTTAACAGTTCAAGTGATGGAAAATGTATGATTAATAAAAAAGATCGTGTGGTTCAACGTGGCAACGCGCGTGGTTTTATTATTTTAAAAAGATAGTTTTAATAATAAAAAAAAACGATTCTCACAATTTAAACAGTTATAAAATATAATTAAGTTATCTCTACATATTATAAAGGACAACGGGTGTCTGTCTGTCTGTCTCTCGTCTGTGGGTTAATATGTTTAGAATCGCCGAAATAATTTTGTCTGGTTTTTTATTATTCAAGGGACTGTAGCTTTACTATTCCCATCGCTTCTATTCGCACGATTGGCAATTTTTATGAAAAGTGAACTAGAATATTATGTTCTTTAATTTATTGTTAGACTGTATTTAACTTTGTTTCAAAATAATCAGACCAATACTATTTTGATTTATTTACCAATAAATTATGAAACGGCTATACTATAGCACTTAGTTTTTAAAAAATCAACTTAGTAACTGATTAATTCTAGTAATTATTGCAATTCTGTTTTTTTTGTACGTAAAGCGCTTAATAGAGCATACATTTTTCCTTTGAACTTGTGGATTCTCTTCTTGTTCAAGGTATACCCACAATATTCCATTTATAACTTTTAGGAAATCTGATTTATTCAAATTTATTTTGAAATTGTTTAGCAACAGTCTCTTTAATTCTTTCACAAACCCTTCTAGGTGCAATTTCACCATTTCGAGCGGTTATGCGAATGTCGTCGATGGAAACTGAAACTCCCGGAATGCTATTCAAGACACTGTCGATTTTCCGTTGTATCCTGGTGCAAAGCTAATTCGATACATAAATTTTATGATACACAGGTGGGTAATTAACGTTAAGTACTTTGTTCTTCAATCTTTGATGTTTATATTATGTTGTTTTCATAGCTAATTTGTCGTTGGTAAAAGATGGTCGTCTACGATCAGCTGAGAATTAATCATAATTTTGTAATCCCCGCAAATTCGAACTTGCCCATTAAATTTCAAAACTAGAACTATCGTTGTAGCGTACGCGCCATTATCTATATTAACCCAGATCCCCTGATTAATTAAATTATCTATCTCGTCAGCTGCTTACGCCCGTATTGCAAACGGAACTGGACGAGCCCGAAAATGCACGCGGTTTTGTACATTCTGTTAAGCTATTGCATAGCTTTTATCGCGGGCCTAGGCCAGCGCGGCGACCGAATGAAGAAATTTCTTAACGAATATTAATGATTTTAAACTGATAATTACGTCTAAACGAGTACTGCTTACGATTCGAAAAAAATATATGTTAAACAAGAACATTTTCCTAATATTCTTAGGTTTGAATATTTTAGATTTTGTTTATATTACATAGTGTAATTAATTTGTGAAATTAGGTCTAACCGAACACAAAAACGACTACTACGCAAATACTATCTGGCGTATTACTATGAAACCTGCACCATTTTAAAGATAATTTAATTATCTATCTTTTTATCTACGATTTTTTTCGAATAATCCGTTTTTTTGCTTTATCGAATAAAAAATTCGTGCGCGGCGCTCTATCGGAAGACGTTTTAATTATTCTGAATCATTTGCTTCCGCAGCCGCAAATGATTCGGAATAAGTTCAACGTTTTCCGATAGAGCGCAGTTATCTGATATCAGAAAAATAAAATAAATAAAATAAATGAATAATTATAATAGCATAAGTTGTTAAAAATGCTATGCAATAGCTTTACCGCGGCAGTCCCCGAGTGCCACATATTATAATTGTTTTTAATTTAAAGTTACGGTTTCCTGACAGCGCTTGCTAAATCCGATATTTTTCTGATTAATCGAATCAGGGTAACAGCAGAAACTATATTTTGTTTTGTTACCTCGCAAGGATTTATCTTTTTATCCCGGCAAAATATTCCTTTGAACGGGTGGTGTGGAAAGCTTTGAATCCATTCCCTTCCGAAAAGCACATTAATTTCCACTACAAAAACGTACAGCGGCAAAATGCTCATCGCACTTCGAGGGACACCGCCACCACCACTACAGCAACATCTGAATTATTACAAATCCAGTTAAATATCTTTTAAAATTCTTCATCGCAGATGATAGAAACCGCTAACCCACTGTCGCACTCCATTTTTAAAATGTCACTGTATATTTTGACATTGACCCAGATATTATTCTCTCACAGATAATCCTCAATGCTGTTGACGTATACTGCATTTTAAATATCATCTGTTACGGCATTTATTGTTTTAGAACTCTTTGCTTTTCGACATACTTTCTGAAGATGCCCCTGATGATTGCAATAATTGCAGAGACTATCCTTGTGCTTGAATTCATTTGCATAAAGCGAACCCCACTCCGGAAACATCAAACTTCCTAGCCCCGGGAGTTTGGTTGCATGTAAGCATTCTTCTCTGAAACAGATTTTTTTTGCAGATATGCAGGCATTTGGGATATGCCTGCATTCTTTTTATTTCTTTTCTGATGAAAAATACCATGAGTTGACTTATTTACTATTTACTGAGCATCCTGCATTGACTACTCCAGACAGAGGAATATCTCGAAGACTGCTGCAACGTCAATATTTAGCAGCCTTACCTTGATTCGTTTTTAGTTTGTCGTGGATTCGTTTGACTCCGGTTCCTGAGCACCGTCGATAGGAAGCGGCCGAAGTTTATTTATTTATTTATTTATTTATTATAAAAGGTACACAAACAATACTCTAATATTACATGGCTATCGCTAACATTTTTGCTTTGTTTCTAATTAGAGTATAATATTATATGTGTACTCCGCATGATTAATTTATAATTGCGTATGTGCCGTATCTCATGATTTGCAAAATTATCAAAATTATCAGTACAAAAATTAATATCCTTAAAAATTATCAAAACAAAAATTTTAAATTTTAGAAATAAGTTGATAGTGAATTCTGAAAAACAATTAAAAAATTAAATGGTTTAAAATAGATCAAATATTGTCTGGAATAAAATAATAAAAACATAAAAAGTATCAAAACAAAAATTAAAAATTTTAGAAATAAATTTACAGTGAATTCTGAAAAACAGTTAAAAAATTAAATTGTTAACAAAATACGTATGGCACTCGGGGACTGCCGCGGTAAAGCTATTACATAGCATTTTTAACAACTTATGCAATTATAATTATTTATTTATTTTATTTATTTTATTTTTTCTGATATCAGATAACTGCGCTCTATCGGAAAACGTTGAAATTATTCCGAATCATTTGCGGCTGCGGTAGCAAATGATTCGGAATAATTTAAACGTCTTCCGATAGAGCGCCGCGCACGAATTTTTTATTCGATAAAGCCAAAAAACCGGATTATTCGAAAAAATCGTAGATAAAAAGATAGATAATTAAATTATCTTTAAAATGGTGCAGGTTTCATAATAATACGCCAGACAGTATTTGCGTAGTAGTCGTTTTGTGTTCGGTTAGACCTAATTTCAAAAATTAATTACACTATGTAATATAAACAAAATCTAAAATATTCAAAGCTAAGCATATTAAGAAAACGTTCTTGTTTACCATATATTTTTTTCGAATCGTAAGCAGTACTCGTTTAGACGTAATTATCAGTTTAAAATCATTAATTTTCGTTAAGAAATTTCTTCATTCGGTCGCCGCGATGGCCTAGGCCCGTGATAAAAGCTATGCAATAGCTTAAAAAGAAATTAAAAAAAACGTGTGGCACTCGGGGACTGCCGCGGTAAAGCTATTGCATAGCATTTTTAACAACTTATGCAATTATAATTATTTATTTATTTTATTTTTTCTGATATCAGATAACTGCGCTCTATCGGAAAACGTTGAAATTATTCCGAATTATTTGCGGCTGCGGTAGCAAAAGATTCGGAATAATTTAAACGTCTTCCGATAGAGCGCCGCGCACGATTTTTTATTCGATAAAGCAAAAAAATCGGATTATTCGAAAAAAATCGTAGATAAAAAAAAATACGTGTGGCACTCGGGGACTGCCGCGGTAAAGCTATTGCATAGCATTTTTAACAACTTATGCAATTATAATTATTTATTTATTTTATTTATTTTATTTTTTCTGATATCAGATAACTGCGCTCTATCGGAAAACGTTGAAATTATTCCGATTCATTTGCGGCTGGGGTAGCAAATGATTCGGAATAATTTAAACGTCTTCCGATAGAGCGCCGCGCACGAATTATTTTATTCGATAACGCAAAAAACCGGATTATTCGAAAAAAAACGTAGATAAAAAGATAGATAATTAAATTATCTTTAAAATGGTGCAGGCTTCATAATAATACGCCAGATAGTATTTGCGTAGTAGTCGTTTTTGTATTCGGTTAGACCTAATTTCACAAATTAATTACACTATGTAATATAAACAAAATCTGAAATATTCAAAGCTAAGAATATTAGGAAAATGTTCTTGTTTAACATATATTTTTTTCGAATCGTAAGCAGTACTCGTTTAGACGTAATTATCAGTTTAAAATCATTAATTTTCGTTAAGAAATTTCTTCATTCGGTCGCCGCGCTGGCCTAGGCCCGCGATAAAAGCTATGCAATAGCTTAAAAGATAGATAATTAAATTATCTTTAAAATGGTGCAGGTTTCATAATAATACACCAGATAGTATTTGCGTAGTAGTCGTTTTTGTGTTCGGTTAGACCTAATTTCACAAATTAATTACACTATGTAACATAAACAAAATCTAAAATATTCAAAGCTAAGAATATTAGGAAAATGTTCTTGTTTAACATATATTTTTTTTAAATCGTAATCAGTACTCGTTTAGACGTAATTATCAGTTTAAAATCATTAATTTTCGTTAAAAATCTCTTCATTCGGTCGCCGCGCTGGCCTAGGCCCGCGATAAAAGCTATGCAATAGCTTAAAAATAGATCAAATATTGTCTGGAATAAAATAATAAAAACATACGGTAAATTATCAATTTGTTTCATAATACGTTATTTATAATGGACTCAACTACTAATGGTCCCAGGTTGAAGAAATCAATGTTATCGGTTATAGTGTTGTATAACCGGCATGTACGTGAGATAGGATTGTGGGAAAATTTATTTGTCTGCGAAGTGGGAAGGTGAAATTTTAGGTGCTGCCTCAGTCGCCTGGATGGGACGTTGAAATTTAACGCTTCTAATAAATCTGGTGAGTCTATCCCGCCGTAAAGAAGTTTGTGCAGGAAAATTAGACTTCCGCACTCTCTCCTCTTTCTAAGAGTAAAAATCTTAAAATAATTTAAACGCTCTTCATAGAGTAGAGAGTGCGTGATAGGCCGGTTTTATAGGTTACCATACGCATATACTTCCTCTGCACAGACTCTATCGCTTCCGAATGCACCTCATAGTATGGATTCCAAATTATGGAACCAAACTCCAGTTGGATGCGTACAAGAGAATTATAGAGCAAGTTAAAAGAGTTAATATTTTTAAACGGTTTAGTAACCCTATATATAAAACCCAGTGTTCGCTCGCTCTTACTTACTACATTGTTGATATGCTCTCTAAAAGTCGGGTGCTCGTCGTGAAGTATTCCTAGATCTCTTACAATTTTTGTAGATTTTAGTGTTGAATTGCCGATAGAGTAAGGGTAGTCTTTAATTTGCTTATTTATATTCAGTTCCATTCTATTAGATTCACACCATTTTTTCAATGCGCAGAGATCTTTCTGTAGTGCATTGCAATCCTCCATTGTCAGTATTTCTTTGAATATTTTTTAATCATCTGCATACATTAGATGCCGACAGCTTAGACTCTTAGAGAGATCATTAATGAATATTAAAAATAGAAGTGGTCCGAGATTTTGTCCCTGAGGCACACAAGATTTAACTAAGGCAGGGATCGATGTATATCCTTTCACACGAACAATTTGTGTCCTGTTTGGTAGGTACGACTTCATCCATCTAAGTAGGTTACCGTGAATACCGTTATTTGCAAGTTTCATATGTAATATGTCATAATTAACTTTGTCAAACGCTTTATCGAAGTCGGTATACACGGCATCCACCTGGTGTTTCCTATTAAACGCGGATGAAATATACTGGTTGTACTCCAACACGTTAGTTTCCACCGATCGGTTTTTGGTGAACCCATGCTGGTACGGACAGATTATATGTTTAAAATGTCGTGTAACATGATCACAGACAAGAGATTCAAATATCTTTCCGAAACAGGAGAGTATGCTTATTGGTCTGTAGTTAGATACTGAATTCCTGTCTCCGGATTTATGAATCGGTATGATATTAGCAATCTTCCACTGCGATGGAAATACTCCTATCTTAAAACATTTATTATATATAATGTGCAATGGCTGTACGATTTCTGTTGAACATTTTTTAATGTTCAACAGAACATTAAAATGGTCAGGAGACCTGGACCTTTACTATCATCTAACATTTTTAACTTAGTTCTAATATCTATTTTATTAATAATAAAATTGAATAGCGAGTAATTAGCACTCGAAACATATGTACACACTTTGTTGAGTCAGCTGCACTTTGTTAGCATCAAAAACTGAGAAAAATATTCCGAGGACAACTCGCTTATTCCGGATCCATCGTTGGAAGTTTTGGATTGAAAATACATAGTATTCGGTATCGCTGGTTTTGCTTTTTTTGCTTTTACGAATGACCAGAATGGTTTTCTTGTCTTATTTAGAGACTCTTCAATTGTCTTAATATAGTCGCATGCAGTTGCCAATTTGTGCCGCTTGGTGTTGTAGTCCCGTATCGTTCTGCTCTCGTCTTGGCCTCTATGATGTAACTTGTGGTACCCCGCGATCTCCAAAATCTCCGGGTGAAAGTGGCTTTCTAAAATTTCGCACAAATCATCGTATTTTTTCGTCTTCTGGTCGATCGGCGATAGCAGGTCGCAAAAAGTATCGTACACTTTCGCGCTAATGTGCAGCAGATATCTTGACTCTGTTTCGTTCCTTACCTTTTACAGGCCAATCAAGCCTTCTAATCGCTTAAGCCATCTCGGAAATCGTCCTTTGTCCTCAATTATTTAGATGAATTGGCAGGCAAAATGCCACGTTTCTGCTCTTCATTGGTTGACATACTCGCAATCCGTTATTATTTTAAATAAACATCGTTATAATAAAATAATAATAGGGTGAATCGATATAATAGGGTGGTTCCAATATTAACTATACGAAGAACATTTCTAGTTACGTGTAAAGAATAGGCTGAATAATACGTGCGCCTCGTTGAGGGCATTGTAAGCGACCTAGCTTGGATATCTGGTCTAGCTGGTAGAGCTGCATGTAATCGTAACTACATGTATCCGTAGATTACAAGTATAGTAAGTGGAGTGTAGTATATTATACATATACCCATATAAGTGGAGTATTGCAATTCTTTGTTTTTTTTTATATTAAATCAAAACGACTTTTTTTTGCAAATTTTGCGCGGCACGAGTGATTTTTAGACATTTATCATGGTGTCAGTTATTTATATTTGTTTATAGATGCAGTTCCTTAATGCCTCCTCCGTCTAAATATATGTCTTTTTTCTCTCATGATAAAGTAAATTTTTATTGATTATAGTGATGGTAGTTTTATTTTGTATACAAAAAATAATAAAAGAATGCCGAGGGTCCGCGGTAGATGCGGGCAGAGTATCGTGGGATGGCGTCATCTCGGCGGCAGCAATTAATTCAATTCGGCGGCAATAACGGCTACAGCGCGGAGCGACGGCGACGGCGCGTGCGGCCCGGCGACGGCGCGGGCGGTTGCAGGGCAAGGCGCGCTGCTGCACCCGCCCGGATTTGTTGCGCCATTAAATCGCACTGGCGGCAGGCGAGCGGGAGCGGGACGGCGCTCTTTGGCCGCGGAGCCGTGTGAGCAGGAAGGAGCCACGAACGCCCAATAATTTGCTACACACATCTTTGCCGATCGCGGCACCCGATTGCGGCCGCGAGGCGAAAGCAAATGGGGGCGCCATTTTTCACTGGGACAGGTTAGTTTTGCGCTAAGGCCAACGGGGGTTTGCGTCTGCTCTATCAGACCCACCGGCTATAATATATTAGCCCTATTTTATCGGAGCTCCGATACTTTTACCGATATTGCTATCTCGAAAAATATTAACTGGATAAAATAAAGATGCGCCCTCTGCGAACACTGAAAATTTCCCCAGAATATTACAATATACCTAACCTTAGTTATACCTAACTAACTGTCAATATACTTAACTATACAATAACCTAACAATGACAGTATTTTTAGATTTCTGATGTATGAATGCAGAATGCGAGGTGATTGGGAAACATCCGATATTTATTCTATATTTAATTTTGGTGTCTTATTTACGGTCTAGAACAGCTCTAAAATGTCGAACAAACTTCCTTTTAGAGAACTTAATAGGTTCGAATCGAAAATGATGTTAAATTCAGATTAGATACTGTTCGTATTCTATTTATGAACTGTCATGGCGGATGGCACTAAAATCTAAGTTTTTCGGGATTAACTTAACAACGGTCGAAAATCGAATAGTTTAAACTAGCATGCATGCACTATTACACTAGTACGTTGGATTGACTATATATCACCTTCCTAATGAGGAAATTCGATTTATGTCGTTTTGGCGCTGATAGCAGTCGAGAGTGTCAACGAAACTTGTATAGGAAATGCAACAGTATCACAAAAAAAGTGGATCATCACGTTTAAAAATAAGCATCTTTCAATTCATTCCGGGAAAACCTTCGAAAGCTATGTGAGTGGCTTTTATTATGTTTATTTTTACAACAAAGCATCATCCTATAAACGAATACCATAAAAAGATTATACAAAAAAAAAAACTAATAAAATATTAGCAATATTATGTGTCACTTCGGCAAAGCCGTTTTATAAATGAAGGATGACATAACGAAATAATTCAAATTTCGAAAGATTCCAATATTTAAAATATGATTATCAATGAGCCATTAAATCGAAATAAAAATAAAAACCTTCATATGCTCAATGAAATGAAAGAAGACAAATTAATTTTAATTTCTGGCAGAGAAGTTTATACTAAAATTGTATAATGTTATCAAAATAGGGCAAACCTGTATAAAATTGTATAATTTTTAAAAAATATATAAAGAAACATTGTAGAAAACAAAATATAATATTTTTATATTTGATAAGGTTTGTAAAAAAATCCATTTATAGGATGAGGTTTTGATCTGAAATAAAATTAGTAAAAGCTAATTAAAAAGCAGCGAACGAAATACGAGCATATATATATATATATATATATATATATATATATATATATATATATATATATATATATATATATATATATATATATATATATATATATATATATATATATATATATATATATATATATATATATATATATATATATATATATATATATATATATATATATATATATATATATATGGTTTGGCTGACTACTTTTGATCGCAGCTTCTTTATAACCACTTTTTGAAAATAAAAAAGAAAATTCGAAATTTTAAATTCTTCCACCTGTCACCTGTCATCTAGTTTTTAAGAAGACGGCATAAGCCGACAAAAAACAAGTAGTTCATTGTTTTTTTGCTCGAATTAAGATCTAATCGAGTGATTTTATTATTTAGGAAGGATGGTTGCTTAGTTTAGAGATTGGTTGTTTGAAGGGTGAGTGTTTCTAGATTAAAAAGGCCTTGTAAACCTACATCTCTGTTCGCAAGTCAAAGACAACCAACCAATCTCGTTTAAATATAAAGCAATCCCTAATTCAACCAAGGGACCCCTTTCCCCACTATGTACTATGTATATAAGTGGCTTTTATTATTATTTTCTTCATAATCATCCCTCTAATCAATTCTATATATATATATATATATATACATATATTATATATATATATATATATATATATATATATATATATATATATATATATATATATATATATATATATATATATATATATATATATATATATATATATATATATATATATATATATATATATATATATATATATATATATATATATATATATATATATATATATATATATATATATATATATATATATATATATATATATATATATATATATATATATATATGTATATATATATATATATATATGTATATAAATAAAATTAGACTAAATAATCATAGGGCTAGTGTAGGAAATGAAAGCCAACTCCCAATATCTTTGCATGCCAGGGCGCATAATTTATCTTTTGAACAATGTTTTAAAGTTAAAATAATAAAATGCCTTTGTGATAATGCAAAAGAAAGGGACGTCAAATCTTGGGAATTGGCTTATATTTATATTTTAGGCGCTTGCAAAGGTTCCGGTCTCAATAGGCAAAATTAATAAGGTTTATCATATTATCATAATCATCAAATGCTTTTAAGCTATTGCATAGCTTTTATCGCGGGCCTAGGCCAGCGCGGCGACCGAATGAAGAAATTTCTTAACGAAAATTAATGATTTAAAACTGATAATTACGTCAAAACGAGTACTGCTTACGATTCGAAAAAAATATATGTTAAACAAGAACATTTTCCTAATATTCTTAGCTTTGAATATTTTAGATTTTGTTTATATTACATAGTGTAATTAATTTGTGAAATTAGGTCTAACCGAACACAAAAACGACTACTACGCAAATACTATCCGGCGTATTATTATGAAACCTGCACCATTTTAAAGATAATTTAATTATCTATCTTTTTATCTACGATTTTTTTCGAATAATACGATTTTTTTCGAATAATACGAAAAAAAAACGTGTGGCACTCGGGGACTGCCGCGGTAAAGCTATTGCATAGCATTTTTAACAACTTATGCAATTATAATTATTTATTTATTTTATTTATTTTATTTTTTCTGATATCAGATAACTGCGCTCTATCGGAAAACGTTGAAATTATTCCGAATCATTTGTGGCTGCGGTAGCAAATGATTCGGAATTATTTAAACTTCTTCCGATAGAGCGCCGCGCACGAATTTTTTATTCGATAAAGCAAAAAGTAATTTAATTATCTATCTTTTTATCTACGATTTTTTTCGAATAATCGTTTTTTTTTGTTTTATCGAATAAAAAATTCGTGCGCGGCGGTCTATCGGAAGACGTTTAAATTATTCCGAATCATTTGCTTCCGCAGCCGCAAATGATTTAGAATAAATTCAACGTTTTCCGATAGAGCGCAGTTATCTGATATCAGAAAAAAAAACAAATAAAATAAATAAATAATTATAATTGCATAAGTTAAAAATCCTATGCAATAGCTTTACCGCGGCAGTCCCCGAGTGCCACACGTATTTTTTTATTTTAATTTATAATCATTCATTTTAAAATAACGTTTTGCACGGTTGGTTATGGTACCTTAACTAAATCGTGTAAAATATTATTAATCCATTTCTTTTTGTTCGATTCCTTGAATTTAAATTTTCAACGAATTATTCGATTTCTGAAATGTCACATATCTTGACGACGGCTGAGCCGAAATATTGATACAATTTTTAATTATCATTAGTTTTTAAGATACACTAATCGCCATTATTTTCAGCATTGATTCTCATCTTTCGAATTGTTGTGTTACCGCTGTAGGAGAAAATAGGAAGCCGGTTTGGTCATTTTCCAATACCACAGCAGGAAACAGCAAACACTGAAAGAGGAGAAGAAAAACGGCGTGGAGTCGCTCCTGGTCGCCACAGACCAGATAAGTGCCCTTTCATTTATTTTATAATTTCATTTATTTAGTAATAAATATAATTTTAATTTGAAAAAATTATATATATATATACATATATATATATATATATATATATATATATATATATATATATATATATATATATATATATATATATATATATATATATATATATATATATATATATATATATATATATATATATATATGTATATATATATATATATATATATTTATATATATATATATATATATATATATATATATATATATATATATATATATATATATATATATATATATATATATATATATATATATATATATATATATATACATATATATATATATATATATATATATATATATATATATATATATTTATATATATATATATGTATATGTATATATATATATATATATATATATATATATATATATATATATATATATATATATATATATATATATATATATATATATATATATATATATATATATATATATATATATATATATATATATATATATATATATATATATATATATATATATATATATATATATATATATATATATATATATATATATATATATATATATATATATATATATATATATATATATATATATATATATATATATAT
>OX155980.1:16772794-16818851 GCA_944548615.1 Micropterix aruncella
AAAAACACTGGAAAGGTACAAAGAAATAAAATTTGAAGAAAGTTTTTAAGAGGTGTGTCTTCTTGTAGAATCTCTGGACATTCCAATACAAGTACCTAGAATGGTAAAACGGTCACTTCAACCCCGAACTTCAATAGAGACGACGGTTACGAAATCTCTTCTACTTGGAACCCTCTTCTTAAAATGTTTCCCGCGGCCGAACGCCGAAAGCAAGGACGTAAGACAGGATACAGTGAGTGTTGTGTGCAAGACCGGGCTCACCGAGCCCGGCCCCCCCACTACCGTTATAACCTAGGCAGTGGCGGCAACAGTATGCGGCCTACCCGCAAAACAACGGATTGACAGCTCTTTCAGTCTACCCTGGACAACGGCGGCTGTAACGTCACCGAAACGTTGGGGCTACAAATTCCACGCGGGAAATTCGTTTCTATCCTATTTATATAGACAATCAAAGCTGGGTTGTGACAACAAAAAAATAACTTTCTTTTGCTTTTTTTAGTTGGGCGACAACCTTTGTTAAATACTTCATTGCATTAGTACAATATTTTATCTACACCTGATTAGAACAAATCAAATCTTCATCTATTTTTTATTTACTATGATTGTTGTCTAAGCATAAACATTCCATATTAGCGGAAATGTTGCGAAGTGTGCAACTCAATCCCGGATCAGCGGGATTGATTCCGGAATGTGTGCGAAGCATGCGACTCAATCCCGGATCACCGTTCTTAATCATAAGTTCATGAATCAGCCATTTTGGGAATAGAATTTAAAATCTGATATAATTAATTTGCATGCTAACAGATAGCGTCGACCATTTTGCCTGAAGAGAAGATACTGGGTTTGACAGGTGTGTAGTAGAAGCTATCGCAGCGTTGGCAGGTTTAAATTAAAATCGCCCGTTCTGTCAAACCGATGTTACATAGTAATGGTTATTATTAAATAATAACTAGTATAATAATTCTTATACAGAGTGTTAATAGAGAAGTGCAACAAATTTTATGAAAAGTTTTATATTGCATAAAGAGATCGTATAGGGGCAAAACAATTTTTTGATATTTTTTGGGATTTTGAGTTGGGTGTTCAAGTAGTACTAGTTAATAAACTCTTAGCTGTAACATAACTGAATAAAATTATAAATAATGTTCCAATCTTCTTCTTCTTCATCATCATCAGCGCGCATTCGCCCACCGTTGGACATACGCCTCTCCAATCACTCTCCATCCGGATCGGTTGTCCGTTTCCCTCATCCAGACAGGTCCAGCTGTCTCCTTAATGTCATAAGGTTGTAATGTTCATCATGATTGGAGATATTTATCCCGATACCCGCCACGTCGGCCACACGTCTTGGCGAGCTGTTGTAATAATAAATGTTCCAATCATTCTAAGCTAATTTATTAAAACTGAATATCATAAAATAATTAAAAATGGATTTTACTGAGTGGTTATTTATGTTATACTATCGAACAATCCTCATATTCTATAATGTCGAAGAAATGAATATTATTATCGTTTATGAATTCTATTTTTTTTATTTTATGTGAAGGATTAATTATTAAATGATTATTTAATTGATTGACTTTTAACTTTTTTATGGAATTATTGACTAATAATTAATTAAAAACATTAACTTAACATTTTATTAAGTATATTTTTAAATAAATTCCTTCTTTTTTATTTTTTATTACATATAGCACGGATATTTCGTTTATGTAACTTGATTGATATTTGATTGATTGATTTGTGATTGATATTTAAATACCCAAAAAGTCCGCCCTAAAACGGGTTGTTTCCTAGTTGGGGAACGTGCGACAGATACACCTTGAACAACAAAACATTTTTATCGCCATTAACTAATCTTTTACGACTATGTCATCATAATCAATTACTCTATATTAATTTCTAGATAGAATTTGGAAAAACAAGCACGTCACGGTTTCGGATTTCGAAATGCCTATTTATCTTTACACGTATTATAAAATTATAGTATTTTCTAATATTTTATTGGGAAATGAAAGATTGGTTTTTATTTATATGTACGAGTATAGTTTCAAATTATTTTGACGTCTTTAATTGTAGGATATCCAAAAGCAAATGGCTTAATTTGTAGAGTGACAACAAAATAAAATAGATATAATAAATTCATATGAATGTTATTGTACATCTACAGTTAACTTTCAGAACATCAAATAAATGGTGTTATTGCAGCGAGCGAGCATCCACACGTCGGCATTGCTAGCGCGTCCGGCCAGTCGCTTCGAATGTAGGTATAATAAAATAATTATCATACATCCAACGAACGCCACTGTGCACCTCCTACCACCGCATCACAGCGCTGGCACGATGCAGAGGTAGGTATCATTTCCGCTTTCCTTGTGCGCCCACTGTGCGCCCTGTGAATAAGACCGTTGTTTTCAATGTGGAATTGAATATATTCAAAGCGATGTGCAATTTTCATCACGGAATATGACACAGGCTACTAAAATCACATTGTCTGCATCGCTATCGCCCAGACAATAATACATATGAAAATAATATCAAAATGACGAAGAACATACAGCGTTCGATATATAATAACAACAACAATAATAATGCTAAAACTCTTTATTTCGATAAAGATATGAGCCTAATGCCTTGCGGCAATATCTAGCAGCTAACCTATACCCTAAGTTTATAGTGCAAGTGTGTCGTTGGCTATACAAAATAAACTTAAAACTATATAATAGACAGAAAGGTAGGAAAAAGGTTAATAATAAGAAAAGAAAAACAAATTATTAAAACTAAATAAAGACGCAGATGAGAGGTAAGAGACGAAGGAAGAAAAGGGAAGCGAAAAGGAGGGGGAGAAGGAAAGTTGGTTATGTTAATGGTTTTAGGTCTATGTGCTCCTTGAGCTTGACCTTGAATGTGGTGATTCTGGAGGCTGTTCCAACATTATTCGGTAAAGCATTCAAAAGTCGTTCAGATTTCACGGAGAAGAAGTACGTGAAAAATTATACAAGAAGAGCACTATTTATTTATATATTCTTCTCTTGTACTTATTTTCAGCCTTCATCAAAAAAGAAGGAGGGAATCATACACCCCATATAATCAAAATATCCAAGCAATTCATATAATTTAAACCCACTAAGATATGCATCCCAAAACATAAATCATAAACCACATATTTTATTTCCACGAATGGTAAACTTCAGAACACCCCGAAGAAATGTATAGTGCGGAAATGGGTATAAGCGCATATGCAATTACTTACCTTATTAAAAAAAATACTAAACAACTGCTAAAACCCTATTTGCAGATATTTTTAGGAGTTATTTATTTTAAAAAGTAATTTCCAAAGTCGTAAATCGCTCGAGTTAAACTAGCATTTCACCCTTTTTTTTAATTTCACTGTCTTATCAGCCATACATGACTCATGGAATAATGCCTCACTCGCCTATGAGCCAATTACGGCTCACGGGTCAAGGTTAGCACATATTTTTTTCTTAGATATTATTCGCGAAATTTGCTGAAATGACCGAAAATATATGAGAAAATATATTGCAAGCAGAAACGATAGATGGAAAGTTTATGAAAGAATTTATGTAAACTTTCCTATATCAATAATTGCAAATCACTTAAACAAGCTGCCAACCAAGAAAAGTGACAGCGAATGCGGGCAAATATCTATGGTCTGGTATCTGGATATTGGCCGATATCAACCAATTTTTTGCACCAGCTATGTTTTTAAATGCTAACATAATTGTTATAGATGAAGTGGAAAAAAGTGATTTATGAAAAATGGTATTTTATTTTCGTAATTATTTTCATAAAAACATTTGTTTTGTTGAATTTTGCAGGCCCTGCTTTAAAAAACAAACATGATCGAGTTATTATTAAAATATCACATTCAGGATGCTATAAATCTGAACAGACACCGAATTTAGATAATCCGTAATAGTAACTTCTAATCAACAAAAAAAATATTCATTGTCTAATTAATAGTTCGTGTTTTGGCTAGACAAAAATTGGTTTTTCTCATTTTGTTAACCTTCGGCATACAAGGTGAAAATACCTCCTCACCTATACAACGTGGGGTTAAAATAACACCCCACAAAGAATTGCCAGTTTTTTTATTAAATGAATACTAAACTAGAAGGAAATACAAAAGTATATAAAAGAAAACGTTTTTTTTATTAAATAAACTAAAAATTACATTACATGTGAATTCAAATTAACAATTTACTATGAGTAACATAAAGTAATAATATTAATACTTTTTTAAATGGGAACAAAAAAAACTCTTCAATAGAAAAATCACAAATGACTATAGTTATATATGTTTTACTAAAATTATTCGTTATCTAAATCAGTGCAATTCTGACACATGAAAATTGCGTGTTCCCTGCAAATTGTAACATTACATTTGACACAACCATTTATAGTATTTCTGTCTTTATTCCTTGGACAAAACGAACATCTCTGAGACCTTCTTGCTTGCTTTTGTGGTGGTCCAGGAATTTCTTCATGCAAAATTTCATGTATACGTCTTCTCATGTCTCGTGGAATTCGTGGATTGTCTTTTCTTTTTCTGAGATCTTCTTCGAGCAATGAAGTCCCAATTTTTTGAGGAAGTTTTTTCTGATATTCGTTTTTTTTTCTTTCAATGCCGTTATTCAACATATATACAACAAAAGCATTTATGCCAGCATGGTTCAGAATAGAAAAAAATACTGTAAGACGCCAGCGTCTAGAATTGCGGGAGACATCGTATATTCTTGCAAGTTTGTCTACAACATCAACCCCGATTTTTGTCGCATTGTAAAACGTTATAATTGAAGATTTTCTTTGATCTCCGCTTCCTGGATCTGTAACGTCGACATCAAGTGTACACATTTTTGTGGCTTGGATATGTACGATACTATCGGTATATCTTTTTGAAATACAAACATAAATGACTTCTCTTAACGTCTGGCCTTGAACTGAAGTGGAAGGCATGTCTTGTTGGATCCAAATGTACCTACAGAAGTCAATTTGTGATTTCTTAGCAAATGATCTGCAGTTTCGTAGCTCATAAAAAAGGTGTCCATGGTAACGTTTCTTCCAGATCCAGATATGCACGTCACCAGACGAGCCACAACATAAAACGGTTTATTACTCTTTTTGTAAGGGCTGTCATCTGGCTGCTTTCCACAATAAATTTCCAAGTTCATTGTGTAAAATGTTTTAGCGTCAGGGCATAAATTTTCAACCCCTACTTGGCCGGCTTTGAAGGTATGTATGTATTGGCGAAATACACATCTTCCTCTAAAGGCCACAAATTCTTCGTCAATGGTCAAGTATTCCATGGTGTATAGGTATCTTGACAATTTTGGACAAATATCTCAAATATATCTCTTATTGGTGCCAAGCGATCGACAGTCTGCACGGGTCGATGCATCATCAAATCCAAATTATTTACCAAAAACGTGAATCTTTATCTTGTCATGGTGTTTCTAAATATTTTGATTCCTGTGCCATCATTACTCCATAAATCGATAAGATTTTGTATGCCAGATTTAAATAACCCTGCCAACAGCAACAATCCAAAAACAGCTTTCATTTCTGCTTTATTACATTCCGCATATGATGAATCGGGCGTAAAATTTTCCATTCTCAAAGAAATCTTCTGGTTTGTATATTTCAATACTAAATTCACAATTTCTATAGTGATAAAGGTCTCAAAGCATGTGTTTTTTATCGCGGGCTATATTCCATCTTTTCCGATATAAAATGTTTGAGATGTTGATGCTGTCTCATCCGAAATTGGTTCAAGATCTGGTTCTGTATCTTCCACGTCCGTACACATTGGGCATCAGACACGACTACGGCGCGCGCAGCACTGAATCAACGTTGTCACGCGATGCGGCAATATTCAAACTCCAGCTACTAGGAAAAGCAACTTACTAAGTTGCATTTTTTTTAAAAATCTATTCATTTTAAATGGATTGGGGTTAAAATAACCCCACCTTGTATGCCGAAGGTTAAACATGTAGAAAAGTTCACTACTGCAAAAAAACACGTGGGTAAGAAAGATATATTTTTGGATGTAATTAAAAAAAACTGAATTAACACGGCATAATACATAATGCAAATCACAATTACGAGACTTATCCCAATAGTAAGTTCTCCATTATTATAATATAATAATCGAATGACAAAACTAATTGGTATATATGAATTACTTTTCATAAAAAAACCCCATTCATTTAAATGCACTTTTTAAGGAGTGCTGAGAGTTTGTGTTGGTCAGCCTCATAGAAACTTGACGCCATCTCCTTTTCCACGTATTGTATGGCTTCTTTCTCCAGTTCTTCATATGTTGACACCCGTTTTCCTCCCAAATGCTTCTTTAGGCTCAAGGAAAAATTGTCAGACATGGCAACGTCTGGGCTGTTAGAAGGATGGAAGAACACGTACCACCGAATCTGGTCCAAAAGGGCTTCATTGTCGCAGTCAACGTGGGGTCGAGCATTGTCATGAAGAATACAAACCCCTTCGTCAGCATGCCTCGTCTTCCATTTTAGATGGCTTGGCCATGTTTTTTTTTTCAAAAAATCAAAATAAGGATCTGCATTGATGCTTGTACCAGTTAGCATGAACTCAATCAGAAGAGCCTCTTTTCTGCCCTAAAACGAGTTGCCATGATTTTCGAGCACTCTTCATGACTTTAGTTAGGTGGTTGTTGCCGACGTAGAAGCGTCCATACTAAATTCATCTCAGACGCAAACTATACAGCTGGCCTAGTCGGGCCGGGCCATCTCTCGTTGAAAAGGGGAGGAGCTATGATATATACGTATAACAGTATTAAAATCTTCGGGAAAATACATTTATTTCCGACGCTAGGTGCATGGAGAACTTACTTTTGGGACACGCCTAGTACAATCGCAGAAAATAAATAACAAGAAAACAAAAACATACATTAAATTACATTTTGAAGAACGTGGTTTTGTCGAAACATTTTAGGCAATACATTTTTCTGTAAAACATTAACTTATGCTTACATATATCATGGTATCAAGAATTTATTCCGTGTTTTCTTTTTGTATTTCATTGTATGCCATTTTTTATTTTTGAAAGCGATACATTTTGTTTGTTATTTATTAGCCCAAATACGCCATGAGTCATCTATAGATCATCGACGTAAGAGGACCAAAATGAAAATACAACAAGTACACAATCCCTCTCCCCCCCCCCCCCCCCCCCGCCAATCCTCACACCCCACCACCTTTGAAAAATCTTTCTCCTGGCCAACCCACCCCTCCCCCTAACCGTGCAAGCCTCCCAGCCGACCCCCCTTCCACCGCGAGCCAAATCCCTCCCCCCGGCGCTAAACCCCCTTAAAAAGCTCCCAACGCTAAATTACCAGCTCGAACGAAGCTGCGGTTACAACTTTTCTCTGCAAGCTGCGGTTACAACATTCTCGGAGACGAAACTGGAGAGAAGAAGATTAGTACGATGTTGAAATCGAATAAGCCGATTCCCAGCTCGATCGAAGCCGCGGCTAAAACTAAATTCTTGGATACGAAACTTGAGAAGAAGAAGATTAAAGCATTCTTGAATTCGAAATAGTCGATGTGTAGCCTAACCGAATCCGTGGATACAACTAAATTCTGGAAGACGGAACTTAAAAAGAAAAAAATAAAGACGTTGCTAAAATCGAAAAAGTCGATTCCCAGCTCCAATGAAGCCGCAGTTACAAATTAATTCTCTGAGACGAAAAAGAAATTGCGCAATACCTGCGCAAAAATACCTCCCTTTCGGGCGTCGATATATATAGTATTTTTGTAGTCTTTCCGTGGTATTAAAATGGCATATCTCCAATATCATTTAGTATTTTCACGAATATTGCTGATTTTAAATATTATTTGCGTCGCTTGTATATGAGATATTCCAACCAAAACGTGATTTCGGCCCAACAAGGTATACTGAAGTTCAACTCTCTAACTGCAATATTTCGAGATTGAAGTGTGACTCGCGCTTCCTGGTAAACTGATTTCAGACACATTTTTTTTAACTCTTGCTATGACCTAATGGTGCCTGCATGCATACTTTAAGCGCAGTGGGATGAAGCTTTTAAGCGCTATCGTGGAGGAATACACACACATACACATAGACACACACACACAAACAGACAGACTACGGTCTGGAAATGTTCTTAATCATTTTGCAAAAAATCGCGTTAAAATCATATATCCATTTCGGTTATTTATATATCCCCATATACTCATACGATAGCTATAAATTAATAAATAAAACTTTAATCACATGAAAATTTAGACCCCTATTCGTATAATATTTATTCATGAAGCATGGTCAAATTACATTTAAGTTTGATTATTAGTTGATTATATTCGCCCTGCACAATCCATTACAATCACCAGAACTAGTTTGGTTTTTGAATCTGGTATAAGTATTTCATTTGGTTTATTTCATTTTATTTATTATGGATAAACGGATAGCCGTTATTTATACAGATATCTATATAAATCAAAATGAAATGCTTTTCGTTTGTAACCACATATTAGGTTGAAAGGCTGAACCGATTTAGTAAATTCTTTTTTTAAATTTTCGTATTAGTCATAAATAATGTAAAGTAAAATCAGAAAAGTTCCCTGAAAAATTTCAAAATTCAGGAAATACTGAAAGTGGTTTTTTCTTATTCACGATGCGAGCGATGGATTTCGTAATTCTTCTTTTGGATAGCGATAACATATTAGGTTGATTGTTTTTTTTGTTTTAATCGCAATGCTCTCGGGATGGAAATATTTTAATCAAATGTACCTACTCAATTAAAAATAAAATATCGAAGATTTTGAGAAAAATCCGCATTCCAGCCTAAATTAAACTAAACTTATTTTTCCTACTTTTGTGTTGTTTTGCGATCTGTCCAACCAATGTAGTTGTTTTATTCATATCAAAATTTAATTATTTCAGTATCTATCTGTATTTTGAAATGTGCCAGCATAATGACCTCGCCCAAACGCTGCTATACTCCGCAAGCCAAGCTTTCCTTATTGCAACAAACCCGGCAATAAGGAAACCCAACTTCACGTTACCTACATGTATTTTCCAGAGATGTATTACATCGGAGTATTTTCATTTAAGCAACCACGGGTGTTCCTATTTGGGTTTGCTATTAGTCAAAGTTCGTGGCCCAACATCGTTTCTACATCTACGTACTGATAATAGTGAATTGTGAGGCACATATAGAGAAGTCTGTCAACATTTGCCATTGCTAGAGATTGACACTCATTGGGAATATACCCTCTGAGATGCTGTGATTTCGTTAAATGCTCATTAAATACGAACATCGTTTTCGATAATTATCTTAACATGCTTTCTATAGAAACAGATTGATTTGAAAATCAAACATAACAATTACATATCTGATAACATTTTACATCAGATGCGTAACAGAATATCAAATCCAGACTTGCAACTGAGCGAGGAAATTCACAACGACGTATTGATATTAACTAACATTAATTGAAATTCACAGGCCCGAAGCATTTATAGAAGAGTTAAAACGCGAAAAATATTATGATTGCGATGCATTGTGAGAATTAGTTCGAACGAACGATCCGCCGTTGAATCGGCAACAAAAATATGCAAAAAACACTCTCATGAAAGTTGAGAATTATGGAACAAGAGAGATTTTCTTGTTGGACGCGCTCGGTGGAACTGGAAAAACGTTTTAATCGCATTGATGTAGGCAATGATTCGCTTGCAGAATGAAATTGCACTTTCACTTGCTTCATCAGGAATTGCAGCTACGTTTTTGGAAGGCAGTCGAATAGCTCATTTTACAATCAACTTGCCGTTAAATATTCAAATGAATGAAATTCCAACTTGCGAAGAACCTTTCGAAGAACTGTGCAATGGCCAAAGGTTTGCACCAATGCAAATCGATCGTTTGTGATGGAGGGGTGGGGTTGGGAGGGGGAGAGGGGTTTGGAGTAATGTTTGTGGAGAGAGGAATTAGGGGGTTGGAGTTTGGGATGGGGGGGTTGGGAGGAGAGTTAGGGGGTTTGAATTTGGAAGGGGGGTGTTGGGGGAGTTAGGGTGGCGGTGGAATACGGAGACAGGAGGAGGGCTGGGAGGGGAGTGTAGTTTGGGGGGTTGGGGTGTTGGGGGTTTGGGGGGAGGGAGTTAGCGAGGGTTGAGTTTAGAAGAGTGGCGTTGACGGAGAGTTTGGGGGTGGGGTTTGGGGGAAGGGGTTTGGGTTTGGGGGGGTTAAGGGGTTAAGCGGAGGGGGAAGGGGGGAAGGGGGTTAAGTTGTCTGATTGTCGGGAAAGTCTTAGGGTGACACAACCGATTTTTTAATTTGTTCCAAGGCTTCTCTGTCTATGACTACGCTGACGACGTGGCCATAGTGGTAAGAGGAAACTTACTATCAATACTTAAGGAGCTCATGGACAAAGCACTAAAGGGCATCCAAGACTTTTGCCAGGCCAAAGGTCTGTCTGTTAATCTAGGAAAGACCAAGGCCATGATTTCACCAGAAAATACAAACCCGAATTCGTTGAGAGTCTTAAGCTCTGGGTAAAGGAGATATAATTCAAATTACTATTCAAATACCTTGGAGTCTATCTAGACCCAAAGCTTAAATGGAAACACCACCTCGAGCGCAAAAAAAACTATCTTCTATGTCTCCCTGTAGATGTGCAAAAGAGCCATGGGAAATACCTGGGGGTTCAAACCTAGGGTCGCCTTATGGATCTACAGGACAGTACTTCTGCCTAGACTATGCTAACCTATGCTTCAATAGTCTGGTGGCCCAGGGTGAAAAATCTTGAGACAAAAAACATGCTCTAAAGCATGAACTCAAGGTGCATTTGCCATATTGAAAGTTCGACTTGAGGTTAAAAATAAAAAAATTGTCATCTGCTCTGACAGCAGAACAGCATTAAACGCTCCGACTAAAGCCACCACAGAATCTTCTGTGGTCTTGAACTGTAGGAAAGAGCCCAACAAATTGAAAAAAGCCAACAAAATCACCCTAATATGGAAACCGGGCCATCATGGCATACCCGGCGACGAAGAAGCCGACAGACTTACAAAACTGAGCAAACTGGAATGCTCGGCTGAGCCAGTTGATGAGGTCCCTTTGCCATAGGTAAGAAAATCAACAAGGACTGCTTGGAGCAAAATTATCGGGCACCCTGGAAACAGAGCCAAGAATGTCGCCAGGCAAAGGTCATGATAGAACAACCACTTCCTAAGAAAACCAAGGCGCTACTTGGCATGACCAAGAAGAACCTTCGAACCACCATCGGTCGCTTCACCAGAGACACGACCCTTGAAGCACATCTGTTCAACCTTGGCTTGACTGAAAGCAAGGACTGCTGAATACCCAATTTATGGTATATGAGAGTGTTTGAAAATTCCGAGTTTATTTTCCATGTTGATAATTAGCAAAATTTGTAAAATTTTAAACATAACTGAATTATTGACATTCTAATTCTCATATAATTTAGTATAAATCTATTTATGTTTAAAAAATACGAAGACATATTGCTGGATTGACAATAAAATTATTTTATGTTGATTATTCTACATAGAATTTACATTTCTATTTTAATATATTATTCTCTCTTACTATTTAATGACATAAGTATATTTTGATTATTTGTAAGTAGGTAATATTGAATATAATATTACAGCCATGACAACTATCATGATAGTTATGTTTTTAATAATTAAATGTTAAGCATTTAATTTTGTGACGCATCCAAGTGTAGGAATGCCTATGTACTGGAGTAGTTGATTGTATTGTATTGTAATATGTGGCGAAGAACCTGAAGATATGTAGTATACGTAATGTCGTTCGCTGCCCAGGCCTTGCCGCAAAAAGACACAGTTTACTGGGACGACTCTTTCTTGGATCCAGCGAACTGCACAACCTGAAGGTCAGTGATCTGTATGGACAGGTAAACACTACTGGGTTACTAGCAGACCACTGACCTAACCACAAAGTGGGTAGTTACAAAATATATTATATATCCAGGTGACATCAAGGACTGGATACAATCCCCCATTCCTTTTACTGCTACTACATATTTCAATAGCTTTTTACAAAATCACAAAACGACCACAAACAAATTTATTGAAATTTGGACAGAACAACGTCTATCGGGTTACAATAAATCATTGCCATAGCAAGTTAAGTATCCAAACAGTTACAATGAAGCATATTTATTAAACTAATCTATAAGTTTTAGACTGGTTGAATAAATATTGTCAAAACATAATTAGAAGCAAATAATAATTAATATAACATTTATTTTTTATAATATACAGCATATAGATATATAGATATATAAAGAAAATATTATTTATATTCCATTTATATTAATGTAAACAAATATACAATAAATGTATTCATATATGTACTGTATCATATAATGATTTAACAAAAAAAAAATACGTGTGGCACTCGGGGACTGCCGCGGTAAAGCTATTGCATAGCATTTTTAAAAACTTATGCAATTAAAATTATAAATTTATTTTATTTATTTTATTTTTTCTGATATCAGATAACTGCGCTCTATCGGAAAACGTTGAAATTATTCCGAATCATTTGCGGCTGCGTGCGGTAGCAAATGATTCGGCATAATTTAAACGTCTTCCGATACAGCGCCGCGCACGAATTTTTTATTCGACAAAGCATAAAAAACGGATTTTTCGAAAAAAAACGTAGACAAAAAGATAGATAATTAAATTATCTTTAAAATGGTGCAGGTTTTATAATAATACGCCAGATAGTATTTGCGTAGTAGTCGTTTTTGTGTTCGGTTAGACCTAATTTCACAAATTAATTACACTATGTAATATAAACAAAATCTAAAATATTCAAAGCTAAGAATATTAGGAAAATGTTCTTGTTTAACATATATTTTTTTCGAATCGTAATCAGTACTCGTTTAGACGTAATTATCAGTTTAAAATAATTCATTTTCGTTAAGAAATTTCTTCATTCGGTCGCCGCGCTGGCCTAGGCCCGCGATAAAAGCTATGCAATAGCTTAATAACATTTTAGAGAGCTGTTAAAAGACAGTGTTGTGGAATTTATAATTGCAGGTATATAGTATTCGCTTAAAGACTGCGTTTACCGAATGCCAGTGTTACACCTGGGTATGTGGAAAAGCGAAGATACAAGTGCAGGGGAATTAAAAATACGTGTGGCACTCGGGGACTGCCGCGGTAAAGCTATTGCATAACATTTTTATCAACTTATGCAACTATATTTATTTATTTATTTTATTTTTTCTGATATCAGATAACTGCGCTCTATCGGAAAACGTTGAAATTATTCCGAATCATTTGCGGCTGCGACGTCTTCCGATAGAGCGCAGCGCAAGAATTTTTTATTCGATAAAGCAAAAAAAACGGATTATTCGAAAAAAATCGTAGATAAAAAGATAGATAATTAAATTATCTTTAAAATGGTGCACGTTTCATAATAATACGCCAGATAGTATTTGCGTAGTAATCGTTTTTGTGTTCGGTTAGACCTAATTTCACAAATTAATTACACTATGTAATATAAACAAAATCTAAAATATTCAAAGCTAAGAATATTAGGAAAATGTTCTTGTTTAACATATATTTTTTTCGAATCGTAAGCAGTACTCGTTTAGACGTAATTATCAGTTTAAAATCATTAATTTTCGTTAAGAAATTTCTTCATTCGGTCGCCGCGCTGGCCTAGGCCCGCGATAAAAGCTATGCAATAGCTTAAAAATATTAGTTACTATCCCGTGCAACAGTGCAATATCCGTTACAGTGTGCCTGTTGCGCAGACTGATAAAATATAATGAAACCAGCCTCTCTTCATACATCATCTTTTCTAGTAAGAAATATTTTTTGCAAAAATTAACACCTATACTTTAAGTTTAGACAAGC
Source organism: Micropterix aruncella (assembly GCA_944548615.1). NCBI lineage: Eukaryota > Metazoa > Arthropoda > Insecta > Lepidoptera > Micropterigidae > Micropterix > Micropterix aruncella. Next base: position 16,786,721 of record OX155980.1, read on the forward strand.
AAATCGGTGTTATTATTCTAATAGGGTATTGAAAACAGGCAATATATATGGTATAACCAGGTGGTAATTTTGTTTATTCATATCGTATTTCTTCAAAATAATTATTTTCTGTGACAACTATAAAAAAAATAAAAAATAATTATGGGTGATACTTTATTATTGTTGATCGCAGCGCAAGAAGAAAATAATTTATGGAAGCGATTAGTAGATTTAATTGGAATTGGCCGTGTCATATGAAGATAAAACACAAGTATCTACATCATCGGTAGCTTGTTATTATGCCGTCCTGTAATAATCTGCGATAAATAACTCATACGCAAACTCTATTAAAGTTAGCGAGGGAAGCATATTTTGCAGCCCGTGTGGTTATCAACAAATTATGTTTGTAACTCTCCACTCTGCTTATCAAAATAATTAAATCCTAAAATTCCTGATCAATGATGACCTTCTCTTAAATGGAATTATTTTGTATATTAACGTGAATTCAATAGTAAGATGTAAACGTAGGTAAAATAAGATGCTTACAAGTATTAGGTTTTTAAAATATCTAAAGAGCGAAAAATATAAAGTAACATGTAGCCTTATGAGCTACCTTAAAAGCGGTTACAGAACTTTTAATAACGACACTTCGGTCGTTATGTAAAACTCCCTTTAATTCTATTCGTTACATTGCTAGGAACTACAGCCAATTTTGCCTACGCTCTCTCTTAGTTGATTGTGAAACAACATTGTGTAAGAGTCATGAAAACACAAGGAGACCAAGTAGTTTATGAAAGAATACTATGAAATAAACAAAATGATGTGTAAATAGATATCGTAATGTTAAAATGCATTTGGGCTGTATGTATTTTCAGTAATATTCATCAAACGGAGCGAAATGAACAATTGGTATATTTGTATCATAACAGATTACCATATAAACGAATATAACATGATTTTATTTAAAAAAATACGTGTGGCACTCGGGGACTGCCGCGGTAAAGCTATTGTATAGCATTTTTAACAACTTAGGTATGCAATTATAATTATTTATTTATTTTATTTTTTCTGATATCAGATAACTGCGCTCTATCGGAAAACGTTGAAATTATTCCGAATCATTTGCGGCTGCGGAAGCAAATGATTCGGAATAATTTACACGTCTTTCGATAGAGCGCCGCGCACGAATTTTTTATTCGATAAAGCAAAAAAACTGGATGACTCGAAAAAATTCGTAGATAAAAAAATAGATAATTTAATTATCTTTAAAATGTTGCAGGTTTCATAATAATACGCCAGATAGTATTTGCGTAGTAGTCGTTTTGTGTTCGGTTAGACCTAATTTCACAAATTAATTACACTATGTAATTCAAACAAAATCTAAAATATTCAAAGCTAAGTATATTAGGAAAATGTTCTTGTTTAACATATATTTTTTTCGAATCGTAAGCAGTACTCGTTTAGACGTAATTATCAGTTTAAAATCATTAATATTCGTTAAGAAATTTCTTCATTCGGTCGCCGCGCTGGCCTACTAGGCCCGCGATAAAAGCTATGCAATAGCTTAAAAATATTTGAAAGCCTATTTAGCAATTACAGATGCAATTACAGATGAAACTTTGAAACAGAAATGTGTTTCGATATCTTTATAGCTGGCTGATATAATCGACGGCTACATACGGACAGAAAGACGGATGGGCATTGAAGTTTCACCAATAGGCTGCTCGTACGCTTTGGCATGGCACTCTAAAACGGGTTATTAATCATATCTTATGTCCTTAATATACAACGGACCACTCTTACGACGATTTAGCCTTGATTGTGCAAGCAGCACCGAAATCCGACCCCCATATTATACTAGGATTGTTATCCCCCGCCAGCCCGCATTCCGCCCCCTGTTCTCCCCCCCTCCCCCCCCCTCTCGGTCATTAGTGCCCGCTAACGACCGCTAGATGAGGGCAGCCCTGCGTCGAAGAAAGCGGCCACCCCGCGACGCGACGGGAGGATGCGGACACAGATTCATCGGATAGTAGTTTACATTCACAGCAGATGCGGCAAGAGCAGACTTTTTGGTCCATTTCTGAGATGGTTCTGATAATATTTGCTTTTAGAGAGGTGAGTTATTGCGGCCAGTTAGAGTCAGTATCAGTGTCAATTTAATTATTAAAAATATACAACAAACGGATAATACAATAATATAATGCTAATTATCAAAATAAAATAAATTATTTTATTGTGATTGTAGTGTAGTAACATTGCGTTTTATAATTTATTCAGTGCGGAATAACCTTAGGCATACACTTTTTATTTTTCTACAAGATTATTGCCTAGACATTCAAAAATAATTTAAAAAACATATGTAATAATAATAATACAAAATGATTTAGGTTAGGTATCAGAATGTTAAATTGGATAGGTATAAAAAATATTTTACTAATATAATTAAAATTTAACAGGAAAATAAACAGCAGAAAATATTACCTCAGAGCAAAATTTTGTTCAGCAATAACTTTAAAAAATTAAAATAATTTAAACATAGTAAATAATCAAAAGAATCAATAATTTATCGTCATAATATAACAAAAAAAACAGGAATAAATAAAACAAAAATGAGTTGACATTAAAATAAAATTACCTACTTTTAGATATCATACGAGTATACATATATTAGATTTAGTCTAATATGGAAAGTTTGATTTAATAAAATGTTATAAACAAAATACGAATTAATCTTATATCTACTACATAAGCAAACATTACACATAATAAACAAATAGTGTATTTATCACAATGTACCTACGCACAAAACAGGAGAAACTCAAGTTGATATAATCACAAATTAGGTACCTTTTAAGTTACTGTGATATCAAAGCGTCAGTGTGTCTACTAGGGTCGGATTTACACGGTAAGGGAAATTTAAATATATAAATAATATTTCCATGTATGTACATACATGTAGGTATACATATCATATAAATAATATAAACAAATAATAATGCGAAGGAGTTGGAATGCGTAATGCGCTGTTATACTTCTTCTTAATAGTAAGTGGCGAACTCATTATTAAGCATTATTCGTCATAACGCCAATACTTACTTTGCAGACTATAGCACGAGTTATTATTTCAATGTGATTGTTACCACTATCGCATGGAATCATGCCCGTGCTTTTGCAACAGGGCATCGACATTCTAACCCCATACCTGGTTAAAATCTTCAGAGCAAGCTATGCATCGGGACATATACCAGAAGAATTGACCAAGGTCAAAGTGCTATTCATACCTAAGGCTGGCAGGAAGGACTACGTACTGTCAAAGTCCTTCAGGCCAATTAGCCTCACATCCTTTCTACTGAACGCGATGGAAAAGATACTGGATAGCTATATCATGGAAAAAAATCCTAACGGTCAACCCTATCAGCTGTAACAAACACGCCTACCGCAAAGGCAAATCTACGGAAACCGCTCTGCTCTACCTAGTAGACAGAGTGGAAAAGGCGTTGGAAGACAAACAAATCGAAGTATGCGCATTTTTAGACATTGAGGGCGCCTTCGACAAAACCCCAATTAAATCACTGGTGAAGGGGCTAGAGTCAAAACAAGTTGACAACACCACAACCAGATGGGTGAAAGGGATGCTCTGAAACCGCACGGCCAAGGTAGCTCTTCACGGAACAAACCTTGAAGTCACCACTACAAGAGGCTGCCCGCAGGGAGCGTGCTCTCGCCCCTACTATGGACTCTTGCAATAGATCAACTCCTGCATAGGATGGCAGAGGCCAGGATAGACACACAGGGCTATGCTGATGACCTAGTAGTCATTATCCGGGGCTTCTGCCAAAACACGATCTCACACATGATGCAAAAAGCGTTAACAATCGTTAGCGATTGGTGCAGAGAGAACGAATTATCGGTCAACGCCGATAAGACCGTCCTCGTGCCATTTACCAACAAACGTCAACTAGGTGGACTAAAAACTCCATTCCTAAACCACAGGTAGATTCCTTTCTACAAGGAAGTAAAATATCTGGGAGTCACGCTCGACCAGAGACTCACCTGGAACAGCCACCAAGACAAAACAATTCAAAAAGCTAAAAGTGCTTTGGGTATAAGCAGAAGACTGGCAGGAAAAAACTGGGGCCTTAACCTCAAAATCTCCCACTGGCTATACACTGCCATTGTGAGGCCGATAATCTCGTACGCCTCGGTGGTATGGTGCAACAAAGCCAACCAGACAACGGTGATTACCAAACTAAACAATATCCAAAGGACGGCGTGCCTCATGACAACTGGCGCAATGTCCTCAACTCCCGGAGCAGCTCTAGATGCACTGCTGAACTTACCGCCCCTACACATTCATTTGCAACAGGTGGCGAAAGCCAGCATGTGCAGGCTATCTGCCCGGGACCAGGTAAACTGGATCTCACAAGCACTAAGATCAGTTAGATCAGTTCTTGATTCAGTCAGTGAAAATCTAACCCTCAACATGGTATCAGACACCATGCTCCCACTCCTAAACTTTGGAAAACTTTTTACAGTGGAACTGCCGCCCAGAGACGACTGGCTAAATAGCCAACTGCAATGGGAGGCCGGTAGCCTTAAATGGTATACTGATGGGTCCAAATCGGGACATGACGTAGGCTGTGGTATATATGGAGAGCGACCAATTTTCGAAAGAAGTGTAAACTTGGGAAAATACGCCTCCATTTTCCAAGCGGAGATTTACGCCATTATTGAATGTGCGGATATCAACCTCCAAAAGGACTACGCCAACCACCGTATCTATATCCACTCGGATAGCAAAGCAGCTCTTATGGCACTGGCCTCGAATACCATTAATTCAAAGCTAGTGCAAAACTGCATAACACTACTGAATTCCCTGGGCGAAAAGAACAGGGTAATTCTAAGATGGGTTCCCGGCCATGAAGGAATCGAGGGAAATAAAAAAGCTGACGAACTTGCAAGGACGGGAGCAAATGGAACGTTATACGGCCCTGAACCTTGCTGTGGCGTACCAAAAAGCCTTGAAAACCTAATGCTCAAACAAATGTGTTTAGAACAATCCATCAACCACTGGAACAACACGCCAGGGTTGAATCATTCCATAGCGCTTATTAAGGCTTACGACCGTAAGACGGCCCGTGAGGCCCTATCGCTAAATAGGAACAATCTATGCATACTGGTGAGGGCGCTCACTTGGTATTGTGGCCTGAACAAACACATGTTCAACCTCAAGCTCAGAGACACAAAAATGTGCAGGTTCTGCCAAGGGGCAGAGGAAATTCCCCAGCACCTCATGTGCGAGTGTGGCCCGCTGATGCGTAAAAGATACACCCACTTGGGTGGTCACTACCTCCAACCTGAGGAGGTTAAACAATCTGGGGGCAAAAGCCTGCTGCGGCTCTTTAATGACACGAGGCTTAGCGCAGAACTATAGTAGGTGGCGAACACAATAGATCAGCAATGGTCGCAGTGTTACAAGGCTCATAAAGACCTTAGAAAAGCCCCACACAACAAATTAAAAAAAATACCACTATCGCAAGTTGTTAACTCATGGTTGACGAAGTCTCCCTTTCGGCGTTGCGACACTAGGTAGTAAAAACTCATAATAATGAATAACCGTCCTTATGGATCAAAGAAGAGTTGTAGCCGAACGGGTAACTCTCGGACGTCGTAGTCTTACGACAATATTTTGGGACAAGAACGGTAGGATATTAGAATATAAAACCGGGTACTCAGGTGGGGATGACAGACAAGGGGTGCCAGACCAGATCGGAGTTTACTCTATCGTGACATCTCTACAGACCTGGATCAACCCTCACTAGACTACATATAAAGTTATAGGGCCCGATTGCGTTTCTTTGTGAACTAAAACTGAAATTAGTTCAAGCGAACGAGACAGAGTTAGAGCAGATTATGAAACGAACTATTGTCGATAAAACTACCTGTCGAACTTATACTCGTCCGAATAAATTTAAAAACATTTCTTGCGGTCTTAGATCTTAGAAGCTTTATCTTTTGTGGGAAGTTTTAATGCGAAAAAGTGACAACCGTTCATTTCACATTCCACTCTAGCGTATTGCTCTGTCTCGTTCACACGGACTAATTTCCGATTTTAGTTCACGACGAAACGCCATCGAGCCCGAAGTCATCTAACGTGGTTACAGATGTATCGTTTTAGTATTCTCATCAGTTAAATTAAGTAAGTATTAAGTCAAACCCTAGCTTAATGGGTAAAATCCGTTTCTTGTAAATAAAGTTTAGAATCGAAACTCTGCTAAAATAGCTTTGGCACACAATATTATTAAAATAGAGCAAGAACGTACTGGTTGCTGCTGATGAGTACTTTGCTCCTGCATGGTTTAACGATGGTTTGCTGAGCGAGAACGATTAATATGACTAGTCATATTCTGCATTGCTAATGCAAGAAACGAATACTACAAGAAAGTACTTTACCAGCCCAGTATTTCGATAGCACATTAAGCGTTAGTGATACTGTTGAAACTAACCGTTACTGCAACATCTACCACGTCTTCCAAATCTGGTAATAAATGATTCCTTAGAAAGAAACATATATTTCCAGACTCCTGGTAATTGGTCGGATTCAACAATCCAAAGAAGTACAGGGAGTGATGGCACTCAGGGCTCGCCGAGGGAATTCGCCAACGCACTCTAGATACACTCTTGCTTACACATGCAGGATACAAGTACAGGCAGGGTTCACTGGAGCCATCCGGGATAATTTATCTCTTCAAGAAGGCTATCGGATGGGAGCTGAATCAATAGTTGGTTCGAGCAATAAAACAAACTGGCTACCACAGCCCAAGCTGTTGGATCTTTCGAACTTATGCTGGTGTCAGCTCACACCATTCGGTCACTTTAGTTTATCCTTTGCTTGCCGGTGAAGCCGCTAACTCAGGATGTTATAATGACTGTTGTCGTCTGGTCACTTTGAAATAAATCGCAAAGACTTTGAGACGAAGCAGATATATTTATGCAGTTCCACCACAGACCGATTAAAGCCTTTTCAGATGCTGGCAAGTCAGCCCCCGGTATACCAGATTTGAGCCCCCGGTATATCTGGTATACCGGTATACCAGATACAACTCTCTAGTCTGGCTTGAGATCTAAATCGCTCCCACTGCACAGTATGCGCAGTCCCGACCGCTTATCTACCTACTAGTGATAAATTTGTCGTTAAGACCGTGGCGCCCTTTCCCCGCATCTCGCTCTCACAATAATCGCAATCTTATGAAAATAGTTTTCAAAATTTCCCGGGACATTTGCCGGTTCGCATAAGTACCGTCCGAGCAGTTCTCTCGGCGCACTACAAGTATCAACTGGTTACATCTGCAGGTAGAGTTCACCAAGGCCTTCCAAGTAGGTTTATCCTCGAGGAGGCTTTGGCTCCCAATGGGAGCTGAGCCATGAGTTGAGCTGAACCACGACCGGCCAACAAAAAAATTGCCTATCCGGCGATAGCTGCATGGAACCATTCGACATTCGGAAAAATTTCATTTTCAAATTTACAATGTGATAGCCGATTTGAGAACCCTGAGCATACTCGGTGTAAATGCTGGCGCTTTGAGGAAATATGCCGCTTCGAATTCACTGCCGCTCAGTACTATCCATTAAAAAATCATCATCAAATGAAACAAAAATTCCACGTTCAAATTTCAAATGAAAACGATGGAGAATAACGTCATCTGGTATACAACATCTTTCGTCATTTGTTTTAAAAATCACCCACCTGATCCAGATCTGGCCAATCGTCGTCATGCCGACCGACCGCCGATTGTTAGAGTGGGGGTAGCTGAAACGTCTTAATGACACGATCCCTATTGTTGGTGTAACTCTCTGTTATACTAAGTATATGTAATTGTGACGCATCTGATGTACCACTTACCCCTTTTGCCTACTATGTGACGCGGATAAGGGGCGAAGGGAACGGGGCATGAATTCGAAAACAGCAATTAACACGGCCACCGATATAATAGACACTTTGTTAGGCGGCCGAAGACAAGAATTTGGAGCTGCCGCAAACTCTGCTCTTAATGAGCCATTTCTCTTATGCACAAAGATGCACGGTTGGTGAGCCAGCATATTTTGAGAAGTTATCTCAGAGTTTCCAAAAAAGTTTGTAATGGGACAGGGACGTGAGAAACTCTGCCATAGTCGACTGTATCAGGTATGAGGTACAGAAAAGAAGATCTATTTGGAAAATTCGACCTTCGGCAGTGGCATGATCGAGAATCGAAACCGATTGTTTTCACACAAAATTCAAAAATCTTTTTTTTACAATCCGGTAATATTGTTTAATCAATACCAAAATATTTTTTTTAAATATAGCTTCCATTTAAGGAATACATTTATTAAAATGTTTATGTAAATTAAATTTGTCTGATTTTGTGTAAAGTTTATGAAAAAAAAACGATTTAACAATCGCTTATATATTTACTGATCGCAGAACATACTTGCAATACATAAAGCTCTTGATGAGAGAGAACTGACTATCATGGTATCACTCAATTTTTAAAGGCATCGTATAGACTGCGATATTTTAATAACCAAGTGACAAAAAAAAATTAAAAACGATGCAACTGAATGGTTTCAAATCTATTTCTTAATTGCGAACAAATAGTGAGTTCTGTAGCCAAACATCTGATTAGTTATCAGGAGAAAAAACTGTATATAGACTAAAAGAGAAATGACTAACCTTCTAAATTAATCAAATAAACCTGCACTTACAATCAATCTCTGAGTTCTTGAAAAAATGGAGTAAGGTCAAATCCGACTGAAACAATATATGTGATTATTGTCACTTCTCAAGCACATCACACAAAATCACAAATTTTACTGTTAAAAAAATGACCATAACATTTTCACACTCTGCACACAATCTCGGTATGATAATCGATAAAGCACTTACCTGGACTGAATAAAAAATATTCGATAGTTAAGTGCCCTCGCACTCAATGTAAGTATTAAAACAATGACTTCCTCCCTCCCTAAAATCACATGTGCCTCAGCAGCCTATTTTTCCCCTTCTCGACTAAGGCGACAGAAGACTGTTATATCTATCATGATACAACAGAAGACTGCATACATGCTTCAATAGGTGAATAACGCCTGCCTTAGATTATGCTGTATGCTGAAGATGCTTGGCCATGCATCAATATTACGATCAACGAAAATGGCTCCGACCTAATTAGCGAAGGTAAAACTGTATTCACTCGCCTCCCATGTTATTTGTATACCTCCCTAAATACCCTGTCCTCTACACATCAACATGATGCACGATTACAAAATAGCGACATACTTACTATCCCTAAATATACCCCTCTCCAATCCACTCTGGTACACGGTATACGAATATAGAACAACCTTCGAGTAGAAATAAAAATGCTAGGTCGCTGGACGGCCTCAAGAAGGCCTACTCTACGCAGTTACTGCGGAGTAATGACTTTAGTTTTATATTTAGTTTTTACCTCGGTCATTTTGTTTTACCCTATAGTTGACAGTTTTATTTTCTCTCTTGTTCTATGTGATGCGAGGTTCACAGTTTTAATATTATAATATATAAACCTTAATTTATGTATTAATTTAGAATAATAGTTTATTATAGAAAAAAAAATGTTTTCCCGGCAAGTTTAAAGTTACTTCATGAATTTTATTACAAAAGTAAATACACAGCCCCCAAAAAAAGATTCCTGTTTTTTGTCGAAACTTGGGAAATGAAAGCCAATATATATTTCTTATGTTAAAATTCTGGCAATCGGTTACTATTGTGAACTAGGTTAGGTTCTTACAAACATACATTATATTTGCAAAAATAAATTGAGTAGCAACTGTGGGGATATTCATTTATTTGCCCTGACACAATGCGAGATTTTTTTAAAACCACTGATGACATTATATGCAGTATGAATGACAGATCCTTCGCCATTCTTGCACTGCTCGAATTCAGTAGGGCATTTAACTATAAGTTAGCTAACATTAGCAAATTTTAGCGCAGTTAACGACGACCTACTTTTAGAATGACTCTGTTTTTTCAACTTGACAGACGATGCCCTTAGGTGGTTTGATTACTATTTACGTAGACGCAGACCTTAGCTGGGATTAAACCCCAAGCTTTTATTTGGTATTATTGCTACCATAGGCCAATATTTTACTCGTGTAAGTGTCGACAATAATACTAAGGTTTCTCCAAGTCGTTTATAAACCTGAGAGTAATTATTGATCAAATTCTTTCATAGGACGCATTGAAAATGCATTTAACATGAATTCTGGTGATATTAAAGGGATGAGTAAACCGAAAAGGAAGACAAAATACAACCTCATCTCACTTCCCGCATAAATTTCACTTTAATGTTATACTTACCAGATTCTGTGACCAAGGTGAAATACCGATTGAAGACTATCTAAGAAATTAGGCATTGGCCGAGTTATGTGTGTGTGTGTGGGAATTACTCTTTCTGGGCCCTTAAAGAAAATTTGTAAGATGCATATAGGCCGAAAATATTTTTCCAACTGTGGGGCGGGAAGTAGAATGATATGGGCAGTGGAACTACGAACGCCTGTATCCAAAAACTAAGAAAAACTTCCGTAACAGATATATGTTTACACTCAGAAAATAATTAAATCAATTTTGAGTGAGAGTACGACATGCAAAAGTTTTATTTTAATATAATGCTTTACCTTACTGTAATGTACTCCTAGTGTGCCGTACTCCTAATGTAATGGTTTATATTATCGCACGTGGGGAAATACAAAAGAGGAAATGAATTTTTATTCCTGTTGTTGATGCCTTAAAAGACAATTGAGGCCGAGAAACCTTGACCTCGTAACAGCCATCATTTTAATAACAAAGATTTCGAAAGGAAGGAGTCATTCTAGATTGCGAAGTTGAGGCAGAGCGAGCCTTTTATGCGACCAACTCTCGGCCACTTAATATTCATTTTACAAAGAAGCGTGCCCAGTAGCGTTTCAGCCACTCCTTCTTTATTTCCTCGCCGCTACTTAACTCTCCAAAATGACGACAAAAAGTATTGTGTTTCAGATGTAATGAGGGTGCGGCCGCAATATTTAACTGCGGCCTTCATTCACAAATCCTCCACTTTGAACATTGTACTGATATTCTGCTACCCTTGTTATAAATATTTATTTAAATTTGACTCAAATATGGAGCCAAATATGGGCTATACAACTTGGGCAGTATGGTCAGTGTCAAATCCAAATCCTATCCAAAGCTCCTCTAGGAGGGAAACCTCGGGCGTCTCTTGGCGGTTGTTCAGAGATTGTGTTACCGGTGAATATCCTAACAAAAGGGTAGGTGTTTACCGGTCGGCACCTACACTTATTAACTATTCGTTAGGGCGACATGAGACCCCAGAAAAAAAATCCAAAATAGGCGGACATGCAAAGAAATAAACGATAGTTCGACCAATAAAAATTCAGCGTTCTCTCTTATTTTAATTAATTGTAATTAATTTAGGGCATAAATAAAACATGTGGCTAAACGCGATTAGCTTAAAAATATTTTTTAATTATTGATTGTATTTTTCAAAAAATCATAAAAATAAAATTCTTTAGATATGGTCGTTCCCAGGTATCATGTCACCTCAATAACGCGATCCCAAGTTGTAGTCGGGCAAAGGGCGCCATGGGACCGCGAGCTCTGTTAGTTGTACGCAAAGCTGCGCATGCAAGCAACAACGAATCTGTGATGATACTAGACGATGAAGAAATCTGGCAGTAAGGGCATGCGGACATTGTGGAGGAGCCGGAGAAGGGATGGAGGGTTGTTAGAGGAGTTTGACTATGGTTTGCCTTTTGTCGATCCTAAAGTTGTTTCGAAGAGTGACAATACATTAAGAGGAATTATAACGTCCTGGGATGGCGGACAAGATCCGCAGCAATAAACACTATATATTATGTAGTAAACTCCAGATCTAAAATTAAACGCCGCGAAAGCGATGTCGAATCCGAATCCGCAACCAGACTCTGAAGTGTGAAGAAATTGGTTCAAATCTGTCAGTCAGGTGGTGAGGTGCCCAACTGACTTTTCAGTGCCTTCGTCATTTGAGGCTGGTCTCTATCGGGTTGGTTCTTTTGCCAACCAAAGTATTTGCTTTTACTCCATGGAAAAGAAAAGACAACAGTTTATAAACTTCCTGGGATGGCGCGTTCGCTCGCCCGTTACAATTGACACCTCGTTAAGTTAATTAAACTGTAGATATTAAATTATAAATAAGACATAAAATTTAGTTTAAAAAAGACAAAAACCAAAAATAACCGGTTAAGTGTGAGGTTGACTAGGGTTTCAAAGGTTTTAGGAAATTAGAAAATGGGTTCTAGTTATAAAATATTTTCATATAATATAATTGAATATAAACACAGTTTTAGAAGTCCAACGATATTGATATTTATTGAAAGTAATAAATATAATTAAATTAGTATATTAAAAAAACATATGGAATAGGCTATTTAATGGTTTAAAATTTTGTTACGATATTTCATTTATTAATAATTATATTTCACCTCTCCTCCTAATTTTTATTTTTTTTAGAAAATGGTAAATTTAAGTTGAATTACTCAATAGTTATTAATACATTTTAGTTATGGAATGAAACGAATACTAACTCTCTGTGTAGATATGTCAGGTTATTTGGATATGTTTGCTTGAGAACTGAATAAATATGTAGGGAGATTTGTGCAGAACTGCTAACGTAAATATGAAAGTTATTTTATGTCCTCTGTATCTACTATTTATCTGGAATTTTTGTTTCTTTGGGAATGGCCTTATACTTTGAACGACCAAAAAAAGGCATGTTATCAAGAGCACCCGAAAGCCATGTTAATTATTCAAAAATTCATAATTTTACCAGCAAAGCTGCGTGCTCGAGAGAGGGAGAGATAATCAACACGAAAATATCATTTCATCTCTCCTATTTCACGATTTACCTTTACTAAAAAGATAAATTATGTGGTCATAAGGTATTTATGTATATTATGAGTCTGAAGCCACTCTTTCATTTTTTACTCTGTAATTTACAATGATGAGTAGGTGAAGGAAATTCGGAAAATGTGTAAATATATGAAATATTAAAATATGAAATTCGGAAAATGTAAAACATGTGTCAACTCTGGCAAAACAAATCCGTAAGTGCGATAAACTCCATTGTTGGTAGAGCCTTTTAAAGATTTTTACCCTTATGGGATATGCCTTAAGTGCACGAGTACTTAAGTACATAATATGTGGGTAATTTAATAGTTTATAAGGATATTTTATTTATGTATCTTTTATATTTTTTAATACTCTATGTATATTTCTGAAAAATAGTGTGTCAACTCTAGCCTTGCTTTCCCAGGATTTTCACATTTCTCAAAATAATGCAATCGTATAAGGCATATTTTTAAAGATATTAACATATTTCTAAGCATATGTTTTATTTCGAACAATATTGAAATTATAACTTATAAAAAGATTCATAGTGCTTAGGCACTATATTGGCATTGATCCATTTCAATTTATTTTCGATTTTTCTTCCCCAAACGACCATATTCAAAATTTAAACAGGTTGACGTTCTAATTCTTTTTTTTTTTATTAGTTACTACCTCTTACGAATTTTTTATCGACGGTAATCGACTAACCATCGTAGGACACTTTGAAGTAGAAGCTAATAACCTTTAGTAAATTTCACTCTTTAAATATCTGACGCTTTTACCGGTTCACCGCTTATATTTTTGGAAAGGATGAATGCCATATCATTAGTGTGGGTTATAAAGTCGTGTAAGTCTAGATAATTTGATAAAAGTAAAATCTTTTATATCTATTTTTATTTTTGGTTTGTAATTTATTTTCAATAATGTAAAGATGTTCGAGTAGCGGTATAATTTCATGGCAGATTGCAGCAATTTATTTGAATTTCTTGCAATATCGCTGCGCTTGACAAAAAGTACTATAACTATGTAACTACTATAGCAATCATAAACATAATGACTGTGCATTGATTGCATTGAAATTTTGTATATAGAATATTGGAATTTTATTTTGTAAAACAATTAGATAATTATGAATATATATGAGAAATTCGAAAAGTGAAAAAAACTCGGCATTTCTAACTTGTACTTGTCTTACCGAAAAATACGGAATCCGATTTAGAAATTGTAAATACTATCATGATCTTCATTAGATTCCTTATCAAAGGTAATATTTCGTTTTGCTTATTCACATACAAAAATATTTAGATATTAGCTCATATAACCAATAAAATTTTTGATGATTTCTCGAAAAAAAAAATTGATGTTTGACAATGGAATTTTACCAGAAATATCAGCAAAATGAGATATTTGGTATGGATTTTAGTATCGTTCAAATTAGAAAATAATATTACTGTGCGCTCCGGGAGCAAGCCGCCAATATTGGTCATTACGTAGTCAACGGTGTTCTGATGTGCAACCAAATTTGGTCGTTACGTAGCTGAAGGGTAAGGTATATAAAACACTACAATTTTATGATAAACTTAATATCCCCTTGATATTTAATAATAGTCTTGGGCACTCAATCGTGATATAACGACGCCGCTAACAAGGATTTTAAGTTATAGGTTAAACTACCTCCCCCGGTAGTTATGTAACTTGAATAGCGAACGATGGCGGAAGGTTAACGTAATACAACTTAAACACTAAGCTGCTAACCACTTAGGCATGTGCTAAAGCCTCAAGACGTATACATTATAATAGCAATTAAAATTCATGGGGCGATTGCCTCATTTTACGAGTTTCATATACTTATTTAATACCCCTTTTGGAGTGAAAGCCGCGCTTCGGCAGCTAAACACATATCTAGATTTTCATATGTACGGTTAATCTGTCGTATCTGTTATCCTACTTGTTGACAGAATTCTTAATACCACAAAACTCTTGCAGTGCCGTTGATGCTCTTATAATAACCCTAATAAAAAAACAAAAAGAGCATAGGCCTGTATTCGAGGCGGCTATTCGATGGTAATCCTTTTTGTAATTACTTTATCGATGAACGCGATTGAACGATAAACTAACTATAAAATATCTCGAATGCACTGAACTTCAGGGATATATTCGCCATTCAAATGCCGTGTAAATGGCGAATATATCCCTGAAGTTCAGTGCATTCGAGATTTTGGGGTAAAACTGGATCAAAAGCTGACTTTCGACCAACACATCAACAGTATTGTTAGCAAGGCGTTGAGGACTCTGGGTTTCGTTAATAGAATATGTAAACCATTCTCGAACATTAACGTCTTTAAAACGCTTTACTTTTCCTATTTTCGTAGCACCTTACAGTTCGCATCGCAGATTTGGAATCCGCAATATGGCGTATATAAAAATAGGGTGGAGGGCGTCCAAAGACGTTTTATTAGATACGTGGACTATCGTGAGCACTTGAAACTTAGATCTTACGAGAGCAGGCTTAACTATTTTAGTAAATGTTCACTGGAAAACCACCGCACAGCGGCTGATATAACAAAATTGATAGCCCTCATTTGGTAAAGAAACCGTCATTGTTTGTTTCGCCACGAAGGGTTCGCTCTCCTCGTACGTTCGAAATCCCTCGTGTGAGCACTAGTTACGCCCAAAACTCTGTTATTGTTATTGGCTTGGTGCCACATATTAATAGTCGATTCGAAGATATTGTTATTTTTTTATTGGACCAACCTAAATTCAGCGAGGCTGGCGTCTAAATTTAGCTCCTAAATTTAGCTCACTTTAGCGTCTTCCTAGACGCTAACAAATTTAGCGTCTAGGAAGTGAGTATATAATTCAATAAACATACAAATTGTTTCAAAACACTCAGAGCGAAAATGAGAATACCAAAGGGTATAATTTGAATACCTATATCCTATCCTACATATATCCCATCCCTATCTTTTCCTATCTTTGCAATAGTTCGATTGTAATTTAATTTAATTTAGTGCGATGCAACTTTTGATTTAAAGAAAATAATATAGGAAACAATTAATCGGCCATCGAAACACTGTATTAAGATAATTAGTCAAAATTAATGAAGCGCTGTTTGTTTCCCGAAAATAAAATAAATAAATAAATAAATAAAAAATGAATGAATAAATTTAAAAAATAAAAGCCGACCGCGCGACCTCGAGAGTGACCTTTACTCGCTCCCGCGCTTTGTTCGCGTCTCACCTATTCTAGAAATAGTTAAGCTGTTTTCAAACAACCAGTATAACTTAATTTTATATATATTAGCTTTACTCAGAGACTCGTGCAATATATTATTACAGTATATCTCCTATTTATTTAATAATTAGATGTCCTCTGATCTAATGCTTAAATTATAAAACCGCGATTGACAAAAAATATTTTCTTCATTGTTTCTGTTATATTGAGGTAGATATTGATATTCATTATTACATATTTTTACAAATAAAAAGGTCGATGATGATTTTAGACACATTATTATATGTAGACTATAACACAATCTCTGCACAAGTCCAGCTACGTAGAGTAATTTGAAAATATGCTTTCCGATGTCGTTTTCTGTCCTCATTTTTTAAATCATATTATCCATTCACATAACTCTGTAGTCGATTTCAATAAACAACAATTTATTAGCAAGAAGAAAAATCGGCTATCAAGCGGTCTGGCAGAACGCACACACGGCCCTAGATTCTTCTTGTTCTTTCTTAGTAGGGGTATTAGATGACGTCATTATATGATAACGACTTCAACCTTACTATGGGAAAAGCTTTCGCGTTTTCGTTGATTAGCTCAGTTGTTAAATATCAAAGGTTAATGTCTCGTAATTGAAAAGGAATATCCATTGTTTTAAAAACAATATCGAGAAATCGATTTGTGCATGTTTCATAACCTTGCGATCAATATTTCCCGAGTTATAGGTATGTAGTCATGGAAACGAAGCCACGTAGCGACAGTTATGAAAGACCGCAAATTAAACCGTCAATGTTGACTATGCTTTTAGAGCAGTTTAGAAATTATGTGTAAATGGTGTATTTTAATAAATAGGAAAAAAAAATACCAGTCGTATTGGTGAAACAGGTCTTAGATATATTGGGTATACTATTGTGGCTAATAGTTTAGTACTCGTAAATCTATATATTATGCCATGTTAACATAAAAAGCCACATATGAACAAATTAGATTAAAAGCAATGCCATTATACCTAATGTAATAACAGTGACACCATTGCTTTGGATCCCAACAGAATGTATGAGAGGCTGATTCTGTGAGTGTTGTGACTAGGTGTTGTGAGACTAATAGTGTAATACTCGTAAATCTGTATATTAGGCCATGTTTACATATAAAAGCCATGTATAAACAAATTATATTAAACGCAATGCCATTATACCTAATGTAATAACAGTTACACCATTGCTTTGGATCCCAATGGAATGTAATTTGGAAATGCCACGGGACCACATTTAAGGGCCATATTATTAATAACATAGGGCTTCATATTTGAGTCGTCATCAGTAATCCAGAAAAGAATTGTATATCGCACATCCTTCTTATACGTCCAAATGTAATGGCTACTCCAAAGAGTACACATATGTAAAATCGATAATAACGCCGCGATAAGTACACGGCTACATTCTATAAAATGTATAATTCTAATATAAGTCATGAGTCATTTGTCATGATGACATGCTACTGATTCACTTCCGCTACGGCCTAACAGAGACCTTCCTCAAACAGCGTTGGCACTGGTAAGCCAATAAAGCTCCGTCCTTTTCTGTATACCATTTTCGGGTGAGCTACTCTCTTTCCAGTAGGATGGTCGTTTGTTCGAAGTCGCTTAAGCAAACCTTTTCCCGAGAAAATCGCCTTGATCGAGCGAACATCAGGGCATTTCTATGGATACTTGACATTAGGTTAATATTTACCCCGTTTTTATAGGAAACATACGTTTTTAGAATCCTCCGGTCATTTGCCAGATTCGACGACAACGTTGCAAGTGCTGGAAACTAGAGCTGCCAACTACAATAGGCGAACGATATTTGATTATTCTGTCTCCCTGTGAGGTGTTTGTTCTGTCTCCCTGTCCAATATTTGATTATTCTGTGAGGTGAGCGTTTCTAGAAGACTTGGGAAGAAAACAATCCAATGTCTAGTTACGCCACTCACCCGTAAGAAGCCAACGCCTTACTGCCAGATAACCAGGTTAATGAACCAGCGGGCCTACACTCGCGCCTTTAAATCCAGTTGCAACCAGATTACTCTGGTCTCCCGATTGGTGACCGGCTCGAGGTCGCTAGCGCGGTTCTCTCCCTTACGTAGGGTGATTCGATGTTTACCGAATCTATCGCGGACCACGGAATCCTTTGCCCGACTGTTTACACGGCATCGGGTTACCGATTGGTCGTTTTAAGAGCAATTTTCTGTAAGGTTAACAACTACCTTCGCTCTATAGGAAACAAATCCGTTTCCAGACTGCCCGGCCATCAGTCGGAAAGCACAATCGATTGGCTGACGCCTCACTATGCGCAAACCGCCTAGGAATTCCCGACACTAGCCCGCAGGCCAGAGTCCTAGCCGGTATCGAACTTCTGCGTGGAGGCTGCCGGGTGGGTGTTGCCCGTGAGTTTGCCCGACCCAAACACATTGGTCTTATTGGCCTAACTGCAACAGGACCCATTAGCTCCCTGCAAGTGCAAGTGCTGGCAGTGATATACGCGCAGAGCCAGCCCAAGGATTTTTTTTCCAGCGCACTGCAGATACACTTCTGCTGTTACATGTAGGATTCAGCCAGAGTTCGTCGAGGCCTTCTGGTATATCGTCTCTTAGAAGAGGCTACCGGATGGGAACTGATACATTTCGGCCGACGAACAAGACAACTGGCCATCGTAGCCAAAGCTGCAGCCTAAACAATACAAGCGTTATATGTACATTTAAGTATTTTGTTTATGCCAAAATATGTCCTGTGGTAAAGGCATTTTGCTATAAAATATCCGGTATAGACGCAGTCTGTAAAGCGATTACCTCTTTTTACCCTTATATGTGTTGAATTTTCTTATAAACTACGACAGTTTGGTCAGTAAAGCGCCAAGTGAAAAGTTAGCAAACGCGAGCGGCCGCGAACAGCGAAATCGCGTTATCGATGCAATGCGTCTTGCGATTCAACCACCCGGGTGCGGCGCCCCATCGCCTAGATACTTTCATCGAGCCGTTGGCAAGTTGGAGTCACTTCGCAAAGTATAAGCGAAGTGAGCGGAATTGTGGCCTGTACTTGCTTTTATTTTTTTTCTTACCGCAATTCCAAAACACGTACTTTGGTTGAAAATATCGCTTGTAACTGTGTCGGAATGCACAGTAAAGAGATTGTAGTGAATACTTTCTGAATATAATACTTTCTGACTGAATACTTTCTGAATATACTTTCTGAATGTATCACAAATAATTTAATTCATAAAAATAATCGGGTGCGATACCAACCTATTATAGGCGCTACGAACAAAATCGTCGCGGCCAATGTGCTTGTTGACCGTACCACAAGACGTTGGCTTTTTGCCGTGCCATGTACCCTCTGACCCTCTATATATCCTTCTAGCCGTGTTCGGCCATAGCGACTGCATTGTAGATGCTAGTGACTTCTTTAGTCTTCTCAGAGTCCATTGTTCGGAAGCAGTCAAGTGCGCAGGCTATATTATAGTGCACAGGTGGGCGCGCGACCACGGGTGCACTCTCTCTTCCTCCCTCTTCTGAACCCGATGGAACGGAGACCGTTACGACCAGAGAAAAGTTTGGATGCAGATAAAATAAAATAAATTAATTAATCGCCAACACAGCAATGGCTGTCATTGTTAAATTTGTACTCAATATTGCAGAGCTATTTTTTTCGAATTTAGTTCGTTTTTCCACACTGTCATTTATGAAATTGGTAGTTATGGCTTGTGGTGATGTTTGAGGTTTTTCTGGAGCTATTGTAGAGATGACCGGTGACTTATTGGTAGTTGTTGTAGTAGGCGGTGATGTAGAAGATGCATTATTGTATTTATCCTGGTTTTCTGATGATCTCGTGTTGTTGCTCATGGGGCTGTGTTGAATACAGCATATAGTCTCTTGTTCCGACATTATACAAAATTGTGATATTATTATCATTATACAAAATTCCCTTTTGGCAAATCCCCGTCAGTTTTTGGACAATTTTCCGGCGGGAGACATACTCCTAAAACGCCATTTATTTCACATGACTCTTCGCGGCAGTGTAAATGCCAGGTCCCTTGGCACTTCCGCAAGGGCTCTTTCCAATACTGGTAACGGCGATTATGTTGAAGAGGCATTGGTTGTCAGCTATCGTCAATTGCAGAGGTCCACCACTATCGCCTCCACAAGAGTCTCGTCCTCCTTCTAAGCTGCCAGCGCACAATTGATCGTCCGTTGTACCTTGCGGAAACCTCCTTCTGAGAGTCTTTGCATATAGTCTTCGACAGGTCGGCTGGTGAATCAAATCCACCACCACCTTCAGTAAGTCGTCCGATGTATCTTCAGCAAAGTCGATCTGCCCCCAGCCAGTAACGACAGCTCGCTTGTTTTCGATGGTCGACTTTGTCCATAGACACGCTGGTCGAATATTTAAAGTGAACAGCTCAGACCGATAAGATCCTTCGGGACGCGTCCCGTGTTAAGCGCCAGTGAAACCAGACTGTAGAGTTGCACTATAGTCACTAAATGTATTATTTAATTATTATTTAGAGGTGGGAAAATTTTAAAATATGTTGACACTTAGAATTTAAATTTCGAATTTCTGACCCTCTATGCTACTGATGATAGGATACCGCTGGATACCCACTGAGCCGACCTTTCCGAAACTACATTGTTCCATATTTCAGGTTGGCTTTTGCTCGCGTGTTAGCTGATATTCTCAATTTTATTTTATTTTACCATAAATAAAATTTCACTTTATAGAATGGAATAAATGAATGTTTAATTTATATGTTTTTACTATAAAACTTGAAACCTTTATTTCGGGACCATCTTGCGGTGTCGACTACAACGGGCGAGCCCGTCACCACAGGACGTTTTAACGATTAGTCGTTCTGTCGCCCTGCAGTGAACGTAGAAGACTTTGGACAGTACAATCCTACGTCCAGCTACGTCACAACCCGTGAGAGTCCAACGCCTTACCGCGAGTGAGCCAGGACAAGCATATTCTAGCTTGTTTTGGTCCAATATTTCGGTACCAAAACAAGCATGTCGATCTGAGTATCGAAAGAGATTTATAAATTCTGCTGACCTGAAAATTATCGGAGTCAGTTGAGCTCCACTCGGCCGTTACCATCCTCTTGGGGCGTTTTTAACTATTCGATGATTGAAATGACACTTAATTTATTCCGCCGGATTTCAGTTTCTGGGTTATTCAATTGTTTGGAATTTATTATCTGTTTGGTAGAATAGTAGCTCAGAGTCCAAACACGATGACATGCATAAAATGGTAGGATTTTTGTGACTCTCCCTATTTTAGGGTTAAATAAAAATGTAAAAAAAGGTCTAGAAATATTAGCGCCTAAAACATTATGTATACTGAATTTAGGCTCTAATCAGCCAGATAACATACTGGAATCTATCCATCTATCCAAATAACGGACAGGCAGGCAGATATCAATATTTTATAAACCACTTTTTTTGGGGTCGCATTGAAATTTCGAAATCTAAATTGTGCATTATCACAAAAAAACTATTACCAACTTGGTGAAAAAATTAATATTTTTTTTTGTATTTAATTATATGACATTTTATATAACAGAAATAACTTTATTGTGCTCCATACAATACTAAATAAATGTACACCAGACTTAGTATCGCGTAACAGGTTTCACAATAACTCGCCAGTCAGTGCATCGCGTCCCTGCTTATATGCATATATAAAGTTTTGTTCGCTAAGATTTAGCGATAATCAGGAGTAAAATTATATGGGAAATCAAATAACTTAGTCGCAGAAATCGTCAAAAAATACGATATATTTTTTTGTTTAAAAGTACGCAGTATATAAAATGACAATGGATTCTGAGCAAGGCTTTGACGAGTTCAAGGGGTCTCGGCCAACCACACACATAGGGACGACAAGGAAAATGATGGAAGTGAGTCGCTATGGCGCTCGACGCATAGAAGGGATCTCGTTAAGCAGTACGCGTGTTTTCGAAAATCTCTATTCTTCACAAGTGATTGTTTGCACTTCGAATAAATGGCTTAAAATGTCGATGAAATACATTTATGTGTCGGATTAGGCTACTATTAATTTAGAAAATTTTGTTGCATTCCGCACAAGAACGCTTTATTTCGAAATGAACTGAGTTTCTGTGTTTCCTTATGTCTACTCGCATTGCACAACTTCGATTGCATTTGTCGCATGCGAAAGGATTTGCATTTAATTTCATGTGAACAGAACTGATACGACTAGTTAATTCTCATTCCGAAAAGAAAGAGCCTTTAAATTCCTTACATTTGATTTCCTTTACTTTACGATGGACTCTATCGATGTGTCGTTTGAAATCGTTGTGATTTGGAAACTCTAAGTTACCTAAATTACACGTAAATATATTCAACTGCCGGTCAGTGAAATTAATATGCCTAGATAAAGTAAGGCGGCTGCAAAAGACTTTTTGACACTGCCGACACGCATATTTTATTTAGTCTGCGATGGATCGATTTTACGTGTACTTTTAAATATCCAAACTGTGTAAATGCTTTGTCGCTCTCTTCACATTTATATTATTCAATTTCCCGTGTACACCATAAATATGTTGTTGCCATCTTTTTGAACTAATTTATTTTAATCTTTTTATTTTTACCTAAATATAAGATTTTTAAATATAATACATTTGTTATATTAGTACCTACACAATTTCGTTACACAGATGGCTTTCATTTTAATTACAAAACGTTACAATTTCGCTCGACAAATGGCGTTCATTTTAATAGTTTTTTGAAAACACCATCTTAATTTACAAATTATATACAAACACCTTCCTTGTTTTCTGCTCTTTCTAATGGTGAAAACCGCTTTAAAATCCGTTAAGTGGCTTAAAAGAAGAAAGCGGATAAACAGACATTAATAAATCTCGACTTCATTTTATACTATGTAATGAAGGGAATAACAATCAATGTCAATTTTTTTTTTGTCAATTCCATTTTTTTATCTAGTATCTGTAAAAAATATATTTTATCAAGTATTTGAGGGACAAAAATATTGTCTGTAAACAAAATATATTTGGTTTTAAAAAACACATTTTACTTATATACTACCACAGAAAACAATAATTTAATAATAAAATAATCTTAGGAATACGTGTGTTTCTATTAAAAAATACTTTATACCCTTATTATACGTTCGGAAAAAACAAAAACATTGAAAAGTCATTGCCCTTGATTAGTATTTCTCATCACTTTGCAATCGCGCTAGCAAAAGGTTGGTTTTGTTATTCGCATATGCAAACAGTTTAATAATATTCATGTAATGTTTCTACTACATATATAATTGTTTAGTCCTTAGCAGACTTGAATATAACTCGGTCATCTGGTGTACAAGTGAAAACAAATACCTACATTCAGATGGTAGAGCGTATTCAATGAAATTTTTTAAGATATATATATTACAGAGAATACTATATTTATCCATACTTATTTCCGTCCGATTTTGTGCTAGGAATCGTACGTTACAACACTCTTGAAACGCGTCGATATATTTCCCTAATTATATTTGCATATAAATTAATTCAAGGAACTATTGATTTGCCAGAGATACTATGTAAGTTTGAATTGTACGTACCGGTAAATTACACAGCGAGGAGATCGTATCTATTGTTTAATGTGCCGTACCATCATACAAATCTTTTTGTAGACAGGCCAGTGGGAAGGGTTATAGCTTAATTCCTTAGCCACAGAAATAGACATTTTTTGTATATCCCTTTGGCAGCTAAAAAGGCAACTCCCTGCTATCTCATGTTTATCATAATCTGTATTATATTTAGTTTTATATTTTTATGTTTTTTTCTTGTTATGTAAGTCATTTATTTTTAGACTTACACTATAGATTTAATATTCAAGTGCGAATTGGATTCGTATGTAATAAATAAATCACAGTTCCTACGCAGCATCAACCTGAGGAAAGATTACTGTCCAGCGTCACCGCCTGCACTTTGATCGTACTTTCCAGTTACATATTTTTTCTCTCCTTATTTAAGGGCAGGTTTTGACCAATGTATTGGAAATCGATTTGTGCTTCGATGGCATTAGCATCTCATTTATACAAAAAAAAGACATCGATCGTTTTCCCCGTAACCGTTTAGGTATTATGTTGTAGAACATCCTACTACTATTATAAACGCTAAAGTTTGTACGAATGTATGTATGGATGTTTGTTACTCTTTCACGCAAAAACTACTGAATGGGTTTTGATGAAACTTTACAATAATACAGCTTACTACACATCAGAATAAAACATAGGCTATAATTTATAAAGATATATAGTTTTCTATCATCATTATAAAAAAATTCCATCACCACGCGGGTGAAAACGCGGGGCGCAGCTAGTTAATACTAAATATGTGCTTTATGCTATGGTGCGAAATTATTCTAAAGAGTCTTTGAATGTATAGATGAGAAGGATAGAATACGAAGACGTTAGAAATACTCTCTAGGTAGAGTGTCACGAAAATACGCGCTTAACATTGGATTTCCCTCTCTTGGAAAGTAGATACCGGATGGCGGTCGTCCGACTCCGTAGGAAAGAATGTATACATATGCCAAATTAATTAATAGTAAACAAAAACCTTTTAATTAACATTTTTTTATTAAAATGCTCTGACAAGAAGAAAATATGTTTTGTATAAATCAAACCCAAATTATTTTTAAATTACACATTTTTTTATAAAGTAAAATCTTGTCCCGAGATTTTCTTCTATCCTTTTCTGTTTTTAATTTCTTTCTATGCAAAGTTTCGTGTCTGTGCTGTTGACCGTTGCGTTGTACCTTTATCGGAGGCCAACCCTGGGAGCGGCAGCTGTGTCACGGTGAAACTTGGCTATGGTAATTGAACGGGCTATTGTAATTGAACGCGTATACAAAATTTTGTGTCTATGCTGATTATCGTTGAGGAGCCCCTCGTCAGGAACCAACCCTGGATGCAACAGCCATGAACCCCGGATGCAACAGGTAAAACGTGCTGTCAAAAACACTTGCTGTCATTCAACGCGTGTCAAAAAGTTCGTGGGTTGACAGTTGACAGTTGAGGAGTCCCTCATTGGAAGCCAACCCTAGGTACAGCAGCGCTGTCACGGTAAAACTTAGAACGGCCTATCATATTTGAATGCGTATACGAAATTTCGTGTCAATACTGTTGACCGTAGAGGAATACTCTCATTGTAAGCCTACCCTGGATGCAGAAGCCCGTCATGATGAAACTTAGAACTGGCTATCATAATTTAATGCGTATACCTAAATTTCGTGTCCGTGCTGTTGATCTTTGAGGAGTACCCTCATCGGGAGCCAATCCTGGGTGTATATTGAGGTCATGCTTACCATAAAAATGCATTGTCATCGGAACTGAACCAACTCGTAAAATTTCAACTACATAGGATAAGAGGAAGAAGTTCTAATTCAGCTTGCTATATTTGACCTAAACAAACATTCAAGGTAAATAAAAGCTTGTAATAGTATTGACGATGCGGGCGCAAGCAATGCGTTTCTTTAAAATGAGATTTAGGATTTATAGTGTCATCTAGGCATTCAGATATTTCAACATAATGTTTAAAAATAATAATAGAATGTTTAAAATATAATAGAATATACAATTAAGATAATTTATTTCGGAGAATCCGAAACCATGCTCATAGTTCTAGTACAAGGCCTCTAAGGGCCTTCGAGGTTCTATAAACCTCGTCAGAAGATACAACGCATTTTGAATGCTTATTACCTATGTTATTACTAGGCTAGGCTATCATATAAATAAGCGATGTTCAAAATTTTATATATATATATATATATATATATATATATATATATATATATATATATATATATATATATATATATATATATATATATATATATATATATATATATATATATATATATATATATATATATATATATATATATATATATATATATATATATATTAATATATAAATATATATATATATATATATAGATATATATATATATATATACATATATATATATATATATATATATATATATATATATATATATATATATATATATATATATATATATATATATATATATATATATATATATATATATATATATATATATATATATATATATATATATATATATATATATATATATATATATATATATATATATATATATATATATATATATATATATATATATATATATATATATATATATATATATATATATATATATATATATATATTTATATATATACATATATATATATATATATATATATATATATATATATATATATATATATATATATATATATATATATATATATATATATATATATATATATATATATATATATATATATATATATATATATATATATATATATATATATATATATATATATATAGATCCCATTAAACCTACAGTGTACCGTCGAAAGTGGTACTCATCCAAGAATACATCTCGTTTAAACAATAAGCATTTCCCAGTCCAGTCCGGGAAAACCTTCCAGCTATGTAAGTGGCTTTTATTATTTTTATTTTTTCATCAAAGTGTCATCCTTTAAACGAATTCTTTAAAAAAAGATTTTACAAAAAACCAATCAAATATTAACAATATTATACAATTTTATCTTATGTTTTGAACTCTTGTAAATATCATATAGCCTTAAGTATAAACTTCTCGACCAGAAATTACGATTTATATCTTATTTCATGGGAACGAGCAAATGAAGTATTTTATTTTTATTTTCATTTAATAGCTGGCTGATAGCGAGCCCAGCAATCGTATATCGTCCTTTTAAAGAGTGGATATATTCGAATTTCAAATCGAATTTTCGAAATGTCATTCCGCATTTAAGAGACGATTGATTGTGATTTTTTTCATTGTTTTTTGCTTAAATTTGTCTTTAATAAAGACATTTTATTTTGGTTTGCAAAAGGATACGCTTTGTTTTTGAGATGTGGATGAAGGGTGATCGTTCGCTAGCGATAAAGGGATCCCATTAAACCTACAGTGTACCGTCGAAAGTGGTACTCATCCAAGAATACATCTCGTTTAAACAATAAGCATTTCCCAGTCCAGTCCGGGAAAACCTTCCAGCTATGTAAGTGGCTTTTATTATTTTTATTTTTTCATCAAAGTGTCATCCTTTAAACGAATTCTATATATATATATATATATATATATATATATATATATATATATATATATATATATATATATATATATATATAATGTTATATTTTATATAAATATTATTATTTGTGTCTATTTTGTAACTCAGTAGATTACGTCAAAAAATAAATGAAAATGAAAACACGTCTCGCACTAAGGCGGCCGCGACGCGCAAGGTAATAACCCACATTTTACGTATTCAAATCCATCATTCGGGGAATTTGGTACGCTACCGCGGGGGGCGACAGGGTGTTAAACCAACCGCCCCTCCGGATCAGGATAAAATCCTAACTACAGTCTATAAAAATCAGCGAAATCGGGTAGCGGGGAACTCTAGGAGGGTTGCTTTTACGATATCATTTTGAACACCAAGCCTTTTCAGGTAAAATATAGTGAGCAATAATTTTTCGACGATACTACCATGTAACATACAAAATTATTATTTACTCGGTGCTTCACCTTCTGAAAGACTTTGCTCTCAAGTAAACAAAAAAATATAAAGTCACGGAATCGAAGTTCTGCTGAAGCGGGCGCTGGTGACTGGGCGCAGCATCGATTAATAGTTAATTATCTTTAAAAATAGTTAATTATCGAGGCCGTGACCAAAGTGAATGTCGCCTTGCACCGTGTAATAGGCAGGTAAATCGGATTCTGCTAACGTTATTGTTTTGATTGATTTTCGAGCGATACGTGCCGCTATACTGACACAAGGTTTACATTAATAATTCTACTTTTTAATACATTTTTTTTTGAGTGGAGTTCTCTTGTCTGTTGATCATTTAATGTAGCTAATTGGATCACTGCATTGTCGAGCTGTTTTTTGGTATTAATAATCCGTCGCGAGCCATCTGGTAAAGAAATGTGAATCGCCCCATTCTGTGACCAGGTGTTGTGAATTTCGAAGTGCTGACGTGCTTCAGTGAGTATTTTCTGGCCCAGCGGAGTCGGTGATTCAGATATCATTGTCTTTGAACCCTTCAGCGATTTTTTGGACGTCCAGATTTTATTCCGAATTCGACCACGCATGATCTTCACAAGAATTGACCTCGGCTTGTCTTTTTTTGGTTTACCAAGCCGGTAAGCCTGATCTATGTTATATTCGGTGAAATTTGTAAGTTTTAGTTGATTCTTAAAACTTTAAAATTTAAAACCATAGTAGTCTGCTGATAGCGTCTCGATAATGACAGGAGCGCTATCGGCTTTTACGATTTCAACCTCTTTAAGCCTCCGTTCGAATTCTACCATTTGGCTTGAGAAAGAAGACGACAGGCTCGCTGCGAGTGTCGTTATGGGCTCAGAATTTTACGTAGAATTGTATTTGTATGTCTAGCAAGGCACTGCAGTGATTGATCTTCACCTCGATTGCTTTTCAGCGACCATTGCCAGCTGTCAAATTCAAATCGAATTTACACTTTTGGTTTACCTTATCTCTAATATGCTGCATATACTTGAGTAACTTAGACGATATAAGATGAAGAATCGATTCTAGGCAAGGTGTTCTTGGGTCACACGGTGAGATAACATCTATTCCCTCGTTAATGTAAATTTAAAACAGATATCAAAATTTGCACACACCTCCTTATCCGTGAAAACTGTGTTTCTAGATCTAGCGAGCAGACAAAAGCACTTGCGTTTGTTTCAGCTGTAGGTGTCAAGTTTGATTTCGGCCGTCAGGTTTGATGTCTTTTTGCCGATAGCCGCATAAAAACCCACTTCACTTCAGTTCTAACGGAGAATTCCTCGAAACATTCACTATCGGGGTCGGATGTGTTATATTTATGGGAGCTGGAGAGGATAGAAAAAAAATCATAGAAATTAGTAACATTTGAGGCGAATGATAATTTATGGAATTTAGGAAGGTTAGTAAAAATTCGTAGGGAATTAGTGACACTTGACGCGACCGCTCTAGATGGCGTCCGAGATCTGTGTGTATTTTTTATGTAATTAAGGCGCTTGGAATATATTATATTACCCGTCTTTCCTTTACAAGAGTAAGTGCTAAGTTTTCTTTTTCAAAATCTGTATTTTGTTTTTTTTCACCTGTAAAAAAACTCAATATAAGGTTGCATATTTTTTATTGATTTTTTGTTTTTAACATTTGTTGAAAAATCTCCTCAGTATGTATTTTTTGTAATTTTAACGTGTCTTTCGTCAAGAATATATCTGCCAACGTTTAAGTTATAGGGGAAGAAATCGTTTTGTTGATAACACTGTTCAAACATTTTAATCAAACGCGGTGTGGCTGTTCGCACTTTTGAGAGCTCTAACGTAGTTTTGGCAATCTAAGCTTACAAAATAAATATACATATTTATAAAACTGTAATATACTACTCCTGTTTTTTTGCTTCTTAGGCCAAATTTAGTTCTTTGGACTAAACCAATGTGTCCTGATACTTTCCAACATTTCTATGACCCATGTAATGCTGATGTTAACTGTATATATAAACAGACATGTTTACATGCTCCACTGCATAATTTTAGTCACGACTAAAAAGTTTTAAATTAATATCTGTCGTCAATATTTATGTTCGTTAAGTTGTTTAAATAACGTTGTCTGAAAAACCCATTTTGCCCAGGACACAGTAACTCCTAAAACGACATAATAAATGTCTTTGCGATTGCATCGCTGCGTCCAAAGTTTTTGGCTTGTACATTTATATAGACTAGTTACCAATAATGTATTCAGCAACTTCACCGCCAAACGCTTGTAATCTTTTTTTAGTGCAGAGCGCCCGGTTTGAATTAATGCACCGTTTAAATAACAAGGCATCCGTATGTAAGCAAGTCAGGCGCCTCTCCTCTGGGCGGTCCGTTAGTCTAAGTGAATATTTAACTTGACCTGGGGACGGTTAGCTCGATTTTAAGTTGCGCAACTTTAAGTACCAACCTAAAAGGGCTCATGTTTATTCATTACTTCAATGAAAGCGGCGGAAAATTGTTTGAATTTATTTCTGTTTCTGGCCGTGCCGAGAACACAACGGAAGAAGTTCAATCACTCGAATGTCATATTTGAGTCACTGAAGGCAAATTTCGGCTTCGTTCACTAGACATTAAAAACATTGGCATAATTAGTCCTGGATATTTTTAACCATTTATTTTGTACACAAAACGAAAGAAGATATTGTTGTTTTTGGCCTGAATAACAAGGCAATAGAGGGGCCAAATAAGTAACATAATATCAAGAAACTTTCTAATAAAGTTATTTTATAATTTTCGTCATTTTTCTAATTCCTAATTAAACCTAATTTTCTACTCGGATTGATGTCCGGGACAGAACCGCAATATATTGTCTCAATGTTCAATATTGTTAAATCAATAAATATGGTTTTTATAGAATTATCTGGCTAACAGACATGGAATTTAAAACAAAGGTGTATAGGTACGGTAGAAAGGGCATCAGAATATGCCAAAAAATATGTCGCATCAGACGGGCGTAACGTAATAACTTTAGTGTAAAAAGGTAACCCTCGTGAAATCACGATTGTAAACTATGAGATTTTTGCACTGTATACGTGATGCCATAAAAACTCTAAAACTTCTGCGGTTATTCTATATGAAATTGAAAGAGAACGAACTCTTTCCGGTGGAACTAGACGAAAGATTGGACCGAGGTTTCGGTAAAATAATATTTGCTGTATTCACGGAGACATAATAAGAGTGCGACTGAACCTTCGAAATAAAGGTTACAAACTTTTCAACATGTTGAACCCTCTAATTAGGAAGCTTACATCGCCGGTCCTTGACAACGGGGACGTTAAGCAGGACACAATGACTTATATGCGAACAGACGATTTTCAAAAGTCGCGCCAAAATATTCATCGCTACGATCTGTACCATCTGGCGCCGCGGCGTAGAAATTGAATTACCCGCCACAATGCCCAATGAACTCAGAATTTCGACACGCAGTTCATTCGAGCAGTACAATTGCAAGCAATTACGTTTATTATTATAAAAAGTAGCCGACATTGTTAAAAAATGCTATCATTTAAAGAATGATAATCATAACAACGATTAGTTAGCTCTGTCTGCCTTAAAGAATATTTTTAAAACGTCGCTATACATCGTCCTACGTCGTCCTACACCTACCAAATTTATATTAAAAACTATTTGATTTCTTTGAGATATTTTTCAATTTTATAAATAATGAACATATGTTATGTGGTTTTTCAATTGCGTATTAAAGAAAATTATTGTAGGTATATTAGGTTACCTTGGTTCATATTTGCCTATTTTTATATTTTTCTGTACTCTATTTGTTAACTGAACTGTTCTGTATCTGTCTGTAATGCAAATAATAAACAATCAGCCTTATTACGTATCGTTTCTAGATCTAGCTATTCAAAATCGTGTTTCGTTATCATCTATGTTTCAAAATTCGTATGACAAGGTCAATTTACCGACAAGAACTGTCAAAATATAGCAGTCCCAAAACCAGGTCTAGTAAAGCGAACCTGCGTCCAGTGGATTGAATCGCTACCTAATAAAAGGTACCTCATTGGTTGAAGCGGAACATTTTCCAAAGAGGAAACCCTCAGATTTTGGGAGCGAAGTGCACTGAACGCAGACATGATTTTAACAACCTGTCATCGCATCGCTGTCGGTCTATTAACATAGTCTTTTTTTCTTAATATTAGTTCACGTCAATCATGTTGATGAATTTGGGTGATTTAATCAAATACCTTTAAATAAAATCAGATTAGGAAGAGGCACATTTACAAACAGAGTTAGCATCCTATCAAATACATCCGAGTTTTCTTCCGAAAAGAGAAAACGTAACTAAACATCTCGTTAATT
>OX155980.1:16819051-17046551 GCA_944548615.1 Micropterix aruncella
CCCAATTATGCCACTTCAGCCACTTCAGCCACCCATTGCCCCCCCCCCCCCCCCTCTTCCATCTCCCAACTGACCCCTCACCCCCTTCCCAACTACCAACCCCTCCCGCCCCACCCTCCCTCCTCTTCCCCCAACCCTCTCTTACGCCCCTCCCCCTTTAACTCCCCCCCCTCCCCTTTAATTGTTTTAAGTTGTTTGCTAATGGATTTTTATCTATGATAGTTTAATTGTAAATATTGTCCATTTTACTGTAGATTATTTCTAAAAATAAATTTGACGTGGCGTACGAGGGTAAAAATCGTCCGTTTAACCCATTCCAGCCTACTGGGTATTTAAATACCCAAAAAAGTGTTGACACCTAAAAAAATCTAGCGTGGAATAGGTGAGAGATATTGCTGCATTTTGTTTGGTTTTTGTAAAGACACAGAATGGGCCTAAAAAATAAATAATAGAACAGTATAATTTTCAGCGGTTTACCTTTGTTATTTTACAGGTAAAAGTCGAGCTTTTTTTTGTGTCTGGAAATGCTTAGGAAAAGTGCTGCCAAATATAGGGAATGGGAAAAACTAAAAACGCTCACCCATACCAAATAGCTTTAGGTGTCCTCTATGTAATTAAGAAAACCAAAAGCGATATGTCAATACACCTGGCTATCAAACCAGGTCTAATGAAAATGGTACTTTAAATACACAACAGTCCATGGTGTATACCAAAAATATCTATTTTTTGCAATATGGCAAACGATCTTTTGGAGGGAATAAAAGCTCATTTAAATCTGAATTGTTGTTATTTTCTTGAGGAAACTTAAAGAGATATGTTATTTAGCCTTAGCAATCTTCATATTATCTGATGCAACACCGTTGTGATAATCCAGGAAGCAAGGAGTGGGTTGCAAGTTAGCCTGGCCCTTCAAGCAACCATATTCAGTTTTTGTCACCGCATTGCGTACAACGCGACGTGGGATTGAGTTTTCCGATAAATGATCGATACGATCGTAACGCATTACCAGTTGTGCCCCGGAAGTTGACGTTCTATCCGGATGATGATAATTGTTGTTCTACCCGGATGATGACAAT
Organism: Micropterix aruncella; assembly: GCA_944548615.1. Classification (NCBI taxonomy): domain Eukaryota; kingdom Metazoa; phylum Arthropoda; class Insecta; order Lepidoptera; family Micropterigidae; genus Micropterix; species Micropterix aruncella. The sequence continues at coordinate 16,820,128 of OX155980.1, forward strand.
AACCATGTGTTTGCGGCAAGTGTGGTAACCGGTTATATACGACACGCCCAAACATGTTTTCATTTCTCTAATTGATGCATTGAATAATAGACAATTGTTGGCCGCAGCATATTGGTTGGTGTAAGTGACCAACAGGTTCAACGCGTCCTCGTCGATGAATATTTCCCAAAGCTGCACAGGATTCATGGCACCAATCTGTTGATACAACGCTTTGTATAACGTGGCCGTATCATCGAATGGAATCTTATCGAATTGATAATTTTGCAACCGAGACCATTTTGGTTTTATTACTTCATCGATTATGGATCGCTTCGGTGCCTTCCTTGATTTCAGTGTTGATTTACGGCCACGACCACTAGATGTTGAAGCCACTGACGTACCATCTTGTTCTTGTTCAAGGTTGGGTTCATTTACGACATCTGCATCATCATCACCACAGCCATGTGTTCGTTCGTATCATCGTAATTACATTCGATTTCGAATTGTCCGGCAATCTCCCGAGGCATCTCCAGTTCATCGTGCAACAATTGAAAATTGTCATCTAATTCTTCATTGTCACTAACAGAATCTACCGCATCGGGTAGTGTAATGACGATATTAATGGCGTATGCGTATTGGCCAAAGTTATATTCTACATCACAATCTCCATCAGACCAATTATCCATAATAGCTTGCAGCTCGGTAGCAGTAAGAACTTTCTTTCGACTAATCATTCTGAATCTTTACGAATCAACGCTGTCAGGTTGTTCTTTATACAAATAATAACCTTAAAATGCACACGGTATTTGTTAAAAGACATATCAAAGTGAAAGCAGTTACTATTTCTTATTCTTCTTTATTATTATATGGCAATCCACCTAAGTGTAAGTGATTTATGCCAGTCGTCAAAACTAACACACCAAAGCCTGTCGGGTATTTAAATACCCATGTCATATATCAGGTGTGTTGACAGGTAAACGAAAAATTTTTTTTGCAGTCAACTTCTATGGTCCCCTGGACACACATATCAAAATTTCATCAAAATCGTACGAGCCGATCTATGGGCAGGCTTTAATGGGTTAAGTATTTACTTCACGCGAGGTTCGTAAGGTTAAAAAACATGAAAATTAGTTAATATTTACTTACCCCTAAAAATTGTAACGTGGTTTTATAAGCAATAATGGTAATGTGAGTACAAGCATCTCAGCCGCTAGTACTCCAGCGGCGCGTTGAGAACTAAAATGTTTCTAAGAGACCCACATCACTTGTTAAGGGTTAAATCAAATATATAGGCCTACAAGTAACTGCGAAGCTCGTCAACGCAGTGATGATATTTAGTTTGCGCTTTGGTCTCGTGTGCGAGGTGTACTGATTGAAGCCTACGTCGAGTGAAAGCTTTAACCTTTGCAATTGCGGTGAAGCACTAGGGTGGGTGCGTATTAGTTCGCTTGTAATTAAGGTATTTGTCTATTTACCCAAGTATCACGAGCACACCTGTGGATTCGTAACAAACAATACCCGGCCAACGTTGAACGAGTAGAAGCATGACTATCTAATAATAGCCTAGCCTGGCTGGGGGCATTACTCGTGTTCAATTAACTGATAAAATGAAAGTAGCTCTTTGTGCCAACTGAATTGGTATTCAGGTTAACCTGTTGAGCTGCATATCAGCCATCTTAAGTTTATAGGTTAGCAAACTGTTTCACAACCTTGTTATAAGAAGGAAAAAGCACATTGAAGAGTGGGGATATACAATGGATCAAGAGATGTTTTTTTTGTTTTATTTATTTATTTTTTTATTTTATTTATTTTCTTTTATTCAGGAAAATAACAGTGTATAAACGTAAGTAGCCAAACAAGATAGATATACAAATTACACCAGAGACAATTTTCCACTAAATGTTAACATCAAGATTATCTAAATGATAAGAGACAGACAAAAACGTGAAAAGAAAGAGGATAGGAAGGGAGGGACCAGGAAGGGAAGGAGGAACATAGGAAAAAAAATAAATACATTATGTTGATGGGTGTCCACGTATTTAACAAATTTACCAGTACGATAATTGAACTTGAGACAGGTACGTTGGTATGAATAAGTACAAGTGCAAACAGTAGATAATAAGTAATAAATTTTAAATAATAATTATTATTAAATTTTAAATATTAAGTGTTAAATATCGCCCTCTTTAACAAATTTCTGAATCCAATGTTCGATTCAGCGAAGATATCTATTGGTGCGTATCGATCATCGTAAACCCTATACACACGGTTTAAGAAAGAGTTTTACGGTAGCTGTTATTGCAACGGCTAATGTGAAACAATGAGGACTGTCTTGTCGGTCTTGATGGGGTCCGGAAATGTATTAGTTGGACCAAGTTTATGCAGTTTAATTTGTTGTTTAAGATTTTATGTAGGAAGACTAGATCATGGTACATCCTTCGATCAGCCAAAGAAGTTGTACGAGTGGTGAACGTTGATGCCGTAAGAATTGTCAAGTGTGAAGTAAAATCTATATTTTAAGTATTTCAAGAATTTAGTCTGGATGCGCTCGATTCTGTTATTATGGATGGCATATGAGGGGTTCCACACTTGCGAGCAGTATTCAAGATGCGGGCAGACGTAGGCATAGTAAAGCGTTTTAATAGTGTGTATATTAAAAAGTGATTTAAAAGTCCTTAGAATGAAACCCAACATTCCAAATGCTTTATTCGTTATTGTGTCGATATGATCAATAAACTGCAGTTTGTCGTCCAATAGAATACCTAGGTCTTTGGTTACGGATTTAGAATGGATGTCAATATTAAAGAGTTGGTATTGGTGTTTAATCATATCTCTTTTCCTGGTAAATCGAACCAAGTGGCATTTGTGTACGTTGAGCTGTAGGTGGTTCAGTTTGCAATAGGTAGAAAAGCGATTGAGGTCTTCTTGGAAGTTTAAACAATCGTGTATCGAGCTAATGCGCATAAAGGCTTTCATATCGTCCGCGAATAGAAGGATTTTAGAATGCTTAAAACATTCGTCAATATCATTTATATATAATATTTATAATAAGGCCCAAGAATACTACCTTGCGGTACACCAGAGGTTACTGATTCTCTATTTGACTTGAAGCCTGCTGCCACTACGATTTGACTTCTTTTACTGATATATGATTTCAACCACCTCAGTAAGTCGCCATGTATACCTATCTTTAATAATTTAGATATTAGAGTAGGATGGTTTACTTTATCGAAGAGCTTACTAAAGTCTGTGTAGATGGCGTCTCTCTGGTAACGTTTATCCATATTTGTCAGCAAGGTCTCAGTGAACAGAATCAGGTTGGATGTGGTTGATCGTCCTGATTGGAAGCCGTGTTGGGAGTCGCTGATATATGTTTTCACTGCTGCGTGTAACTGAGCATATACCAATTTCTCTAGAATTTTACTGAAGATAGTTTTCAATGTCATGTTTCTAAGACCGGATTTGTAAACCGGAGTGATGTGGGCCGTCTTCCATTCATGCGGAAATATGCCTTCGTCTAATGATCTTTTAAATAAGATGCTCAGAGAGTATGCTAAGCTTTTGCCACAACGATTGACAAAAATGGGTGAGATTCTGTCGGGACCTGCACCTTTCCTTAAGTCCAGTTGTTTGATGATCTGGTGAATAATCTCAGCGTTGATAGTAATTGAAGAGATATCAGCGGGTCCGATTTCAACAGGTAAATCTGAGTCAACCGGTTTTTCAAATACAGATTTGAAATAGGTGGAGAATCAGTTTACGATGTCTTGCTTTGAGTCTGAGACCACGCCGTGATAGGTGGTCCTCTCCGGAAGAGTAGACAAGTTTTTCAACGCTTTAATGAAGGACCAGAATACTTTAGGATTACTTGATATGCTATTTTTAACGCGATATATGTAGTCATTAAAACAGGATTTGTGCATTTTTTTAAATCTGATACGTAACAATTTGTAGGACGATTGATCGAGAGGATTCTTGAAGCGTTTGAATTTGTGGAAATACTTCTCTTTTTCCCGTGCAACCTTGATAAGCGCCGAGGAATACCATTGCGGATATTTGCTCGCATGTACGAGCTTAGTGGGTATGTGACGATCGATTAGTTCAAAAAGAATATTATAAAAAATGTCAACAGCGCAATCAATGTCACCTGAGAACAAGATAGAATACCAATTAATTGCCAATAATTCATCCTGAATTAACTTGTAGTTTCCTTCATGAAATTTGTAAACCTTTCTTTTACATAGTTCAGGAGGAGTGGGATGTCTGAGGGATATACCAATTTCGATCGATCTGTGATGGCAGTCTTCTGGAACTAGCGACTCCGATGCCTCGCCAATAGAGAGAGAGCAGTTTGAGAAGGCAAGATCCAAATAGCGTCCGAATGTGTTACAGATCTGGTTATATTGGTTTAGTCCGGAGTATGCAATCTCTTCAATGAGGAGAGTACCCATATGTGATGGGCTTTTAAAGGTTGGGGTTAGACAGTTATCATCTGATACGGACCATGATGTATCACCTTGGTTAAAGTCGCCTACCAGGAGGAAATTGTCATTGAGGTTGTCGGTCGTGATAAAAGATAACTGCCGAAGGAAGTCCTCAAGGTGGACAGCGTAGTTAGAGTCTTTGGGGAGATAGACACAACAGACATGAAGAGATTTACCTCTCGAACCTAGGCTGGCAGGTATGGTTATCCACAGATCCTCCACACTCGATTGCCAGTCAGTTTGAACATAAGCATTGAGATGGGTTTTAATTGCGATGAGAACACCTCCACCGAGAGTTTGACCTGTCGAATCGTAGTCCCGATCTCTTCGAAAACATGCGTAACGAGAGTCGAAAAACTCGTTGTTGTAGATATTTTTCGTCAGCCACGTTTCAGTAATTAATAAGAAGTCATAGTCGTTAATTAGTATGTTATCAAGAAACGTTGTGACTTTAGAGCGCAGTCCCCTTGTATTTTGGTAGTAACCTAATAGAGAAGTGTTATGCCTGAACACAGTTGTTATTGAGTTGTTGCAATATGATAATGTATAAGTAAATAGGTGCTCCATGAAGAATCACTGAAGTGATCAATTGATTAGCAACGAGATCATATAGTAGGAAAATGTGTGGATGATAATATGTTAAACAAATTAGGACAAATGGTATACGAAACGTGACTGAAGGTCTATAATGACGGTATATATTTAGATTTGTAATATTTTTTTTGGATTGTTTATTACGGGCAAGACAGACACACAAGTAACCCAATGTTGCATACCTTGAATGTGATGAAACGATATGGACACACAGATCGTACTGATTAAAAACGACTGCTTCTGACATGGTGAGACAAACGATAGGTTTGTTTTCCCGTGTACAAATATATCGAAATAAAAATGAGTGAAAGAGGGTGATAGTAATTAGGGTAGGGTGGTAATAGAATATCGGTAGTAAAGAATAAGAAAGATGGGTAGGGTGTTGTAGAGTGACACTGTGAGGGATTGTGTGGAGGAGTACTGGTAGAGATAGGTTTGGGAAGCGAAAAGTTAATAAAATGTAATGTATAGTAGTAGAAAGAACCAAGATAAATACGCGGAGGTAAGTAGTATAAACGTGATAAACAATAACGATAGAGCGTTGATCGGATGAAAGATAGGTCCATGTGTAATTATTTATATAATTTTTTTGAGGTCCGATTCCTTTCCAATAAACAGGGCCGGCGAGGCGTCGTTTTTTCGGACGAAAATTTTTGAGTTTTTTACCCAAGTGTATGAGTAGTTTTTCTGCTTCGCGCTGACTTTCGCTTTGTAGAGAAGTCTTTTGTTTTTGGCAGTGAGGTGGTCGTTCACGAAAATTCTATGCGATTCTCCCAGAAGACCAACGTCTGACGTGCTAAGTGACTTGCGTCGTTTCGCTGCATCCAGGAAGCCATCTTTTACGCGTCGGGTAACCAGTCGCAAGACAATCGGTTTAGGTAGACCATTGGTAGTCGGTAACCTTGTTGCAACGAGTGATGCGAATTCCACATCTTCGCTCTTTAAAGGAAATTCGGTAACAATCGCGATTTTCTTGATGAGGTCCAAGATATTTTCCCCGTTCTTCTGTGGTATTCCTTTGATCTCGACATTTTGTTGTCTCGCCCATTGGTCACGTTCATTGAATTCATTTTGGAGCATTGATACTGCTTGGCGCAGTGACATTACTTCCTTCTCCATGTTGTCGACCTTGTCGACTTGTTTATTGTTGAAATGTAGTTCAAGCAACTGCCAGAACCAGATTTCCACAATAAAATAAATCTTATATTATTTGGCTCTTGGCCCATTATACGTGGGGGGACCCAAAAGTAACGGGAATTGGGGTGCGGTGGGGAGGAAGAGTGGTGGAACCCATTGTTCGATCATGTGTCCGTTACGGTCACTCCACCTGAGTCAGTGTGCGAAGTTGTGTCGCTGTGAGTGCATCGGTTCGCCCGTGAGAGTTTTTTTCGTAAATCAACTTTTTCAATATCGGCGAAAAAGTGATGGCAGATTGTCAAGAGCAGCGCGCGGCTGTGAAATTTTGTTTCTTGTTGTGGAAATCGGCCACGGAAACTATTGTTATGCTTAAGACTGCTTATTGGGATGCTGCCTTAAGTAAAACCCAAGTCTATGAGTGGTTTTCACATTTTAAAAATGGAGAAATGTCGATTGAAAAACAACCCCGTTCATTACGCCCCTCAACGGCAAGAAGTGACGATAACATCGAAAAAATCAATGCCTTCGGTCGCGAAGATTGTCGCCGAACCATTGATCAACTCTATGAGATGTCTAGAGAGGTTTTCACATTTTAAAAATGGAGAAATGTCGATTGAAAAACAACCCCGTTCATTACGCCCCTCAACGGCAAGAAGTGACGATAACATCGAAAAAATCAATGCCTTCGGTCGCGAAGATTGTCGCCGAACCATTGATCAACTCTATGAGATGTCTAGAATATCATGGAGTTCAATTCGGTGGATTTTATCCGAAGATTTGCACATAAGAAGGGTTGCAGCCAAATTTGTCCCTCGCCTTCTCACAGACGAGCAAAATGAGCGTCGACTTCAGGCATGTTTTGAGCTTCAAAATCAGCTCAAAGAGGACCCTGATTTTTTCCCAAGGTGATTACTAGTGATGAATCGTGGTGCTATGGATACGACCCCGAAACAACGCTGCAATCAAGCCAGTGGAAGACAAGTGGCTCTCCTCGTCCCAAAAAAGCTCGCCAAGTAAAGTCAAACATCAAGACAATGCTCATTTGTTTCTTCGTTGCAGAGGTGTTTTGCACATGGGGTTTGTTTCCCCCGGTCTAACTGTCAACCAGGAGTTATTCTTGGAGGTTTTGAAAAGATTGAAGGAGTGTATCCGGAAAAAAAGGGGAGATCTTTGGCGTACAGGCGACTGGTTCTTCCATCATGATAACGCTCCGGCCCACACCGCCCTCTCCGTAAAGCAGTTTTTGACCAAAAACGGCATGACACCGATTGTCCACCCCCCCTACTCACCGGATCTAGCCCCCTGTCATTTCTTTTTGCTTCACAGACTCAAAAGGGACAAGAAAAGAACGCGTTTTGCCACTGTGGAGGAGGTAAAACAAAAATCGCCGAAAGGCATAAAGAACATAGCGATAAATTAATTCAAAAACTGTTTTGAACAATCGAATGATCGTTTGAAGAAGTGCGTTGTGGTCAATGGAGATTACTTTGAAGGTGATCAAAATTTGGTATAAAAATATTAAGAAATAAAGACTATGTCGGATTTCCCGTTTCTTTTGGGTCCCCCCTCGTATATTTCCACTATTTAATTGTATTGTTTGAAGTCCACATAAAAAATCCTATATGATTCAGTTGGAAAAGTTCCAAAAATAAATATCCATCTGAATGATTTCCCAAAAAAAAATAATATGAGCACGGTGGAACCTAGTCGCTTGGTGGAGATCGTATCAATCATTGATGCATATCTGCCAATTTTTAAAAGGTTAAATAAATAATCCTGGGATTGTCCAAATATTACTAATTATTTTTGTCATTATAAAACGATCGCTTAGCAGTCTGATAAAGGGGTAATTATTTATACAAAACGCCAATATAAATTATTACTCTCGAATAAATAGCATGGCGTTAGATCGTATAGCTGATTTTGTAAATTTTAAAGAAAATGTTCAATGCCAAATATTTTCCTGAATAACTTAAAATCTTGATATTCGTATATAAACTTTTTTGGAAAAATCTACTCAATCACCACCCTGTACCATACCGAGACCTAGCAGTATGCTAATTTCCACGAGATTGCGATTTTTATTCGAGAGTAATGTGTATTGGAGTTTTTTAAGAAGAATATCCCTTTACCGGGCCCTGAACATCTCTTTGTCGCTATTCAGTCGCTAGTACTCAGACGTACAGAAGTACTCAGACGCTAACACATCAAGGCGATTAAAAAGTTTAGCAAGAGAAGTAGGCGATCTGCGAACACCCCTTGGATACAGAACAAACCACTGGGCGCAATTTCGAAACCCCAATGTGCTATCCAATATCGTCTTGCCTAAAATACACCTTACGTAAACACAAAATTCCTTTGGATATTTGAGCTTCGAGCTACCGCTCTCTACAAGGCAGATGGAAACAAAGGCGTTTGAAAGGTTTATTAAACAAAAGCTGCAATCCACACATGCTTTTTTATAAGCTAGATGATTTTTTTGAGCATGCTAATTTCTTTGAATGGGATTGACATTAATATGTAACTTTCCGCTACCTCATTTATGTTTATTGTTTAATTTAATAAAAATCAAAAATAATAACAACAAATAAAATACAAACGGAGCTGCCATGGAACGACCGGCTGTGGACCGGCTGTGGGAGGTTTAGAAAAGCTGTCTCGCCACATGTGGGCGTTCACCTTATTACCCATTCACTCCTTCTTCAAAGCCATAAAATTTGAGATGCGGAAGTCGCGGTTTTAGATCATTTTTCTAGGCAGATTTTTTTCTGACTATTTTCATAGAGAGACCCAGATCTCTAAAGAGTTGAAACAGAGATTTGGCTGGCAGACCACGAGCGCGAACTTCCACCGCGTGAAGGTGAACAGTGACGCTGTTCCGGGTCACGGCATTTGCGAGGTCGTGGTATTTATTTAGTTTGTACTCGTGGTCCTTTGGGGTATAGGGGATTATAGTGTAAGCAATATTTTAAATTAACTATGTTATTGGAGTGTAAAATTGGGGGCGTTTTGTCTAACATTTGTTTAGGTACTTAATGTGTCATAATGGTTTGCTTTTAAGATCGCGTATGCTTTAGATTTCGCCAGCAAACAATGGTCGGGAGGAAAAAAATAATCTTTGATTATAAATTTCTTGTGAAATGTGAAATATTATGTATGTTCACATTTCTAGATGTTCACATTTTCAGAATCGAATATCAATGCATATTTTTAATCTTTGTTTACTGAGGCAATCTAGAAAAAACAGATGCTTTTTGGAAACATTTCAATGGGAAGCATTATGATGATTTGATTTAAAGAAAAAGCATCCCACACTTTTACATTCAATTAATATATTAAATTTATTTATTTATTTATTTATTTTCAGGAAAACCAACAGCTAATTATAATTTAACAATGCCGGAGTAACATAGCAGAGAGCCAATTAAAGGTTTTCACGTTTAAATAACGTTGTAGAAACATATGTGATCTTTCAATTAAAAGCTATCGATTAAGAATGCATCAAAAATTATTCAACAATTAATGCTAAAAAATTCACTGTTCAGCCGCTGCCTAGCTGAGTTAACACTCGTACAGAATAGATCAAAGTCAACGCGTTTAATCATGTCATTGAAATTGTCACTTGTTCGCCACAGAAATGCATTTTGCCTATAGTTGGTACCAGCATGAGGAACATGAAGAGCAGGGTTAAATCTATTGAGTTTAGAAGGAACATGGAGATTAATTTTATTTAGTAAGTCAGGACAGTTAATATTATTGGAGGTAATTTTTAGCAAAAAGGTTAAGTCCGCGGTTTCACGCCGCTTAATCAAGGGGAGGATATGAAATTTCTTGCATAAATTGAAATAGTTAGAGTAGCTGTATGGGATTTTCAGACGGAAGCAGAGATATTTCATGAACTTCATTTGAATGCGCTCGATTCTGTTTATATATTTGTCATAACAAGGGTTCCATACTTGAGATCCATATTCCAAGATGCTTCTGACAAAAGTGCAGTAAAGGATCTTGAAAGTTTTAGCACGGTGAAAGCAAGCTGCACTCCTCATAACAAAACCTAAAGCTTTGGAAGCTTTAGAAACAATAGATTGAACGTGATTATCGAACAGTAGATGAGAATCATGAATGACACCAAGATCTTTAACCACGCTGCACCTCTGCAAGTTATGAAATTTTAATGAGTATGAGGCTAGAGTAAATATTTTTTACGGGTGTAGGTGACAACGGTGCACTTGGATGGATTGAGGTCAATTTTATTAGAGAGACAGTAACTGTCCAATCTTGAAAGGTCCGCCTGAAGGTCGGCGACATCACCGACCGATTTAATTATTTTGAAAATCTTCATGTCATCAGCAAAACATAGTAAGTGACTATTTAGAAAACAGCTAGCTATATCATTGATGAAAATTAAGAACAGCAATGGACCAAGTTGTGAGCCCTGCGGTACACCGCTAGGGATAGCAACCCAACTAGAAATATAGTTTTTGATGACGATAGCTTGGGAGCGATTATTGATATAGGAGGAGAACCATCGGAGGAGGTCCCCTTGTATACCCATAAATTTAAGCTTGTTCAAGAGTAGTCTGTGGTCAATCCTGTCAAAGGCTTTACTGTAATCAGTGTAGACTACGTCTACTTGATAGCCGTGATCCATAGCTTCAGTCAAGAAGTCATTAAAAAGGATAAGATTGGACACCGTCGAGCGACCCCTGATAAAACCATGTTGCGACGGATTGATAGAGTTTTGGAGAGCGGCATATACTTGGTTATAGACGACTCGTTCGAATATTTTGGCAATAACGCATAATTTCGAAATGGGTCTATAATTAGTAATTTCTGTTTTCGAGCCCTTCTTATGTATGGGTGAAACAAAAGCCGACTTCCAGATACTGGGGAATTCACAATTAGCTAAGGATTTGCGAAACAACAGGGATATTGGAACACAAACAGTTTTAGCGCAGCCAATTAGAAATATTGGACTGATATTATCAGGTCCAGCCGACTTGGAAGTGTCTAAATGAAGTAACAATTTTTCCACTTCGTGATCATTGATCTCTATGCTACAGATATCATTTGCCTGGGAAGGAATAACGTCGTTGAAGTCGAGTGGTGGCAAATCAGTAGGCTGCATATCCGGTACCAAAAATGTAGAAGAGAAGTACTGGGAAAAGGCTTCACACATGGAATCTCCAGTGGTCGCAATCAAGTCAAGGTATTTGAGAGGTGTCGGAATGCTATTGGATTTAGAGCAATTATTTATAAAGGACCAGAAGTTTTTTGGATGTTTTTCGATACCATCTTCTATAGATGTGATGTATGATTTGAAACACTGGCTCTCTAATAAATGAACCCTATCCCGTAATAATTTAAAGGTTTCTTGATCCGTTTTCATATTATATGTTTTGATTTTTTTATGGAATTTATATTTTTCTTTAATGAGCTTTATTAGTGCTGGAGAATACCACTTAGGATATGAGCTATTAGACATAATTTTGGTAGGAACGAATTGAGTTATTAATTGGTCAAGAACACAGTAAAAATATTTAACGGCTTCCTCAAGAGACCTAGATGAGAATTCTGTGCTCCATTCAACTTCAGCTAATTTAGAATTTAAAACATGACTTACACTTAGTCCCTTACGAGGTAAACAGTGAGAACAGAGTGGTTAAGTATTTTTTCCTTTTTAGTAAAGTACTTATAAAAAGGTATTTTTCAGTTTCTTTATCTTTTGTTTTATTTTATATGTATACCAACGAACATTGAATCAGTTCTTGTTTTTTTTTTATTTGTCGACCGTGTAAAGCCGAATTTAATCATGGCTACTGTCAAATATTTCTGTTTGATTAGTTTTATATTAATATATTATTATAAACTGACAAGTTCTAATATGCGATAACTAGCTTAAATTGGTTATTCATGTTTTGTTGTATATTATGAATGAATAAATTGATACTGATAAGGATACTGAATGAATACTTCTATTTTTATCGCATTATCTGGAAAGCGATTAAATTAAGAAGAATCTCGACTTTACTATTATAGTTTTGAAGACTTACCTTCAACTCTTTTTTGAAAATGTTGTCAATGTTATTGTTGTCAAAATGTTGTCAATGAAATTGACAAAAGCAGAATGGTCGTTTCAAGAGCAGTTGCCATAAGTTTAACAACCACCACTCTATAGGAAACATTACTGTTCACAGACTCCCCCGGCTGTTAGTCGGAATACACAATCGATTGACTGACGCCGCAAACCGTTTAGGAGCGCAAGAAGGTTAACTCCTAGGGGAGGCTTACCCGCAGGCCAGCGTCCTACCCTGGCTTTCCCTTCTGCGTCGAGGCCGCCGGATGGGTGTTGACCTATGAGTATGACCGACCCCGAACACATTAGTCTCCGTGTCCAAACTGCAACAGGGCCCATTAGCGCCCATATCTCCGAAGGAAAACCAGAGCTGTCAACTAGAACGGGCGAACCCGTAACCTCAGGAAGTTTTAACTAATATGATCGTTCTGTCTCCCATGAGATGAGCGCAGAAGACTTAAGACAAAACAGTCCACCGTCACACTATGCCCGTAAGAGGCCAACGTCTTATCCGCGAGATAGCCAGGTATGTTACCCAGCGGGCTGACACTCGCGCCCTTACTTCCAGTTGCGACCAGATTACTTCGGTCTCCCGATTGGTTACGGTCGAGGTCGCTTGCGCGGTCTTTTCCCTTACGTAGCGGTGAAACGGTGTCAACGAATCTATCGCGGACCACGGCATCCTTTGCCCGGCTGTTCACCCAGAATCGGGTAGCCGAAGGACAGACAGGAGGTGCCTTATTAATATAAAGTGATGTATTTATCTCTGCAGAATGTGACCGGCTTTTACATATAGAGATAGGTACTCGGTGGATAGAGCGAGTAATAGCAGTGCCAGGCGTAACACATGAAACGCGTTGATGTTTTCGACAAAGAGCATTTTCACACCTGAATACTTCCGCACTTATGCGCCATTACGTATACACTGCCACTAGTAAAGCCGACGTCTGCCTCGGCGCGGCTGGGACCGACTTCCGCAACTCGAAAGCGCGTCGAGTGGTCAAGTAGATACTGTGCGCGGTCGCAACTGCCTGCTTCATGTAGGATTATTATTTTATTGTATACTAGCTGACCCGTGCCCACTTCGTTGGGCGGTAAACATTTTTACTTGTGATGAAATTATGGACGGTTAGTACTGAGTGCTATGATTTATTTCCTGACTGCCAAAAGGACGGTTATATTTTTACTGCATATGTAGGTATGTATGTCATATGTATTTACATGCCAATTTGGCTATATTACCGGGTTTCAAAAATGAGTGATTGAAATGATTATGATTGAATAAATTATGTTTATTATAATTGTTCAAAACTTCTCTGTATACTATATTAGATGTGGTGTTATTATTTGGTATCAAAATATATTGTCTTTACCACTTCTCTATATATTATATTAGATGTAGTGTTATTATTTGGTACGAAAATATATTGAGTTCCAACCCGAGATGCGGTCGCGGTTCCATACCTATGTCGTATTATCTCTCCCATTTATGCAGTAAAAGGGAAATTATATGCAGTAAAAGTTGAATCGACAAATTTACTTATTTTTATAAGAATTCATAAATGTTTATATGACCAATACACACGAACTAACGATTTAAATTATTTTTTAATGTAAAAAACTACTTTTTGTGACTCAAATATAAAAGTTAGACTAATGCTGTCGCTGACTTTTTTGTAGACTTTATCAAGCTATACAACTTTTCTCTAGAACTCAATCATATATCTCGTTAGGGCAGCGTTCATAAGAAATGTCTTCATTTGACCGATTTTTCTCCGACTTACTTTGCAAATCCGACTCCCACGAAAAAGTCTTTTTATTTTTTGGATTATTATATAGCCTATAACACTCACAAATAACGTGGGCTTTCTATTAGTAAAAGAATTTTCAAAATCGGTTCATAGGAACCAGAGATTACTCCCTACAACCTCACAAACTTTCCCTCTTTATAGATTTTAAATATTTCTGTTCTTCTTCTATGAAGGATTATATAATATTATTAAGAAAATGTTGTCATAACTGTCACCCTTAAGCAAGGGCTTTTAATCGCAACTATATATTAACGCAATCTATTCCATGAGAAACAAAGCATTGATATATATTTTTTAAAGTATAAGGGATGTGCCTACGTACCTATATCCCTGTGACTAATAACTACCACTCATTTTGTAATGCAAAAATTTCAAGATTTAGGGGAAAACTGGATACGATGGATACGAAATTCAACTTTATGTAATTGGACAAATTGCCAAGAAAAATGTTGAATGCCTTCTCTTTTGCACTAACTTACGGTCAAATATTGGAAAACGTGATCGTCTATTCACGCCTATCTAATATGAATCCGTTTTCATCTTTTTCCATTATCCTTAAGTGCAAAGCCACCAGCTACAAAGAAAGTATCTTATACTATTCGGTGGGTGTATAGAATAGGTTCGGGGCGAAATTGTATATGACAATGTTCCCATATCTACCCTTCATTCAACCATACTTCCTAACATTTATTTATTATTTCCTTATTCATGCGATTGAAAAAATAATTATTTTATTAATTATCGGCTTATGAAGTTTTTTTATTAAAACTAGATGACAGGTGTAAAAAAAAATATATTTTAAATTTAAATCTTTTGTAAGATTGGTCTCCATTTTTTAATATGGATAATATAAATCAATCATCGGTTAAGTTTAGAAATACTTTAAAGTAAACTTATTGAAAAAAATGTAATCGGGTAATTTAAAAAATCTCGCACAAAAAACTAAAATTAAACCTTGGATCATTAAACTTGTAAAAAAGCATCTTCGAACTAATTGGCATGTAAGGAGATGCTACAAACACAACGTTAAATAATTATATTTATAAATATAGGAACTGGTATACTAGGATCATAGAAAAAAAAATCTCGAAATTGAACCATCACGTGGAGATAATTATAATATATGGAGTTCTATCGAAAGTACGAGAGACATATGTTCTCCAAAGTATGATATCAGCGGACTGTATAATGAAAAACCTTAATAACCCTTAAATATAAGCCTTATGCTGTGGCAAACAATGTATATTAGTTCATGTCAACCGTTGAATGCAAACTGATATCTGAAAATTTTAAAGCCATCACGAATGGCCCATCAAATATCCGTACGCGAAGAGTGTTACCCAACTTGCCGTGAAAGTAGTAGAAAAAGGAAATAAATGTCTAAGGGTTTTCGAACAAAAGCGTTTGACTGTGTTAGTCATAACAATCTTTTGGACAAGCTTAACGATATAGGGGTCACTCAATCGCACTAAAATGATTGGAGAGTTATTTGACAGATAGGAAGCAAATAAAAAATAAAAAAGTGTCCATATTAAAAGAATCCTATGGTGTTACGCAGGAGTTACGTTCCAGTCTATTATTATATTTAATATATATAAATGAACTTTGTAATCAAACTATTGGTAGACAACTTCTTACATTTCCCAAGGACACCGCTCTACTTTTAAAACGTCAAACTCCAAAAGAAACATTCCAAAAGTAATTATGTAGTTATATGGTTCAGTACTTTACCTCAATGCGCAAAAAACCAGTGCCCCCAGTGCAGTACAATAAAACAAGGGCATATTCGGAAACTCATTAAGACATTGTCTAAACGCCATATCTACATACATACTATACTACTATATTAATACGTCAGGTGTGGATTTAATTGACACCGGATGTTACCAAGTTACTAGACCGAACGAGAAATGAGGATACTTGAAAAAAAGTAAAAACGGTATAAATTTGAGTACTTCGATGGAATGCGTTTGTAACTGAAATCCGATTGCTCCAAATGCGTTATGTCTTAGCAAAATCCAATTAGTTTGTTGCATTACGCGCCGTCGGCACGAGGATTTAATCATCTTTTATAATCTAATCGGGTAATGTTAAAAGTAATTTCGAAAAGGCAGACACTTTTAAATTCACCTTCAGAGTTAAATAAAGTGATTTTATAAAGTGAGCAAATTTTCATATACCTACTAGACTTAGGTCGTTCATTGATACTATTTGCCATTTATGCTCAGTAGCGTCAGTTGTAGTATTTTGGTATCCTAGATGACGATTGGAAGTCACGATTTGGAAATTTTCTGTAAGACGTACTAAAAGTCAATGATAATTTTTAAAAAAATGCTGGTATAACATTTTCTTTATTTAACTGGTTTTGCAACTAATTTTACATATAATTTAATAATCTAAAGAACGTTTTAAATCAATTAAAAGCTTTTCAGAACATAAACGGTTTACAATAAGGTTCAGAAAAAAATATTAATTTAGTTTTCCTGATTTAATTTTCTTCTTGAATAATTTTGCTGAATTTTAATGAAAAATAATGTAATATAGAAATTTTATTTATTTACAGGATTCATTTACTTACTATTTTAAATAAAATATTGTACATTTTTAAATCCAATTCTATAAACCTATTTTAGCTTGTTTTAAGCCATATTTCTTCATGTTTTTTTTCATAGGATATAGAAGAACAATAAATAATACTTTAATTATATGGAACCTTAAAATCTTCGGATAACTATTTATAAAGAAATATGTATAGTACAAAAATGTATGATTATAGCTATTGTTTTGACTATGCGATGGGTTGTTTTAGCAATCCTGTGTAACTTTTTGGTTACCTTTGGGTTTACGAAAGTCAAGTGTTACAAAAAAGTTTTTGATTACCTATTCGAATCGGATGTCATTTTAAAGGGCTCATTCTGATTTCAAAACACCCTAATTGTTGCTTTTCTGATAACTCCTTTGATGATAAATCATCAGAAACTTATTAGAAAAGTATGCACCCCTGAAGTTTCTTAAACGGATTTTTTTATTTTGTTAGATATAAAGATAAAACATCATTACAGAAAAAAATGGTTGTCACCTCAAGACCCTCCCGGCAAATAAACAACCCACTCGCGATATTTGACCAGCCCGCCCCCTGGTGGACCGATTTCAACCACAATCTTTTTAACTCTTGCGATTACCAAGTGGTCCCTGCATGCCAAATTTCAGCTCAATTGGATGAAGCGTCTCGGAGCTATCGTGAAGGAATTCACACAGAGAGACACACAGAAGCGTCCACAATACTGCCAGGAAAGTAAAAGAAATACCGGCTAAACGCGAGCACCACGCGAAGCAGTCTAGCGGTCACAAAGTTGGCGCGAAGCCGCGAGTATGTAGGTAAATCAAATAGTAAGGGAGAGGGCGATAATTATTATACGTTTTGACAAACGTTAGCTCTCTCGGGTTAACTATTCTAAAGTGATTTTTGAATGATTTAAATTTGCTTATAAACATAATTATTAATTTCACATTATATTCATAAACGATAAAGAAATAACTCAGTATTTTATTTGGAATTAAAGAAATAAAATAAATCTTATTTACATATTTTTGGATAAAAGTAGCGGGTTATGCAATTTTAATGTTGGATTTGTCGGATTTTGCAATAAAAATGTCGTAGTCGGCATTCTTATTTTATGTATATAGTAGGGTGCCCAATCCGATGTTGGTTGATGCATGTTTAAAATGAAACACCAGAGTTTATTACATATATTGTTTTTATGATTATTTATTTTCTTTTTTAATCTTTGGGAAACATACACTGATCCGTGCCGCCCGCGGCAAGCTGAGAAACGAACTTCGCCGCCCAAGGCAAACTGCGCCCCCAATGGCTAGCCGAGAAACAAACCGCGATGCCTGAGAGAAAGGAACCCCGCCGCTCGAGGCGAGCCGAGAAACGAACTGCGCCGCCAAAGGCCAGGCAGCAACGTACTTCGCCGCCCGAGGCTAGCTGAGAAACAAACTGCGCCGCCCAAGGCTAGCCAAGAAACCAACCACGTCGCTCAAGGCCAGCCAAAAAAAGAACCGCACCGCCCGAAACGATCCGTAAAACGAACTGCGCCGCCCAAAGCTGACCCAGAAACAAACCGCGCCGTTTGCGGCTAGCCAGGAAACCAACCACGCCACTCAAGACTAGCCGAAAAACGAACTGTGCCGTCCATTGCTTTCCGAGAAACAAACCGCGCCCCCTGGGGCTAACCGAGAAACAAACGGCGTCGCCCAAGGCTAGCCGAAAACAAACTACGCCGCCTGCAAATAGCCGAGAAACAAACTTGGCCGCCCAAGGCTAGTCGAGAAACGAACCGCGCCAGATGAGGCGGGCCAAACTGTGCCTACGCTAACTGTGGCTAGCCGTGAAACAAACTGCGCCTACGAGGCTACCCGAGAAATCAACTGCACTGCCCAAGGCTAACCGACAAAACGAACCGCGCCACCTGAGGCGAGTCAAAACCAGCGCCGCCAAAAAGGCGCCGCTCAAAGCTAGCCGAGAAACCAACCGCGCCGCCCGAGGCTAGTTGGAAACGAACCGCGCCACTCGAGGCTAACCGAGAAACAAACTAGGCATATTTAGATGACTTCAGTCCTTGGCTACTTGAGAAGCGGGGAGAGAAGGGGGGGGGGGTTAATTTGAGTAACATGAGTAACTTAATTAACTTTAGTAACTTTGGTAACTTTAGTAACTTGAGTAACTTGAGTAACTTATGTAACTTAAGTAACTTACTGGTTACTAGAGTCCTGAGTACTTGTGTAACCTTATGTATCCTGAGTACTTGGTTTACCTTCTTTGAAATTAAGCACTCTAGATTAGGAAGGATAGGAACGCACGGAAGAAGAGGAAATATTTCGTCTGAAAATTTGTAAATACTGAGTATGTACTAAGGTATTTTTAAAGCCTCTAGATAAGGCGGGAGAGAAACACGCGGAAAAAGAAGAATATCGGAATAGGAAGAATATTTTAGTCATTGAAGTAACTTAGTCTATCGTCTTCAAAGTTAAAGCACTTTAGATAAATCGGGATTGGAACTCACGGAAAAAGAAGAACATCGGAAGAAGATAAATATTTTCGTCCGGAATGAAAAAAGAATTACACAATACACCTACCACCCAAGCGTAGCATTGTTTTGTAGTATTTACGTGGTATTAAAATGTTTTTTTTCCAAAAAATATGTAGAATTTTCTTAAATTCGGCATCTTAAATTCATATCAGGCATCGTTATAGTTATAATTATAGACTTATTTAAATTTTATATAAAAGAGTGTGTACACTTATGTACAATCATCGTCATGGGTATAAACTTATCGTCTGCTAAATTTATTTTATACTAATGGGAATGTTACATAGAACGAAACCCTGTATTAATAAGGTACGAAGTCTATGCGCAGGAGTCAAATTCGCATATGACCGGTTCATTTTATTCCAAAATCTGGTTACAACTTCGGTTCTAATGACGTCACATCATCGTTTTAATTCTAACCTATGTACAAATTGAAATATCCGACTTAATTTAGGAATTCAAAAACTATAATTATTCAGTTTTTTTGTGATGTAAGAGTTTTGCCCCCTTATACATCGTCATTGGCATTGGCCGTACTCGTACATCTGGGTTAGCACTTTTGCTGAATGTGCCGTCGAGCATGAGTCATTCATATCACTTATTTTTTATATGATAATTATAGTGGGTATATCATGTATTACAGCTATTAACATCTCTATTAATACTTGATCGTAATAAAATAATAAATAATATAGGAAACAATATTTCAGGACGTTTAATATTGCCTTGAAATGTGTGTTTGTTTCTGCTCTTATAATGCCGTTTGTTTCTACACTATGTATTAATACCGGCTCGGTTACTTCTATTTTTTGTTTATAGCTTTAGAAAGGGTTACTTATTCGTTGAGTACTTCCGGTGCTCATTTTTGTGTACAATTTAAATATCTTTTTAATATGTAAAAAAGTGATAATGTTCCCGTGGCCGTAAGCGCGACGTAGATAAATCAACTGAGAGTATAATAAGCATGTGAGAGAGCATATACGGCGCCGTATAATGTTGTCATATTTTAAAGGCGCCGGGGTACATTTCGGGTTGGCAGGGAGAGCCCGTGCTGAGCGGTGGGTGGAGTGGAGGGGGAGGGAAGAGGCGGAAGCAGGGAGGGGGTCCGCCCTAAAAAAATATGAGCGGGTACTTCCGTTTACGCGCCCATCAAAGGAAATATAAAACTGAGGCTCGCGTTACTGCGCTGTTATATCATCGATGTCATTTCATGTCGCAAAGTCGTCGCCGGCGGCGTCACTGCGAGGCGTCGCGACGCGTCGTGCCGTTATTAAATAACTGCTTAGGTATTCATATCGACATGTTGCCGCATAAAATACCCACCGCGGCAAATCGACATTTTATGGAATTTTTACACTCATAACGACGCTTGTTGCGTATTGAGTAATTTTCTTCCGTTCACGTCCTGGCACCCAATAATACCGAGCTGAAAATTGAGGGTGTTGAAGTGCCTTGAGCCAGTTTCTTGCCGATAGTCCGGATATTAGGGTTCATAACCCTCTCTCTTTACGCGAATGCTGAGCCGCTTCGATTCGAAGTGGCTCTGTTGGTATTTCTTACCTATTGCGCTTGCGGGCACGCTTTCTTTTTACACGAATACTCAAAAGGAGTGTTATTTATTCAAGATTATTAATGTATATTTTCAGTTTCTTTATTCCACCATGACTCCTAAACGCTTAACCCTTCCAATCGCGAAGTAAAAATTAAGCTGTCACTTACGCCGGCGACATTTTCGCTTGTAAATTCGGCGCAAGTAAATGAACTTGAGTAAAACGACTCTAACTTGTAAACCACTATACGGATCATAAAAAGAATAACTCTAAAATGATCGCATTGAAATTTGAAATATAAAACATTATAAGATTATCTCGTAAAACAATTAAGATAATAATGAATAAATATTACAAAGTTGGCGAACTGAAAAAAAATCAAATAATTTCGATGTTTTTATCACAAAATACGTAAAATATGCAAAAATTGTAAATACAGTTATGTTCTTTATTAAATACTTTACCAAAACTTATATTTTGTTTTACTTATTTGCATACAAAAACATTTAGTTACTCAGCCAAGAAAAAATCGATGTATTCTCCGAATGTCCGATGTCTGATGCCAAATTAGAAATCAAGTTGAATTGAGCAAAATATAGCCAATTTTGTGATTATGTACGATGTAAATCAAATAATAGCTGTTTCATAAGCGAATTAAACGAATATTACGTCATAATTCGCGATTTTTCGTCATAATTCGGGAAAAGAAACGAACATTTTTTGCAAAGCTAACGTCAAACTATTTTACGCGTTAAAACGTGAAAAAAAGCAGATCGGCTGTCCCAAATTAGAAATTCTCTTTCGGAAACCTTGCTAGAATGCAAATTACTTACGGTTTGGTAGGAAATAGCACAAAATTAACACAAAAATCACAAAATCACAGAACACGGACGATGAACAAACGCTTCGCGGCCAATCGGCAATGGCGCGGACCGCAGCGCCGGCGCGGCTTCGAGATACTGATGTTTTTAGAATATTTATCGGCAGAGCGTCGTCGTTTAGAGTTGGACCGTTCGATCTTATTCGATATCTGTTACTTTAAATATGCGGAAAGGATCGAAAATCGAGTAATAAATCGCATTTTACGCAGCGCGGAGCGCCCAAACCAAAATTGATTAGCTCAAATCTTAGCGTTTGTAAGCGTCTAACCAAAAATGGTTAACTCGCATAGGAAGGGTTAATCCGATTTAAAAGTGTGTCCTATTGTTAGAATCGATTTGTCCTCCTGACTGTCTTAGGGTATGTTCAACGACCCCTTACTCTCGTATAAGGATAAAGCAGCGTCTTTTATATAAATCACCGTGTTACGCGGTGCGTGTTGAAATTCTTTGTTTGACAGTTTAGTTTTATTCGACCTTCCTCCGGTAGGACTTATAAAGTTAGATAAATATTTGGAATATTAATTTAGCAAAATAAGCTATACAAATTGATTAATTTTTTGCACTCTACAAAATATTTTCAATTTTTAAATTTATTCTTATCCAACATTTTGTAAAATTATAAAACTATGCAAATGCACTAACATTATTAATAAAACCCTATTTTGTTATTCCACCATAACTTCTAAACGCTTAAACCGAATTACTGTTTATCAGAAAAATACTTGTTTGCCTTGACAGAAAAATGCTGTCTGTTATTTTGGTTTAAATATGCCCATAAATAGTATTTTAGTTTGACACATGCATATATAGCTGCCGCAGCATTAACACAAGACTTAAATAGGCATATCACAAATAGGCCGTTGGCACTGTGCTACTCAACAACGCTATAACCTCAGTGCATCATGATATCTACCACTGGAATACTAGCTGACTAACATGGATCTTTATTTACACTTAATTGCACTGGCACGAATCTCTGAACGCTGCTGCTGGATCCAGTTGGCTCGTCAAACCTAGATCTTGTTCAGGCTCATATTGTCTTTATGGTATCTTTGGATGGCTGTAGATACGATGAGAGTTCGCTAACGCGGTACCCCAAATAGTGGGCTTAACTTACACAACCCAATTAGTTGGTGTAGTAGGTAAAATTTGGGAATCCTAGATTGTAACAATTGAAGTCTCATCACGGCCAGCTCTCAATAGAAATACGGAATACTCTCTCGACGTTGTTATTAAATGTTCTCCATATATCTCTAAATCGTATGATCACCCGATAGAAAAGAAGCAAAAAAAATTTTTTTTTCAACAAATGTGCAAAAGACGTCATGGAAGAATGACTTGAATCTCACAATTAAATAAATAAATTTAAAAACAATTTAAAAACCAATCAAAAAATGCTTTGATAAGTAGTGCTACCAGCAGCTCCCTTGTTCATAATCAGACTTTTTTATCACATTATGTAACCAAACGACACATTAAGACAATTCCAACTACTACAAAAATATGGGTTAGTTTTTAGCCATTGATGACACTCTATGAGCTCCCACCTCTATCATCATGGTACCATAATATCTTTGATACCATATTATTCTATTGCAACCAGAAATGAATAAGTTTTGCAGTTTCATATAGATACGATGATTTGAAGTAATTGAAAAGTGAGTTGTTAAATTTTCTTACAATGTCACAGGTAAAGCTATTAGATCGTGTGAAAAAGGGTGCGAGTATATTGTTAAGAGGTACATTTTATATAGTTCTTATTTTCATCAACACACCGTTATATATCCATTAATATAGTTTTTTGTATCGAAAAAGTATAATATTACATAGGTCAAATTGAAAGTTTCCGAAACTGATCACTTATGAAAATATTTAAAAATATAATTATAACATTATAAAATGGCAATTTTGGCTGTAGAATATAGTTAGTTTTAACTAACAGTCCCAGCTAATTACGTCTCTGCGTTACCATGGATTTAAAAATAAGATAGACTTTTGCTCTATGATTACTGTGATTTTAACTGTATTAGACAGCTCAGCTCAGCCTCGTTCAAGATGACAATTTATATGTTTTTTAATACTAGTTTACAGAATTCAAAGGCGGCCGTGTCAATCTCATTGACAAATTTCGTGAAGGACGCCCCGCCCATCTACCGCTTTCAACGCATAAATTCCATGCGCCTTATAATCAAAGCAGACATGCATGTGATCTTCCAAGAGATACCGGATATCAGCAATAGGAATGAGTAAGGTGTAATCAATCCTGTACGAATATTTGACTGTAAGAAAGCTTTTTACGCGGTGGATCCCACACACATTGACTGAGCGCAATGGCATGCTTACAAGATTCAACGAAGGGATGTCAATTTTGGTATGGAACATGATAACAATATATGGATTTACAGTTACAACCTTAAAACCAAGCAGAAATCGACCATTTGGGTCTTTCAAGGAGAGCCGAACCCAACCATAAAGCCTCAAATCGTATGGTAGCTTATTTTTAATGACAATTGAACACGTTGCTACTGTTGCGTTGAAGAACACAACCAAATAAAGTACAAGCACACAACCAAAGAGGCGAGTATACGCAGTGCTGCGAATCAGATGACCGATATTGTCAGGAAATCTGGAAACATGGCTGTTAATTTCTCCTAACCATAGAGCTCATTTGACAATCATCGTGCTCTGTATGCTGTTTGGTATACGATCATTTTCTTCCCGGAAGTTTTTGATGAAATCCGTAAAATAACCGTAAACTCTGCATCATCTTACACCACAACAATGCCAGCTCTCACAAGGCTAAAGAGACAAAAGAATTTTTGAAGGCAATAAGCTAACTCGTTAGCTATCTTTCGTACAGTATCGAAAGTCCCAAAATTTAGGAACCAAACACGGGATCAACGCCAAAAGAGGCTGTCGAATAATATGAAAACTTGTTTAAAAGGTCACTACAGAGGAGTGGGACCAATGTTATAAAAAATGGTTTATACACACGAGAAAGTGTATTAGCGCTGACAAAGAATATTTTGTGAAAAATGAAATTGATTTTTGGCCATCCTTCTTATTTATTCTGAAAATTTTAGTGTGGCATTATAATCATACTGTCGCCTAATAGTCATACAACAAAAAAAAAATTTAAAATATGCACGTACCACTCACAATAATTTCTTTATATTGGGGCCTGAGTGCTAAGTGCTACATTATTGAAATATATTTACCATTTAGGCACAAGAACATGAATATAATTGTCAGGTTGCCAGGGAAGAAAATATAAATGAAATTGTGGCAATCCAGTAAAAAATGAGCAATAAAACGAATAATGTAATGGATTACATCTATTTCATCTTTTGCATTTCTCTGAGAGCACAGGGGCCCGCAGACATTCGCCTGACTATGACGATCTTGTATTATAAAAATACCCTCTTTATCGGGACACTCCTAAGATTAACTATATACAGACAGCTTAGGGTACACTTTCATTACAAAAGCTTACAGAGCAGTAGCAAAAATAAAAACCTGCGGCCATCCACGAATTATGGGAAATTAATAAAAAGTGTCCTGCTTAACCACTCTAATTATGTAAAATAAATTGGTAATTGTTTTTGCGCCAGTTGGTTTTTTCTTTTCATTCGTTATTTTATGTACATCTAAATTCAAACTTAGTTATGGTAGAATCATAAATGTTCGCAGGTTCTTTCCTTTCTTTTAAAGGTTTTGGCGTTTATTCAAACGTTGGCGTTTATTCAAATTATATTTTTTTCTTTTAGTCAAAGTTTGAACAAATGAGTTGGCATGTCGAATTTCATGTAATGAGCCTTAGATATTATTTGTAAAGTTGACCTTATTATAAAGCTTTCGTAGTAATCGTAATAATTTGAATTGATTGCATTTCGGATACTTTAATGACTATTTTAAGTCTCCGAGTACCTACCATAGATTTAGATGGTTATTTACTTTTTTCTAGAATATTAAAGTATCGTTTAATTACAGCTAAGATAGGAATGGTCGCTAAGTATAAATGTGTAGTCAACTGTTTTGTAAACTGCCTCAAGGTACTACCTCAAGGTCAGGAGATGGTGATACACTTCATCATTAGTAATTCTGAGGTTGCTCAAAGATGTATTCGTGTTAAAGTAGACCTTCTTCTGTGGCTCGATTGTTGACCTAAGCCTGACTGACCCCAGTCTTTAATAGATGGTATCATCTTTTACATAGCCGCTTAACCG
This sequence comes from Micropterix aruncella, assembly GCA_944548615.1. NCBI lineage: Eukaryota > Metazoa > Arthropoda > Insecta > Lepidoptera > Micropterigidae > Micropterix > Micropterix aruncella. Next base: position 16,845,962 of record OX155980.1, read on the forward strand.
CTGCACATACAAGTATTTGCCAAATCTGGGCGGACATAAGTCCCGAAATCTAAATTGCAATAATGACCCTAGAAACCAGTTCCAGTTAGAGAGAACAAACCAACCAACAATGTCCAGGCCCGTTCCCCTCGCTTCTGTGCCCGCCACGTGCGTAGCGTAAGTCGGAATTTGATCGTTTCACCTCGTGCACGTATTTGTTCTCGGGCGCTCAGAAAAATCATCAACTTTGAAAATTTTCTTTTATGTTTTCGAGTTTATATTGCGACTTGAAAGTCATGGATTCTGATAAAGCATGTAAGAGTTTTAATAAGTGTTTTCAAAGAGTAACGATAAACTAACAACTATGACTTTTCTTAAACTAATAAAAATAAGTCATTATTATGCTCTGATTTTGATACACTTTGTTTTTAGCTAAGGTTTTTGGTTTGTGATCCGGATATATCGGGCTATGATTTTTATTTGTATTTATTCTACGCACAATTTCCTTTTAAATATCAATAGAAACATATCCGAATACATCCGAATGGATGACTTTTTTATCTAAACAAAATGTTAATCAATAAAATGTAAATCTGTATTTTTTTTTCAAAGTTACATCTACATAGTCTATGATTGTTTAAGGCTCACAAGGTGCACCAGGAGTAAGGATTGTGACCCGACAATTTTTATACTATCTCATCAAAAACCAAGATTTGCCTAATTTGGATACCAAATTGGACTTTTTGAGAGACAGACTTCTGTTAGACAAGCCTTACCACGAAGAGCAAATTGTTGCCTTGAAACCTAATTTTGCTTGTTTCAAAAGATCAGAGAATCAGAAATTAAACAGTGATGGATCAAAGCTCATTACAAAGATAATGTTTTTCTGACATCTAATAAATCATGGCTGGAAGAAACTTTTGAAATCCCTGCTGCAGAAACTACTTGTCAAAATCGGATTGGTTGACCATCAAAATCCTTTGAAGAGGTTTGTGACGAGAGCAAAAGGCGAAAGACGGCAGAGCTCCGTTTTGCTTTTGTAAAAGATGTAATTGTACTGCGCAAGTGGAGTTGGGAAAATCGAGTAAAAGAGATGCTTCTAATGTCCTGAAAGATATTACCAGTTCTCCAAAACGAGCATCTAAATACAAAAAAGCATTCAAGAACTCTGGTGTCACAGTTTAAACAAAAAAATTACGGTGATGGGTCAGATGGAAACATTTTCCAACGCTGCTTTGCGCCTTTGCAAATAGTTTACGGATGTGTCAAAAATGTCCTGTGGAAAAACGCTAAGACATCCTCACCGAAAAAGAAATAAGATAAGTTAAAGAAGCGATAACCTCTCTAGAACCAACTGTGATAGACATACACGAGAAAATCTGAAATGCAGCTACGGGAACTAAATCTACGAGCAGGTGCTATGTTAGCGGAGCAACCTCAAAATACTTTACCAAGTTAGATTTCACAAGAGACGTCAATTTCGAGGCAGTTGAATTTGGCATATCAGTTTTACATGTACGAATTCGTATATTAGAGACAATCCTTCATTTGGCATACAAATTACCAGTGAAGAAATACAGAGAAAAGAAGACCAAAGAAGAAAAAGGCCTAGAAGACGATCGAAAAAACTACATAACTACAAGGCAGATTTCGCGCTAAAACAGGGCTCATAGCGCACATACCTAAGTCTAATTTTGGAAACATTAATGATGGCAATACAAGCAGAAGATTTTTTGAGAATCCAAGCTTAGCTGCTGAAATCACGGGGAAAGATTAAGAGCTTACCGACTATACAGACTATCAGCCTTACCAATAAACGAGTTGTAAAATTTATACCTCTGTTATTACTAGGTATAAGAAAATCTGTGACCAATAAACGCGGTATAGCTTACACCACTGATCATCTCGGGTATAAGCATGGAATAGTGGTACTGGATTTCCATCCGCACTATAACTCCGCTATACCACCCCTAGGCCAGGTATAACAGCGGTTTAACGGAGTATTAACTTAAAAATGGCCGACCGGCGTAACAGCTGTTTCAAACTGACAGCCACCTGACAGCCGCGGACGTGGAGCTTCTCGTTCGCGAATCGTGCGCTTTCGTTGTAATAGCCGTGTTACGACGAGGATACGCCTTTTATACTGCTGTGAAATCCTGCGTTTTAGCCGAATAATGGATTTTGTCGACTTGGATGATATGATCGATATGGATTTATTGGAAGAAATCAAAATGCGTCGATAGGCGACCAAAAATTTACAAATTGCGATACGACCCGTTCGATTTGGATGATTACAATTTTAAAACTAAATATCGTTTCACTAAGCCATACGCCGCAAGAATCATCGATATCCTAAGAGCTGACCTGCAAAATACCACTATAAATTCGATCAGCATTCGCGTAACAAAACAATGGGCAAGGGCTTTCTGACAACAAAAAGTGACATTTCATGCCGCTTCAGTTGGCCACACTGCTTCCAAGCGGGCGTTGCCATGCTAGAAATATGACTTGTCTTTGGTTTCAGGGAGTAGTTATAACCGCGTTATAACTGATTTATTGGTCACGATTTTACAACTTCGTTATAACTCGGCTATACCGGGCATAACAATAACAAGGGTTTAACGCGGTTATAAGATAATTTTATTGGTAAGAGTGTAAAAGTCATATTGGAAGCAATTTTAAGTGGGCACAAAATTAATCCATTGAAATATCAAGAATACGCCTCAGAAACTGCTGTCTGTATGTAAGCAAATATGGCTGGCACATTGGATTAGAGTAATCCATCAGATAATTCCAGCACATAAATTCCAGCACATAGGATTGGAGTAATCCTTCATAAATGGCTGGTACATAGTGCCATAATAATAGAAAAAGCCCTACTGCCAATAGGACAACTTTCTGAAGAGGCAGCTGAGAAAATAATCATTTAAGGTCATACCGGCATGATTTCGACAGAAAATTCTCAAGAGAAAGCTGCAACCAAAATGTGCTATAAAGTCTTATTATTAGTTCCGATCCTTTGCTAAACAGCATGCGAGGAGTTATAAAAAGGAAAGCTAACACATTGCTGCCTGAATTCTTGACCATGTTAGTTTCCGCGGAGTCAAATATAACCGAAACTTCTTCAGAAAGTGATGATGAAGATTAAAGGGATATACCATTTTTTGTTTTTGTTTTTCTTGTATAACCTACATAATAAATATCAGAAGTAAAGAAATGTTTTTAAATGTCATTAACATGTCTTTAAATAAACATAAAAATATTTATAAAAATGATTTTCATTTTTGTATGTAAATATGTAAAGTAGTTACTTAAAGTTTGTAATATAAAAAATAATATGCTTAAAACATGTTTGCCATTCTATTTGAGGTAGTTAGATTCTAATTAGACGTAAAAATAATTTTGTCCGCCCAGATTTTGCAAATACCTGTGTGTGCGCTGTTTATATTCGGCTGTCAAACCACATAACGGCCATGGCCAAATCGACTGTGGCCAAACTGACTATGGCCAAATTGCAATAAGTCAATGGTTTGAACCCTCTTTTCAGTGGGTATATATTACCAATAACTTTATGAGTAAACAGTCAAATAGAACGTTCCATCACACTCTGAGTTCCATGACGACCACTTAGGGACGTTTTAATAAAATAAAAAGTATTCCTTTAGAGATTGTGAGATAGGCTTTCGAATCGCATGTATATCTAAGTAGTCTGTAATATGTACTTAAGAAAAGAAATATTTTTCGAAAATCCAAAGTGAGTCGATATTTTTGCCGGACGATGGATGCCCTTATCATTTAGTTAGACTTTTGTTTATTATACATATCTATAGACACGTACATTGTTGAAGTTTGTTATAATCATTTAGTTCTTGGAATAAACCTTTTTGGATTTTTTTAAAACTTAGAAACAAGCAACTGTTCTCATCAATTGTCAGTAAAAACAATAACTTGACCTCTAACTACGCTAAAAATTGGGACTGGCGCAGTCATGTACCAGCTATAGTGTTTTACATAGAATCGTCATCGCGTCACTATCTCAAAGTTTATTATTTGTTTTTTTTGTATTTTGTATTATATTCGATCTGATCTTTCCTCAAGCGTTTCCTATCTTTACGAGTCATACGAGACATCTATAATTACCAACCACATCAAAATGTTCAATTTGATAATAATGTTTACTTAAGTTGCGGTAATTATTTTTATTGTGTCACTTTCGATTCCAGTAGTTCTCTGCGAGCTCTTTACAACCACATAAGAATCCTCAGAACGTTTGAGCTCAACGTAAATCCGCGCTGCACGAACTAAAATTTCCACACATAACTTACTTGTGACTATCACGCGCATGTATTTACACCCCCGTGATGATGTCAAAGGAAAACCACATCCTACGCAATAAACAAATACAAACATTATTTATCCGTATTTGTCTGCGTTTGTTTTCATAATAATATGTCCAAGGAAAGGCTTATGAGGAATGTACTTTGAGAAGCATGACGACGCTTCGAGTAACTAACAGATTAACAAGCGAGGCGCTGACGGGAGGGCGCGTCGCTTACCGACTCGAAAGTTTTAAGAAAAAAATTACCCACCGCACCGACGTGCAAAGTGTAAGGGGAAAAAGTAAATAAAACAGGACAAATCTGGCAGCCCGAAGCGGCAGCTGATAAACGGAATTATTCACCCTAACCGTGCGACGGCCGGGCGCACGCACGGCCAGAAAAAAACATGGAAGCGCTTTCAAAATGTGTGCCCTCGCAAATTATTCAAATAGGATCACCGGGTCCACGCTCTTTCTCCCTGTCTCGCTCTATAGCCATAAGGGCGGGCGAGACCGCTAGCTATGCTCAGATATGTTACATCCAATGTATTAACATTGTACAATAAAAGCTTTTTCAAAAAAAGTTATTCATTTGTCTTTATTTCTTTCAGTGTTGCTGGGATATCTTAATAAATGCAATCAATAAGTATTTAAAAATCTAGGTTTTTTTTCGAATACAAAAGTGACTTTTCTTTTCGAATACGGGGACTGAGCCAGCCACAATTTTTTTGCGTAGTTTGAGGGCAAGTTATTATTTCCATTGACACTTGTTGAGTTGTTGCTTGTTCTATATAAACATATTTATAAAAAAGGTTCACTCCAAGAACAAAATGATTATAACAAACTTCAAGAATGTACGTGTTTATTGATATGATAAAAAAACGACTAAAAGATAAGGGCCTCACCCGGCAAACATATCGACTCACTTTGCATTTTCGAAAAATATTCCTTTCCTTAAGTGCATACGACTATTTATATTCGTGATTCAAAACCTACCTAACAACCTCGAAACCAAGTCATTTCATTTTTATTAAACCGTCTGTTACATGGTCGTAATGGAAAGTTCTCTGTGACTGTTTACTCCTAAAGTTATTGGTAATAGACACCACGTCAAAAACAGGGCTCAAACCATTTCCTTACTGCAATTTGGTCATAGTCAGCGTTATGTAGCGTTATATGACAGTTGAATATGAACCTGACAGCATTTAAACGACTTTGTCAGAGATGATGCCATCAACAAAGACTGGCCTAGCTCAGTCAGTATGGCCTAGCTTAACAATCGAGCCGTAGAAGAAGGTATACTTCAAAGCAAATAGATCTTTAAGCAACCTCAGAATTACTAGTGATAAAGTGTATCGCCATCTCCTGATCTTGAGGTAATTGTTAAAAAGTTGATAGTGAGGCGGACTGCGAGGCAAATCCTACGTATAACGATTTACAAAACAGTTGACCACAAATTGACTCCTAAAGACCATTCCTATCTTAACTGTAATAGAAAAATGCGTTACTCTCCTAGAAAAAAGACAATGAGCTTCTAAATCTATGGCAGGTACTCGGAGACTTAAATAGTCATTAAAATATCCGAAACGCAATCAACTCAAAGTATTACGATGACAAAAGCTTTCTAAATACGTCAACTTTACTAATAATGTCAAAGGCTCATTAAATGAAATTCGACAGTGCTAATTAATTTAAACAAAATTTAACTAAAACAAAAAATAACACGATGAAACAGTTGGAATGAACGCCTAAACCTTTTAAAAAAAGAAAATAATCTTGCGAACATTGATGATTCTTACATACCTAAATTTGAATTTAGATGAACACAGAATACCGAAAAAAAAACCTACTGGCGCAAAAAAGACGGCAAAAACCATTACCAATCTATTTTATACAATAAGAGCGGTTAAGTAGGACACTTTTTAATAATTGCCCATAATTCGTGGATGGCCGCCGGTTCTGTAAGCTTTGTAACCAAAGAGGGTATTTTTAAAATACATGGTCGTCATAAGTCATGCGAATGTCTGCGCTCCCCTGACGGTTTCGCCCGTTGTAGTTGACAACTCTAGTTGTGCGCTCAGAGAGACGGAACACATGAAATAGGTACCTATCTATTTTCAAAAATCTTTGATTGTTATTTTTTTTTATTTGATTCATTAATTAATTAATCAAATAATTAATCATTCCCTTTAAATAATATTATCTCACCTTGCAACCTAACAAATATATTCATGTTCTTGTGCCTAAATGGTAAATATATTTCAATGATGCAACACTTGGCACTTTGGCCCCAATATAAAGAAATTATTGTGAGTGGTACGTGCATAACCCCACTTTATTGTTTGTTGTATGTCTATTAGGTGGTAGAATGATTATGACGGCCACACTGAAATTTAAGTTACCGAATAGCAAATTCATTCATCAAATTCATAGGTCTCTATATGTGGGTGTCTTAAAATCTCCTCTCTTTCGTCGACTCTCTCGATTCCCACAGGGGCTGAGTCATAATATGTAGTTTCGTCTACCAACAAATACTGTCCTAATTTACGCATCGGTCTGCTAGTTATTATTATGGAGGCCCTTGGGGGCTAGTGTCTAGCGGACGGGGCGGTACGCACCCCCACTAGCCCGCAGTAAATCAAAACTAGGCAAAACAAGCGTGGGGTCACACGACCATGAATCAAATTGTGGCCGCGCGACGCGGATGCGAACACAGCCAGGGCGGCGAATAGTCCAAGACCTCACTGCAATTATTATCTCTGTTTCATTTTATAAGGAAATTTATGTTTTTCTGAATTAAATAACCGCTTAGGTTAATTTTAAAGTACGGACAGAGCACATCTTCCTTAGTCTATTGTTTAGTATTAGGACATTTCAAATTTAATGGACGATCAAAAGTTATAGAGGTTTTAGTGTCATAAAAGGTGATTCAAGAATGAAGAATTGTGTTAAGGTATGTTTATTAATAATAACGTTATTTAATCACTGTGGGAGACCATGATTTTATTTAGTACGCCGAAAGAGCTACGAGAGGAAATCGAAAACTACCCTTAGGGACTGAAATGAATATCAAAATTTCAGCCAAATCGCACCTATATGCTAGTCTTCAATCACGGTAATGAACGTACTAATATGCATACATCCAGCTAGACAGCTAGATATACAAACATATTTCTTAAGGCAACAGTTTGATGTATGTACATATGACCCCACACCCTAATTAAATAAAAATGGAATAATTTGTTCTATTGTCATATAATTGTTTAAACATACATAAGAAAAAAATATCCATGAGCTTCATTGCGGAATCGGCTTCGATCTTTGAAGAGAGATACCAACTTGCTCAAAATTATCTGAATGACAGTACTATTTTGTTATAGACTAATTTCTATTCGATTAACAACGCGGAAGCTTATCTATCATTATGTACTATACAGGCCACGACCACGAGATAAACGGACATTGTTAGTGACACTTCAAAATAATAAAAATGTTGGATTTCAATCAACAGTAACACAATTATCAGTTAATCAACAATTTTTTTCAGTATCCAGAATTTTGCGATAGAGTTCCAGTATTCAGAACCACACTTTTAGTAAAATCACTAGAGCAAAGATTTTTCAGGCAGCAGATGATATCTAATATTTGTTTAACGAGGCATATCGTGAAACTCGAAAATTCTTCGATCGCAGAGAACTTCAACTCCATATACTCATAACTTTCTCTCATAACTTATAACTTAAACGTCCAAAAGAGGTGGTAGGTAAATCGCTGGCGATGGTTTTTGTGCGAGCATTTACCTCTATAAATAATTGGGAAATCCAATTTTAATGGTAAAACTTGGCATTAGTAAACAAGACAAAAATTGATGCAAAACTAATCTATTTTAGAATCTTTGTGAATGAGGTATGACATGACCATAAAGTTTAACAGAAAGTTTAGGCCTGACATGGATTTGTGAACTGTAATAATATGTTGATACTTTTTTCAGATATTATTGTTTTTTAAATATGCATGAAGGAATTGATTAATATCATTATTATAGTGAAGGCTATTTTGCCTCATTTTTGAGATATTTTTGAAAGATTTAATTATTTGAAAAGTTACTTATAAATCTGTAACCACATTAATCCAGTGTTGACGTAAGGCCTCAAATGTTAAATTAAAACGTAGTTACAAAAATATATTTACAAATTGCAAACTTTTCGAAAAATTAACGGAAGTAATGAAAGACATAATTATTGTCATTTGCAGATAAGATTTTTCACATTAGAATCAATTATGATAATTTTAGCAATCCATAGGTTTTCCGAAATATGAAATTTACAATAATTCAGTGATTAACTATTAGCTAGCTTTCAAAAATGGATAGTTAGGATTGTCCCTCGTGTCCCTCGTGAAATTGAAAGTAGCTTTTTGACATCAGAGGGCCTAATTTTTTAATATTTTCTCTTCCGATGGCTTGTCCTCAGGAGTAGCCTTCATAATTACAATGCCCACAATTATATTTTATAAAAGAAAATTGCGATAATTTTAATCGTTAACATAAAGTTTTAATTTTAATCGTAAACATAAAGTGACTCGCGAATTGACAGATGTGACGGTGGGTGAGGTTACCTGTAGTGAGCTCTTCGACTGGAGCGGCGAGCTGTGCGGCGCGAAGTCGAGTCAAGACGGCGATATCGCCATACATCCATCCACGACACTCAACTTTGGCCAGGCCGAATAACTAAACCGAAACACTTAATTTCCTGTCAGTGGGCGGTCGACGGCCTTTCCCAGCCGTGCCACGTGGTCCCTCGCCTCGGATAACACTTATTGTTAGCAGACGCGGTACTTTACCGGACTTTGTTTCCATAAATGAAGACATTGTGGTAAAAGAGATATTTATTATAGAAAAATAACATAATTTTTAATGTCAAAATTATGTTGTGTAAAACATATTGACAATTATAACGATAATCGGTTGTAACGATACCTATTTAAGAAATTGAAATTGAATAAAATCTTTAATAATTTAAACTAAAGAAATTGAAATTAAATTGAGACTATCTTGTATTACCAATTCCAACAATATTTGAATTACGCTATTTTCATGAAATTATATAATTTAAAAAAATAATAATTGATTTAGTTTTTCAACGACCCGGGAGCCAGATACAGCCATAGACAGAGTTCACTCAGGCTCTTTCAGTGTAGTCCCTCATTGGAAAGGCTATCGCATGGGAGTTGAATCGGGGTTGAACCGAACGTCCCAACGAAATAAACATTATTCGTGCCCAATATACTAGGCATCTTTCGGTCCCATGGACAGACCTAAATTCTCTATATGATTATACGCCTGTACCGTGCAAGCACCATTACACATATTAAACTAACTCTGTCGCATTTTCTACCTCTCCCTATTTTCTTCACCTCTTTCCCTCCGCGGGTTACGCGCCACAAAACTAACAAAACAGTCTGAAATAAACTCTAGTCAGACACACGGGCTTTATTATTTGAAAGTGGCAACCCTTATCCCACATAGCCTTCGGACTTTGGATCCAATTCAGCGGTTCCTGTAAAGAATATCTACACTTGTAACTATACAACAAGACAGATGCATGGCATTTAGCAAAATCAGGAATGCAACTAACTATGAGCTAATTCAATTAAATGTCGACCGAAAATCAATATGCCATCAGATAAATACACAATAAATGTTGTAACATTTAATTCTTTATATATAGAAACCATAGAAACTCTAAAAAATGTAAAAAAGAAGAGAAAGTTTCAGAATTTCTTTATTATACAAAGGAAACGTTACGTTCTGCACAGAAGAAGTCCGTGCAGCTAAATACATACAAGGTAGATAAAAGATATTGGAAATCGATAATAAAAGAATATAAAAAACCTTTAAAGGAAAATCAGATGTAAAATATAATAAATTAGCACAATTTAAAAACAATGTAAAAAATAATAAATAAAACGCTATTCATCGGAGAGGGGAGAACTCAGGGTCGGCTCTCCGTTCTTGCTTCAATTATGGATAAAAATTACAATTAAAATGGTTAAAAACATTAAAACACAATAAAATGATGGCTCAGGTAGTGGAAAAGGTTTGAATTTTGCGCCAGGTAGTTTCACTGCTGTCCGCAGGGCTGCAGTTCCCACGGCGAACACCAGGCGCTGACGTCTGTCCCCCGCTCGGCGTGCGGACGGTACGATACTCCGCAACTATCGTACTTGTACGATTCGAGATTCGGGTTAGTATGGAGATGCGTGCAGGATCCAAATATCACGCCTGTCTCGAAGGGGCGAGAAGGCGGACGGAGCACGATGTGGCGGTAGTATGTAAGACGTCATGCGGCGAGAAGTAGGGCGTGCGATCACGAATATCGCCGTATGGTAAGGCAATCCGCAGCGCAGATCACAACCGCCGCTGTAGAATTAATCCACCGAAGAAGATCCAGGCGTAAAGGACCCAAGCCTCCGCAGGTGATTAAGGCCGTTTTCAATCCTCCGCGGAGATCCCTGCAGCCGTTGAAAGGCTTTATTACAATATGATCGCGCCAAGAACGAAAACGGATCATTGAAAAGAACAGCGAATATCGCCTCAGTCCAGTCGTTGATTTCCGATACATCGTCAAACGATCCAAATAAAAGTCACTTAATAGTTCTAACATCGAGCAAACTCACCAGGTAATAGTCCTAAATCACACACAGACTCCCCGGGATCGCGTTCGGAATCAAGTCGCATTCAAAATGACCCAAATTATCTTTTGGCTGGTAGACCGCCAAACTTTTGGCGGGCCCCGGCAAGGAAACCCCTTATGCGATACGCGCGAGTTTTTAAAATCAAATTCGACATTTGAATTGCGGTTTATTAAAATATTAAAATCATGTGATAATAAAATTGATTTTTATTTATAGTGAAAACTATGATGAAATACCCATATTGCACTATCCTTAATTTAAAATCCGGAATCCAAAATCGTAAGGGAACCAATGACCTTCGAATGCTGTCAATCTACATTCCACAAATCCATCAGAGAATAATTAAAAATATTCTGAATGTAAATTTATCAGCTAACAAAATAATTAGGAATTATGACCAAAAGACTAATCAAAAACTATAACTAAATAATTAACCACTTTTGGCCGATGTTCCGAACATCGTACAGTCTCCTTTGTTTCTGGCAACGATTCTCATCGAATCATCGCAGACGTCACTACTCGCTTCTGATTGGTCAGCCGCGCGAAAAGTCCACAGCCGGAACTGTCAAAAAATGGACACGTCGCGACATCGATCGATGGAGTGAATGAATATTGTGGAAGAAAATTGTGGAAAGAAAATCGGAAAACGCGAAATGCGTTACAATGTAAAACAATAAATCATATAAAAAACTATTTTTTCAAAAAAAATATTAAATTAATTTAAAATTTATCGAAGCGTTTCATATCATTTTCGCTTTCCTCACATACTATTTTCTATTAAAAGATATCCCATTAAGTGAAATTTTATTGCAATAATAAAACTATACAGAAATAAAAAGACTTAAACCAACAAATAATCCAAAAAAATCAAGTATAACGGTGTTGGATGTAAAGTTGAAAAAAATTGACGTGAAAACGCTCCAAATCAGTTGTCAAGTCCAAAGTCTAAATCCAAGCTTCAAGTTCCTATCCAAAGTCCAAAATCTTAGAGCCAAAATCCAATCAATAATCCAAAGGCCAAAATTCAATGTCAGAATCCAATCTCTGAATCAAAGTCCAAAATATAAAGTTGAAAGTCAAATCCAAAGTAACGTATTTGGTAGAAATAATATAATAAAAATGAGACTTTTTTTAAAAAAATTATTTAATTTATCCCTAATTTTATATTATAAAATTTTCTATACCATATATTACATAATTAAATTATTCGTACATACAGATTATAGAGGCCTGGAAATTTACTAAAAAGAGCTGCTTCGACGGAATTTTATCACCTCACTAGGCAGAGCTTGTATCGAGGTGATATTTAGTACTGCTCTGATCTGTCTGGTGTATATAGGTAATTGAAATCGAAGACTGTCGCGGTTGTTTGACATTATAAATAGGATGGAGGAGGAGCACCCGATAATTCGGCGACGTTGCAGCCGCCGTTGTCTAGGGTAGTCTACCTTAAACAACGGCGGCTGCAACGCAACCGAAACGGCGGGTGCTACAAACTTCACCCGGTAAAATTGTTTCTATCCTTTTTATAATATATAGGTAATTGTTGCAACCTTGGGTTATTATATAAGTGTACATAGTATAACTGTTATAATTTATATATTATACAAAACTCAATTTGTATGTTATAGCTTTATATATGAAGGAACCTAAAGGCTCGGATACGCACCAAAATCGATGCACTGGAGATGTGGTGTTTGTGTTAAATGATAGGAATCCCATGGACAGCACGCCGCACCAACAAATCTGTCCTGGAAGAACTCGGCATCCAAGTGAGGCTTTCCACCGTATGCATGCGTAGGGTCCTGCAGTTCTTCGGTCATGTTGCCAGGATAAACCCAGAGAATCTGGAGAAAATGCTTTCCGGGGGTCAAGTGGAGGGAAGAAGAAGCAGAGGCAGATCACCGGCCAGATGGAACGACCTCATCAAAGAAGTTACAAAAGGGTCAACACAATCTGCGACACGCCATGCAGAAGACAGGTCGAAGTGGAGGAGCCTCGTAGGCAAACTGTTGTCTTGTGGCCACGATCCTCAGTCAGTAAAGGGAACGACGGAGAAGAAGAAGCTTTATATATTTCTTACGTTGTGCGTAAAGCAGTCGGTAGTGTCCATAGACTCCAAACGAGGCGCTAAGAGCGTCACGTTTGTGGCCGATGTTTTTGCGCCGTTGTCGTTCACATTTTGGCATACCCTGTGCCTTCCTACCCTTCTTAGCAGTAGCTGATAATGGTATACTCCTGTATACTGAGCGACTAATTCCAACACTACTCCTTTTCTATTCTTCCTTTTATCTTTAATCCAGTCGGAATTTGCTCGTTTTTAAGGCGGCAATCCAAATTTTATTTTTATTTATTACACTATAAATAGCTTCCCCTCTCTAAAATTGATTAAATGCTTTAATTTGCTCGTAAATCTAAAAGATATATATTTTTAGACTATATCTAGCATAGTAGTTGCTCTAAGCATAGTAGCATAGTATGTAGCTGATCGATCTATGCTGATTTATAAATTCTCGTTGACGCGAAAATGACTGCTGCAAGTTTAGGCCTCCACAGCCTGTTCCTACTATCTGACAGCGGCCGATCTATAATATAGGTGAAATGAAAGTATGCGCCGATTAGAATGATATTAAAATCATCTCCGACAGACTTTTAATTTCTGGTTTAGTCGATGGTTATTATCATCTCGAAAATATTGCATCAATATTTTTGAAGTGTCACCTAGTATGCCGTGAATATGCCGCATCAGCATCCCTAGATACGGGTCTCTGACCTAGTTAGGAATGCGGATAAACATTTTCACCATAGGATGTGCTCAATCTCTCTCAACTCAACGATATTATGTTAACCCCTTGAGCCAAAAGATTTCGCGAGCGCATGTCTTTGAAAGACTATGTATAATTATGGAAATTTTAGATTTATTATGGCAGCCGACCAAAATATTTATTTCTCCCAAACCATTGTTGCACTTTAGAATTGTTGCATATTAGAACTTTACAATACTAACTTTAGAGTCCGATCGGTCCCAACGAGGCGCAACTGTGCTTTTACGTTTGAGTCCGATCGGTCCCTCTGAGGCTCGAGGGGTTAATGGTGTGTATATGACATATATAAAGTTATTGTAAATTAATAAATAAAATAAGGAAATAAATAAATAAATTGTTAGACCTAGTCACGTCAAAAGTGACATTTGCGATAGAGATTCTGTTTCGTAGATTTTAGGCACCGAAAAATTTGATCTTTTCTACTGCATCTTTAGTTATATTTTAGGTAATTTAAGTTAGGGCTAGCCAAAGCTTCCGTGATTGAAAAATTGCTGCCTTACCTCTTGCTCTACTTCTGGTTGCTAAAATGTCTTCGAGCGTGACGTAATACAGTTTCTCGGATATTTAGTTTTAGGAGCTGCTTATAATATAAAATAATTCGTAAAATACCATACGCTATGCTGTATCAAGGCTGTAATTATGTCACTATTTCAACTTTAGCCGATTAAGTGAAAAAAAAGAAATGGTCCTTATTTTAAGTTGCAAAATCTTACATTGAATATGAAGTAATATATTACCAAAATATAATAAAGTCGAACATTTTTTCGGGTGACATCAAAGCCAATTGCTGTAAAGTATTGTTTGTTTGTTTCTATTCTTTATAGTGAAATCTTACAATGGGCAGGTTTTGATACCATGCGACAGCCTCTTTTAAACAATCATTATGAAGTGCTTGTGTGTGGGTGTGCGTGTAAAATATAATATCAAGAAACGTAAGATCCTTACAACGGAAACTTACAATGTAAGATCATAAAATTCGATCTTTATGCCTCAGTTCATATTAATTCTTAAGATTAGGAAACAAATATGTCAATGCCTAAAGCTAGTGCATATTATTGCTAAATAAACGAAAACATATCACGATTAGCACCGCTTTCCGTTACATGCACTATTTCCGCTACCAACTGTAGCGTCAAATGATTACGTCATATCATAATGTGACGTCAAATGATTTCATGCATGGTGCCTAATAGTATAACCAGCGAATCGCGACAACGGAGCAAAATAGTTTTGGATTAAAAACCAGATTATGGCAACACTAACCCAAATGGTTTTCAGCAAGTAACTGCCGGATCAAGCAATCTTGACAATATTTCTTCTTAAAATAGCGATTTCCTTTTGAGTATTTTTTTTACTTATTTTAGTTTTCTTTATATTTAATGCAATATTGTTAAGAATACATTGTTAAATTTTATGGTAACAGGCATGCATTTTATTGTTACAAATTGAAAATAAACTAAAAATCATAATTGAAAAGAGTGAATAAAAACGTAGTTATCACACACTTTGTCCTTTGTCCCTGAAAACAAGAACTGAAACAGTATACCCGTATACCAAAAAATGCTTTTAGATATTTCTAATTACAGAGGATTTTTGTACATGAAAAGTTAAGGTGAAAATCATAATTATATACCTTTTCATGATTAAGTACTTTGAGAATTATGGCTCAAAATCTGTTCCACGAAATGCTCGTATAATAAGATGATCTACTACTTACAGCTCTTTTCTTATGGGGCTAAAGGAGTGGGTTAAATGACACGTCGAAGTGCTAAGCGACACAAAAAGAAGATCGGTGGCCCATCCAATGTTAATAATTTATTTTAAGCGCCCTGTCTATTTCTTTTAGTGCGTCTATTCCATTAGGCCACCAGATGAGTTCCACAAAAAGACGCCAGTCTTTAAAAAAATTGTCTGAACAATTATTTTGGAAGCCTTTATTCGTTTCCTAATAAATTATTTCAGTTTGTCCGGCGTTCACAGCAATGTTAGTGGAATAAATGGCCGGTCCAATTTCTCGCCGTTAGAGAGGATAAGCCCATTTATGCCTTCATTGAAATTTAGTTTAATTTGTTTGACCATTGCTGCGGCGTGCGCGGAATGAGAGATTTACACGCAAATCTGCCGAGGGTAGTAAGCCAAAGTGTCATAACACACCCCCAACCCCATTTGCCCTCACTCCCCTCCCCTTCCAACCCCCACCGATCCCTCCTTCCCACCTCCCTTCACACCCCGAGAGCCTGACCGAAGGCAAGGCGTTCACATGCGACTGTTTAAACTTACTAACGCAAATTAGGGCTGCGGGCAATTTCGGAAGTTAAAGTTTCATGAGCGTTAAATTTGGCTACATTTTGTGTAAAATATGTGCGGCGATTGCAGAGGCATTATTAGATTTCCGATTGCTCGTACTAATTTACCACTCATTTCAAATTAACCGTTTGAAAATGGAAGGCATATGGAGTACAACTTAAATATATTTATTTTAATAATAATAAAATCACTGCAATACACTGTAATATAGGGTAGATGCTAGATTAACATATTATTATAGTTAGTCTGTTCTAAGGCAAGCCGTTTATATTTTTCCGATAGAATGGGTTGACTTCGGAAAATCTTATTACATTTATTTTTAATTATATATCATTTATTTATACCCTACTATTCACGACGGAATTAGATTTAATATTTTTAAATAGAAGGATATCTAGATGTTTTGTCGAAATTTTAATACAATGTACTTGTGCAATGTTCTAAATTTTTACTACAATGAGAGTTCTGTATATAATGTACTGGTAAAAATAAATTTATATACAATTATAAAAGAGTGGCACTTTCAGAATTTACATGTTATGGATACCTTTTCAGAATTTCTGTGGTACATTTTTAAGCATTATTTCACCCGTTAGTTATTTTTTCCGATAGCTTTTATCGCTGGATTATTTTGTATATTACAATGATACGAGAAAAATTATGAAATTCAGAAGATTTGGACTACCACTTAAAAATTTTGTTACTATGTTATAATCGTATATTTTGTCATATTATATGCTCTTCCGCACTTCCGATTAAAGTAATGCTGATCTTCGATATTTTCGACAAACAGTCGAAATTGGGAAACCAGGCCGAATATTAGAGAATCATCCATTCCTTCCCCTCGGTCGCCGAATATTACGCGAGTGTGGCTTTGTGGCATTATGTAAAGGAGGATGTGGTAGGTGCTGTTTCAAGTCGACCGGTCGGCATTTCGTCTATTTGTAAATTTGTCAAATAACGCAGTGATGACAAACGCGTTGTTTGCTTATTTTTGAATTTGACAGGAACGTTATTGAAGTAATTAAAAACCGACATGTGTAAAGATTCTTTGAATTCGCTTCGAAATGGTGCACAAAATAATGTTTCTCTTTTTGGACGCGAGGTCTACGAGGTTATAATAAGAACTAGTAGTTCTTGTATTACTACAAGTATCTAACTACTACCAGTATAAATAGTAGATCTGTAAATAGTAGACTTCTTGTATTACATGGGTATGTATTTGTGAACAGACGAAATGCCGAATGGTCTAGTTAAATAGGTCTAAACCTCGCTTGGTGTAGCATATGACCGGTTATGAAATAATAGCAAAAAACATAATATAGTGATTAGTATAAATGACCATGTGCTGAATAAAATATTAGGACTATCTAATATTTAGTAGGAGGAGAAACAAATATAACGTGATAACAGTAACGCAATAAGTTTACGAAATTTTAATTTTTACAAATAAAGTAAATTTTATTATTACATTTAGTAAATTTTATTATTACAAATAAAAGTATAATGGTTATACTGATAGAAAGGTATTTCATTTTTTAATAAAACGGTTTGCATTCCATTCTCCTTACGCATGAAAATTCTACTATTGCTTATACATAAATACTACTTTCTTTTTCTCTCTGGCAACTATATTTTCTATCAAAAATATATTAATTTTTCTGTGTGAGTTGTTCACTGACATACACAGGAAAATTTATATTATCTGAAAGTCTCAGATCTGCGGTATTCAATTTTTGCCACTATTTTACATCTTATTTTACTGCTTCACTTCCTGAAAAATACTATTCCTACAAATTAAACTATTTCATTCAAATTTCAACCTTACAGGTCAAGTTTTTTTATCCGACTTTCTGGTTGTTGTTGTGTAGGTAGATGGTACATCCGATGGTGTTAAAGAAGATTTTGTAAGCTCCGCGATTTTTCCACCAATATTTGGTAGGTTCTCATCATGGCGTTCCACGATGCCACGTTTCTCGTTTATCTCATATTGGTAGATCGTTGTGGCTGCTTCTGATAAACATATGGAGATTCTAATATTTTGGAATCCAGTTCGGCGTTCTTCCTCGCCAAGCTGTCAAATTGTTTCTCTATCAAATTACTCATATATTTTATCAATTCGTAGTACTAATAGATTCATAATTATTAGATAGAAATGCGATTGCTTTCTGTAGATTTTCCATTTGCGGCTTTAAATTGTCATATTTGGCATTTTGACAGAATTTTTTTTTGAAAATTGTCTCTCGATCAATGCCAATATGTCTGTTTTAAATTCCGATAGATGCGTTTTATGTTCAGAAATTCGCTAAAATAGCACAAATAAATTACGACATTAAAAAAAAAACGGTTATCACCCCAAACCTTCCCAAACCCTCGCCCAATCACCCCTCAACACCCCCCAAAGCCTTCTTATCACCCCCTTTATGCTACCTTCCACAAAGCCCACCCTTACTTCACGTGCCTCCATCCTCCCCCTCCAAATCCAACATACCCCCCTCTCACCAAAAAACAAACCCTTTCTTACCCACCAAACTCCAACTCCCCCCAAACATTCCCCCTCCCCCAAATACCATCCCCTCCCCAAATCCCCTTTGCATCATAAGCACTTAGCATATATTAAAGCAATCTATATAAGGCTAGATGGGAACCCATGAAAGAGGAAAAATACGGAAGAAAAAGAATATTTTCTTCCGGGACTCTATACACCTTGAGTACTAGATCAATTTTCATCAAAGTTAAAGCATTCTAGATAGGGCGGAATAGGAACCCACGTAAGAAAAATAATATTTTCCACCCCAACCCCCAGTTGGGGGGGGGGGGGGCATTGAGAGTGATTGATTATGACAGAAAATCTAGTACATATTTTATAGTATTTGTGTAGTATTTCCGTGGTATTAAAATGGCTAATTTCCAATATGGTTTGTTTCTCAGTCGTATACTCTCGGTCAGTCAACCATATATGAATATTATAGAGAACAATTGTTTGGCGACAGGAAAAAAAATATTTAAAATTATATAAATTACTAGCTGACCCGTGCCCACTTCGTTGGGCGGTAAAACTTTTTACTTGTGATGAAATTATGAGTGTGGTTTGGTTAGTACTGAGTGCTATGAATTATTTCATGACTGCCAAAAGAAGGGTTATATTTTTACTGCATATGTATGTATGTATGTATTTGCATGACAATTTGACTATATTACCGTTATTTGAGAGTATCTTCTTGTGAGTGTTATTTGTGAGTGTCTTATATCTTTAACCATTTATGCAGTAAAAGTGAAACTATATGCAGTAAAAGGGAAAAGTCTTTTGTTTTAAACCATTGAGACGATAAATTTACTTTATTTTGATAATAATTCATAATTGTTGATAATGACGAATAAAAATGACCTAACGATTTAAATGATTTTTTTAATTTGAAAAACTACTTTTTGTGACTTAAATATAAAAGTTAGACATATGCTGTCGTTGACTTTTTTGTCGGCAATATCAAGCTCTACAACTTTTCTCTAAAACTTAATCATATATCTCTCATCGTTAAGGCAGCGTTAGTTAGAAACGTTTTCGTTCGACCGTTTTTTCCGACTTACTTTGAAAATCAGACTACCACGAAAACGTCTTTTCATTTTTCGGATTAATATGTAGCCTATGACACTCACAAATAACGTGGCTTTCTATTGGTAAAAGAATTTTTAAAATCGGTTCAATAGATCCAGAAATTACTCCCTACATCCTCACAAACTCACAAACTTTACCTCTTTATAATATTAGTATAGAAGTATAGATGGACGATACGGTTGCGGTTCCATACCTATACCGTATTATCTCTTTAACTATGTATGCAGTAAAAGGGAAAAGTCTTTTGTTTTAAACACTTGAGACGATAAATTTACTTATTTTTATAATAATTCATAATTGTTGATAATATGACCAATAAAAATTACCTAACGATTTAAATTATTTTTTTAATTTGAAAAAATACTTTTTGTGACTTTAATATAAAAGTTAGACATTTGCTGTCGCTGACTTTTTTGTAGGCATTATCAAACTCTACAACTTTTTCTAAAACTTAATCATATATCTCTCATCGTTAAGGCAGCGTTAGTTAGAAATCTTTTCGTTCGACCGTTTTTTTCGACTTACTTTGAAAATCCGACTTACATTGAAAATCCGACTACCACAAAGAAGTTTTTTCATTTTTCGGATTAATATATAGCCCATGACACTCATATATAACGTGGGTTTCTATTGGTAAAAGAATTTTTAAAATCGGTAAAGTAGATCCAGAGATTACTTCCTACAACGTCACAAACTTTACCTCTTTATAATATTAGTATAGATTACATGATCCCCTCGAAGGGACGTTTAGTCATTATATTTCGATTCTTTCTTCGGCACCTCCTCCGTTTACGGCACGGTGACCAACTTGCGGCACGCATGCTACTTAGTGGAACAAGGAGTATTTTTTTTGTAAATCGATTATTAAATTTGAATTGCTTGCGTTAATCTAATTTAAGTATACTGGAAAAAATATTTACTATGCCATAATATAAATGGTTCAGGCGCCCCTCGACAGACTTTAAATTAAAGTTGGCTTCGACCCAGAAAGTACGCAGAATAAAAATTTGCAAATTAACGGTTCATAAACTGATTACAAAAGTGACCGGAGGAATATTTATGTTTGGCGGCCCCGACTCACGTTCCGGCAGCGCCCAGTTAATTGCATGAAATTAAAAAAAACTACAAAAACTCGAATCAAATCGTATTGAAAGTGCCAACGGTGAATTGAGCATGACATCAACTATCAAACTTTAAAAACCGAGATAGCTTTACATTGTATGTATCAATAATTGAATTAGTATTAATTATTAATAATAAATAATTTGAGACTTATACTATAAACAAATTCGCGAAATAATTAGAGTAATTCCGCCCTCGAATTCGTAAAGAAACACACCTTGAAATAAATGATGTTAGGTCTAGAACATTTGGTTCTTTTTTCTGAAACCTATATCTGTATTTCTGAATTAATTTTGTTTAATTGCATTTTATTGAAAGCTGCAGGAAGAGAAGATCTGACATGATAAAATCGAGTAATATATAGGTATAACGATATAGTTTCCCATTTGTCGTAAACACTTCGGATGATTTGATAATACGGAAATAAAATGAGTGAGTGATCATAAATGCAACGAGTCAGCAACTATAAAATCTTTATCTATATCAATGGGAAAGTTGACGAGTGGCGTAATATACACATCGACTATGCCGCTTCTGATATCACTATCTGTTCTTCGTCGATATTCCACCATATAATAACTGATTTGCCGACGCTTGTAATCCCATACTTTATCTACCATGCATTTAAAACACCTGTTTTTTTAGGATAAAAGTACAGTGTTATTTTTAAAAGTAAACATTTTTTTTATAAAATTACATATATTAAATTATTTAATGTCTTCTATGAAATTAAATGTATGCCTAAATCTTATATTGTACTTTGGTTGCCTATTTTACATATTGAAAATAAAATTTAAATATATACGAAATAAGCCTATCTGCGTATTCAGCAAACGGGAAAAATATATTTCCATGGAAATATTAAATCTTAACCTTTAAAGAATGCCCCGTAATTCACCCAATTTCTACCAAAAATTTACTTAAAAATATAAATTATTTGAAAGTAAAATTATTAATCAAATTTATGTTCTTTCATATAAATTTGGTCATTTTTATTTTAAATCTGTTTACTTGATCTGAAATGTTTGTTGTAAAACGGCCTAATTGACTGTCGTCGGGGTTTTAGTGTTAAAGGTTTGTATTTTGTGTAACTTCTTTCAATTTCCTTGAGCGTAGTCAGGCGAATAAAGTTATTTCAGTGCAGCACTATAATACGTGTTCGCTTTGTCAGCATAAGCCGAAACTTAATAACTACTTAGCTTGGAAAACAATCATATAATTTCCATTGGCCCCCGTCAGCGAACGCAAACGCGCTCTGTATTTATCCCTTTGAATTAGGTAGTGATGTAATGTGTCATAAGCCGCCCGCCCCAGTCGGAGCTTCCCTCGTTTGGTGACCATTGAGCTCTTAAAACCCTCAAATCCGTGAGGCTCTTGCTTTCGCTCGGGCTGGATCGCGCGCCTTAAAATGACACCGTGTCGTCCCAACTTTATTAAAATCCTGGGTAAAATTAGCGTACTTATCAAATGAATACATGAGAAGTCCGTGATTATTCTTTATGGATGCTAGCTCGTTGCTCGTTGAATATACAAATGTTTATTGATAATGAAAGACTTAAAATTTCTGAACATTTCCTTTATGGTAATAAAAACTATATACTGATTAATATTGTAGCAAATGGGAATCACTATCTGGGTTTATTATCAGGATAATCTTCTGTAACAATAAAACATTAAGGGAATTTGAGAGAGCGCATTTTTTTAAATATTTGGCGACTCTTTAGCCGCTTTAATCCAGAGGTCGATGAAAATGAACATTTGAGGATGTTAGCAAATGGTTAGGATTTTATCAGGAAAATGCAGCTGGGAATCATGCATTCAAGCATGGAGATTATCCTTGAAAACAAATTCTATTCACGTGGTCTGCTTAACAGGGCATTGTATGTAGACGCATAATATCAATTTACTACAAATAAATCGTTATAAACATAAACCTTACGCAAACTCAAAAGTCCTTTAGGTATTTGGGCTTCAAGCTCTTTAACCAGCTACCGCTCTCCACAAGGCAGGTGGGAACAAAGGCGTTGAAAGGTTTCTTAACCCGACAAATGACAGGCGTCCTTTTGGGGATGCAAGTTTTAATACACTGGAATGACAGGCGTCCACTTGGTCCAGTGATGACGACAAGATGGAGGCCGTTTGCGTTTTGTAATTTGTCGCCATTATTATCTTAATTGATTTACGAGATAAGGTTATAATATTTTATATGTCAAATTTCAATGCGATCATTTTACAGTTCTTCTTTTTATGATCCGTATAGTGGTTTGCAAGTTATGGTCGTTTTTATCAAGGTCGTCGATTTTGCGCGCGAAAACGTCGCGCGCGAATGGGACAGCTGAATTTTACTCCGCGAGGAGAGGAGTTAAATAAAAGCTGTAATCCACACATGCTTTTTATAAACTGGATGATTTTTTTGAGCATGCTATTTTATTAAATGTGATTATTATTTTTCATATTATTAAAAAATATTAATTATATGAATTTTATATTTAATTTGTAGAATATTTAAAAAAAATACTATTCCTGGCCATATAAATACGTTGATTATTTTTCCTATATCCTGATACTTTTTATTTGAGTACCTAGTTGACTATTAATATTTTTTAGATTATTATTTATTTTGTATGTTTACCCATGTACATGGAAATATTTCTGGATTTCTTTTTAAATGCATGCACCATGTGAAGCTGATTTTAGTCTATGCCCCCATCTCTCTGATATCACTGTAATTTAGTAGCTACCTAACATGTGATTGTATGAACTTTACCTTCTCCTATTGTATGTAGGTACCTACTCCTTCTTAGGTCATAATAGCCTCAGCCTCACATTATTCTGTTCTGTCTCTTCGGAGCTTTCTCCATCAAACAGTCATTGCGTCTGTGCAGCTGTTGAGTACCCAACGCTTATTCTTCTGCTATCGCTAATATCGTTTTGCAAATGTCCCATTGCTGGTTTCGAGTGGTTGGGTCCTCTGGCTCCATCTCCAGAAGAGTGATTGATGAATTCTAAATTATTTCTTTTTTTCCTGGCTCGAGCTTTACCTTCATATTTTACAAATATAGGCACTATTAGACACACGAATAGAAAAATAAAACCATGGATTACCACAGGTCTTGTAAGTAGTATACACAAACGGGACAAGATTCACAAACAGCTAGTTAGTGATCCGGATATTTATGACTATAAGTTTTTATAAAAAATACTGAAACCTTTGCAATAAAGTTATTAAAACCGAGAAAGAGATATTTTATAAATATAAAATACTGAGTTCCAAAAAAGACATACGGAAAGTATGAAGGACCGTAAAGGAAGTAACAAGCACAGAAAAATCTCCAGTGAATATCGTCAAAATGAAAATAAACGGGAGTATTTTAGATACTACCACAAATTCAAATCTAATACGGGAACATTTAAATAGTTTCTTTGCAAACGTCGACAGAAATTTAGCAGGTACTCACCTGCAGAATCTAAACATGAATGAAAGTGAACTAACGAACTTGACAAATAGCCCACAAGCAAATAAATAATCCTGTCAATATGCCATGTCTACAACAAATTATTGAATCAGAAATAATTGAAATAATAAACCAATTTAAATGTAGTAATTCGGCAGGCAAGGATGGTATTTTCTCTTCTAGATTAAAACATATAAAATCATATGTAGTTTCTCCCTTGGTCTACTTAATTAATCCGAGCCTAGAAAATGGAATATTTCCTAAATGTTTAAAAACAAGTATAGTGATGCCGGTCTTTAAAGATGGTGATTCGTTAGCTGCAGAGAACTATAGACCCATATCACTCCTGAGCACGGTAAGTAAAATTCTAAAACCCGTGGTCGAACAGCGTCTAAATATATTATTGGAGGAGGATTACAATATTTTTGCACGTGACCAGTTCGGCGGTACAGATGAGTTAATAAAACTCACTGAGTATATCAAAAAAGCTCTAGATCAAGGAGAGAAATGTGCGCCAGTCTTCCTCGACCTATTGAAGGCATTCGATACCGTTTCGCACCCCTTACTGATAACTAAACTAAAACGGATCGGACTCAGAGAAAATGCGTTAGAGTGATTGAGATTGCAGATGACCAGACTCCACGAAGGATATAGTTCTACACAGGATATTACGTATGGTATCCTACAGGGTAGCTTGTTGGGTGCAATTCTCTTTTTGGTTGGCTCTCGTCGATGGAAAAGGTCATCAGTTTTGCCGACGACACCGTTTTGTTGGTCAATTCTTCGACCTGGGCAGATCTGTTTTCTGAAACTGAATTAGTACTGAGAAACGCGAAAAGATGGTTGGGCAGAAACCTATTGACCTTAAATATTAATAAAACGAAATTTATGACCTATAGCAAGACTATCACTGGCCAACCAAATTCAAGTATAAAGCTTCACTCGTACATCGAAACACAAGATTGCCGGTGTATGAATGTATATAGAGTGTCCTCCATTAAGTACTAGGGTATATTATTACACAAAAAACTGCACTGGGAAGATCATCTGACGAATGTTGCGGCAAGACTAAGGAAACTCATCTATTACTTCAAGCGTTTGCGAAATATCCTAGATCTCAATATGCTAAAAAGCGTCTACCATACTATCTGCGAGTCGGTTATTCGATATGGCATCGTAAGTTGGGGTTATGCTGAAAAAACTCCTTTGGCCACCCTTTATAAGGCCCAAAAGACAATACTGAGGATCATCAACAAAAAACCGCAAATATAATATTCTGATGTCCTTTTATGAGAATATAGGGTGTTAAGTGTAAGAAAACTATTTGTACTGGTATCTCTCACTAAATTCCGAACGAGTTAGGAATCTAACAGAAAAGCCAGCAGACTCGTGTGACGAGAAGATCAAATGAAACAAACTTTGAAATTCCTTTCAGGAGATCCACTTTTGGCCAGCTACTCCTATCTTGCTCCCAAATTGTACAACAGCCAACCACTGTATATTAAAAATCACATATATTTAAAAAGAGATTGACTGAATGCCTTCAAAAGGGGCCACTGCAGATATTGAATATATTATTGGATAATTAAATATTAAAATGAAAATATTGGTATAATTAGGTATGAGTAGAAATAGTTTTTTTTATTTAGTTTTTAGTTTTGTTGATATAATAATGCAGTGACTATGTATTTTCGTATTATCCCTGTCTGTATTACTATTATTTCTCATAATCATTCTCAGCATTATTATTTTATTATCATTTATTACCTGGATTAACTCTGGAATTTTCTTGAAAATTCATAAAATATTAGTTTACATTTGTAAGGATAATGTGACTATTTCGGATGTTTTTAAATATGTTTTAAATTATTTGCTTATTACTGATATTTTATATTTCATATTTTATATTTTTTTTTACATTTTGTTTTTAATTGTATGTAGGTTAATTTTATGTTAAATAAAATTCTTAAATATTTACCATGAAAATAAATTGTCAACCTTAGAACAGGCGGCCGCCTAGTTAGGTTTTGACTATTTAAAATTGTAAAAATGTAAATTGAACATGAATAAATTAATTTGAATTTGAATTGTATATGAGAGTGGCCACCCTTCACTAGACTCCAATTGATTGTGAGCGAAGGGTGGTTCTCATCAAGAAGTTTTTTCCGTTATTTAAAGTCGTGGATGTTGAAGTTGAAGTATTTAATCAGAAGGTCTGTAGTAGGTTGCCAGTTCGTAACGCCTTGGTTGATGTTTCGCCGGGGTGTAGGTAGTGTGGGCGCGAGGTGAAGCCGTAGTTGTGTATCCGAAGTTGAAGCGCCGCGATAGATTCAAAGATAATGGTAGTCGCGTATACTATGCGTGATTTGTTGACTCGAAGTGAAGTGTAGAGCGCGAGTACTTGTTAATGCGCGGTTACTGCCCTCCAGGGAATGATATCGATCGATCGAAATGTACTGCGTTTTATATTGTAAGCAGTGACGCAGTAGTTGTGAGTGGGGTGAGAAATATGTGTTAATTTCGTATCGATCAAAAGAAATGACATTAGTCATCACCTGACTGTGCGTAAAATGCCGAATTTAGTTGGAAATCAACTGCAGCTAACTCGTGTAGATTTGAGCGAGTTTGCGGTTTCGATTCTGTAGAAATTACTTTTTTGTTGTGGGTATGTTGGACTGAAGCTCCAACATGTATATTCGAAATATGAATTTAGAAAATACCATTAAATGATCCGAATCTACATTTGCTCCTTCCATTACTCCTCCCATTACATTACATCTGAATGGTTAGAGCGGTGCCTGGCGTCTATTAGGATGTCGTCGATTGGGTTCACCGCGTGGCCGTCAGGTAATCTCAATGTGCCCTAATGTACATTTTTGTTTAAATAGGGTACTTCCCACCAAAATTTGGTTAAAGTAGCAAAATCCACGAGTCTTTTTAAATTATCTTTGTTGTCTCGATGAAGGCTAAATTGTGCAATATGCGATTTCTTTACCATTTTTTTTACATGGCCTAACCTAACCACCTTTATATTGTTCTTCGGTTGGTCAGAATAGGTTTTTGCCAACAGGCCATAGTAAAATTCTTTGGATGGTTCTTTTTAATCTTCGGTGGATACGTATACATTTAAGAAGGTGATATTAAAGAATTTAGTCCTCACTCGGAACTTCGATACGAAATAGGGTTCAAATCAAGAAATATATCCTAGGGGTTTGCCCCGATGGATTGCCCCAATACATTGCCCCGAGGGGTTTTAATGCCCTTCCTAGTAATAAAAAATAAGACCCACGTTAACCGGCTGCTTCACGCTTGGTTTTTAAAAGAGAGAACAAAATGCATTTCAGGATTATTTACGTTATAATCTAGCCTGGATATATGATATTTTGAATTTTAGTACGTGCTTAACATCTTTATCTCAAATACGTAGTATTGTACGGCTTCTATCCGGTATCTAATATGTATAACTAAATATTTCTTAATGTCACATGTATTGGTTTTTTATTTTAAGTGCGTTTTTGATAGCATATTTTAATGCAGGTGATTTTTTTATAATCATATAATTTCTAGCTTGTAATTAGTATCTAGTTATCTTGTAAGATGTCATCTCTAAATAGATGTGTAAAGTGATAAATTTACATATCAAGAGTGAATTAGGCTAATTAGTAATGCTTTTCGCATAAATGGTTTAAGAATAAACAAAATATTTAAATTTTCATTCATAAATTAATTTGTATTTTTTTTTCAAATTAAATTAAATTTCGTTTATTTTATCTGTGATATTGCTTGCGAACTCTTTTATGAGTAATCCTAAATTATAAATATCGCAAAGTATTTATTTGCTTTTTGCAAGTTTATCAATGTATTGTTTACGTTACTCATAAAAGTGTGTTTTTTGTGCCTTTTTAAAATTAGTTTAAATAAGACTAAAGAAAAAATACCTATTGGTTTCTGAAAGTCATTTCAAAATCACAAGTTTTACGGCCCCAGGGTTACTATCTAGTTACTGTATCTATTTCCATGTTTTCATGGTAATGGCGCGTGTACTTACGAGTACAATTACGAATTACGAGCTGAATTACGATTCAGCTTGATGTAGTAACTCATTTTTTAACAAAAATCTAGAATCGCTCGGTGAAATAAAATAAAAGTCTCGTATGTAATTACACGGGTTCGCCAGAAAACATAACGAGAACGGTGGATGGAAAACGAACTCCGGCGGCGATATCAAAAGCATGGCGAAAAACTTTACATCGGTGGCTGGTCGGGCAAAAAAAACGAGAAAGTAATATGAGCCGCAAAGACGAGACGCAAAAACACGTCGGTTTTTCAGCCGAGATAAAAACGGCATTGCAGTGCGCGCCGGGCTGGCCGAAGCCTCAAGGCTGAGCATTCGCTCGCGTTGAATTATCGCGATAGCACCGCCGGCGTTCTGGCCATTATAAGAAATCTGTCAGCGTTGATGTGGATTTTTTTCGCCAGCGAGCTGCGGTGAAAGAAAACACGTAATTGAAAAGCGAACGTTAGATAAAAACATACGTTATTCTATGCGTTATCTTGTATTTATACTTTCCAGACGAAGTAATAATGCGAAAGTTGTGATGGTTGATCTTCTTGAGAAAGAAAGAAGAATAAAAAAATATTTATTTATCCAGGACGTGTGCATCACTATGAGCATGATTTCGTGAAAAAGAATGACAGAATGTAGAGAGAAAGGTATTTATTTATTTTATTTAAAGAAAACACAATAATATTAACTGCCGTAAAATATTAGATTATAGTTGGGGAGCCGGCGACAAAAAAGTGCAAGTGTTTTGTAAAACGTGATACTTTCATATCAGACCATAGAATTCCGGGATAGTCAGCAGCAGGACACATGGCGCTGGCGTAATAGGAAAGGTGTAATTTGTATTAGTACTTTAAAGAGTTTTGGAAAAGCTGAAAATTTGTCAGTAGACAGAGGATGTAATAAATATCTCGAAACAAATAGCTAGACTGATTAACAATAAAACGCGTGGCGTCAGCATTACTCCATACATGTCACAAAAATGAAGTTGGTAACTACTCGTATTACGCATCGGTCTAATGTGCCGCTTAGTATAATGGATTTCATTTTTGTGACATGTATGGAGTAATGCTGACGCCACGAATTCGATGTTTAAGCAGTATGACCATATGTTTCGAGTACTGTATTGCAGCCACTCTCTACGGATAAAAATAAAAATTAAAATTACACCTATCCTAGTACGCCCGCTGCAGGTGTCCTCTGGCCTGCTGATTCTACTACAGCATTCTATGGCGAAAATACTGACTGATCTGAAAGTGGATCTTTAGAACTATTAGCACTATTAGGGTCTCCATTGTAAATATCAGCACAATAGAGAGCAAGGCAGCCGTTACATTTCATTTCTTTAAATTAACGCCTCCTAACCAGGCTTAGTCCCGTACTATGGCAAGCGTACCAATTACAACATACAATACAATACAATCAATTAATCCAGTAGATAGGCATTCCTACACTTGGATGCGTCACAAAATTAAATGCCTAAAATTTATTTATTAAAAACGTAATTATCATGATAGTTGCCATGGCTGTAATATTATATTCAATATTACCTACTTACAAATAATCAAAATATACTAATGTCATTAAATAGTAAGAGAGAATAATATATTAAAGAGAAATGCAAATTCTATGTAGAATAATCAACGTCAAATAATTTTATTGTCAATCCAGCAATATGCCTTCGTATTTTTTAAACATAAATAGATGTATACTAAATTATATGAGGATTAGAATGTCAGCTATCATAATACCGTTTAGTTTAAAATTTTATAAATTTTATTTATTATCAACATGGATTTAAAAATGAGCTAAGTATTCAAAAGTAATCGGAATAGGATCATGAGATACGATGTTATGCAAAATAATTACACAAAAATGTTCATTATGACATGTAAAACCACTTTTCTTCAAATATAATAATATTAAAAGTTAAATAATAATAATTAAAAAGGTAGGTACAGATTTATCATCATACCAAAAAACTATGTTATTGATATATCGATGCGTATTTCAGACAAGTCAGTTTGTGGATTATATATAAAAATATACATTATAACAAAATCATTAAATATATAGTAAAAGCGTTTTCAAGACGACCTGAAAAAGGCTAATTATAAATGGAAAAATATTATTGCAATAAATATGTTAAATATAGCGAATCAACAAGTTACCTACCGCTTGATGGCGCAAAGCGCTCAACTATTTTTTAGAACATTATTTAAGAACATTTCAGAACATTTTTCATTAATTATGTAATTTTCAATACAAAATAAATTAAAAAAAAACGAAGAAAAAATATTTTTGCCATTTTTTTTCATTTTTTAAAATTTAAAATTGCTTTTTTGCTCGTACTGAATTAGCCACTACAAGGATGTCACTAATTAAAAACTCACATGGTAAGCTTTATCAATGCAATATGCTCAGTTTTTTTTCTATAATACAAAACCTTAAGACGATCATTTTTTTGTGCAGTGCAGCAACCATGTCATGGTAAAAAGAGCGGGTATCATATTTGAATGCGTATACAGAATTTCGTGTCTGTGCTGTTGACCTTTGAGGAGTTCCCTCGTTCGAAGCCAACCCTGGGTGCCGCAGTCCTGTCTTGGTAAAACTTATAACAGGCTGTCATAATTAAATGCATGTACAAAATTTCGCGTCTGTGCTGTTTGAAGAGTCCCCTCGTCGGAAGTCTACCCTGGGTGTAGAATCAGATCATGCTAACCATAAAAAATGCATTGTCGTCGGAAATGAGCCAAATTGTAGATTTTCAACATTATATGATAATATTTGAAGAGTTCCATGGATATTATCATCAGAACAGGATTTTGATAAAAATGGGACCAATCTGGAAATAAATCCTTTTAAATAAAAAAGAATTTTCCAAATCGGTTTGTAAATTACGGAGTTTTGAGGTAACATACATTAACAAAAGATAAAAAATACAACTGATTTTAATAACGTCCTCCTTTTATTGAAGTCGATTAAAAATAAACAGTTTTATTCTTGTTAATATACCTAATCATATAATCCAATGGCAGTTTTTTGTATTTTTTTTGCATTTTACAAAAGTTTTCTTTTTATATTTGCTCCTCAAATAGTATACTACTTAGTAAATGGAACTCCTATACCGCATTCTCGTATTCCACATCTCTTAGCTTTTAAGATGCAGGGGGTGGCGAAAGCGTAGCGAATCGCTCGGCATAGGGCTAATCTGCGCCGGCATACAAATGTAATTGTCCGTAATTTTTCCAGCGTCCGCAGAAATTGTTTGAAATTCGCGGTTTGCCGACAATGGCGTCCGCTTGGCTTTGGCTGGGAGCGTCGGGCGGCGCGGCGCAAGAGGATGAAAGCAGAAAGACTGACTTTATTTGGAGCGCGGCCAACGCGAGTAAGCGGGCAAAAAAGTCGGCGCAAAAGGCGGCCGCTTTCGCGACACTTCCTCCTCTAATTAAGGGATCAAACGCCATTCATATTTTTAATAGAGCGACGCAGACGATAAGTTTGTAAATAGATGAACTGCACCCAGCCATTGTGAGTTTTGGGATATTTCCGTCAAAAAGTTCCATTTTACTTTCCCGACAGAGAAAAGTATTGTGAATGCACTTCTGTATATCTGTGTGTCTGCTCTCCTCCACAATAGCGCTCAAACGGTTAATCCGATTGAGCTGAAATTTGGCATGCAGGCACATTGGGTCATGGTAAGAGTTGAAAAGATTGTAGTTAAAATCGGTCTAACAGAGGACGCGCTATACATACTTTAATCTCAAAATATTGGAGTTAGAGACTTTAAATTCGTCACACAAATGCCCTGTTGAACCGAAATCACGTATACAAAAGGCCCAAAAAAAATGTTTAATACCCCCGAAATATTACAAAATACTAAAACATGCTACATTTCATATCATAGTAACCTGACTCAATGACTGTCGGGTTGAGAAGGGGGGGGTGGAGAGTTGTTTGGAAGGGGGGTTTGGAGAGAGGGGGGTTGATGGAAAGAGGGGTTAGGTGGAGGGTTGGGGGGGGGGGGGGGAGAGTAAATGGGTGGAGGGGATGGGTTAGGGGGGCGGGGGCAGTTAAGGGTTTTGGCGCAGGGTTGGAAGTATCGAATTTTTTACTTTCCCGGCAGAGGAGAAGTATGAATGCACTGTCTGTGTGGCTGTGACTGTGTGTGAACCTCCACGGTAGGGCCTAAACGCTTCACCGATTGAGTTGAAATTTGGCATGCAGGTAATCAATTGGTCATGGCAAGATGTGATAAGATTGTGGTTGAAATTGGTCCACTAGGGGGGCGCGCTAGTCATACTTCAATCTCGAAATTTTGGGCTTAAAGACTTGAAGTTCGGTACACAGATGCTTTCTTGGGCTGAAACCACATTTTGAAATTTCAGTTGGAATATCCTACATACGAATACAAGCGACAAAAAAAATAATTAAGGGAAAATACTACAAATACAGTACGCAAATACTCCTAAAATACTACGAAAAACTACTTAAAGACGGCGAAAATCTTAGAAATATATTCGCAATTTTAAACAACGATATTCGCTATTGAGGGGGAGGGTGATGACGCGGAGGTGGGGTTGTCTACTTGCCGGGAAAGTCTAGGGATGACTGAAGACTTAAAAATGTATTCGTTAAAATATTTTAATGTATTCAAGGCCATTGCAATTGAGATTTTTTACCACCTCGCTGACGTATTATACACCCGAGAAGAAAGCGCTAGATATTTATTTTAATTTTTAATATGAATGAATAAATGTATTTGAAAAGGTTAATAATACACTTAAGAAATGTTGTTAAGACATTAAATTAATTTATGTATTTCAGGAAACATCAGCTTTTTAAATAAACTAAAGGCAAGCTAGCATATTCAATACTGTGCAAACGCTATTTGCGACAACGCCGAAGTTTCTGGTGCGACCATTCAACCTTACCGTTTAAAATCCATTTTTATTTATTTTATAATAAATCGATTTTTTAGAACGTCCCGGAATTCCTTAACTACATTAGATTTTACGTGAGAATCAATATTAACTCGTAGGTAAACCAATCCTTATTACATACGACAAAATATTCTGTATACCTTTATGCAATTTATTTTTGACAGACAGAATATTGTAAATAATCACCTCGGGGAGAAAGGCGTCGCAGCCCACCCAGTAGACTAGGGTGTGAGCTGAAAGGAAGCCGCCCTCTCTCGGTCGCCCGGCCAAGGCGGATGAAGCCTGAAACTTTGTCTCGACTATTTACTATAGCCTCGGTTATGTTTCCTCGCTCCCGATTCGAGCCGATTATAATAGACGTCGCGAGATCAGGGCTAAATGGGCAGATCCGTCGGCATTATCAAGTCGTATTGTATTCGTTAGTCGATATCTTATAGGAAATCTCTTTGTCACGATTCTAGCCTCTGAGATCGCTAATTGAGCTACATTAATTCAATACAATAATTATTTCAATGACCTACAAATAGAGTCCTAATATACGTGATCAATAGAATCGACCACGCAGGGTACACTAAAAATAATGGTACGTGGGCTAGTTAAATAACAATTTAAATAACTGTAGTAATTACCAAACAATACGACATGTCAAACTTCGTCGCTGAATTTGCGTAGTATAGCAGTGGTATACGCACTATGTTTGTTTATACTCTTTATTGTGAAATTTCACAATGGGGTGATTTATCGTCATACGACAATCTCTTCCAACCAACCCTTACCCTATATGTCTCGAACCAGCCAAAATGCCGATCCGTCAGTTGTCTTGCTAGAATGTAGCTGTGCTGTTTTCGATTGTATAGGGCAATAATATTGACCATGATTTAAGATTATACCATCTGGCTGCATTTCGATAAATGATTGATTCCAAATTACAATGCAATGAGAAATTTAATGTGGATGTTTAGACACACGGTCTGTTGCCATAGTAGCTTGGTCGCCAGATCTTCCATTGTAAGGTTCCGGGTTTGATTCCTGGCTGGGTCACCATTTTCCGTTAGGTTAAAATTAACGGAATTGCAGTTCAGTTCTGTCAATCGAATGCAATAGCAAGCACATATGTTACTCACACACATGTTACACCTACACATATATATAAACACTTCATAGTAGGGAAAGTTATGAGAGAATGTCGTATGTCAATAAATCCACCCATTGTGAACATTATCAATAACAATGAGAAACAGACAAATATTTATAAATAGGATAGAAAACGAATTTACCGCGTGAAATTTGTAGGACCCGACGTTTCGGTGACGTTGCAGCCGCCGTTGTCTAGTGTTGTGTGCAAGACAGATTTTAAAAATTCCCGCGCTCCGAGCCCGGCCCCCCACCACCGTTATAACCTACGCAGTGGCGGCAGCGGTTTGCGGCCTACCCGCAAAACAACGGACTGACAGCTCTTCAGTCTACCCTAGACAACGGCGGCTGCAACGTCACCGAAACGTCGGGTCCTACAAATTTCACGCGGTAAATTCGTTTTCTATCCTATTTATAATGTCAAACAACCGCGATAGTCTTCGATTTTATATAGACAAATATTTATGTAGATATTGCGTAATATAGAGATTTACGAATATAGCACAATATTCTAACAGTCTCTCTTTTACAATAAGAAATTGTAAAATAATTTTACTCCATGTAGGTTTGTAAAGTTAGTAGGTAGTACCTAATTTACTAGTTCATGAATGTTTAGCATTGCTCTATATACTCGTATTATTATAAATGATTTTTATATTATTCTAGCGGAGCTAAATAAGTTCGCCAAGTCACGAGTCATATGATTGGTATCTTCTATACGACAATGAGCAGTCTAACACCAGCATTATAGCGCGACAGCCTTGGCGAAATGAGGGGTTTCGGTATTCTAAAATACCCCATATTCACCTTAATTATCATTAGTGGACTAAGCACCCACTGCGAATTCCAAATCTCCTTCAAGGGGAAGCGTTTTGAGAATGTTTTATCAGTCGGTAACGTTGGTTTTGGACAGCATTCCAGCTAAAGATTTTGTTAAGAGCTCTGAAGTCTCTACAACCGATCTCGCGAGTGTGTAATGAAAGATATGTATGTTCTTTCCTGGTATTTAAAATAATATACACGCTGCATTCAAAAAGTTCTCTCGCTATAACTACCTCGTTATAAAAAACTACCTCATTATTAAAAAAAATAATGGTGGCTAAAAACATATCTCTTGGTGGTAAAAATGCGAAAATCGTGCATTTTAAAATATTTTAAATCATGATTACTAGTAAACAAGTCTACAAGCAATAATACAGATACGTTATATTGAAAGTCAATGAAGGTATACACTTCCATATGCCTTTAAAGTGCATTAATTTATTTGGATAAAAATAAAAATTTTCTTAGGTTACACACTGACACGGTCCATTATAATGCAACGCGTCCACGCGTTTTACAAATGCTAACCCGACCCGAAATCGTTTTCTTACTCTCGGCTAGAGGCCGATGCCACGACGACGCGAAGAGCTTAAATTTAACTTATGAATTCATGATTTCCATTTTGCGGCGCGAAGTCAACCCTGCCAGGGACGCGGTGCCACGGTCCCGCGGCTGATTATAAATAATTTATCCCGCCTTTGTTTATGCCATTTTCCTAAATTTATGGACTAAAGAAAGAGTCCCGGCTTTCGGATGGCCTGTAAATTGCTTAGCGGACAAACTTATGGGACACGTCGCTTGGAGGAAGCTTATTAGTTTCGAAGTGCCCGCACAACTTTATTACTATAATCTCCGGCTTCGATTTCAATTCGGCGTCGTATTTGTCTGTCATTTTTTATAAAGGGGAGAAACATAACGCGAATAGATATAAGGGAAGCTGAAAAAAGGCAGCGTGAGATAGTTTATATTCTCGGCATCAGGTGTCCGTTAGTTTTTTTTAACTACTAAACGATACAACGCGCTTGGGGGATATCAAGCCCGTCCCGGGAGAGAAAGAAAATGGACTCTTAGGACGTTTAGGAACCGACTTAATATTATATGTAGTTTGAAAGGCAATTATCAAATTAAATCACATCCTGATTTTATCACGTGATCTCGAGGACAAAGAATAATAAGTTCTACTTAAAGGGGATTGCTTTTTTAAACGAAAAACCACAGCATAAAAATTATATATATTCTCAGATAAAAGTGGAATATGGGCTGCTAATTGTCCAAAATCTGATACCTTTGCTGCTCATTGCCAAAACGCTGAACGTGTTAGACTTTGGGGTGGTATTTGCGATACAGACAAAACCTCTCGTTTTCCGTAAAAATGGTATCAAAATAAACCAGGAAATGTACCAAGGTGACATTCCCGTGGATGTGGTTGTTCCTTAGAATCAGAGTATATTGGCAGTCAGTTATGGAAATTCAAACAAAAGTACTCAAGCTTACGCGGCTCTGTGTAGAACGGTTGTGTAAAGATAATTTTCCAGATTTTATCAGGTCTCAAGAATGTTCATCATACTCACCCGACCTGAATCCTATGAATTATAGAGTCTTGTCAATTTTAGAGGCAAGGGCTTACATGTCATGTCAAAGAAGTTTAAATAAGTTTTAGTCAACGCTTACCCAGGAGTTGAATAAAATAACCGGCTATTTAAATTATACGGGGAAAAAAATATATTGCTGTATAAAGGCATGTGGAATATAATATATATATAGACATGTGGATTATAAATAATATGGGATATAAAACAAACATAGGCATTATAAATAGGATAGAAAACGAATTTACCGCGTGAAATTTGTAGGACCCGACGTTTCGGTGACGTTGCAGCCGCCGTTGTCTAGGGTAAACTGTTTACCCTAGACAACGGCGGCTGCAACGTCACCGAAACGTCGGGTCTTACAAATTTCACGCGGTAAATTCGTTTTCTATCCTATTTATAATGTCAAACAACCGCGATAGTCTTCGATTTCAAACATAGGCATATCAGGACATTTATATAAGAATTTTAATATTGAAAGAAAGGCACTGTGCGTTGTGTCGCGCCGCGGTATCGCCTCAGTGCGAAAGCGGAGCAGTGCACGGTGTCGAAAAGCGACATCAAGCCTGTCTATAGCGGAGAAATAAATTGGAAATATGAGTGACTTTGAATGCGAGCCAATAAAAGTCCCCCATTTTCATATTGCTCCGTGGAAAACTGATCGCAGCCGCGTTTGTTGCTCCACTCTTTTATGCGATTCTTACATATTCCCGATCACTGAAACGAATATAAAACACATGAATCTGCATGCCTGTCAATGAAATTGAAATATTATTATTATTAAAAATATAAAATAAAACTACTAAGCCGAGTTTTGTATTAAATGAGTAAATGGGCAACACATGTCATATTAGTTTGTCATTTCTTATAAAGGGGAGAATCATAATGCGTGGAACGCATATTGAATCGGACGAAGTCAAGATCGCATAGAACATAGAACATAGAACAAATAATATTATTATTAAAAAATACGTGTGGCACTCGGGGACTGCCGCGATAAAGCTATTGCATAGCATTTTTAACAACTTATGCAATAAAAATTATTTATTTATTTTATTTATTTTATTTTTTCTGATGTCAGATAACTGCGCTCTATCGGAAAACGTTGAAATTATTCCGAATCATCTGCGGAAGCAAATGGTTCGGAATAATTTAAACGTCTTCCGATAGAGCGCCGCGCACGAATTTTTTATTCGATAAAGCAAAAAAAAACGGATTATTCAAAAAAAATCGTAGATAAAAAGATAGATAATTAAATTATCTTTAAAATGGTGCAGGTTTCATAATAATACGCCAGATAGTATTTGCGTAGTAGTCGTTTTTGTGTTCGGTTAGACCTAATTTCACAAATTAATTACGCTGTGTAATATAAACAAAATCTAAAATATTCGAAGCTAAGAATATTAGGAAAATGTTCTTGTTTAACATATATTTTTTTTGAATCGTAAGCAGTGCTCGTTTAGACGTAATTATCAGTATAAAATCATTCATTTTCGTTAAGAAATTTCTTCATTCGGTCGCCGCGCTGGCCTAGGCCCGCGATAAAAGCTATGCAATAGCTTAAAAATTAAAATAAAACTACTAAGCCGAGTTTTGTATTAAATGGGTAAATGGACAAAATCATAAAAACACATTTTCGGAGTTAGTGCAAAATTGCGTGTATACTTAATATGATACAAATTTTTAAACGAACAGGTGAGAAATAATGAATATAAACCTAATTCCAAATTGATATAAGAATGAGGGTCGGTACGGTAGTAAGATTCAAACATCATTGAAACCTACGTCATCATGTTACTTATCATTTTTAGTAATTGGTATTTTTTTTTAATTTGGCAAAGGAAGCTAATGGTTCCAGAGTTATTGACTGTTAAACATTGGGTAATTTTAATATGAGCTAATGGCTTCAAGCTTGGCGTAAGAATATCTGTTCGGGCTAATTTCTATATATATAAATGATGTATTGCCATTTAATGCCCTAAATAAAAATCATATGCATAATTTTCGAATACCACGAAATTTCAAACAATTCTGTGAAAAACGTGTAAATATCTCATTTTTTCACCATTTTTTTTTTATTTATTAGATTAAGCTTAAAACAATGAAAAAATAATTTCGTATGTTTATATTACGCGCGAAAAGATCAGCGTCACTGATCTCTTTATGGGTATTTTATCGTGTTATATTTTCGACCACTGCACATGCATATGGAATCTTTATCGTTGGGTTTTGAAATAGTTTGCATATTTGTATTTTGAGAACTCGTGATTTTTCTAAATTTCTATTTTGGCTGAAACATAAAATATTTAGTGTTACTGTTTTAAGCATGAGAATTTATATTTTAGCCGATTTTACAAAAAATATATGCCTATTTCTGTTTCGCAAATTTTCCCCTTGAAAATAATTACAAAGTTATATGCAAAAAAAAAGGCTTATGCTCCCTATATCACTCGATAAGATGATATTTGTTAGATGGTTTATATAGATCAGAAATAATATCGGCTCTAAAATACTGCTCGCGGCATCCCATTTTTTAAGTGTCTACGAACGAAAATGAAAGATAAATTGAAAATCCTTCCAAAGCCAGGTCTCGCACCCGAAATAATACCGCGGTGTACTTATTTAAGTTATCTAGGATATTTACTATTGATTTTGTAAGACAAAGTTATGAAAATTCAATAATTTGATCAAAAGTTTCTTTACGATATTTTCAATTACTATTGATATAGGATTTAGTATACCCGTATTAATACACGTCGTCTCAAACCGCTCGTTTATGAGCTGGGCATATACGCGACGTTTTTAAATGATTTGGGAATACTTTACGACTGAGACTGAAATGCGTGATAAACACTGCATTAATGAGTGCAATAACCGATTTTCGTTATTTTTGATAACTTCCATTGATACCTGTCACTCCTTATCTGTAGTATTCTTTTTTTATGTTACTCAAAACTATGGAGAATTAGAAACGTTCTATATGAATAAAAATAACTAGCTAAAATCCTAATAAAATACTGTAATATTTACTAGTTCTGCTTCCGTTTATTTTAAGTATATGGAATGATTTATTGGCAATCAAAGAATCAATAACAATTGGAATAGTTGTTTACCTAAAGTGAAAATATTTAGAAAGTAGTTATCGTGTTGTATGCTCTTAATCCATTAATAATAGTGTCTGAATTATTTACATAGTTAAGTTTCTAACGATATGTCATTTCTTATCCATTGTATATGTTTAACTAGGATTAGATTTTGGATTCTAAAACTTTAACATGCTTTCTTGGCATTCCCGTACGAAAAATACTGAATACTTACGAATTGTAGGTCTATGCTTTCATCCGTTTTATTTACGTTGAAAATGAATGTCTGAACATCTCATTTATTATAATATGTTGTTATTATGTCGTGCTTTGGCAACTGAAATACGTGAGACGTTTAAAAATAATAAAGCGGTAAAGTATGAACAATATTCAGGTTAAGATGGTTCCTTTAACGTACCTACTTATGACAAATAGGTAGAGGCAGATGACTTCGTCGTTACCGCCAACTATTACTGGATCTTGCGGCCCTGGTTAAAGGGACTTCAACCCTATTGGAGCTGCTGTCGTCTTCTTTATTGTAATGAAGCACAAAAAGGTACAAAGTAATTATTGCCAAAATTTTAGTGGGGCAATAATCGCATGGTCGGTAACTCTAGAGGTTTGCGGCAGCATGCGCGGCGTCGCAGGTATACGAGCTCACTTGATGAGAAAGGTCTCTGTCATCCGTGTGGTATTTTAAAAACTAGTTATATTTATAAATCATTTCCCCACACAGAGGGTTGTTTCTTCCAGACGTAATCGCCAGAACTTGCATTGAGCACGCATATATCAATCTTCATGAACAACATTCAAGGAGGGTCCATAAAATCGGCTCGAAGGACCCTGATATATTCATGTGACATCAAAGGTATCCATGTAAAACGTCTGATATGCGAACATGCTGCCGATTGGAACTGGTCGTAAAATCTCAAAAATCGCATTCTGGTTTCAGACGAACTTCATGCAAATCAGTCATTGCAATTATATTTTTTTAATCACCTTATCAGATTAGATAGTGTGTAAGCAAATACATTTTTATCTCAAAAATAAGTATTTGAAATCGAAAACAATCGCTGCTATTCTGAAACAGGCAAATTTTTTTTTATTCATCTGTTTTAAATTTATTTGTGCGTTAGTTTGCATAGCAGAAAGATTATTGTAAAAAAGTAACCGCCTGTTTTGCCTCATAGTAGAGCAGCAAATATTTGTGTCTGTAATTATGGCACAGCTCTAGTAGATAAGTCGTTCACTGCAATATGGGCATTTTCTCCATTTAGTAATATCGAATTCTCGACGACTGCAGCCAAAGTTGAATCTCCGAAATGAAGCGATTCCAAACGACTAATTCCTCTCATTTTCATAATTTACCAGGAATTCAAGCCATTCGAGCCTTTATGCATCTTTATATCAAGGTATGGACAGTGTTTTAACAGGTAGGGCTCCCGAATGATCATTCGGACATTACAAATTCAAATTTTAACAGTAACATTACAAGAGATCATTATTCGCCGCAGCCGGAACGACGATTTAAACGCCCATTGTAGCGTCGGCCGTTCTCCCTCGTATTTCGCTTTTATGTAACTACTTTTATAGTGCCATATTAAACGTGCTGCCCTTGTAATTAGCTTCTCTCATATTTATATAGCGTTCGAAGATGTAATCCAATTAACGAGTCGAATTGGATAATATTGGAAAACGATCTTAATAAAATGTTTAACCATTAAGAGGTTCAGGAAATCCCTTGTTAAGTGTATGTAAAATTAACGTCGAGACCACAAGGAAAATAATTAATAATAGTTATAAAGGCTAGTTTATACGGATCTAGTAGCTGAAGCCAGTGACACCTGGAATCACGCAGCTGGATTATTACTTGATTTGTCTAAATACTATTTTTATTCCAGTACAGCGGTTTGGATCCATCGATCCAGTAATACAGTTTTAATAGAATGTCGTATATATTTTTTATATCCAGCACAGGATCCAGTTACTGAAATCACCTAAACTAGCCTTATAATAGGTCTCAAATTTAGTAGGCAATTGAAAGCGTACGCGGTGTTACAAATTATTTCGTGGCCGGGACAAAAAACATACTTTGTATTTTTAAAAGAAAATTACCATTTATGTAACAAGGCAGAATTCCTCAATTAGCACTCCTAACTAGATTATTAATAAGAAGTACCTACCTCTCTTAAGAAATACCTCCCATAATGGTTATTACTAAAATATATAAAAGTAAGTATGTAGAATTTTTACAAAAGGATTGAAATCATTAATAATTAAAATCATATTTTGTATCGAAATGCAGATGTCTCTCTGAGGAATTCTCTAACTCATGAGAAAAAAATTCCAACCGGATTCAAACACGGGACCTCCGACAAAAAAATCCTACTCCTTAACGTCTGACCTACCTAGTTCATCATATCGAACTTGATGTTTATCGTTAGTTTGCAATGTAATTTAATTTATTTTCGTACTTATTTAATTTTACCATTACTTTATTCTAGAAGGGAATCTGGAAAAAAAATATTTTTGGTTATATATTACAGAAACGTCTTATTTTAAATAAACAAATGGATTTTTTAAATAAACAACGCGCAGTTAAAACTACTTGCGTTTGACAGATGTAAATTATTAAGTGCCAATAAGCATAATTTCGAACATACAATTTCATAAAATTTCTATGTTTTCAAGGAGTTCGGCATATTTTCTCTGTTTAGCTTTTATTCCTCTATTATGTATAATTGATTTTGCTGCGAATTTTAATTTCTGGCTGCTTGTTTATTTTCTTATTATTTCTTTTCTACGAATAATTTCAATATAAAGTGACATTTATTTTTTTCCAGACAATCCTTTTTTCTTATAGTTTTTCCATCGATTGTTTTAGATTTTTTTATTTATTTCTAATTTTAATGAGACACTGTTTTTTATATTAGGATAACTGATTTTGTATTATGAAACTTTTTTTGATTATTTTTATGTAATATTAATATTTGATAATCGGCCTGAATATTATCATAAAAAATAGGGTAGTTTTTAAATATATAACACAGGATTGATATAAACTTTCGCGCACCAAAAAAAGAAACTTTAAAAAAACCGCTCAGAGAAACAGGATAATTTTATTTTCCAATACACCTTGTTTTTGGATTTTCTAATGTATTAGGTATCCCGCCAGAGTTAGCGATGATACTATTTTATTGATCTCAAATATTTTAATATATCCTTTGGGGCATTGTTTGCGGTGCGAAGTGGCGTGTAGTAGTAGTAGTAGTAGTAGATGGAGTGGGGGGCTTGTTTCCAGCACTTGATGTCACCTAGATCTGTAAGGTCTTTTGTAACTACCCACTGTGTGGTTAGGTCAATTGTCAGCTAGTAGCCCGGTACTTCTTACCAGACTAAGTAGGTCACTGACCTTCAAGTTGGGCAGATCGCTGGGTTCGAGAAAGGCTCGTCCCAGTAAACTGTGTCTTTTGGCGGCGAGCCCTGGACAGCGGCCAACAATGTGTATGCTGTCTTCAGGTTCCTCGCCACATATTCGGCAATCCTTGCTCTCAGTCAAGCCAAGGTTGAATAGATGAGCTCTAAGGGTCGTGTGTCCGGTGAGGAGACCGATAGTGGTTCTAAGGTTCTTCTTGCTCATGTCAAGTAGGGCCTTGGTTTTCTTCTGTAGTGGTTGATCCATCATGGCTTTTGCCTGGCGACATCCCTGACTCTGTTTCCAGGAAGCCCGATGTTCCTGCTCCAAACAGTCCCTGATGATTTTCTTACCTGTAGCGAAGGGGACCCCTACAGCTGGTTCCACTGGGCAATCCAGTGTGCCCAGTTTTGCCAGTCTATCGGCCTCTTCGTTTCCGGGTATGCCTTGGTGACCCGGTATCCACATTAGGGTGATTTTGTTGGATTTTCCCAATTTGTTGAGCTCCTGCATGCAGTCCCAGACCACAGAAGATTCTGTGGTGGCTTTAGCCAGAGCGTCCAGTGCTGCTCTGCTGTCAGAGCAGATGAGGATTTGTCTGTTTTTTACCTCAAGTCGACTTTGTAGTTTTATGCATTCCAATATGGCAAGTACCTCGGCTTGGAAAACCGTAGCGTATTGTCCAAGGGGGATGCTGATTCTGTGGTTGGTTTTGGGTCCGTACACGCCTGCCCCAAAACGTCCATTTGTTCCTGAGCCGTCGGTGAACCAGGCGTCTGCGTTGTGGCTTTGAAGCCACTGCGGATTTTTCCATTCTTCCCTGGTGGGGATTAGGATTTTAAAGGATTTCTCTACCGAAATTTTTTTCCGTAGTCGATCCTGGGTCAGAGTGAATGGGCTTTTGTGGAGGAGGTTTAGCTCAGGATGATTGTGCCCTCCACGCTTCCACTCGCCCAAACACTTCAGTCTGTATGCTGTAAGTCTGGCGGAGTGGATGATGAGCTTGTCCAGAGGCGGGCAGCAGAGTGCCACCTCTAATCCCGCTGTTGGGGTGGTCTTCATGACGCCAGTTGCAGCCCTCAGGTAGTTACCTTGAAGGCTTTTTAGCATTTTTACTGTCTCAAGCTTTTTCACCCTGGACCACCAGACTATTGCAGCATAGGTTAGTCTAGGCAGCAGTACTGCCCTGTAAAGCCATAAGGCGACCCTGGGTTTGAACCCCCAGGTTTTTCCCATGACTCTTTTGCACGTCCACAACGAGGCATAGAAGGTTGTTCTCTTGCGCTCGAGGTGGTGCTTCCAATTGAGCTTTGGGTCTAGATAGACTCCAAGGTATTTAACTACTGTAGCGTATTCTATCTCCTTATCCCAGAGCTTGAGACACTCAACGGGTTCGGGTTTGTATTTTCTGGTGAAAATCATGGCCTTAGTCTTGCTTGGATTAGCGGATAGACCTCTGGCCTGGCACCAGTCTTGGGTGGTCTTAAGTGCTTTGTCCATGAGCTCCTTAAGTATTGATAGGAAGTTTCCTCTGACTACTATGGCCACGTCATCAGCGTAGCCGTAGACAGAGAGGCCTAGGTTTTGTAGATCTAT
Organism: Micropterix aruncella; assembly: GCA_944548615.1. NCBI lineage: Eukaryota > Metazoa > Arthropoda > Insecta > Lepidoptera > Micropterigidae > Micropterix > Micropterix aruncella. Next base: position 16,890,925 of record OX155980.1, read on the forward strand.
TAGGAGTTCGTCTACAACGATGCTCCACAAGAGGGGGGAGATGACCCCACCCTGTGGACAGCCCTTAGCAGGGATTCCCGTGATGGAGGTGTCGCCTTGATAGACGGTCAGATTCCTATTTGATAGCATACTCAATGTCCAGTCAATAATGGTCTCTGGTATTCCTCGTCTGTGCATAGCGTTTTTTATAGTTGCATATGATGTGGTGTCAAATGCTCCTTCGATGTCCAGGAATACTCCCAGAGCGTAACCTTTCGCCGCTAACTGTGTCTCTATTGTGCTCACCAGGTGATGTAGGGCAGTGTCCGTAGATCTGCCCTCCCTATAGGCATACTGAGCATCAGCAAGCGGTTGAAGAGCTAGGTGGTTGTTTTTCAAGTAGCCGTCAACTAATCTCTCCAGTGATTTCAGGAGAAAGGAGGTGAGGCTAATGGGTCTGTAGTCTTTGGCAAAGATGTGGCCGTTCCTGCCTGCCTTTGGAATGAACGTGACTCTTGCGATGCTCCAGGCATGAGGGACGTGTCTGAGGGCTATGCTCGCTCTGAGTACCTTTGTTAGAGGGCCCAGCAGCTGGCTTAACCCTTTTTGTAGTAGGACTGGGTATATTCCATCCGGTCCAGGTGATTTGTAGGGGTCGAAGGTGCTCACGGCCCATTCTACTGCTTTTGGATTAACTATCTTGGCTGCAAGGGCCCACTCCCTGGGCTTGTGGAGCCTCTTGGAGTTCTCCCCTGCGGCAATTGGGTGTGAGGATTCCTGGAAGCCCGGAAAGTGTGTTTCCATTAGGAGCTTCAAGGTTTCCTTGGTGTCGCTTGTGTGTCCCCCATCTGGTCGTTTAAGGCATCCCAGCTGGGGGCGGTTGTTAGAGCTGAGGATCTTGTTGAGCCTGGAGGCTTCGGAAGCTGTTTCCACGCTCTCACAAGTGGCGTGTATAATAATAAAAATATCATCGGCCAATTCTAAGCGTTTTCAACTAGCGTGTATGTGTGTTTACTTCATGGGGGAGGGATGGGGATGGATATGGATCTCGAAAATCACTCCGCGAAAACATAGAGTCATAACTGCACAATGTAAAGTCGTTACTCAATTGATTCTTATGTCGTCGGGTAGATCTTGAGGTATTCTATAGTGTGAGCATTTTTTTTAAAGTAGTTCAGTAAAAAGTTGACTCTTGATAGACATTTCACGATAATACCCGACAGTGTAACCATAATACCCCTTAATTTTTAAGCTATTGCATAGCTTTTATCGCGGGCCTTAGGCCAGCGCGGCGACCGAATGAAGAAATTTCTTAACGAAAATTAATGATTTTAAACTGATAATTACGTCTAAACGAGTACTGCTTACGATTCGAAAAAAATACATGTTAAACAAGAACATTTTCCTAATATTCTTAGCTTTGAATATTTTAGATTTTTTAAGCTATTGCATAGCTTTTATCGCGGGCCTAGGCCAGCGCGGCGACCGAATGAAGAAATTTCTTAACGAAAATTAATGATTTTAAACTAATAATTATGTCTAAACGAGTACTGCTTACGATTCGTAAAAAATATATGTTAAACAAGAACATTTTCCTAATATTCTTAGTTTTGAATATTTTAGATTTTGTTTATATTACATAGTGTAATTAATTTGTGAAATAAGGTCTAACCGAACACAAAAACGACTACTACGCAAATACTATCTGGCGTATTATTATGAAACCTGCACCATTTTAAAGATAATTTAATTACCTATCTATTTATCTACGATTTTTTTCGAATAATCCGGTTTTCTTGATTTATCGAATAAAAAATTCGTGCGCGGTGCTCTATCGGAAGACGTTTAAATTATTCCGAATCATGTTCTACCGCAGCTGCAAATGATTCGGAATAATTTCAACGTTTTCCGATAGAGCGCAGTATCAGAAAAAATAAAATAAGAAAAATAAATAAATAATTATAATTGTATAAGTTGTTAATAATGCTATGCAATAGCTTTACCGCGGCAGTCCCCGAGTGCCACACGTATTTTTTTATTTATATTACATAGTGTAATTAATTTGTGAAATTAGGTCTAACCGAACACAAAAACGACTACTACGCAAATACTATCTGGCGTATTATTATGAAACCTGCACTATTTTAAAGATAATTTAATTATCTATCTTTTTATCTACGATTTTTTTCCAATAATCCGTTTTTTTTTGCTTTATCGAATAAAAAATCGTGCGCGGCGCTCTATCGGAAGACGTTTAAATTATTCCGAATCATTTTCTACCGCAGCCGCAAATTATTCAGAATAATTTCAACGTTTTCCGATAGAGCGCAGTTATCTGATATCAGAAAAATAAAATAAATAAATAATTATTATTGCATAAGTTGTTAAAAATGCTATGCAATAGCTTTACCGCGACAGTCCCCGAGTGCCACACGTATTTTTTTTATAGTTTCCATTGACGCTTTGTTTTTAAAAAATGTAGATTTTTTACATTCATTCTGAATAACGAGTTATTCTCATTGCAACCTATTCATTATTTATTGCAAAATAATAAACCATTTATTGGTATATTTTAACCGCTCTACCCATACGAACTTATGTGATACATCAACTATATTATAGCCCGAAAGCAACAAGACGAATCCCGTACGTTACAATTTTTTTTTTAAAATACGTGTGGCACTCGGGGACTGCCGCGGTAAAGCTATTGCATAGCATTTTTTACAACTTATGCAATTATATTTATTTATTTATTTTATTTATGCAGTATGAAGATTTTTTTTTCTGATATCAGATAACTGCGCTCTATCGGAAAACGTTGAAATTTCCGAATCGATTCGGAATAATTTAAACGTCTTCCGATAGAGCGCACGAATTTTATTCGATAAAGCAAAAAAACCGGATAAATTTCTTTGACTATTCGAAAAAAATCGTAGATAAAAAGATAGATAATTAAATTATCTTTAAAATGGTGCAGGTTTCATAATAATACGCCAGATAGTATTTGCGTAGTAGTCGTTTATGTGTTCGGTTAGACCTAATTTCACAAATTAATTACACTATGTAATATAAACAAAATCTAAAATATTCAAAGCTAAGAATATTAGGAAAATGTTCTTGTTTAACATATCTTTTTTTCGAATCGTAAGCAGTACTCGTTTAGACGTAATTATCAGTTTAAAGTCATTAATATTCGTTAAGAAATTTCTTCATTCGGTCGCCGCGATGGCCTAGGCCCGCGATAAAAGCTATGCAATAGCTTAAAAATACGTGTGGCACTCGGGGACTGCCGCGGTAAAGCTATTGCATAGCATTTTTAACAACTTATGCAATTATAAGTATTTATTTTATTTTAAGCTATTGCATAGCTTTTATCGCGGGCCTAGGCCAGCGCGGCGACCGAATGAAGAAATTTCTTAACGAAAATTAATGATTTTAAACTGATAATTACGTCTAAACGAGTACTGCTTACAATTCGAAAAAAATATATGTTAAACAAGAACATTTTCTTAATATTCTTAGCTTTGAGTATTTTAGATTTTGTTTATATTATATAGTGTAATTAATTTGTGAAATTAGGTCTAACCGAACACAAAAACGACTACTACGCAAATACTATCTGGCGTATTATTCTGGAACCTGCACCATTTTAAAGATAATTTGATTATCTATCTTTTTATCTACGATTTTTTTTCTAATAATCTGTTTTTTTGCTTTATCGAATAAAAAATTCGTGCGCGGCGCTCTATCGGAAGACGTTTAAATTATTCCGAATCATTTGCGGCTGCGGTAGCAAATTTCAACTTTTTCCGATAGATCGCAGTTATCTGATATCAGAAAAAATAAATGAAATAAATAATTATAATTGCGTACGTTGTTAAAAATGCTATGCAATAGCTTTACCGCGGCAGTCCCCGAGTGCCACACGTATTTTTTTTCTGATATCAGATAACTGCGCTCTATCGGAAAACGTTGAAATTATTCCGAATCATTTGCGGCTGCGGTAGCAAATGATTCGAAATAATTTCAACGTCTTCCGATAGAGCGCCGCGCACGATTTTTTTATTCGATATGCAAAAAAAAACGGATTATTCGAAAAAAAATCGTAGATAAAAAGATAGATAATTAAATTATCTTTAAAATGGTGAAGGTTTCATAATAATACGCCAGATAGTATTTGCGTAGTAGTCGTTTTTGTGTTCGGTTAGACCTAATTTCACAAATTAATTACACTATGTAATATAAATAAAAATCTAAAATATTCAAAGCTAAGAATATTAGGAAAATGTTCTTGTTTAACATATATTTTTTTCGAATCGTAAGAATTACTCGTTTAGACGTAATTCTCAGTTTAAAATCATTAATTTTCGTTAAGAAATTTCTTCATTCGGTCGCCGCGCTGGCCTACTAGGCCCGCGATAAAAGCTATGCAATAGCTTAAAAAAAAACTTTAAAAAACGATAGGTACCCACAAAGCGTGCGCGATACATCAAATTGTTCCTACGATTCTAAATACAAAAAATGGTTATAATGGATCTATTGTGTAAAAGATGTTTCTGGTATATTGTAAACAAGTATTTTTATTAAGAAATCTAATGAAAAAAAACATTTTTCACCTTTTATATGTCTTTATACTGACTTTGAAGGCCCCGATGGTAAATAAAGCAGAACCAGTGTTTGTTACAACCGCAATATATGTACATCTGTAACCACGATTACCAATGAAAACACTCGAATATTTGATCACAAATAATAACTTCATATTGCGTAGGGGAAGGGGACTGTACACCCTTTACACTCGAAAGGGAAATCACGTGATAAACATATGTCGTTGTTCATTTCCACGGAGAGATGCAGGAACGAGGACGCATAATAATGTCTCAGTATGACGTAAAGTAGTACTTGGACCATGCCATAAAATAGGAACTCTGTGAAAGGCACTTCGCCATTGTACGAAACCAACGTAAGCCATAATATGTAGGGAAAGCGGTTTGTAGATCGTGGGGCTGTGATCGAATAATAATTTATCCTATATTTCGATTACATAACATACGCAAATGTGAATCTAAATATTTATTTGTGAACTATTATTTTACTATATTACCGCAGGCCAAACGCCAATTAAGCGTCATACAATGAGATACCGATGTGATGGCATAGCAGTTAAGTTGATCGTAAGGTTCGGAGCTCGATTACTATTTTCCGTTGACATAAAATTAACGGAATTGCATTCGAATTTCGCCGATCAAATGCAATAACACGATTTACACTTATACGTAGGTACATACTTTTAGGAGTATGGTTGGTTATAACAGCTTGTCATTAGACAATCCATGCAGCCATTTGAAAAGGTTCACATTAAATATTTTTTGATAGTTTAGACCGAAGGTCATTGAAGTGGTGTTCAGTTTTGCTGATAGAAATTCGCATATTGTACGCCGTTATTCGAGCGCTCTTAGCGTTAATTCATAAGGAACCCCAATTCCTTATTTGTTTTTGTTTGACGAGGTTCTGAATCCACCCATACCTTTAGGATATCATTATTTAATTTCTGGGGTCGTCCTCTTCGTGAGATTCTATTTTCATTTTAAAACTTTTTAAACCTCTGATGACACCTGTTTAGTTTCACATTGTCCCCGTAAGTACCGGTTATTATTTCCCTTCCTTTGCCCTTCATTCCTTGATCGAACGAAAAAGATTTTTAACGTATAAAAAAAATAGTAAAAAAATACGTGTGGCACTCGGGGACTGCCGCGTTAAAGCTATTGCATAGCATTTTTAACAACTTATGCAATGCAATTTATTTTTTCTGATATCAGATAACTGCGCTCTATCGGAAAACGTTGAAATTATTCCAAATCATTTGCGGCTGCGGTAGCAAACGATTCGGAATTATTTAACGTCTTCCGATAGAGCGCCGCCCACGAATTTTTTATTCGGTAAAGCAAAAAAACCGGATTATTCGAAAAAAAATCGTAGATAAAAAGATAGATACATGAATTATCTTTAAAATGGTGCAGGTTTCATAATAATACGCCAGATAGTATTTGCGTAGTAGTCGTTTTTGTGTTCGGTTAGACCTAATTTCACAAATTAATTACACTATGTAATATAAACAAAATCTAAAATATTCAAAGCTAAGAATATTACGAAAATGTTCTTGTTTAACATATATTTTTTTCGAATCGTAAACAGTACTCGTTTAGACGTAATTATCAGTGCAAAATCATTAATTTTCTTTAATAAATTTTTTCATTCGGTCGCCGCGCTGGCCTAGCTAGGCCCGCGATAAAAGCTATGCAATAGCTTAAAAATCTAAATCAAAAAAAGGAGAAATACTAAATTTTTTAACTGATAAAATAAAATGTACAATCATAGGTTTAACATAATAACAATACTTACGTGTTTGCAGGAACGTGTCTTGATACTAACTACCTGTGAATGAGTCTGTCGAAGAAATTTTGATTACTTTTCGGTCCCCCTAAATAGACAGACAGACATATAAGCAGATGACCAATAGACATACAGTCAAACGTTTTTGGGGGCTGTGTTTTATAATTCTCTAGACACTTTCGATATATTGTAGTAAAAAAAATACGATTTCGATTTAGGAAATACATCCCTAGCGCTCGTCGGCTATTCTGGCCGCGAACGGGCACAAACATAAAACAGTGCACGGTGCGGCGCGGCGCCAGGTGAAATGTTTCGCGCGGACATATTTATGTTCGCAACTTCACGCGTTGCGCCCATATGCGCGACATTATCAACTTTTCTAACCGGCCCTCCTGCCTTTCCTACCTTCCCACTTTCTCGCTCTCTTTCTCTTTCGCTCGCTTGCGCTTTCTCCTTTTTTCGCGTTTCTGTTTCCGCACCATAATCTCGCCGGCGCCCTTCGAGTCCCGGGTTCTACTCGTCGAGAAACACTCGACGGCCCCACCAGTCCGACTGCTCCACTCGTAATACGCGTACATTATTACTGTCTTAGGGGTGGGGGAAGAGAAGATGGAGGTAAGGAGATTCAGGATCTGCGAAATAAAGGAATATAATACGATAAAACATGCCCACTTAGATCGAATCGAGCAGATCCCAATACGATTCATATTCGATTTTAAGTATTTTGAATGACCAACTAATGGCTCCAAAGGATTATATTGGGGTATCGGGGGTGGAAAGCACCGGAAACCTGTAATTGTAGTTATTCCGTCATTAGCATAATAGATAGATATGCTGTTGCTATATATCGCTAGGAATGCTTAATTAATATTCATTAAGACGTCTGACTAAACTGAAAGTATATTGGCGGATGCTTGCCGTCACAGGTACAGTATCAATATCGATAGAAGTCTCTTTCGGGAAGCACTTTCATTGCATACGTAAATTTGCCCGTGTTGTTACGAAATTTTGTGGACGTTATTGTTGGTATGTAATATTTTTTTATATATTTCTTGGAATTTGATAATAATTTATATATGAATATAATCTATGGTTTGATATAAAGATACACGCTATTTAAGTATATTTTTTGAATTGTAACGTTTAATATTATATACTAGGTGCGCGTGGGAGATGTTTCATACCAGACCGTAGTCGTTACGAAGTATTGAGGTTCTGTGGCTATCACTGAGCCAAGGCGGAAAATGCTGAGGTTAGGGTGTATCGAGAGTCGAGTTAATACATACTATAGCAATTCTATGCGGAGAGAACTTGCTATGTTGATCGATCCCTTAGCAAATGTATGCCATTCTAGTTTTACGGTTAAATATACTTTTTATGGATTCACACAAAACCGGACACTTTGTTTTTCACAGTAACGGACATAACTTGAATGAATGAATAAATTTACTAAATGCGCCACTACAGCGAGAAATGCTTCTGAAATGGTAAACCATATAAACCAGGCGGCATTTTTTTAATGCCGAGAAGCACCTGATTTACAGTACTACTTATAAAGACAAAGAAAGCTTCTAAGGAAATATGACACCAGCGCAGGCTGGCATTGCTGGCATAGACAATAAGTAATTGTTGGTAATTTGAAATGGTTTCTGACAGATTTAGCACAAGTAACAAAATCTGCGACTTCGTTTTGTGTCTATGGTAATGTACAAAAGCTGACAACACAGTTTTTTCGAAACGTCATGAATCTATTTTTCGCGCATGGCTTGCTAGCAGGTTTGTTTGGCATTTATTTTGATCCGAATGATCTCTGATGTGGCTGTGTTCTAACCTCCTTCTCGTACTAAAAGACAACATATAAATTACAAGTTATGACGGAAGAAGAATTTTGTTATATTAATACACTTAATTACGTACCATTGTCGTTATTCTTTCGATCTCCTTTGTAATATCCCAATATGCGGGAACATTTCAGCAGTAACAGCAAAAACGGCAAATTCGTACGTAAAAACACAAGCGTCACCAACTAAGTCGCACCGAAAACGCGCGTTTTAAAATTGTCACCTTCAAGCCGGTTTTTATTCGGACAACTGTCAAATTTTGAGAAAAGAAATAGCGTTTTTGCGAGAATGAAATAAATTTAATACAAAATGCATTAAACACGATAGCACCAAAATCTGAGAGATTAATTGCAATACCAATGTGACTTAAATGTTTTATTACGAATTTTGTAATAAATTTAACACATTTTTTAACTTAATTTTAAACCGCCGAAGAAACGCAATTGGACCCATAGTGTATACAATTCAGATACGGTTGAATGTATTGGGTAGGGGCGCCGCAGGGCGCTAATATCGTCGCGCTCACTCTCGCAACCATCAAATTATTTTTCCTTGTTTTTGGCATTGCTTTATATTGGCATGAGGGCGTCGCCCTGGTGCCAACGCCCCTCAATGTTGTTATCTATTTAATTTAGAAATCCCGTCTCGTTTTATATTTCATTTGTATAGGATTTCTCAGCAGGTAAGTGACTAAATACGCATTTGACCTTTATGTCAGCTACCTATTTAATAATAGTCTGTTGAAGCTTCAGTCCAACATACCCACAACAAAAATTTATTTTTTACAGAATCGAAACCGCAAATTCGCTCAAATCTACACGAGCGAGCTGCAGTTGATTTCCAACTAAATTCGGCATTTTTTGCACAGTCAAGTGATGACTAATGTCATTTCTTCTGATCGATACGAAATTAATACACATTTCTCACCCCACTCACAACTACTGCGTCACTGCTTACAATATAAAACGCAGTACATTTCGATCGATCGATATCATTCCCTGGAGGGCAGTAACCGCGCATTAACAAGTACTCGCGCTCTACACTTCACTTCGAGTCAACAAATCACGCATAGTATACGCGACTACCATTATCTTCGAATCTATCGCGGCGCTTCAACTTCGGATACACAACTACGGCTTCACCTCGCGCCCACACTACCTACACCACGGCGAAACATCAACCAAGGCGTTACGAACTGGCAACCTACTACAGACCTTCTGATTAAATACTTTAACTTCAACATCCACGACTTTCAATAACGGAGAAAACTTCCTGATGAGAACCACCCTTCGCTCACAATCAATTGGAGTCTAGTGAAGGGTGGCCACTCTCACACTGGTGACGCACCGACGTGAAAAGAATACGCAGCACCGACTTAGAACTTCGAAACGCACCTTCAACTTCACTTCGCACAAACGCTGAAAAGGTCACGTTTTCGTCTCACATTCACGTAGCATCCAGCACTTTAAAACCTTCAATAACGACGATGAACACACCTTCTCGAACACAGCGACTTCGCACCTATAAATCAAATAGCGGCTAGTTGATCTACATATTCGCCGCCAGAAATTACGCCGACACTTCAAAAAAACTCCACGCGCAAACAATCGCCACATCGCCGCATAAAAATAATCTGCACGCCAGCAAATCGCTGCACGACGACGACACACCGCTTCCACGTTGCACAATTCAAATTCAATACAATGGAGGAAGCAAGAGAAATGGCACTCCGCCAAGAGATCATACAGATTTCAATACGGTTACAAAAACGGATGGAGCAACTAAAAAAACTACTAGAGCGGCAAAACAACCAAAACCACAATAACAACAACAACCACTAAAATAAGAATAAGGGGATGATCCTTGCTACGCATGACTTTCAACAACAATATGCTTCACAACATCGCTCATGCCTAGCAAGTAAAAAAAACAAACATGCATAACAACACGGCGAAACTCGAAACCAACTACGCTTCTCAACGCACTCAAACGACAACATATGGCAGCTCGGCAAACAAACAATACAACGCTAACGAACTTTATAGAAACGACGATTTGCGACCCTGGGAACTTGTACAGGTGTAGACGAAACCGTTATTGCTACACTCCCAGGTAAATCCTACAGGAAGTCAACACAATCGCTTCAAACTCTTCACCGGACTCAACTAAGACGTTTCTGCAGCGTGATGACAATTATGCAGCCTAGCGGAATTGCATCCCACACATATCCGGGAGAATGGCACTTAGGTCCAGTATAGACTAACAACTAACCAAGCACACTATCGGCCTAAATGCCTTCTCAACTACAAGAGTCACAATTTCAATCGATAAACTCACAACGGCACAATGGAAACGACCCGCAACGGAAGAACAACTATTATACTGCAAACGGAAAACGAAACGGAACTTACAGCGCAGCACTCTAATTGACCACAAAAAAATCAAACGCTCAAAAAAACAACAATGGACTACGCTAATCAGCACGCTGAAGCCGACTTATCCACGAAAAATTACAAAACTTCCTGATGAGAACCACCCTTCGCTCACAATCAATTGGAGTCTAGTGAAGGGTGGCCACTCTCACAAGTCTCTCGGATATACAATTTCGCATTAACTTAATAGGGTATTTTAGTAAAAAAATCTAAACATTGGTACCTATAATAAATAATGTTTTTTCACAGTCTTTGTTGTAATTGTGGAATATTGAATTTTTGGCTGTCCTAGTCCAAAATGAAATAAATATTTAACATGAAAACACATTTCTACTTACTTTGTAAACCTGCTTTACTGACCACGCTTATATATTTTTATTTCCAAGTAATGTTTATTAGTGCTAGGATAACAAGGAGCGTTTATTAGTGCAAGGACATCTATGTTTGTAAAAAAATATTAAAATATCTTACAATTTACCTAAACTCAAAACCATGTACTTGCAAACAACCTTTTTGAATATTTGTATAACGTTAAAAGTAGGTATATCCAAATAATTGAAACTTTACACACATTTTTAATTGAGATGACAAAGGAAATACAAACTCGGTTATCCATAAATTGTTACCTAAAGAGTTAGTTTATATTTATTGGTGAGCATCATAGTAGCTTGAAAATTCTAAATATAAATTCATATTGAAGTAAATAAAAAGACATTTTTTTGGAATCTTAATTTTTAAAATATTTCTTTTATATTGGATACTTTCTTTTTGTTATTGTTTTGTACAAAAACAAAGTCAAAAACTATCCAAAATTTTTTACTCTATTTAGGCCTTTGTTATCCAGGAAAAACTACCTAATATCCGATAGGTCAACGCAAAAGATGCTTTTCCAAAGTAGCAAATTCTTAAATCAAACAACTTTATTCTGTATAATTGGTTCACATTGTATAATTCGTTTGCCCCGCCAGGAAGCAATTTATGTTTACCGCGTGTGGTATCGCCACCCGCGCGAACTTATTTTTATGGAGTCAGATGACAGTCACATCACTTTTATGAACAGACAACGATGAAATCACAGCAATCATGAACAGTCGGATCTATTCGCCTACAGTCTAGAATAAACCTTTCATCAAATTACAGTCTGTGTTTAGCATTTCCGCGACGTCTCCTGTCAAACCGCAATCGGTAGTCGTCAACCTGGTCTACGTTGACCACACTGGCCATACGACTCACAGTTAAGGACATTTCAAACTCGGCATGTATTTTTTAAAACCTTCATCTGTATAAAAAACAATTATATCAATAATCAAAAATTTCAAAAAGTATCGAATATAAAATTACTTTCTCTGTGATTCTATTGATTAGTTTCATGAACAAAATCTTTCATTCTCCCAGAACCCCATAATAAAATGTAACCTCGTAAGTACCATGAAAGTACAAAATCAAGTAACAACAAGTTCTAAAGGAAGTATTGTTTTTTTTAGTTACAATGTTATAATAGCTTGGATTTTTTTTAAAAACATAGCTTCAAGTTACATCATAAAGAAATCATTCCTACCTACTTGTTTACTCTGTTTTATATAATAAGAAATTAAAAATATATATTTTGAAAACGAACGAGTAGAGAAGTGTTCATTTTTATTCGTTCATTCTTGTTGTTGTTTCTTAGCCTTACGGATAAAATAAATGAAATATCGAGTATCTCGGTATGGATGTTTACACGGAGCCAGAACGAAGTAAATTCCATAACAGTCGGTCTGGTCGTGCGTTAATCAGCTAAGCCATATGTTTAAACTTGAAATACAAATATTAATTAATTAATTTATTTATTTTATTTATTTATTTTAAACAACATGATTTACAGAAGAATGGCTATGATATTCTGTATACAGTACAATAAAACGTGCAGGAAAAACAAGTTGAACCCATAGCCGTTGGCCTATCGCATACCTAACTGAGCAAAAACGCCCGTATCTAGGGATGCTGATATTTAACTTAGCATATAACTTAACGTGCTGACAGATATGACGATCGGTTATATAATTATTATTGGAATAAAGTTCAAAACATTCATTCTTGCAAAAAACAAATACACACACACATAATAAATAATATAAATACACACACACACACACACACACACAACAGTTATACCAAAATACAAAAGATATATCGTATCTGATGTTGTTTCTTCCTTTTATCGACGGATTATTTTCAGTTGAATATTTTTTTAAGTGTGTACCTTTCAAATTTCGGTTTGTTTTAATTATTTAAAAAGAATGTATTTACTGAGTAATACAAAATCGAAAAATCTAAAAAACAAAAAATATGTTTTTGTAAGTATGAGGTTGATACATGTATATTGGTGAATATACATGTATCACCAATATACATGTATCAACCTACATCAAAATACGAATATATTTGTATCTAAACTACACCAAAATACGTTTTTTAATTGTATATTTATGCCAGTCGCTTACGTCCTTATCAATCTTTACTCTTTTCATACTATTGTTAAAATATATATTAATTTCAATTAAAAACTAAACGGTTTTGGATGTAATTTTTATATTTTATTCTATTCAGAATCGATATTATTTGAATTATTAAAAGAATGGTATAGACGACCGTGACACTTTACTTCTTCTCTTCGTCGCGTTCGCTATTATGTAAAGAATTCTTTTTAAACCCTAATATTATATGTACAATACGATATGTATAATATGATATCGAGGGCCTCCTACTATAAGTATGATATCCACAAAAATTCGTTTCTTTCTTTCATCGAATTCAGTTTTTATCTGCATGTCATTTTCAGTTTGTTTTCATTTCAGGACTTTTTTGCTACAGATCAATACATGATTGGCACATAAATTAAAAACCTGAATTAAATCGTGTAATACGCCAAAAGATAACACAATTTATGAAAAAAAATTGGCATATATACATACTCCTTAAAAATTCCATTTTTTTACGCTAGATGGTCGTAAAATGTCGTATAAGCCTCTATCGTACAAATTATTTCGTGAAACATCGCATTATGTGTACCCTTATTAGCATGTAAGCCTCTTTGGAATGCTTTCTTTACGAATTAAAATATGTTATGTTCCTTTTTCGTATGTAAGCTTTCTTTACACGAATAAATCAGAGAACTATATTAAAAGTAGATTAAACCTGACTTTGTGCGTACGCCCAACAGAAAAAATGTGGAAATCTTTCGGTCGAAGGCGATATTACTTACAACGATTTTTCTTTAGAACTTTCCAAAAATAAGCACTTATTTAGAAAAAAACCGATTTTAGTTAGACTGTAGAAAAAGGAATCACACACATATCACTTATTCTGCAAAAATGTTTTATTTGTTTAGTTTACGGGTTTTCTTTCATAAAAGAATATCTGACACTTTATTTTAATTTTTATATATGCTGTAAACATTTATATTTCGCTATTTCTGAAAAATTTAGTTCTTCAGCAGCCCTGTAAAATAATAATTAAGTTTTTAGTTAAATCATTTCATAAAACAATTCCATACTTCATTGCTAGATCATTGGTTAAGTACCTAATGTATTGCAAATTAAAATGTTTAAGGGTATTTAGTTTTCTTTCGCATTCAACACTGTAAAAAGTTCAGCACATCAATGATGTATACTTTCATGTTAAAAGTAACTTGTAATATAAACATTCTTTTTAAATTGTGTTTTGATTGTAGTTTTAGTTGTTATATCTATAGAAATTTTAAATATGTCGGTGTATTACATTTTATTTCGTATTCAACCACTGTGCAAATTTTGAGTAGTTAATACAATGATGTACAATGTTAATTTTTAAAATAATTTGTAACAGAAACAGTCATTATTTTCAAATCCTGTACTGATTGTATTGTCAGTCGTTCTATCTATTATACATTTTTAGGTGCAACTATGTTTTGTGAAAATTTTCAGTTATTAACTTGTGTTTTCAGTCAATTAACTTGTAACACAAACAGGTCGTTTTTAAAACTTTATATTCTGTTGTTTCTTCGGTTAAACTTTAAAAGATTAGGAAAGTACCTGTAAAAAGTTTTATTTGTTTGGCAAAACCCAATTCAGCTCAGAGTAGCAGGTTCGATTAGTGGGAAACTGACAAGGCACCTACCTATTCACCAAGGTGTACTGGGTTAGCATCACTGGTGTCAAAAAACTGGTGCATTATGGTGATGTCGCCATACATGTCAGATTGCATTAAAAAAGCTGTGAAAATTTTCGGCACTTCAGGGTTGTACAATGAAAATCTTAAAACAATTCCTAATAGCAGTAGTCAGATTTAATTTAAACAGTGTATGTATTACATTGTCAAATCGTGTTCTCTACCGAAATGTTAAATGTTTAGATGTATTTTGAAATCGAAGACTATTTATTTATTTATTTATTTATTTATTATAAAAGGTACACAAATAATACTCTAATATTACATGGCTATCGCTAACATGTTTACTTTGTTTCTTTATATTATATGCGTACTCCGCATGCTTAATTTATAATTGCGTATGTGCCGTATCTCATGATTTACAAAATTATCAAAATTATCAAAAATTGTCAGTACAAAAATTAATATCCATAAAAATTATCAAAACAAAAATTAAAAATTTTAGAAATAAGTTTACAGTGAATTCTGAAAAACAATTAAACAATGAAATGGTAAAAAATAGATCAAATATTGTCTGGAATAAAATAATAAAAACATAAAAATTATCAAAACAAAAATTAAAAATTTTAGAAATAAGTTTATAGTGAATTCTGAAAAACATTGCGATTGTTTGGCATTATAAATAATATAAAAACAGATTTACCTTATTGTATTTTCTTTTGCATACAACTACAGTGAAAGTATAGTCACTTCAGTGATATACTCGTACCAATAATGCTAATGTTAACATAATTTGTTACTGAAAGATACAACGTCTTATTAAACTATGTATATATATGTGCATGATTTTATTCTAAATAAAACTTTGTTTGAACGTATACCTACTTTTTATTTAAAACACTGTTTCCACTGTTACGTAGACACCTGTCTAACTAAGTACGACTACTAGCTATCCTGATTGACGGATTTTAGGTGTCAGCACTAGTGACGAATTCATCTCTTCTGAATTTTCTTGTCTGTTCTCCTATCTCTATCTATTTTTATAAAAGAGGACATCAGATGTTTTGTTAATTTCTAATAAGTACATGTACTTACTATATATCTAAAAGTATAGAACTTTTCAATCCTACTTGTACACATAGCTTAGTGAAATAATCTGGATATTTGTTAAGCTAAGAATTGAACGATAACTCTTATGCAATGCAAGATATTGCAAATTCATAAACAGACATATAACTTATATCAGAGCTGCGATCTTACCTGCTTGATAATAAAGACCAATTTAGAGAATTTTTTATACGCCCTTTGTTTCATAAAACAGTTTCATACTACCTTGCTGTTTAATTATACTGCAGCTAACAAGTCAGAAAGGCATACAAGAAATAGCTCCAAAAGTAAGCATAATATCTCTAAAATGTTCGATGCCCCTATAAGATAAGAAATATCTGCCAAGTTTTCGTAAACAATTTTTTTCTGTAAATTTTACATAGAATTTATTTTAACGTTTTTATCGTATGAAAAACTGCGTTTTTTACGCCCCTATAGTATGAGGCCCTCGATATATACTTAATATGTACAATATGACATTATATGAGTTCTGAAGGTGGATGATATACTTTGATCTATTACCTATACTTTGGTGATTACCTAACGACTATCAGAGACAGGTCGCCAAAACGGACCGCAGGTATAATAGAATCAGATGCACATACGATATCGATTGTGCTGCAAAATCTGGACATGCACGAGAAATTCTTTACTTAAGTTTTTGTGTTGTATTCTTTACTGTTGTACGTTTAACATGTATGTGAAAATAAGCTAATGTGCCAATATTTGAACGTAGAAAGAGTGAAATCAATTAAATATCTAGGTGTCATAATCAACAACAACCTACGCTGGTCTGGGCGCATTGATTATTTATCCACAAAAATACACGACTTGGTTACGTTATTAGGGATCTCCGCAAAATATTGAACCAACCCACTATCAGTCAACGGCGTTATTATTTGGGTAGTATGTGTGAAACTATTCTTCAAACACTTCTTGTCGCGCAGAAAGGGATAATCGAAATAATAATACAAAAAACCGTTTACGCATACATCAGACCTCACATTTAAGGAAATCTTTATCATTTTACGTTGGTTCATTCTTAAGGAAAATATAATGGGTTCATTCTTAAGGTCATATTTATATTATAAATATGATATATACCATATATAAATATTATTATATATTATATATAAATATACTATTATATAATATATATATATATGTATTAATATTATATATAAATTCATACATATAATATGATAGTATATTAAATAGAGTATAGAAATAGAGAATATATATATATATTATATATATATATATATATATATATATATATATATATATATATATATATATATATATATATATATATATATATATATATATATATATATATATATATATATATATATATATATATATATATATATATATATATATATATATATATATATATATATATATATATATATATATATATATATATATATATATATATATATATATATATATATATATATATATATATATATGTAACATGATCACACTCGAGACCTCAATAATCCTTCACAGACTTCCCTAGATTTATTTAAAAGCCAAGTTGCCACCACTCTTCTAAATGTAGCGTATGGTACGTCGGTCGTTTGTACGTCCATTGTCAGGTTATTGTAAAGCTTCGGAGCTAGAAATGTATAATGTCTTTGTCCGTACGTCGTGTTCATTTTTAACTCCGGTTGTCTGTATCGATGTCTAGTGTCATGTCCGTGGTCCTGAAGTTTAATAGACTCAGTCCTGTTATTCCTCTGGAAGTACATCAAGACCGCTCTTATGTATAACTGACGAATGTCCATTACGTTGAAGTCTATGAATAATTGGTCGGATGGGAAACGGAGCGATATTCTATTAATAACCCTAATGAGGGCTTTCTGGGCCTTTATTGCCGGGTTAAGGATTGATTTAGCCGCTCCACCTCATCCTATTTGTCGGTATGTAATTTTTGATTGCTCTAGTGCGAAGTAAGTCGTTTTAAGCATAGATGAGCTAAGTATATTTTGTAATATTTTTAAATATGTAAATTAGTTTCCTAAGTCATGTCGCAGTCTGGTCAACTTGCGTAAAACAAAACATAGTGTAAAACAAAACATAGTAAATATGTTATTTTTAAGAAGGAATATAATTTAACATAAAAATGAATAAAACCACATCAAGTTATGCCACGATTATATATAATGATCAGACCCATGCTGCCTCACTAAGATTTGTTGTTCCAGGGTAAACATTTTGAACATACTTAAAAGAAAGCCAAATATAATACAGGATTATGACAAGAATATCTAATTTACTAAAAAAGAAAGAAGTAAAAAAAAACTAATTAGACAAACAAAATATTTTGCTTTTTAATAGCAAATTATAGCTAAAACGAAAAAATATAAACTAATGTTTTACAGAAAAAAAAAAACAAAATATAAATATTGTAATTATTAGGTTTTTAAAATACACCCTACCTATATTTAATAACACTTCATATAATTATAACATCAACTATAAATAATAGTTCTAATGTTGGTCATTATTTAAAATAGTCACAGAAAAATAAATATATATATATGTATTTTCCTTCCCGATTGGGGGGTGCAAGTGCACCCGCTTGCACCCTGCTGCCTGAGCCCATATATTCATTCGGGGAACTAAAACGTAGTCACTAATAACACTTCTTGTGTGCTCGATTTGTTGAGATTATATGTGTTTGTATCTAATATATAAAAAAATATTATTATTTTATATAACTTAGTAGATTGTCTTACATTTTAATTTTAATTTAGTTTGTTTAATTTTATTGATGTTTTTTATTTTAGCTTTAATTTTTAAATTGTATTCACGTATTAGATAAGACTTGCCCTCTGGTCTCAAAATAAGTTACCGATGTTAGTACCACCTCAACATAGGTTCATACCTAGTGAGGTGGTAAACCGATATGTCAAAAGATGAATTTCCTTTCTAAGCTAGGTATAATATGTACACTTATTATAAAATGTTTTTGTGTTAGGATAATGATTTTCTTTTCGTAAATTGTAACTTAAATTATGGAAATAAATAAATAAATAAAAACGCTTATTGCAAACTATATAGATATTGCCATAATAAATAAATAAATAAATACATTACGAAGTCATGCCAAATAAAACTCAGAATGGAGAATTAGCAACGATAATGCCCCTGAGTCTTAATCTTCGGTGACGTTCAGACAGACAGACAGCCTGCCAGACAGACTGCCCAATAGCTTTCCATATAGGAACCCTAGAAATGGTTACTGTTTTATTCCTATACATACATTTGACGCTCAGTATAAACTGGACGATTATTTATAACCTAATCTTTCACTCACACTCACTTAATGATACGGTCAATAATCAGCCTCCATTATCAAGGTAATCGATCTTAAATCTGTACACTTAAGTGCATATTGGCACATAAAGCTTAGTCTTCCATAGAGCTTAATGCGATAATAAAGCCGTTAGTGATAAGGAAGAAAGCCACAAAAGGGAAGACCGATTGGTCAAGCAATCGCCAATGTAGAACACTTTTAATACGCCACAGAAAGTTGTCCGAACAACTCGTTCGCGCGGAACCATTCCACAAGTTCCTTTCTGTTTTTATTTAGCAAACTGGCGAGAGAAATTGTATGGATTTGTTTTTCTTTTACTTTTGTACGTCTAATGGGTTTAACTCGTGATGTTAGGGTCTCACATAAACGTAACGCTGGCGGATTAAAAATATTCACTTGGTCACATATCCCACACAGTAAATGTCACATATCCACCAACCTAACAGTAGGTGTATATGTGGCATTTACTAAAAGGATCTATTATTAATGCTAAATTGTATATATTGTATATATTAATGCTAAATTGTAATACAGAAAACCTGTTTTTAAATAGGTAGCTGTCGTAAACATCAAATGCGTATTCAGGCACATCCCTGCTGAAAAATCCTACACAATTTAAATATAAAACGAGATGGGATTTCTAAATTGAAAAGATAATAATATTTAGCGGCGTTGGCAACAGAGCGACGCCCTCATGCCGCCATAAAGCCCTACCAAAAACAAAGAACAAGAATTTGATGGTTTAGAGAGTGAGCACGACGATATATGCACCTCGCGACATCCCTACCAAATACCATCAACTGCATTATTTATCAATTTTTTATTTATTTATTCTTACTTATATACGTAATATGTACTCTCAGGTAGTTATATACATAATATTAATATGGACTCATAATTTGTACAATGTAAAAAAAAGTTTTTAAAAAATGTTCTAAATGTGATCTATTATATTTCCCAACATATATATTAGATTTATCTATTGCATGACTTGTGACAAGCGGAATCCTCAAGGAAGGACCTCCAACATTCTCTCACTTTAGGCCTTTATTTTTAATACCATCTTCAGCAACATTGACTTCAGTAACGTAATAGGTCTGATTGCATAGGCATTCAAAATTGTTTGAATCGTAGAACACGGCCAAAGATTTGTCTTAATGCTTCTAAATTTTACCCGAAATTTTATATAAGCAACTACGACTACGTGATTGAAAGGAGGATACTCCCAAAAAGTGTTTGGACGCGATCTCTGGCTTTACATTGATACTGAATTTACCTCGTGAAGTTTGTAACACCCGATATTTCGGCTATGTTGCAACCGTTATTGTCCAGGATAGACTAAACTGTTGCCAATCGTCATCTGAGGGTAGGCGACAAACTGCTGCTGTTACTTGTATATATTTAAAAATTAATTACTATAATACATTGATTTTGCTTACAAAAACAACAGGAACCGACTGGCAAAGTCTTAACCTTTTGCTTATTTGATTCTGTCCCCCAACTGGCACTAGCCCGTTCTAGGGTGGACAGGATTATAACGGTGGTGGGCGATGAGTTCGGCGCGGGGGAATTTTTCAAAATACGTCGTGCAAACAACACTTTCTGCATCTTACATTACGTCCTTGCGCTCGGCGTTGGGCATTGAGAACATTTTAGGAAAAGGGTTCCACGTAGAAGAGAGTTTGTAAGCATCATCTCTATTAAGGTTTGGGGTTCTTCTTATTTCAATGACTTCCCGGATCTGACGAGGGAAATAAAATTGTTCTTTCGATAGCACAGTGGGATTTTGAAACTGCATCCAGTGGTTAGTTCCGCTAACCAATATACTCCTATGATCGCAGATCGCCAATTTTTCTCTCTGAACGTTTTTAACAGCTTTGATGTGCTGTATCAATCGAGTGTCTATGGGCCGTTTCGTTTGTCCAACGTAGGCCAATTCACAGATACATTCGATTTTACACACACCCGGGTTTTGCAGTGGCATTACATCCTTTGCGGGCCTTAAAGATCGAGATATATCTTAGGTCGGCTTAAATATCGTTAATATATCGAATTGGTTTAGCATCTTTCTTATTCGATTCGTTACTCCCTTGACGAATGGTAAAAATGCTCGTGATCTGCTCGGTTTCTGAGTTTTGTCTGTATTGGATCATGTGAGTGTCTTGTGATATTTGCCTTAAGTAGAGAAAAAATATATCCACTGTATCATTATATAAGGGACCCTTTCCGCGTTGTATACACGTTTCTAATAAACTGATAGGACCTTTCATGAACATCATTGGAATCCTTAAAATGTTCTCACGACCATGTAAATACACATAATACTCGTAGGTATATTTGGAGATTTAATGATATCGACTAGTTTTTTTCTGGCAAAAGAGCCTTTCTTGATCGGTTGAGGAATAATTTGGGAACACCACCTAACGTAAACGATATACCTAATAAATGCAATATAATTTGGTCAACATTCTTTTCGTCCATGTCGACTACGTTTGAAATATATATGATTTTTTAAGCTCTATATTTCCTATTTATACTTTTATTTATTTTCTCTTATGGTTTGAAAGCAGCGCTTTGCTTTTGACTAATGAAATAAAATACAGTAAATTATGTGCATATGTAAATTTACAGATAAGTTATATTTATGTACGTATAAATATAATCTAGCTCTAACCTGTGTCGGTACATTTTGGGCCAAAGTAAAGTTGACAAACATTTTTCTAATAATTTCATCAAATCGCCATATAGCTTACAATACATATATATCAAAAATAGTACTCTTTCTAAGTATGAAAGTTGATTTATTCTCAAAATACCTTCTCCTTTAGCTATGTCGCACAGCGACAAAATTTTACAAAATACGGAATAATTTTCCATACATCCTCATGGTTTTTTTCTTTCAGTCCCAGGTAAGTACCGACTTTGGAGTTCTTTTCTTTGTAGTGTTGGCCTTTACTATAAATCTGGAAATTTATATTTGCCGAAATCTTAAACACTTAGGCGCAGTGAGCTGGGGTAGATTCTTTTTCAAATATCCATAGTTGATTGCCGGAATGCTTCTAGCAACAACCACACTATGAAAATGTCTCTTCGGTTAAGGTTACTTTGACAGCTTTTTCAACAAAAACAATAAGAGTTTTGCCTGTTGGGGGATTGTGGACGATTAATAGATCACATTCTATCATTTTGGTGATGATAACATTGTTGTCTATAAAAAATAGTTTGTAAATATTTTTCCAATTTTCAGCAGTGGAACGTTATTTATTAAAACATCATTCGAATCGAAATTTATTACATTTAATCTCGAAGAGTTTTGCTTTCCTCAGTTTGTATACCATCAAATTGAGGTCTGATTTGATAATAGATTCCACCGTAGAGCAACCAAAATGTCGAACCAATTTCCCCACCTCGGTCTGTGGATTGTGATCCAGCCTTCTTTTGAAGTTGTGTCGGTTCCTTAGCATCCTAACAGATTTTTTTCTTTCTCTGCCGGAACCTTCCCGATAAGGCCGAGCCCGTTATATCGTATAATATTTAATTTTTATATGATTACTGTTGATTCGTCAACTATAATTACTGACACCGAGCATGTAAACAATCTCACGCTGCCGTTTTTAGTTTCATGTAACGTTTTTCTTGCCCCTCTTTGCATAGCATAAACAATTAATTTTAAATGATTTTGAACACACAAACAAAGTTAATATGTCGCCAAAATTACGAAAAATATTTAAATAAACAGACGTCAAAGCAACGCATTCCATTTCTGAATTTTTTGCTTCTAAATTTTGTCAGAGTTATTTTGGAGCAAGGCCTATATAAATATATTACCATTTAAAAGAATAGTAGTTTACGATGTGTTTTAATTAAGCTTTACGTTTTCAAAGCTTACGTACATGCGATTCATAATAGACAATTTAATATCTCCCGAATCTAAGAACGCCAATAATCGCATTTTTAATATTTCATAATGCGAAACCTTTTCAGAATAAATATCTTCTAAAATGTTATCTAAAAATAAAATTTATTCAAGTGGAGCGCTAAAAGCTCATACCAAAATATTTGCAATTATTTCGATATTAGTGAGGTCTTCTTAAAAATTGATAAAAGAATTGATATACCTAACCTGTGGGCTTCCTAAAAAGTTGTAATCCTACTAATATTATAAACGCGAAAGTTTGTATGTATGTATGGATGTTTGTTACTCTTTCACGCAAAAACTACTGAATGGATTTTGATGAAACTTTACAATAATATAGCTTACACATCATAATAACACATAGGCTATAATTTATAAAGATATATGGTTTTCTATCATCATTATCACAATTTTCCATCACCACGCGGGTGAAACCGCTGGGCGCAGCTAGTATTATAATAATCTTTATATTGCTGACTTGAATTCCGAATTTCGAACCGTCTGCGAACGGAAATCGCTGCTAGTTCTTTTTATAAATCGCTTAAAGTGACAGGCTATTCTTATTAGAGGATTATCGAAATTGGATAAATCCACAGTTCAATTAAATACAGGAAATTAAAATTTATTTATATTTTTGTTTTGCCTCTATACTAGGATTGTAGAGAGTGCGGCGTAGCGCGCGTAGCAGCGTAGCTGGCGTAGCGTTCGTAGGAGCTGGCCTGACGGGAAGTACTGCGGTACGTTACAATAAAAACACATTCTCCGCTGTGTTTGTTTTATACGCACTCGACGTGTCACTGGCACACGGCGTCCGCGCAGGCATTATACCGCCCCACGCCTAAGTTGCGCCCACTTCGATACCGGCCGGGCGAACGCAGTGAAACATTGCGAACACTCACTGTCCTCATACTTTCACAATATTTTTGACTTAGTCGTTCCATACCTTTTTCGAGAGGAACAGAGAAATATTTTTATTAAAATATTGTTATAATAGTAAAATTTTAGGTGTTTTAGTTTTTATTGAAATGCGTAAGGGTTTCATTTTCAATTAGTCTGTATTTTTATAATTTTATTTTCAATGTAATACTGTGTAAACTCTTAAATAAACAATTGAGTTAAATTGAATTTTTAAAAACCACTATTTTGGGACTATGGGATATCCACAAAACATGAAAATCCACTGAAATCTCAAAACCGAAATTTACCATACATTTTACCTACTAAATTTACCGACTGTGCTGCTAATGAATAAGAAAGTTAAAAATACTATGTTTCTAAATCGTCCAATATTTCTGTCACAAAATGACGTGAGATTTTCACCACTGGCTCTTAGTATATGTACTAGAGAATGGCCAGTTATATTGCTGTCGCCGTCGCGCGGGGTGGTAGCAACGCGGTAGCAACTCGGGCGCGAACTGCTCGGATAAGTTATCGCACACCTGATTCGGGAAACAAGCGACCTTTCGTCGCAAAGCCCGCTCGCTTCTCCCTCGCTCTGCCCGCGAGTCAAAAATGCTCACTTCACAACTTATAAATATATGATTTCTCCTTTTTTTCCATCATAAATTTCATTCAGCGCCGCGCGAACGTCTCCGAAAGGATATTACAAAAAATAAATGTTTGGGGCGAGATATTCTCGCGCTGCTCTCCGCGGACTTTTGCAAAGGCTAACGTCTATCGAACAGTAGAAATTCCTCTATATATGAAATCGAAGGTTATCGTGATTGCTAGATAGGATCACTATCTATTAATAATATCATATAATATTAATATAATATCCGTTACTATTGGTAACGGTGTTGGCGATATTAAACCCGTCGATGTCTAGGCTAGATTTAGTGCGGGATATTGGTCAATGGTATTAGGCGAAGGGGTTGTAGCTTTTCCTCCACCATACCGGCATCTACAAATACTTGTCTTATCTTCACTTTTCAATATATTCCTTTCATTTGTGCAATTTTCCATTGCTTTTGTGGGCGTTGTCGTTTTCGAATACCTACTATAGAAACATACACACACTGCGCTCGATTTAAAACGTCAACGAGCCGTAGGCACAGTTTCAAAATACTTCCGTATGCGTGTATTTTTTTTAATGTGAGACGGTTGTTAAGTCTAGACTTTAGTCTTGTTGTTAAGTCTAGACTAAGAATTTAGTGCTCGTTAGCAAAGAGCACATATAAAATATTAGACATTTTTGCCTTATAAATTATAGTATGACAGAAGCGCTGGTCGCCACCTGTTAATTTCTCCTATTAGAGGGTGAGCGAGACAGCCAACTTATCACAGCATTGGCCATGTAGAATTTAAATCCCATTTGTACTATTATTTTAGCGTCATCAAGCACCCGGCAAGCCCATATGAAGCGTCAGTGCCAACAGGTCCCGAAAATGCACATACCTGGGTGCAGATGCGATTATACAAATATACATTTGTGATTATTTGTACTGTGACCTGCGATTTTATTACAAAAAGATCAATTTTTCGCATAATTCACATCATATAGTTTTTATCCCGTTTTTGATCGCCCAGTAAACCGAAATCAAAATCAGCTTCACCCTATTACGAACTGGCTTATTTCGCAGTTGATGAAAACATTTTAGTAATAGAAATTCAGTTATGATACAACATTTACATTAATGCGTAGGAATTCCAGGGCAAGGGCGAGGTGTACTTTCGGGCATCGACATCCAGTACCGGTTCCGCCAAAAGAAGGAAGAGGTAGGGACGAAGTCCAGAACCTTGCAACAAAAAGCCCTCGAATGATAGCGACTTCTGGCAGGAAGCACCCCTAGGCTAAAACCTTCAAGGAGAGGGGATCTTCGAGGAGGGTACCGGAGAGACCCGGCTGCCTCAGGTGTTCCCAATGAGATACCCAGTGCACCACAAATTCCCTAAAAGCGGAGAACAACATCCTACGACCGATCAGATCTGGATACTTAAGCAGCTGCCCAGCAAACGTAGCACAACCACATCCAGCAACTCATTCCGCACGACTGGCAATATCGGACACACCACGGTTCGTTAGTTAGGTTTTATAGCAGTAAATATAAATGATTGGTAACACATATGTCTAAGGTACCTATCTTTATTCTTTTATAACGGCTAAGTGGTGCCGCCGAGGAAGGATGTATGTAGAGTGGGAGCGACGGTCACGAAGTTTGAGATATAGAGGATATCGTTGAGCTGAGACAGGGTAGCTGACGGCTGACGCGAAAGGGATGTCGGTCATTCAGTCATCACGTAGGCCAATAGAGCTGAGCGATGTATATTGGCTGAAAGGTCTATCAGGCATCGTGTACTAATTCGAACCTGAAGAAAAATGTCTTTTTTTTTGACAACTTAAGAGGCCATTAAAGACACCCTAAAGAAAACCGGCCCGACAGTTTTTTACATTGATAGAATGCACTAGTGTAGCAGTTGTGTTTGAGAATACTTTGAAAAACACAAAAACATTGCAAACTTTATAGGTGCTTTGATTTATCACATTCCAGAAACTCAGTACGAACGAAGTATAAAGGTAATCCGCGCGATAGACTTCAAGAATTTTTTGATGTTATTTTTTTTTGATGTGTAACAACTATTTAATTCTGTTATAGTCGATTTACCTACTACTTTTTTTCAGAAAACCGTCTAAAATAAATTTTTTTTCGATTACTCGTAATATTTTCTGACAAGCGATCCTCCTGTATGAATATCGTGTGACAAATACCTATAAAATTATTTCCTCAAGCAACATATCAATTTGATATGATTGAAAAAATAGGCAAATATTGAAATTAATATAGGTATTTATTTTGTTAAATGCCTACATATTTTTTCTTCGAACAAGAAGATATCATAAATGAAGATCATTAATCTTTAATAATAGAGACGCTATAGAAGCAGATTTCAAATTGATATCAGCAATCGATGATGCATTTTTTTTCAAACCGATAAAAAACCGAATTTTAGGGTAGAACAAAAATATACTCCAGAACAAAATAAAACTCGATAGGATATTGCTTTTACCGACGTAAAAACGTACTAATTTATGAATTGATATATACTATTTTTTTAAATCATTGAAACATGCAGATATGTCGCTTTTTGATCATGTATCCAGGTGACACTGATTATACATAACATCACTGGCATGCCCTATCGGGGTAGGATATGTAAATCTATAGCAGGCCTCACTCCCGTCCTGCCTGAATTGTGTGAGGATTGTGAAAGGACGGATTCTTCAAATATTTCTCTTGACGATTCTCTTGAAAAGGCGCTTCTTTGTAAGGCGCGAGTCGTGACTTACGGCATTATTGCTTACTCCGAAACAGAGATACTGAAATGGTAATCGAGCGTCACCTCTCTTATATTGCGTGACCCAAAAGGACAATATTATTTTTCAGAGGAAAGCCAATATTTGCGGTTATTTCTGCTGGTGAATGTAGGAAAGGCAAGGCGTTTGCGATACATTCAATCGACGATTACGTGTAAATGAGTCCGTAAGCAAAAACACAGATAGATAAACGAATATTTTTCAAAGGAAAGTATCTACATAAACTTTCATATGTCTTTTAATAATACTAGTTTACGCATAATCAAGAATTTAAAATTATACAAGAAAGCAAGCAAGCAAAAGAGAACGCACTCAAATACGGACAACTATATAAGTAGAAAACGTAAATACGCACGTAAACTAGAGCTGTCGACTACAACGAGCAAAGCCGTCACCTCAGAAAGTTTTAACGAAAATTGATCGATCTGTCTCCCGTGAGGTAAACGCGGAAGACTTAGAATATACCCTTAAGAATATAACGCCTTACCGCGAGATAGCCAGGTAAGTCACCCAGCGGGCCGACACTCGCGCCCTTACTGCCAGTTCCAATTACATTACTCCAGTCTCCCGACTTGTTACGGGTTCGAGGTCGCTTGCGCGGTCCTCTCCCTTACGTAGCGATGAAAGGGTGCGCACCGAATCTATCGCGGACCACGGCATCTTTTGCCCAGCTTATTCACCCGGGATCAAGTGGCCGAATGGTCATTTCAAGAGTAGTTGCCGTAACGTTAACTTACACCCCCGCTATATAGGAAACATTACTGTTCCCAGACTCCCCCGGCTGTTAGTCAGAGTGCACAATAGATTGTCTGACCCTGCACGGTGCGCAAACCGTCCAGGAGCGCCCGAAGGTTGACTCCTAGGTGAGACTGGCCCGCAGGCCAGCGTCCTACCCTGGCTCTCTCTTCTGCGTGGAGGCCGCCGGATGGGTGTTGACCCGCGAGTATGGCCGACCCTGAACAAATGCGTCTTCGTGGCCAACTCCAACATTAGGTCTCCGTAAATATGAAAAAAAGGAATTTTGTCAATTACCTTATATTTAGTTCTTGAAAGTTTGTTTTCCGCTATTTGAGCGATCTAAGCATATCTATGTATATATCGCCATGAAAATGCTTTAATGCAGCTCATTTAAATGGTTAAAGTATTACCCAACACTACTCTGACTTGTTTCCCACCTTCTCATGACTATGTTCATGTCATCCTTGTAAGCGAAACATCCTTGTAGGCAAACATCCTTGTAGGCAAACATCCTTGTAAGCCTTAAACTTTCGTTTCATCTTTATTCGCACTTCGTCTTATCTATGACTCGACAGAGTCGGCTGAAGATGCATCTATTTACGTCAGATCTCAAATACAAAGTCATATGTCAGTCTCTATGGAGCAATTTATTTTCCTTGAAGTTCAATTAAATATAAAAACCCCTCAGTGCTGTGTTTTGTCATCATCAGATGATTACTTTTAAGAACTAGACTTTACTCTAGAGGACTTTTAACCATAGTGAGCAGGTCGTATGCAGGGAAAATATCGGGACGTGGGATACATTTTTTTATGTCTCGCGTCAACGGCCACCTTATTGCCTAAAGGCAACGCTTCTCCAAGCTGTTGGTATAACATCAGGCTATGGCTGGTATTTCTCTACTTACTTTTAATGCTATGTTTCTCACACGTTTTTTCAATGCGTAATAAAGTTAGATGTCTTGCACTCTTCTGCCTCGCTATTAGTTATATATTAATTGCAAATGCCTGATTTCAATTGCTTCAAGTTAAATACTTTTTTATCTCTTCTAAATATATTTTAGGTGGTTATTTAATTTATAATGTATAATATGTCAAGATTATTCTAAAACTTCGATGGAAGAGACCGCTCCACAAAGAGCATACAAAATTTAGTATGCAACAGGGTTGTATATTATGCAGTGTTACTGTAGTAGTGTATACGTCCATTCTCTCGTGTGCCGCGTATTAATCCTGCCAAAACGGCGCGCCTTCTCTGCAAAGCCTCCCGTACAAGGGGCTATGCCTGCTAAGACGCGTGTACTTGCACGTTGGCGCTCGTACATCTAAAAGAAATCCCCGCTTTGGGTCTTAGCGACTGCATTATAACGGTGTTTCCACTCCATTCGCTTCACGTATAAATCACATAGGCTCCTACAGTGTGCGCCAGCCGCCTTGCCTTTCTCGGCGGACGGCGCCGCGGCGGCGTTACATTGATAGCAGGTTATGATATTCGCAACTTCCAGGTAACTGCTTCGATCTTCGACCTTGAGACATAGAAGAGTATATTACGACGCAAGATTTTGAAACGACAGTATTTCGATTTTAATAAATAAAGTACATCTGCCTACATCTGCAAAGTATCATTTAATTACATTATTTAAATTATTGTATAGTATAGTGCGTATTCTAAAAGATTAACCACATATTACAGACAAACTAAAATGTCATTCCGACATTTAACTATTAATATATTTTAATCATACATTGATCAATTGTACATTTGGAGTACATGGGTGTTTACTTATTAATATATTAATTGATAAATAAGTAAACGAGAATACAATATATAAATAATTAATTAATAAATACTTTTCTTTTAGCAAAATATAAATTAATTTTTAATTTGTTGTTGGGGTAAGAGGCTTAATTCACGCTATTTAGTTTAGATGATTTGTGTATAGCTGTTATAAAGTTTGTTTTACAGATATCATCTCGATACTATCTATACTATTATCATCGCCATTCACAGCTGTTATTATCGCCATTTGCCACTCGCTGTTCTTATCATTAGACGCCGCTGTTATCGTGGCCATTGGCCGCTGTTAAAATCGTCATGCGCTGCTGTTATTATTGCCACTTAACACTTTCATTATCGCTTTTGTGTCAGCAAAAGTGAATATCTTATTACTTGACAGCCTGCGTTGTCTCTTTGCTATTTTATATGAACCTCTTCCAAGGTTCGTCACGATGACCGGTTCCCCGTCTTTCTCATCCTGTTGCTTCCCACACTATTTCTTAGGTTCAGACCGGAAGCTGAAGGTAGATCTATGGTGTGTTTTACAGTTGCAGTCTCCATTTAAGGAACTTCCGTCCCTAACGGTATTCGGTTCTTCTGAATATTATGTGAGTAGCTCGCTTCTATTTAAGTTTTGCTTGTCTTCTGAGCTATGGCCTCCACTTTGGTTCTTTCGCGGATTTCTACGTGCTGGATAACATCCCGTAGAGACATTTGCTCTTTCTGTACCTCGCTGAGTGGCTTTAAATTTGTGGCCAAGCCCCACAGTCAAGCGTTATGTTTCCGCACCGTAAGCTATTATAAGCAAGATTCACTGATTGTAAGCCTTGGTCTTCAGGTATTGTAGTATATCAGATTTTAAGATGCGGCCGAGTTTTCCAGATGTTGTCCATGCCAGTCGTATTCTTCAGTCGCTCTCGTCGAAATTTAGTCCACCGAGCTGGATGTTCTGCCCTAGGTAGACGTATTCCTCCACAATTTCAAGGATCGCATTCCTCACCGTTACCGGTATGGGGTCAACATGGGAATTATGCAAACAGTGTTTTATCCGTGTTTGACAGATGACCTACTAATTGAAATGCCTCGTCGAGATCTATCAAAATTTTCTGGAATAATGCTAATAACAATTCTAAAACTTTTGAGCACCTAGTTACTGTGAACTATATCAATCTCATACCATCCTAACCTGGAGATTACCAGGTTAGGATGGGATGAGAGGCGAATTCGTCAAACCCCTTCACTACCATCTGCCATCATCCAAAGATAAAACTAGGTGGCGCAAGAAAAAACAGTGAAACGCTGAAGAAAATAATCCAACTTCGTTTGCGCTTACTAAACATCTCGTCGCAGGAAGACTGCAGCTCCTGAGCCAAACCAGTTTGCAACTGGAAAAATATTTTTCACCGTTTATTTAACAGAGCAGATGGTACCATTTACTTTGACATTTCTAAATCATTTCCTGTTTTAAAATTTAGCATTTTGAGGAAAATAAATAAGGTTAACTTGCTAAGCCCGTTTTAAAAACATAATATATCTTTGCAACCGCACTATATTACTTAAGTAATGCTGTGAAGGGAAAAGAATCCATTACTCGATTAAGCATGTGACGCGTGGGCAAAAGGCGCCGTTCTCGTGCCTCGTATGACGCAATCGGAGCAACATTTAGCCCAAAACGCTTCGACAGTACGTTTATCAGTGTGAGCGGCTTACATACTCTGTCATGAGTGCATACTCTGTCTTTAGAGAGCATACTCTGTCATAGTAGGTGTAAGCGATAAATTTTAAACAGGTACTTACAAGAGTTATAATTGTTATTTAACAAGAGTTTTAATTGCTTAAAAGTATTATAATTGTTGTTATACAAGAGGTGTAATTCGTTTCAGAAAAGTAAATGGGCATTTTTTTATAAACGGTATAGGCAGAATTTAAAAACTACTTGTTACACTCTTGTACAAGCATAATTAATTATTGTTGCTAGTTGTTGTTTCAAGCAAAATAATTTCTATTATTAAAAAATATCGTAATTTTAGGAGTTCACATTTGTTTTTTCTCAGTGTATTCTCAACCCAGCATGAAATGCAACATTTGCACTATTTGGACTGCATCACGCGCACTAAACGGCAGTCTATTCCAACACAACGTGCAATGCAAAGTTCCCACTTTGTTTGCAGCATCGCACACAGAAAACATAGACTAATAAGTATCAGGCTAATAAGTGTCATCATCCGCTGCCTATTATAAAATTGCTTATTATTATTTTTATTATATTACTTCAAAGTAATCATATAATTACACTGTTATGCTGTTATTTACACAAGTAGTCACGTTCCACAATGTACCTACCTAATTGCTGTAGACTCCTAATGTTTTTAACAAATAAAAAACAATATTATTATGAATTAAAGCATATAAAGCCAATAATATATATGCTATACTACACATATTATGTAAATATTTTTAAAAACTCTAGAAAAATAACTTTTGGGTGAATTTGCTGAAAATATTACCGAGGACTTCATTGGACTCCATGTTGAAATGAGTGCTCGCTGTGAACTGATATTCTATTTCACAACGGTTTACTGTAAACGATACCATTGATTACAAATATATTTTTAGTGCTGCAACGCTCTCTAATGACGAGTTACAACAAATTGAATAGCGTGAAAATATTATCCGTTCTCTAATACCAATTTATACCAATTTTCATGGTGATCGGTTGAACAGTATATAAGTTGATTTTATAATGGCGAGTTAAAAAAATGTATAGCGCGAAAATATTACCCTTCTCAAATACCTATGTATACCAATTTTCATGGCGAGTGGTTGAACGGTATAGAAGTAGATCTAGTGGCGATTTACAATAAGGTTTAATTAAAGGACATTGACCTTAAAATTAACGGTCCTTAAAATTAAATCCTTGGATATATGATCTCGTCAATTACAATTTCTATTTATTTTCCTTATTATTTTGGCATAATCATTTTTATTACAAAACATGTTTTTTCCAACGTGGTAATGCTTCCTTCGTCACGTAAAGACGTTGTATTTTTGTTGTGGAAAATATTACCGCCCCAGTTTATATTCTTACGTGATATGTATTGTGAATCAAAGTAATTTATCAGGAGAGAGAAGAACGTCGGCGATATTTTCCTTATCGTCTTGTGGAAAAAATACGCCTTAATAACTTGTGGCCTAATCTTGACCGAAGGCAATATGTTTCCTGCCGCAGCGACAAATTATGCTTCATTTGTTAAATACGGAGCATTACGATAAGATTTGGGATATAAATATCTACATGCGCTGTGAAAAATCCGAAATGTTTTTCTGCTTTTTCTTTTAAGTGGTAGATTGGATGGTAAATGCTTGCTTTGAAAATCTCCTCACGGTTGTACAAGGGAAGTACTTTTATGACCAAAAACGACCGTTACCTTACTGTAACTCAAGGAATATTTTTTATAAATAGTTATACGTAATTTTTACCTTCCCAAAAAAATACGTCGTGTATCACGAAGTATTTACATATGAATAGCACTGTTTTCGAAAAAAACGACTTTGCAACAAATATTAATTTTTTGAGTTCCTAGCCTTTCAAAAAAGTGATTTCTGGAAAATTACTCTTTGTATGGGTTCGTGTTTCCATGAGTATATATGTATGGACTCACTGTAACTCAGAAAATAGAATACGAATGAGGACCAAATTTTCATAAATAATACATATATTTGATCATTTTACTGCCTAAATTTGAAAAGGTAGCTGATGATACCATCTGTTCCAAATTGGCGGCCTTCTAAACATTTTAAAATACATACATTTTATAATACAATACATTTTAAAATACATAATACTGGCACTAGAAAAATAAACATATATGACTTACAACTGTGAGTACGTTGCTTACAATCTTAATCGGGGTTTTAATAAGAACATATTCTGAAAATTATGTAAATAGAATGTAATTTATTTTACATAGCTCTGTCATTATATATAACTAAATAGAAAAAAATGTCTATTCGAATCCTGAGAATAATGCCTCAAACTTTGTTGTACTTCATTTCTTAATGTCTTTAATAGTTTACAAGTTCAACAAAAAAATAAAAAATAACAATTTCCCATTCACCTCTTACCGTCCAATAAATATTATTTCATTATTATTTGCTCCTATGCTCAGAGATACATATGGTGTTTTCTTTTTCTTAGGGTGCCTCTCCAACTAGTTAATGTTGGCTGTCAGCTCTGCATACAGTGTTTGTTTCTTTCACCAGCCAAAACAATTCGGCGACACTCGTAATCACGGTTCATTCTCGAATGTTTTGCGCCAAGATTTCGGTCTATGGCCAGGTCTCACTTTCCCTGCAACTTTTCCTATCATAATTAGTTGCAGGAGTTCTTACCTGTCGTGCCTAAACACGTGACCTAGGTATGCAACTTTTGGCCGACACGCCGCAGATTTTCCTCATTTGTGATTTTCTGTATGCCCCCATCTCGAATGCTGCTATAAGTTTTCTTAGATCTTTCTTAATAGTAGAGGCCTCACATCCGTATAGAAGTATGGGCCAGATGTAGCACTGGATAAGACGTATTCGAAGTGGGATTTTCAGGCTTCGTTTAAAAAGGATATTTTCATTTTTACAAAGGCGCTGTGTGCAATTTCGATGTCAGACTTGATCTCTACTTCACTGCCCCAGTTTTGTGTAAGCCAGGTATCAAGGTATTTTGGTTAGAATTTTGGTTTACCAAAGAAAATAGTCATCGTAACTTTGACTTACGAGCGAAAATTGCCTTGTTCAAGGACGTCTTCATCAACCTGTTTGTGGTGTGACATTTGACTCGACAAACTTAATCAACAGTTGGACAGTTGGACTTAAAGAACTGGTGGAGAAATTCCACCACAAATTGAATACCACTTACATGAATTCGAACTTCAATGAACGTCAAAAAAAAAATAGAATTATAAAATTGGTATGTCACTTAAAAAATTACAATTCACTGTATTTATTTAAAAGTATAGGGCAATTGCGGGCAGTAAAGTCAGGCTCCTATTCTTTACCCGGGGTAGTACGGGCACCTAGGTCAGGCTCCTATAATTTCAAGGTAAACCTTAGAATGTTAAAACCAAAGATTAAAAAAGACACATATGTACTAAGCTTTTTAATAAATAGGACAAATTTTATGTTTAATTTTTATATTAGGATAAACATCAATTTTATAAATAAGGGGAAAATGTCTGTGAGGGCATATAAGGGGCATGACAGCAACCTTTATGTAAGTATATGAAAGTATAATGGTCAAATATGATAACATTTCGCCTTAGGATTCCTTCTTTTCCAGCGTATGCTCGCTGAGCCCCTCTATTGCAGGCACGACAAGACACCCAAACTTAATTGAATTTCAAAAGATTTTTCCCACAAAAAGCATTCATCGTCGCCCTCATTGGTCTTTTTTCTTAGTCTTTTATAAGCTACTATGTTTTCGGTCTTTGTTCAAACGGCTTTTAGAACTTAGCTTGCTCTATCTCTTTTTATATGGATAACAAGTAATGACAGCATTCTTTGTCCTTCTTCATGACACCCTTCTTGAGCTTGGTCTTAATATATGGGCACTACGCCCATAGTGTCCCTTCTTTGATGCCTATGATACAGTTCTGATAAATCTCTATGTATCATACATTTCAAGCAACGGCGCTTAAAACCACGTCTTGTAATAATATTTTATATCAACACTAGCTTTTCATTAAAAAAAATAGTTGTTAACATAAACGAGTTTATTTAACAAACGTAACACCATCTAGATTTCCAAAATTTATATGAAAAACTCAAAAAATATATATGTACGACTTTTGTCATTTGATTTGGGTTCTTGCTGACACAGCTGTTTGCTTAATACATTTGAGGTCGACTCAATTCAGAAAGCGAGATCGCTTACCTCGTTTGACAACGATATAAGGTGAAAGTAGGGGGTGCCCAAATTGCTCCGGCTGCCCGTAATACTTCGCTTCCGCTATGTACAGAAAGTCCCTAGAGGCCACACTAAGAGAGTAAAATCGACTCTCCCGTATGAAAGTTCCACAACAGAGGCTTCACAACAAACTTTGTCTCAAAATAAACAACTGAATGCAGACTTCTGCTATAAACTGTCATGCTGAATACAAATTAATCGGCGACAAATAAACAGTCGGCGGGTGTGCTTTCGATGAGTAAGCGGTCTACCGCACCCGTGCGATAGGAAACCTACCCTATAATACATACGTATAATACATCTCTTCAGTCCCGGCAACGGGGGGCTAACGGGCCCATGATGAGTTGGCCACGATGACCCATGTGTCCAGGGTCGGTCATACTCACGGGTCAACACCCATCCGACGGCCTCCTCGCATGGGGTGCGAGTCCTGGGTAGGACACTGGGTCAACCGGTCTCCCCTGGGAATCAAACCTCTGGCGCCCCTGGACGGTCTGCGCACCGTGCGGGGTTTGCTCCAATCGGTTGTGCTCTCCGACTAACAGTCGGGGGAGTCTGGGAACTGTACTGTTTCCTATAGAGCGGGGGTGGTTGCGTACCTTATGGCGACTGCTCTGGAATTGACCATTGGCCATCCGATCCCGGGTAAGAGGCGGGCAAAGGACGCCTTGGTCCGCGAAGATTGTACGGTCTGCGCACCGTGCGGGGTTTGCTCCAATCGGTTGTGCTCTCCGTTTCACCGCTTCATAAGGGAGAGGACCGCGCAAGCGACCTCGAACTCGGTACCAATCGAGAGACCGGAGAAATCTGGTCACAATTGGAAGTGAGGGCGCGAGTATCTCGAGCCCGCCGGGTTTACTCCTGGCTAACTCGCGGTAAGGCGTTGGACTCTCACGGGTTGTTGACGTAGCTGGACGTAGAATGTACTGTCCAAAGTCTCTACGTTCACTGCAGGGCGATAGAACGACTAATCGTTAAAACGTCCTGTGGTGACGGGCTCGCCCGTTGTAGTTGACACCGCAAGAAGAGTCCCTGCAACGAAGACAACAAGCGTTTTTTTTCAAACATGAATATATACTAATGTAGCCCATCCAACTTGACATCACACTTCCCATCAAAATTGGTAGCTACTAAATAAGCCTCAAATACTCATACTTCTATTCCAGGTACAAAATACATTAAAAATGAGATTGATGTGGGTTCAGCAGATCCCCGCTTGAGTTCCCTATTGCGTTGCTTGGTTATTTCGAGAGTATAGATATTAATAATATAGGATTGAAATATAATATATTAAGTTATAACCTTAATACCACTATTCTCAGGGTAGGGTCGCCTAAATAGTTCCCTATAAGAAAGTGTTGAAGAAAATATAACAAAGAATAAAATGTAAATGAAGTGTCGATACTTAGGAACAGTTTTATAATTAACCTTTTTAATTCACATTCAAAAAGGAATGCAGATAAAACTAACATTTTCACGTGAAAACGCTCATAAAATTCTCCCATACTAAAGTTCCGCCTGAGTAACCGATGGACCGCTATTGTTGTCGGCAAATATTTAAATATATCTCGTAATCCAAGGGTTGCGGTGCAAAGCGGCATGTACAATTTAAAAATAGACCATCGTGTATTGCCAAGTGTATTCAACTAGCACGTTTGAATGCTTAGGTCATCAAGCAGGGGAGGCGTTGGATAGGCGTCTCCAAATATACTCCGCGCGGCAAAGAACCAGTCCTAACTCTGTCGTGACTCAATATATTTTTATTTATTTTATTTATTTATTTATAGTATTACACAAGTTCGTTTGTACAGTTTACCATATCATGTTGTATATATATATGTGACGTTAGCAAAAAACTGATTCTCGAGGAGATATAGTAATGAATAAAAGTCGCCTAACTAGGCCAGGGCCTGTTCTAAGGCAGACTTTATAAAATATTGCTTAAATGTATCTAATCAAATTACTAAAAAATTGTTATATAAAAAAAAAATAAAAAAAAATAAAATTAAAACAATTAAAATTTGTAGAAATTCTATTACTTTGACAATAATTATTAAAGTGTATAGTAAAAGTAAAAATATGTTTGAAAGTAAAAATATATGTCTTAAATTGAAGAATAATGTGAAAAATTAATATACAAAAAATTAATATACAATATTCAACATTCCATTGATGTTTTCCCTGCCTTCTTTAATAAGCCACCTAGAAACCGATTTTTTAAATTTGTTTTTGGTTTCAATGCGTTTAACGACATCAGGCAGGTAGTTGTACATTCTCGGTGCTATGAAGTTGAAATGTCTCTGTCCGAAAGTCGTACGGGTTCTTGGCACTATCATATCGTCATTCTTAGCAGCTCTGGTGAGTCTCACTCGTGCGTTAATAAGTGGCATTTTGAATTTTGCGTGTATCAAGGCTATCTTAATGTACAACAGTCTTGGGTCCAAAATATTACTATCTTTATATAACTGGTTCGTAGGATATCGATACGGTTTACGCTCGATAATTTTTAGTATACACTTATGCGCTACTTCAAGAGGCTGGAGGATAGTTGATGCACAACCACCCCACCCGATTATGCCATAACAAAGAATGCTTTGGCATAATGCATAATACGTATTTTTTAGTGTTCCCGGGTCTAAAATATTTCTCACTTCGCGGAATACGTAGGAAAGTTTTCGAACCTTGCTTGTCAACATCTCAATGTGCTTTTGCCAACGCAGCATATTATCAATTATTATTCCGAGATATTTTACGTGTTCTGTCCTTTCCAGGAAAGGGCATTTACATTGCTGTGTATTTTTACATGAGTGAATAGTTACGGTATGATATGGTGATGGTTGTCCTTTATTATTATTACTAAAAGTTATATATTTCGTTTTTTTTATATTTAGGCTAAGAAGGGATTCATCTAACCATTCACGTACTTGATTAATACCAGCATTGTCTGCACAGAAAGTGTCTCTCCAGGTATGCCCATCAAAGATAATGACTGTGTCATCAGCAAAAGAAATGGTTTTCCCCACCAGATCGCATAATTTATTTATGTAAATGAGAAATAAAATAGGCCCGAGAACACTACCCTGAGGAACGCCAAATGGCAGGTCTTCCGGTTTGCTGGTTACATTATTAATGGTGATAATTTGTTTTCTATTTTGTAAATAGGTCTTAAACCAGTTGAGTGTGACATGCTGGATTCCAACTTCCCCCAACCTCCGAACGAGCTTATCGTGCGAGACCGTATCGAATGCCTTTGCGAGATCCAAGAAAACAGCTATGCACTTTTTATCCTCATCCACATTGCAATTAATAATACGTGTCACTTCTGCGATTGCATCAGTTGTGCCTATTCCTTCTCTAAACCCAAACTGGTTATTAGATAAAAGATTGTTTTCTTTTAAATATTTCAGAAGACGTTTTTTTGCGACTTTCTCTATAATTTTGGATAAGGTGCTTAAAAGA
This sequence comes from Micropterix aruncella, assembly GCA_944548615.1. Classification (NCBI taxonomy): domain Eukaryota; kingdom Metazoa; phylum Arthropoda; class Insecta; order Lepidoptera; family Micropterigidae; genus Micropterix; species Micropterix aruncella. Next base: position 16,930,291 of record OX155980.1, read on the forward strand.
GAAATTGGTCTATAATTATTTATATCCCTTCTGTCACCACTTTTAAATATAGGAACTACTTTAGCGCATTAAGTGCTTCAGGAAATATGCCCTGCTTGAAACTATGATTGACTATGTGTGCTATGGGACCACTTAGTTCATTTTTTGAGTTTTTGAAAACTTTTGAATTGAGATTGTCAATACCTGAAGAGGAGACATTTTTTAACGAGTCTATCATTTGGGAAATTTCTTCCGATGTTGTAGGAGTTAAATAAAACGACACCGTAGGGGTAGTCTGAGAAGAAACAAACCCTGTTGAATCACATCTACTTTGTATGTGTTTGGCTAAATTCTGCCCTACACCGGCAAAATGTTTGTTAACATAATCGGCGAGTATCCGCGGAGAAGTATCTGTATTTATGATTTCCTTTCCGGTGTTTAACTGATATATAGATTGTTTAGCTTTTGTTCTGTTTGAAATATCGTTTATAACTTTCCATGTATTTTTTGGATCACCATTTGCTTTCCGTAATTCATTTTTGTAATATCTGACTTTAGTGTTGTGGATTATTTTATTACATATGTTTCGATACTGTTTAGCCTTATCTTTTAAACCTAGGTTATCAGGTCTACGCCGTGATGCTAAGTGGAGTTTGTCTCTTCTATGTATACAGAATAATAGTCCATCCGTCATCCAAGGTTTGTATGTTTTATTTTTATGTTTTATAGCAACCGGTTTAATGGAACAGTTCGAATTAACCACGCTTTGAAGTAGATTTATAAATAATTGAGCTGCACTATTCACGTCGACTTGATCATAGATAGCCGTCCAATCAATACCAGTGACTTCTTCTCGAATTTTATCATAGTTAAATGTCTGTTTCATTATTTGGTTTTTTGTTTTTTTCATGTGGTTAAAATTATAATTCATTTTAAATAAAATAACATTATGATCTGTAATTGATGTTTCATAAACTATTGATAAGGTTGGATAACGGGATCGGCACATTATATGGTCTAAGCATGATTTAGAGTTTTTAACTTCACGCGTAGGGGTCTCAACTAGACAAACCAATCCATAAAGTGTAAGAAGCTCTAGATATTCATTTGCCTGGGGGTGCATTTTTTCATTTATAGATATGTTCATATCTCCTGTTAATATTAAGTTATTTATGTTGGAGATTGTTTTTAGCAAATCGTTCAGACTCGTTAAAAATTTGCTGATATTGTGAACAGAAGGACTTCTATAGATAGCTACAATACAGATTGTCTTGTCTAATAAAACCTGTAAGCAGTTTGCCCCAAATATACTCACCTCATTGACGGTTATTTCTGTTACTTGTTCACTCGCATAGATGACAACTCCATCATTTTGTAGTTTATTCAATTTGGTATAGTATGAACTATAGCCCGATATCCCAATTGGAATAAAGTGCTTCCCAATCCAAGCTTCCGTTAGAATTATAATATCGAAATCAATTTGTAAATCTTGTAGCATTACGAGAAACTGATCGAAATTTTTTTGTAGACTTCTGATGTTAAGACAAATCATTCTCAGGCCTGTTCCTTCTGCTAGGACTACCCTACAAGTATTGACATTTGATGTCACATGAGCCTCATGTGAATTTGCGTCAAAAACATTTATTATATTATTATCCATTGCGGTCGTATAATACGGAATGACTAAGATGAATATTATAACTCAAGTGATCCAAGGCACCGACAGATGTGCTGGTTTTATGGTACAAGAGGTAACTCAGAATAGTGTATGAATGTATGAATATTGTATAATCAAATTTCATGAATAATCCATTATTCTTATTATTAAAATACCTAAAGCAAATAAAAAAATGCAATTGAAAGTCTGAATAAAAAATGATAGTCTTATTAATATTATTTATATAATTGTTGTAAATGCAATGGTCATATATTTTTAAAGCTTACGATCATATAACCAGTCATGATCGTAAGCTAATCTAAAATGTTTGTTTAAAAAACAATACTGGCCGTGTGATAGTTGTATGTGAAAAGTTTTTCATAAAAGACGTTTCCAATCCAAAAAATACTGTAGTGTAGTGATAATACCAATCAAATTTATTTTCGCAATTAGCTAAACTTACGTTAATATGACTCAGAAACCCAGTACCCTAACATGTATCCTAGGTCGTAACTCAACTTAACCACATTAACATGTAAATGACACATTTATAATTTTGTTTTCAACTGTGTAAATCAAGACACAACAAATAAGTTGTAAAATCCAAAAAATATGTAATATATAGTGAAGCATAATTTATACTATATTAAAGTCTACGTATCCGTAAGTACAATATACAAACTATATATATTTATAGTTTTATATTGATTTCTATTCGCGTCATTTTTAATGACGCGAATAAACATAATTAGAATAACAAATGAATAACAGAATTGACATAAACAAAAATCTTAGAAATTTAATATTTAGAACGACAAAGACCACATGATGAATCTACAAATGCTGCAAATGGGGAATGTCCTCAGATAAGCAGCCCTAATTTCTAGGATATGCATATATACAGATATACGTTCTTGATAGTCAAGCATATGTTTTTCGCCCGTATTGAATTTTGAAGTGACCTAATGAAGTCGACCTCAGAAAAGTAGGAAAATCTCACTTGAGAATTTCTTAATTCATGTCAAGGGATAAAGGCGAAATGCTCAGTTACCCGAGTGGAGTCAAGGGCCTAGAGTCAAAGGGCTGGTGAAGGGGCTAGAGTCAAAACAAGTTGACTCCACCATAACCAGATGGGTGAAAGCGATGCTCTCAAACCGCACGGCCAAGGTAGCTCTTCACGGAACAAACCTTGAAGTCACCACCACAAGAAGCTGTCCGCAGTGAGGCGTATTCTCGCCCCTGCTATGGACTCCTGCAATAGATCAACTCCTGCATAGGATAGCAGAGGCCAGGATAGACACACAGGGTTATGCTAATGACCTAGTAGTCGTTGTCCGGGGCTTCTGCAAAAACACGGTCTCACACGTGATACAAAAAGCGTTACATGGTTGGCAATTGGTGCAGAAAGAATGAATTATCGGTCAACGCCGATAAGACGGTCCTCGTGCCATTTACCAACAAACGTCAACTAGGTGGACTAACATGCCAATTCTAAACCACAGGCAGATTCCTTTCTCCAAGGAAGTAAAGTATCTGGGAGTCATGCGACCAGAGACTCACTTGGAACAGCCACCTAGACAAAACAATTCAAAAAGTTTAAAGTGTTTTGGGTATAATCAGAGGAAAAGACTATTAGATAAGACTATAAAGTAATCTGGTTGCAATGGTAGTAAGGGTGCGGGTGTCGGCCCGTCGGGTAAAATACCTGGCTTTCTCTCGGTAAGGAGTTTGCCTCTTACGGGCATGTGGCGGAGCTTGACGTTTGACTGTTTTTCCTAAGTCTTCTGCGCTCACCTCACGAGAGACAGAACGAACAAGTATTTAAACTTCCTGAGGTGACGGGTTTTCCCGTTGTAGTAGAAAGCTCTAAGTTTTTATAAATGTGTCTTCAATTTTAACTCCAAAAATTTCTCAATAAAATAAAGAGGAAATGAGACATTATATAAAATATGATTTTTCGTACCTTTATTGCACAACTATTACTAACATCGGCCTCAGACGCGAGGCGGAAAGCTGGAATATCCTACCACCTTCAGACCCTACCTAATTAAATTGAAGATGAATAAAATAATGGATAAATGATTATCATGAATAAAATCTTCAGTTTCGAGTCGAATAATTTATCAATAAAATGAATGGGAAATGAGACGTTCTAAAACATAATATGATTGACGGTAGCTTTATTGCAGAACTATTAACGCCGGCCTTAGCCGAGACGGAAAACTGGAAGACTATGCCTTCAGACCCGACTTAATGATATTAAATCATAAATATTCGCCAAAATGTTTTTACAGACGAACCGCTTTGGTGACTGGCCTATCTCTTCTTTGGCGATATTCTGACGCATTTACTCCTATAGGATGAATATAGGAAACGCAAACAAAAAACGTGTATGTGCAGATTGATTGAAGCGTTCGGAGAAAGATTCCATTTCAGTAAAAAAGAAACCTTTTTCAGACGAATATTATTTGGCATTCGGTTACACGGATATAAAAATAATAAGATATTTACGATTTACGTTTAACTCATGGTGTTGCTGTAAAATAATTCCAAAATAATGTTGATATTCTGCCATTTTAATAGAAATATAACGAGTATTTATTTCCAGTCAATTATTACAATTGTGTTGGAATTACATTATTCGTAACTAGTTACTCAATTGGTTTGTTTCATAATTTTTATTTTTATTTTAGCACTTACATTTTACTAATTTCGTATTAATTGCCTTTAATCACGCGGACCATCACTTTGTTATCACTTCGACAAAATAATGTTGTTAACATACCATGTGACCTACTACTAATATACCTACTACTAAAATATATAATAACCGCTAAATCCCTAAGTTTCGCAACTTATATGGTCAAACCTTTGTCGATTTTTTCCATTAAATCTCGTTGACTCGGTGGATAATAAAATGACTAAATAAATGAGAATCAACTTATGAAATGTATTTTTATTAATGTGGCAAATTTACTACATATCGTGAACGTGACTGTCAGTTCAGTACCTGTTCTACCACTCCAGGTACAGCTGCGTTCCAAAGTAAACATATAAAAATATGTCTATATAAAATATATTCCTTCCCTTTCCTTTCCTTCCTATCTTATACATTATTATCCATCGATCTTATAAATGATTAATTTATTGAGATGCTATTTTTTAAAAATATCGATTCTCTATTCGATTAGAACCTCGTTAATTTCAATAATTTCAAGAGAGTTGTCAGTCTGGCGTCGTTTATGGTATGTAACCTATTTGTAGTGCCCAATACGAGGGTAAGGTGAATATTTCTTGGCCTGAAAATGAAAGACTGCGATTTTCAGTTAAACATCAATTTTATTTTTCTTCATATTAGTATTCCTTTCCGGAAGTGAGAGTCTGGAAGGCTTTGAAAATATGTATCTACGGCCTTCTCAACTTCTTCATTTGAAAGCGAAGCGCTTCATAGAAACAAATTTCTTCAAATTTGGTAACAGATGGAAGTCTGGGGGTGCCAAATCAGGAGAATAGGGGGGAAGGCTGAGCAAATCGCTCCCCGAATTCCGCAGTTTTCAAATCGCAAACGCACCCTTGTGTGCAGGTGCGTTGCCCTGGTGGAAGTTTTCTTCTTCCTTCAGCCAGACCTCTTCTCGCAAAATTCCGGCATCCAGCTGGCCAAGAAGTTTGGAGTAATATTTTTCTGTAAATTGTTCTGCCTTTTTCAGGGTAATCAATTAACAAGGTCCTTTCGCATCCCAAAACATGCTGGCCATGATCTTTCCAGCAGATGCTATCGACTTTGCTTTCATTGGCGCTTAATCACCGGTTTCCACCTGCTGCTTGGACTGCTGTTTCGTTTCATGAGTGGAAGAGTGGACCGATGTCTCATACATGGTGACAGATCGCTGCACAAAATCGGTCGGATCCCTAATGCTGCGAAAATCATTTGCGCATTTGCTTTTGATCGGCATTCAGCATATGCGGCCACCATCTTGCCCAGAGCTTTCGCATCCCTAATTCTTTGTGAAGGATATTTCGCACCCTTTTTGCGATATCCCCCACAGCCTCAGCTATAGGAATATCGCAAGAAACATACTCACCTTCACTCGCCTATCGTCCAACACGATATCATGCACTTTTTCGATGGTTTCCGGTGTGGTGGGCGTTTTTCATCGTCCGTCACGTGGGTTATTTTTGGGGGACGTGCGAACACATTTAAATTCAGCTGCCCACTATTTAACGGTTGACGTGGAAGGATCAGTCCCGTAAACTTTGACAACTTCGGTTGGATTTTTCTTAGGGGTAAATCATTTAAAATGAAAATAAATAAAAAGAATTTTATTACCTTATGAAATTCAAGATATTACAGATTTTAACGAAACACGTAAGACGTATACTGCAAAAAATCGTATAAACAAACTAATTGAGAGAACAAGATGAAACTTGTCAAACAAACTAATGACACGTGCATACAGGCAGAAAACATATTTTTTTTGCCGATTAGAACGCCATATCTGTGTCAGGCCTAGAACTTTTCACCTTAACCTAGTATACCGAAATGTACATATACTATTGTCAAAGTTATATACGTAGATACTTGCCTTAAACTATCCCATATCCGGAACCCTTTCCACTTCTATTTCGCCCACATCGCCCACTAAAGAGACAATATCTGTGTGGAAGGCAATATTTTCATGGAATCTTATTTCTCCCGAGACGCCCAACGTCAAACCTCCGTCAATTCTTTATCTTGGTTCATTCTTTGGAATAAATCGAAAAAAAATCCGACCAAAAGTCAACTGTGACGGCGATCCGCCATTTCCATACTGGTTGCGTCGTATGTTACCCGCTGTGACGCCCACAAGTGATACGGGCACGGACATAGATTTAAAGCTGTCATTTCTGCTTCTAAATATTAGAATTCTGCTATCTTTAATATTAACACAAAAAAACTGGACGTGGATTAACACATACATTAGGGGTTACTCCCATTAGTTAACGTCCATAAAGCACACGATTTACGATATTTTTAATGTGTAGCTACGCATAGACATAGATGAATAGTTTTTCAAAGGAACTAATGATATAAGATATATGGCGTCGTATATCTAAGATATATGGCGTCGTATATCTAAGATATATGGCGTCGTATATCTAAGATGTATGGCGTGGTATATGCACTATTTTGTAAATAATTTTAAATTAAAAACAACACGAAAAAGCAAGCAAAATGGAAAGCAAATACGGCTAAAAACGATGTGGAATTATGAATGGACGAAAAACAAGCTTCAAAATTATTATTATTAATTCCTCCTTCGATTAATCAGTATTGCTAGGCAAAAAATATTGTATACGCCAAGAAAACTGACATTTCGTTTTATTAAATAATATTTTATCAGAATTATATTTATAGCAAATAAAATATTTTTGGGAAAATTTCGGTTTGGTTACTAGTGCTGCCAAAGAATGAATAACTCGGTGGCCATAAAACTGAAGCTATCCAAGCCGCGTTCGGTGTTTCTTTACATAGGTATGAGAAATGTTAGGTTATAAAACAGCAATTTAATAATGATTTTAGTAATTATCTCGGCTATTGCATCCTAAAATTATGGAAAAAATCGAAATAGATAAATAAATAAAGATAAAATCATTCCAGACTTGTAGTTTCGGGGTTATTCAATGGCTTTTTGTGGCCATGCAAACATTAAATCAAGATTTCTGAAGTATGTATATTCCAGTACTGCAAGGAAATGCTGCGAGCACAAGAACCCAAAGTTTCCCCTTAGGGTTTCCCAACCACGAAGCGCTGCATCCATCGCGAGATAACATGAAGACGAGAGAAGATGTGCTGGGCAATGCCGACGGGGCGAGGTGTCGAATATATTTTGAAAATCGAGTCACGAAGACGTCATTCGTTGAATGAAAGTGGGCTGAGTACTATGACGCCCGAGACGCGGACGCCCCGAGGAGGAAATTGAGCCACGGCATAGTGGGTGGGTTTCAGGGGTGAAAGCGGGGGGGGGGGGTGTAAGAGGGTGGGGGTGAAGGGATGCGCGGACGGGGATGACATTGTCTCACTTAAGTCGTCGGCGATGTAGTAAATGATGAAAAATTGCGACCTGCGAACCTTGATTCGGTGGGCGTGATAGGAATAATCTCCATAACTGCTTTGCATGTAGTACCTTTGAGGAAACATACCTACTACCGCCTCTGGAAAGTATTGCAGCCAGCTTTACTTTATTTATAGAGCTATGCAGTGAAAATGAAAAACAACTATTCTACAGGATGCGACGGTGAATCGGGCGATTATGAAAACACTGTAAGTAATTTTGAAAATAGAGATTTAATAACTTTAAATATACCAATTGAAACTTCCAATATTAAAATTATTTAAAAATAAATATTAAATTAAAACCAACAAATTAAAACTATTAAATTAAAATAAGTATTAAATTAAAATAATTATTGAGAGCATGCACCAACTGAATTTTATATGGATGGTACTGGAGATCGTTGTATAAAATACTCCTCACACTGCGATCAGAAATGCCGAGGAATATTGCGTGACGTCAAGCTGAACGGGTGGAAATACGGCCGTTTTCACCTTGTCAACATTTTCTGGTGTACGGATACTTTTAAGTTTTTCAGTTCGTCTCTTCAGCGTTGAGCCTGTTTCTTCAAAGTTCTTAGCCCATGTTTTTATTACATGAGCAGAAGGTACGCGGAATGATAAAATGAATGCGAAATTCTCGCTTCGAGGACACATATCTATCATTATTTTTATAATAAGCTTTACCGGCGTACGCTCGTTGTGCATCGCTCACGAATCCATCATGACTGAATGGTAAGACATACGTTATAAGATGGCGGTAGTCGCGTTCCGCAACCATGACTACAAGAGACTGTTTTAAAGTATGCCAAATCGTCCGATTCACTGCCGCAGCATCCGTCTTTTAACTAAACCGAAAATCCTAAGTGGTGACGGAGTGGTGACTTAGGCAATCCTCCGCAACCAGATGGCTTTAGTTGTCTGTGATTTGATTCGAACCAATGGTGATTGACTACCTCTGGTGGTGAAGTGTTAACTTAATGGCGCAAGTGGTACTCCCATACTATGATCTAATACTATTAGAATTTCATATTAAACAGATAAATGATGATAAACTAAAATAAGTATAAGGAATAAATAAATCAATTCCACATCAAATTCAAAGCAATTTCCTTACAATAATCAATTTTTCGTTATAATTTAAATAGCTATTACGAAATTGGCTATAGTTCGAATAGAAGTATGATTTCTCAGATGTATTGCATAACCCTGATCCATTTTCTAAATAATATTCATTAATGTCTAGCCAGATATTTAAAGATTGATGTGGTATCTTAATTACCTTTTGTGGAGAAATAACTTTAATATTAAGAACATTATAAGTTGCTGCACGATATAGAATAGAATAGAATATAATAATTTTATTGTGCTATAAAAACATTACTTAGTGAATACTACACTGGTTTTATTAAGGACAATATGAATAAATATTTTCCTATGACAAATATTTTAAAATATACTAATTATTGCCTTATGGAATGTATATACAGTTTGTACAAATTTAAATAAGCCTTTTAGCAAAATTTTCTCAGTCTATATATATTTTTTTTTTTTTTTTTTTATTTGTTACAACTTGGTATAGAGTTAACAGTGAGATCGTAAAGATATGATTTGTAATTATTTATATAAGTAATAAGAAAATGAATACATCCCATACGATCATTCTAGACGAATGCCCAACAAGACCGAACAGCCTGTATCTGGGCATACGAAATATATAGCCTTTGTTTTTTGAGTAGTAGTGACATTTGAGTAGTACTGACTAATAGACTACTTTCAATACTAACACTAAGATAATGAATAAAGAAATAAAATAAAAGAAAATAACTGAAAAAAAGAAAATTAAAAAATAAAATGGCATAAAATAGTAAACATATTAATACAAATATATATGATAAAGGGTTAGTAACATACATATATACACATATACACATACAAACATATATACATACATATATAATAATACACACACACACACACATATTTTAAATTATTGTATGAAGCAATTCATTTTCAGTCTTTGTACGACCTACTTCGTAAAGGAGCCATTTTTTTACTTTGGTGTATCTTAAATTGGTGTATATTTTGAACATTTTTTACTGACTCTTCTAAAGTATTAAAATTTTTTGGGGCGATGAAATACAACTGTCTTTGGGCAAAGGTTGTATGTACGTGAGGAATTACATAGTTCGTCCCTTCAGCCATTCTAGTTGGTCTTTGCTGCTGGCTTCGGGAACGTTTCTCTAAGGTCTTGTAAAAATGTATTAGGCATTGTTTCACGAACAACTCACGAATATCCAAAACACTTGCTTCGCTGAACAGCAGGTCAGAGTCATGGCGGGGATGTTTTCTGTAAGTAACCCTCAATAATAATTTCTGGGCTTTAACCAGTGGTTCAAGTACTTGTTTCGTACAGGCCCCCCATGCAATGATACCGTGCATCCATAAGCTTTGGCAAAGCGCCGTGTACACAATTTTTAACGTCGGTTTTGCCAGAATATTACGTAGCTCACGAAAGACGTATACTAACTTTCGAGTGCGTGATGTAAGTTCATTTAGTTGGTTCTTCCAGGTTAACTTGGAATCAATGGTCAAACCAAGATACCTAATCTCGCCTACTTTATGAACGATCGGGCAGGTGCAGTTGGGTGGCTTAGGGCAGTTGATAGAGTGAACCTTTAGTTGGAGTTCGCTTATTGTAACGTCTGATCGCAATCCAAATGAGACCATTTTAGTCTTTGAAGCATTCAGCGTCAGCACGTGTCTATCTAGCCAACCTTTCACAATGTCTAGATTCATCTGCGATTTTTCGAAAGCTTCTTTCCATGAATTGGCTACCGTCAGCAGGACAGTGTCATCTGCAAAAGAGACGATCCGTGTGTTGTCCCCGAGTGGCAGGTCACATATCTCGTTGACGTACAATAGGAAGAGGACCGGGCCGAGGACACTGCCTTGGGGAACGCCATATCGAATTTTTGCATTATCACTTTCGATTCCATCGATTACCGTGATCTGCGATCTGTCCTCTAGGTAATTTTTGAACCACTGATTCTCCTTGCCAGTTATGCCGTAACTCAATAGTTTACGTTGTAAAATGTTATGACATACAGTACCAAATGCCTTAGATAAGTCGAGGAACGTAGCGATGGGTTTCTTGCCATTATCGATGTTTTTTGCTATATATTCAGTTACAGAATTAATCGCATCGTTGGTTCCTCGACCCTGCCTAAAGCCGTACTGATTGTTGGAGAGCAATTTTGCCGACTCAATATATGATACAAGCCGAGATTTAGCAATTTTTTCTATAATTTTCGAGGTGATACTTAGCAAGGAGATTGGTCTATAGTTGGTAATACTGTCAGTGCTCCCTGATTTATGTATAGGCCGTACCTTGGCTGATTTAAGGCAATTCGGAAAGACACCCGTAATAAAGCTTTGGTTTATTATGTGAGCTATGGGCTCTGAGACGTAGTCAATAGCAATCTTAAGCAAATCTCCATCGATTCCATCATAACCAGGAGCACAGTTAGATTTTAAGCTTCTAATTGTTTTACTGACCTCGTCAATATTAGTTGGAGTGAATTTAAATAAAGACGGTTTTTTCTGCGTAATATCGATGGCGTCCGCCAAGGCGGTCTCAGTACTATTCAGATTCTTAAGAATATGGCCTGCTAGGTTTTCTCCAATAGTGACAAAATATTTATTGATGTAATTTAAGGTTTCTTTAGGATGTTGATCAATCGTTTTTACTTCGTTGTTAATTTTAATTGAGTGTATTGGTCTCTGTTCACTTTTACCATAAGCTATGTCCTTGATAATGTTCCATGTTTTTTTTGGATCTCCATTTACTTCCTTAAGCTTTTCTTTGTAGTAATTTTCCTTTGTCTTTTCAATGAGCCTTTTACATATATGACGGTATTTTTTATAATAAGTTAGGAGTTGTATGTCATTAGGATTGCATCTTATCATTTTATGAATTTTATCACGTTTCCTAAGACATGACAATAGTCTATCCGTTATCCAGGGTTTGATTTTAATTTTCGATCGACTAACTTTTGTTTTTTTTTCTGTAGGCGCAAGTTTAATAGCAAGGGTAATGTTATTCAGGAAAAGTTCAGCTGCTAAGTTAGTATTGCAATTTTGAAGAACTGGATTCCAATCCATAGCTTTAATTGTTTCTAAAAAGAGTTCTTTATTAGTTATTTTTTTGATAATATTTTTCTTTAAAGTTTTATTCATGTTTTTAGATATACATATACCAATGGCAAAGTGGTCAGTAATACATGCTTCATAAATAAAATATTTCACCTGAAGTTTCGACTTTACCATGAAATGGTCAATACAGCTAATATGGCACCCATCAATTCTGGTTGGCTTATCAATAGCGGAGTAAAGACCATGGTGAGCCATCATGTCCAGATAGTCATCTGCTTGCCGGTGTTTTTCATTTATGATATTTATATTTAAGTCTCCGGTTACGATGAGATTAGACTCACTAATATACAATTCTAATAGCCTATCTAATGATAGCAAAAAACGTGTTAAATTAGGATAACTCGGAGATCTATATATTGCGAATATGTTAATGCGTCCATCTAGCAGCAGATGAAGGCAGTTGGATTCGTCAACCATTTTTTCCGTTACTACCCCCTGCAGTTTAGATTTTACATAGATAATTACGCCATCATTCTGCAACCTAATGCCATTAGAAAAATAAGAAGTGAACCCGTTTATGATTTTTGGAGTGTACATATCATTAATCCAGCATTCGGTCAATTTTAAAATGTCGAAAAGGTAGTCGAAACTATGCAAAAGCAGTAGAAAATCGGAAAAGTTTTTATTTATACTCCGAATATTCATAGTGAGGATATTAATGCCTTTGATATTTTTAATAAATTTTTTGCACATCCCCAAGCAGTAGAATACCTCGCAAGTAATTTGCTGAAGTTCATCTAACGAATAGGCCAGATCATTGATTTTGATAAATAATTGTGCCTGGTATATGCATCTAGTAAAACATATTTATCTAGCAAGGAAGGTAAAATAATAGCAAATTTCGTTGGTGTACTTGCAAATACGTGTATAGTAGAACGTTTGTAAAGGCTGAATTTGTGAGATATAAAAATTGTGAGTATAAGTCGTATATATTTATAATAAATACTCACCAAATACGTGACAAAATACACACATATAAAAATATATATAACAACATTTTGACAATATAATAATACAGTGAAAAATATAGGAATAATTCGATAGAATAATGTCTTCTTTAAAGTAATAGCTGTATAATAAAGTTTAACATTTAACATAAAATAGAGTTTTACCGTATATAGTTTTAATAAATATTAAAATGGATATCACAAAAATAACTCGTAATCAAGAATTACTAATGTGCGAGTGAAATGAAGACATTTTCCACTGTCGCACCTATGTATGATGAATACGATTCAGGTTCAGAGAGTTGTCCATATTAATACAGTAATATGATGACGCCCTCTGGGCAGTATGTCAATCGAGCTGATTCGTATTCTGTTTGCAGATACCAACAGCCAACAAATTAATATTTATGAGTGATTGCTCATTTGAATATACGGTGAAACGTTTATGCCGGGTTTACACGGATTGATTTTTGCCGTACGGATTGATTTTTTTGACATGTTTACCTCTTTATTCTACATCATTATATCGCACAATGCTTTCAATAATATGTGATCCAATAGCTTAAGATAAAATATTGGTATATTAATACTCTACTCTATACATTAATACTCTACATAATAATATCACATGAAAATATTTAGTGACGAGATTAACGAAACAATGTTACGAAAATCGATTTAATGTCCGGTAATGATTTTCAAAGCTGAACTGTTAACAAAGAAGTAACTACGTTAATTAATGATAAAGGGATGAGCGATTTAGTCCCAGGATCTGTATTCAAGCATGTAAAAGCGCCAAAGCGGTAATATAGTCAGTACCCAAATGGCTGATTTCGGAGTATTTGCCTTTAAATTCGTTCAAATGCGTTACAATTTTGGCAGTGAATTGGAAAATTAATGGAAATACCGCGTGGTCTCTGCGTCACCCGGCATCCATGCAAATGTGACACCTCCGAATATAATCCCTCATGCGCAGCTTACGATCACTTTAATTATCACAATACGGGTGAAAATCTCATCAAAGCGATATCTGCCTCGGTAAATGCATGCCAATAATTGCCATAACATACAAATCATCAATTAATAATCATAATCACGCTATATTTTTCCAAGAAAATATGAACCTACGTTGATCAAGAAATATACAAACTTCCAAAAATAAAATATCAACTTAAATAGGCAAAAAAAAGAAATTCTGAATAATATTCATTAATGTCTAGCCAGATATTTAAAGATTGATGTGGTATCTAATTTACCTTTTGTGGAGAAATAACTTTAATATTAAGAACATTATAAGTTGCTGCACGATATAGAATAGAATAGAATATAATAATTTTATTGTGCTATAAAAACATTACTTAGTGAATACTACACTGGTTTTATAGAAAAAGACAATTTATGCACAAATGGCAGACATATCGCTATAGCGATATCTTACAGTCAACCATTTATGGAAATTTTAATAAGACAACAATATAAAGGCAGACAAAGTTAAATATTGATTGATATCTAAGTACATGTTGTGGAAGATAGAACTGTAAAATATTACCATAATTAAACAATGTAAAGGCAGACAGATGTGGTATTTTCGTACATGTTGTGGGTTAGTATTGCCATTATTAACAAGACTTAAATTCGTTACCACAACAAAATTATGAATTGAAAAAGAAACATTAAACGTTGATGCACTATTTAAATAAACACAAATTCAAGTGGACTACAATGTCATGGGTGGGGGGGGGAGGGGGGGGGGGAGGGGGGGGGGGGATATAAAAGCTGTTGTATGAGTAAAAGTTCGTTTTGGGTTTGTGATACTGCACAATTGGTATCAACATCATGGATAAGGTTAGGCTAGATAGGTAGGTACATAAAACTTACCAACAATATAAAATTATTTTTCAATTTTTAAAAGAAATAATATTTGCCTATCCTACACAGCGGCTGAGTTAGAAATGTTACGTTTTTTTTTTAAATTAGGACTAAATTCTGCTTTTAAATATCTAGTATTTTTTCCTCAGTAATAACGGCATATATAAAAAAAATAGATACTTTTTAACTCAGCTTTTTGTGAAATTTTAATGACATAAAATCCAAAACTGCCTAATACAAAAAAAATTATCATAAAACAGAGGTCAGTGGTAGAAATCAATAAAAAACCTATTCCGGCTTTTTATGAAGCGCATCTCTCCGGAATATAAATATACTGATAGTGTTATTTGTATTCCGCAATAAAGCAATTTTGTTCACAATAACAATCACTAAATGTTAGAAAAGATTTATTTTGCCTGGTAATTTTGTAACAATGGACATTTGATAATAATGCGCACGTGATATTAATACGGACGCAGTATTGATATTACGAGTATGTGGTATAATATCAATCGCTCGCGCTGCATGCGTCGCTCAATTCATACCTCCATAGGTTGATCGCCAAGAGCGTCAACTACAAAAATGTGTGTTATTTTTTTATATTGTTTGCTTTGACTTCCCGGCTTGTAACATCCCGCAGTATACCCCCTTAGATGCAACGAAATGTACAACGAAACCAATGGTGGGATTTGGTTGTCTCTTTGCCCGTCTGTCCGTATATGACAGGGTCATAACTTTTCAACCACTCTACGTAGAAAGATGAAACACACACCAACATACGTATCTGGAGTACTCGCACTGCTAAAAGTTTAATATGGTATTTAAAAATACGGTTTTATTGTTTAAGTGGGCACAGAACAGTCCAGCTTGGCGGCGTTCCTTCCATCGTCAACCTCTTGCGTCAGATTCGTACCGTTTGTGTGGCGAGAAATAAAAAAGGGGTGACAATTCCCCAGGGACGCGGTACACAGTAGCTTCTTAAGTCGTATAAATTGAATATTATTAATTAGTAATTTCGAAAATTATTTTAATTGTAGAATACCGTTTTCATATGTAAAATATTTTGTTTTGTTATTTGAAATAAAGTTTTCATTTCATTTAATTATATGTATTTACGAGTATAGTGTAGCCCCACGGTTCCTGAACTCTGTTTCGGCTTCGGCTGCTAGTGCAGGTTCAGCTTTCAGGGTTCAAATAAAACAAAGTATCTTGATCGGACTAATAGAAAGACGAAAAGATATATAAAAATTAGGTAGAGTAACAAAATACCTTTGATAGTACAACAAAATAAAGTAGCTGCAGTAAAAAAGTAACATTAGAGTACAGTAAGAAGAAGTAGAAGTAGTACCAAAATAATATAATAAAACTAATTTAGTTGCAGTAACTAAGTATCTTTGATAATACAACAAAAAAATGGTAGATTCGGTAGCAAAGTATTACAGAAAGTATTATAAAGCACAGTAGCAAAGTGATATTGATATTACAAGAAAAATGAAGTAGTTACAGTAATAATGTACTTTTGACAGTACAACAAAAAGAACAACAAAAAGTAATAAAGTACCTCTGTGATAGAACAGCAAAAGGTAAGTAGGTGCAGTTATAATGTTCCATTGGTAACACAACAAAATAGAATAAAGGCGCAGTAACAAAGCACCCCGTTGTGATATGCCTATTCAACAAAGTAGTTTTTGTAACGTAATTCAAAGTTACCAATTTGTTAATATTGTTACTAACAAAACTACCACTTTGTACAATTACAATATTTTCAACGTTGGTGCAGTAACCTAGCTAGGTTACTGAACATATATTTATATATAAATATACATTGTGGAAAGTATATTTCCTTTCCACAATGTATATTTCCTTCCTTATAACGTAAAAAAAATAGTTCTCAATATTTTCCCTCGTCGTCGGTTGGTGGACCGAGAAAGTAATTGTATTCAAAATATTTGCACGTATTCTAGGGTTCTATTCCTAGAAAGTTTAAAAAAAACTGGTATTTTCTAAATAGCCAAAATTTTATACATAAATAAATCGACACCTATCGATATACTCAGTTCCTTGCAACCATTCGCCACAACCGCTATCAATGTCGAAATAAATCTACGTCAAGTAAAGTGTAAAATTTCAAAGAAAATTGTAGAGTAACCTTTTTATGTAGTCGTCATTGTACCGACCATATGCCATTACTGTTTTGGTAAAGTTTTCTCGCCTTGGTCGCAAAATCCTTTAAAATATTAAAGAACTGTAACAGGTTATAAATTATTTGATCAACTAGTTTTAATATCTGAGACCCATAATAAACCGTTTATTGAACTACTGTATTTTAACTACCTTTTTCTTTTTATAATTTTAACGTTGGCTTTCGATAAATTTTACTGAATTAGGTAATTAACCGTTAACAAATATTTCTTTCTGGCTAACGTATTGACGATTTACGGAGTTAATTATTTTATTAACTTGTGCCCGACACTGCTTGAATATTGCTAAATATAAAGTTATCTAGTAAATGACTGCATTAAATAAGAGGAAATGTATATACCCTGAACTATTGTACTGTAAGTAATGAAAAGAAAGATATGTTTTTAATTTTTTCGCTGCGTTATTAGAAAACTTGAATTAAAAGTTATCCCTTCAGGGTCCTTTCAGCTACGTCCAAGCACATACCAAGATAAATTGCCATTGATATAATATATTTCATCGCTTATATTATATTATTTATGAGTCTCGACACGGGGTCTACAGACTGACATACCTACCGTAATAGTCCCTACAAAATATTCGATATAAAGTGTTCATTCAAATTCAATAACACCACGCAATTAGGGGATTATGTATATGAAGTTGAATTATTTTTTGTCTTGGTTCTGATCTTTTCTTGGAAAACATGTTTTTGGCTATAAAGAGATTTTTTTCTACAGGACAGGATTTAAACCTGAGCTAAAAATCCCACACAATTTTTTTTTTGTTTATGCCTTTGTTACCGAGAAAAAAATATACTGAATCGGAATTCCGAAAGTTTAATATTAAAAATACATGTTCTACTTTTTTACATTAAGTAATCCTTAATGAAAAAAAAATGTTAATAATTTTTCAACTCAGTTTTTTTTATGTAGATTAATATCCTATGGAAGAAATATTCCCAATACACATGTTTTTAGAAAAAATATTATTGTTTATTACGCATTTTTTTATTAATAAGGAAATAAAATTATAATCATCGCATCACACTGAATTACATGAAAAAAAAATATCATCCTCGTAAATTATAAAACTTAATAATACAAAATATTAGCTAAAACAAAAAGCGACTCCAATTTTATTTGTGATGCAGCCTTGTCATGGTTATACTTAGAACATAATTTAACGAGTATACAAAATTTCGTGTCTGTGCTGTTGATCGTTGAGGAGTTTCTTCGTTAAAAGCCAACCCTGGTTGCCGCAGTCCTATCTTGGTGAAACTTAGAACGGGCTGTCGTAATTGAATGTATATACAAAATTTCGTGTCTATGGTGTTGACAGTTAGAGTCCCCTCGTCGGGAGACAACCCTGTGTGTAGAATAAGGTCATACTTATCATAAAAATGCATTGTCATCGGAACTAAACCAATATGTAATTTTTTTACTTCATATGGTAATGTTTGAGGAATTCTGTTAATTTCTCATGGATGACATCATCGTAACAGGATTTTGATAAAAATGGAACCAATCTGCAAGTATATCCTTTCAAATAAAAAAAGATTTTTTCAAATCTGTTTTTAAATGACCGAGCTCTGAGGTAACAAAGATTAAAAATAAGATGCAACCGAATAGATAACCTCCTATTTTGAATTCGGTTAAAAAATGAAACGATTAAAAAATGAATACATACAATATTTTATACAAAGTTTAGTTCGTCAATGGTCGTTGTCAGCCGGCAATGATCGTTACCTTACTAGAAATACAAAATCACACAAATTACACACTGCCAAGGACCGTAATCGCACTCCTCACGTAGCATATCATCTTACTTCGCCAGCCTGATGGTTTCGATTCGAACAAAGGCTGAGATATATCGAAGGCGCGAAGTCCTATAGTGCTTCTGTCATGCTCTTGCGGGGATTATTATGCTTTTGAAAAAGATTGAAGTCACGGAGCTTTCCTGGAGCTTGGAGAAGTTTTTATTAGTCAAGAAGCTTTATAAAGAAGCAGCCGAGAAGAACTCCCGTTTCACAAGTATTGAACTCGCGATCGCGAGTTTTTTTGCAAACGCAGTTTTATTTTATGTTTTTGAATTATTGTTATAGTTTTTTCCGTCTTTTTGGAAGTCGGTTAAATATAAGCAACTAATGTGATAGAGAAATGCCTCCTTTGAGCATAAGTCGCAATATTCCCTACCCATTTTCCAGGGCCGATAGTTTCACGCGAGAGAACACTCGCTCATGAGAATATACGCGACCGTGTCGGGATAGTTAACCAGTGGCTCGCAAGCCCCATGGAGCTTTTGTTTTGCTCTTTAAGCGAACAGTCGATATAATAACTAGTAGCTAGTAAGTTGAAGCCTGCAAGTTTTTTTTGAATATGCATACACCGGACTGGGGTCCAGTTGTAAAGTAACTTCTAATCAAATATTACCATTGACAGTTATAATAAATTGACGTTTTTTGCTCAAATCAGTTATTTATTAACAATAGATATTATTTCGGAAATAGATGGGGAGGAAGGGAAGTTTGGAAAAGAAAAGGAGAGGGACGTTTCAAAGGATAAAAAATATTGCCAAAAGAATTTTTAAATCATGTAATGCTTTCAAAAACCAGAACAAGTTCCGGAACAAGTTCCGTCTGATTTCTAAAATGTGTTCTATAGTTTTTCTTATTAAGGCGCTGATATACGACTTTAATGATTTTAAACTGATAATTACGTCTAAACGAGTACTGCTTACGATTCGAAAAAAATATATGTTAAACAAGAATATATACCCAATATTCTAATCTGTGAATATTTTAGATTTTGTTTATATTACATAGTGTAATTAACTCGGGAAATGAGGTCTAACCGAACACAAGAACGATAATTACGCAACTACTATCTAGTGTATTATTATGTAACCTGCACCATTTTAAAGATAATTTAATTATCTATCTTCTTATCTGTGATTTTTTTCGAAAAGTCAAAGAATAATATCCGATTTTGCTTATTCGAACAAAATTGGTGCGCGAGTTATAAAGCGGGCCTCGCCGGCGACGACACTCAGTACGACTGCGACCACTGTCACGGGTGGATGCTGACGCTGCGCTCCGAACGAAAAAATTACGTTAATTAAAAACAAAATGGCCAGAAACTCAAAAATTTTAAAACTTAATCGCAGTATATTAGAGAAAAATAGATTATTAAGGTAAGTAACGTGTATTAGTGTATTATTACGTGTATATTATTACCATTTGTCTACTCTGATGCTCTTTGCCAGACGGCAAATTGGGGTGACCACACGAATAGGATTCGTGCAACAATTTAACTAATCAACACATAAAATAAATTACTTCTTTAATTTTATAAACTGACGTTATTACTGTTTTCATTTTAGGCGAATACAAAACAACACTAATTCTGAAGATGTAAATTCACAGACGAGGTGAGTAAACAGTGTAGGTAAACAAAACTACATCAAAAGGTAATGCTCACAGGTAAATGCATACCTAATTTAATATTTTGATTTTAGTGTAATTCGAACAATAATTATGTTTTATCAGAACTTTAAAGTTTTATCAGAACTGTCGGAATCAGAATATTATTTTGAAATCAAATATCAAACTTGAATATTGAATTTGAAAATCGATTTAGGGCCGATTTATATATGAAACCTGAAGTACAAATATAAGTTGAACCATCGGTTTACTAAATTCATTCATAAAGCGACAAAATTTAATTCGGGTTTTCGTAGTATGACGTAAATTATACTTTGGTTGGAGGGGGTTGTTTTTGTTGCAAAAAGATAATTGTGGTTTTTAGCCAAAAATTTTGTAGTAATAATAATAAACCTACTTATAACATAGTTACGCGCATCTCTGACTCACTGACTGATTTTGTAACGCTGTAGGTAAAGACAGTATTTTTTTAAATTTGTCAGTTTTTAAACTTGAAATGCTACTTCGAATTTCGAATTTGAGATTGTACTTCGAATTTCAAACTTGAAATTGTACTTTGAATTTCGAACTTAACATTCTACTACGAATTTCAAACTTGAAATTCTACTTCGAATTTCGAACTTGACATTTTACTTCGAATTTCGAACTTGACATTCTACTACGAATTTCGAACTTGAAATTCTACTTCGAATTTCGAACTTGACATTTTACTTCGAATTTCGAACTTGACATTCTACTTCGAATTACGAATTTAACATTCAAGTTCGAATTTCGCACTTGACATTTTGATATTTGAAATTCGGAATTTCGGTTAAATTTCGATAATTTCGGACAATGAAAATATTGCAAAAAAACAGTTGTCAAAACAAGAGAATGTGAAAATAGACCCGAGTGGACTTTTTCTTGATGAGGAAGTACCATTTCTTGGTGCGTCACCAGACGGTATCATTGATGAAAATACAATTGTTGAAATAAAATGTCCAATCACAGCTTACAAACTAGGATTAGAAAAAGCTATTCATGAAAAAAAGATATCGCTCTACAAAAAAATACAGAACGGTAATTATATAATAAACAAAGAACATAGTTGGTGGTATCAAATACAGAGGAAATTGCATGTAACAAGAAGATCTAAGTGTATGCTTGGTATTTGGTCTGGGGATAAGTTTCCTGTAAAAATATAATTAATTTACAAGGATTGCACCTTTTGGGAAACTAAAATGAAAAATAAGTTGATTAAGTTCTACACAGATTGCATGCTTCCTGAACTGGTAGATCCTAGACATACGAGGAATATGATAATTAGAGAACCATCTTATATAGTTAGTGCTATAGAGGGGCGCAAAAGGAAAAAGGAAGAGGAAAAAGAAAAGAAAAAAACACAGACAAAAAACGAAGAATGACGATTTTGAATGAAGTCAATAAAGACGAAGACACACTTCATGATCAAAGTCCTAGTATAGCTGCTGAAAAAGTACTGATTTTTGATGAGTTTTAAATTCAGTTACCAATCGAAAAACCCACACGAACACCGCACACACACACACACACACACACACACACACACACACACACACACACACACACCAACACATGCACAAACACACACACGCACACACACCACACACGTGTGTCGAAGCTCATCATTTGCTTCAATAGCTGACAAATACACCCAGTGCACCACGGCTTATTACGGTTCAATCGTGGCAGTAGTTTTCGATGGATACCCAACAGATCCTACACAAAAAGGCACGAAGAGCTCTGAAATCTCCGGAAATAATATTTGATAAAAATACTAAGGCTCAGGTTTCACAAGAGAATTTCTTATCAAACGACAAAGTAAAATTCGTTTCACCGACCTGCTGAAAACGAGAATGGAAAAGCTTAACATATTCGGGTACTGCATGCTAAGGAAGATGCTGACAGGCTTATAATCACTACAGCTGTCACTTTTGTCTCTTCCTATGATATAGTGTTAGACGCTGGCGAGGACATGGACTTGTTTATAATCCTCACTGGGATCTCACGCCATCGTGACGTTTTATTTCAAGAGACGTGTAATACACAATGCTGCAGATGTGATCTATTCCAGAATCACCTCTTCAACGTAACATCAAACCGGACATTTTTCTTTTCATCCACACCTTCAGTGGGTGTGACTCGGCATCTTGCTTCTTCGGACAAGGGAAGATAAAAATGTTTTTCATACTCCAAAAACACTCGGACCTCGGAAAGAAAGCTGCTATTTCTCTTGACACCACCTCTACACCTGATGAGATAGCAGCAGCAGGGGACCAGATTTGGTAGTTTCTCTGTATAGTGGCAACCCCGAATACGACATCCAGAGCCTTGATGAGCTGCGGTATCATCTATTCGAGAGTGCTGCAGCCAAAACGAGCTTCAATCTCGCCAGGTTGAGTACAAGAGAGGCTACCCGTCAATTCTACCGCACCTACCAGCTATCAGGTACCAAATTAAATCGTTCTTATACAGCTCGTATACAGCTCTACTCTATATTTCTAAACATATAAATTGTCTTTCGTCATTTTCTCTTCAACTGTCAATTCTGTTCCAGGTGCATAAATGGCTGGGAGCCGGACAGGACCCTCTCGACTGGGGATGAATATCCACCTCACAAGGCCTCAGTCCCAAAATGATGACCAGAGACGCAGTGCCACAACACCTTTTGCCGATTCAGCAACTATACCAGGACTTTGATTACGAAGCGTGTCTTCGTCTTTATTGACTTCATTCAAAATCGTCATTTTTCGTTTCTTGTTTTTTTTTCCTCGTCCTTTTTCTATTTGCGCCCCTGTATAGCACTAACTACATAAGAGGGATCTCTAATGATCATTTTCCTCGTATTAGGATCGACTAGTTCATTATCCTATGTTTTTTATTACCTTTATGCTATGTTTTTTTGCTAATTGCGGGCGTTTTCGTTTACGTAATTACGTAATTCTTGTTTACCAAATTTTCTAACAATAATAAAATGATTACAATACAAATCCGATTATTATTTCACAATACGTACTTTTATTTATTTAATACCTTTGAATCTTGAAGGTACACTATTTTCGTACGTATGGTCACTCTACAAGCCGCTCTCGGCGCGCGCGGCATTTCCAGTTCTCTTATCACGCGTTGGCTCCGCCCAATCGCCCAAAGCCGTTGACAATAGTCGTCGCCTTAAGTCGGTTATTTAATTAAAAATTCGGTTTTACGGCTGAAGATACGATTTTTTTAGTGGTTCATTTATAGATTTATAACTCAAAAATTACTGCACTCAGCTGTTAAACTTGTTCCGATATGTCTCAAACCCGTTTTTTATGTTTTGTCGGCTTAGTTTTCTGATATTTTTACTATTTGTCTAGGAATTTATATAATCAATTATGAATATTGACTATAGTATCGAAAATATTGGTTTCCTCCTGAATAAATATGGAAGTGACAGCTAATGACCGTTAATCTGGGCACTGAACCGAAGAGTCAAAAATGATAGTCATCAAAATCAAACACCCAAAGCAATAAAAATATAAAAAAACGATAGCTCAGGCGAAAGTGAAACACGTACAATCTAACCTCAAAATTGTGACAGCTCTCACAAACGGCCTATTAACGGCAGCTAACAGGAGGTCGTGCCTCAGTTAAGGTTAGCTTAACGGAGCTTAACAACCGAATTTGGGATTCAACCATGCTTAGTGCTTTTAACCGTGATGATCTTGCCTAACCGGCATTGGAGCAAGACGCCCTTACAAGATTACAAGGCTAGCTAACAAAACCGTGTTAAAAAGGAAAATGTGAATGATTTCGACGCGAAAGGTTGTCGATTGCTGTGTATACAGGAAGGACGCCGTACGACGCGCCGCGCTGGGGCTGCGAAGGAAACTTCTAAACCCGAACGAGCTTTCAAAGAAGCGGAAAAGTTAAATAATATGGAGATACAGAAGGTAAGTTTGCTTCTATGGTGC
The DNA here is from genome assembly GCA_944548615.1 of Micropterix aruncella. Classification (NCBI taxonomy): domain Eukaryota; kingdom Metazoa; phylum Arthropoda; class Insecta; order Lepidoptera; family Micropterigidae; genus Micropterix; species Micropterix aruncella. Next base: position 16,954,643 of record OX155980.1, read on the forward strand.
GCCGCGGCTGTCCGCCCGCCACGCCGCGAAAATATTGTAATGTGTGACGTAGTAAATATGATTGCACCGGAACTAGAAGAAAACAAGAGAAACACGGACGAGCCACGATCGCGCCGCATTGCTGCAACTTTCGCATATCGGTAATGTTTCGTTATTTCCCTCCTGCGATACCATCTTATCGCTGGTAACCGAACCACAGCCGCTATTCACAGTGTACTGTGACGATTTATAAAATTAAGTTCGTCCGCAATGCGACAGAATATATTTTATAAGACAATACCAAACTTTCATTTATATGAAGTACGTATCAATGGAAAGTTTATATTATACACCATCATACATTTATTTATCATACATTAAAAAAAAACGATTTCTCATTCTAAGAATCTATGGCCGATCAGCATCATTTCTTTCTATTCGAAAATTCTTTAAATGGTGGTATAGGTACTCCCAAATTGTGTCCGGTCTACTCCAATGGTGGTATACTCCCAAACTGCTTTGAGACACCATACAAATGTATATCTTTCAAATACGAATATTGTTATTGCGGCTGCCTCTGTATTACTAGTTTATAGCAAAGCATTTGGTACTCTGGACCATATTCTTCTTTTTGCTTAGCTTCTCCACCTTGAAATTTTGGAGTTGTCTTGCAAATGGCTTTAGAGTTGTTTGTCTGATCGCTGCTAGTAAGTAGAGTTAAAAGATTTCTTTATCTGTAATGCGTATTCTTCTCTTCTCAGTCACTAATCGTGTGCCACAAGGGTATATTCCACGGTTTCCGTTCCGGTCATAGCACTACCTCTGCCCTTGTCAAAGTAACCGACGACGCACGTAAAGCTATGGACCAGAGACAACTTACTTTGCTTGTTCTCTTAGACTTTAGCAGCGCCTTCAACTCTGTCGACTTCGACTTGCTCGTTGCACGGCTACAAACTCTCAACTGTTCGCAAACCGTTATTAATTGGTTCAGCTCCTATCTCAGAGCCAGACAACAGCGTATAAAAGTAGGCGATCGATCATCCGAATGGGTTAATCTAACAGCTGGAGTTCCACAAGGTGCGATTCTGTCCCCGCTTCTTTTCTCAATTTTTATAAATCCTATCTCCAACCAAGTTCGTGGACATACTCATCTGTATGCAGATGATGTCCAAATATATAATCATTTCTCTCCCGAAAACATCAATGCCTCGATCGCCATCATGAACTCTGATCTTCAGGCCATTTGTGAATGGTGTGCGCTGATGGGTCTACTAATCAACCCTTTGAAATCCCAGGCTATACTCATTGGAGGTCGTAAATTGCTCTCCAGAGTAAATGTAAAATCCCTTCCGCTTTTAAAACTAAACGATATCACCATACCATTGTCGCAAAAAGTGAAAGATCTTGGTCTAATTATCGATGAACATTTCTCCTGGCAACCACACGTGGACGAGGTAAGTCGTAAAATATTTGCTAGTTTTCACCCTCTGCAAACACTCAGAAGATTTCTTCCTATGGACACAAAAAAATCTCTTGCACAGTCTCTCCTCTTGCCTCTCCTTGACTATGCAGATGTGGCTTATCTCGATTTATCAGAGGAACTGCTCAACAAACTTGAACGTTTGCAAAATGTATGCATACGATTCATCTTCGGTCTACGTAAGTATGATCACGTGTCCGACTACAGGGCACAGTTAAAGTGGTTGCCAATACGCCAGAGAAGAAATGTTCATATACTGGCTCTCCTATATCGTGTACTCACCCAATTAACACCATCCTATCTCCAGGAGCTTTTTGAACCACTAAGTTCCCACGGTCTCGTACTTCGGTCAGCCTCTGACAGTTTATTAAAAATTCCGAGTCATAATAGTGATTTCTATTCCTATTCTTTCTGTGTCCATGGTGCAAGACTCTGGAACGATCTCCCAGCAAATATACGAAACTCGCCTTCTTTACCATCGTTCAAGACTCACCTTAAGGATTACTACCTTTCTAAGAAGTAACCAGTTCTTCCCTTTCTCTCCTGTTCCTCTCCCAATTTCCTCTCCTCGGGCACGATTAGTCTTAAATTCTTCCACTTGTCTGTATGTTATGTAATAATCTTTATTTTCACTATGCGCGCATGTACCACTATGTTTAGGTTAGCTGTAAGACATTGACATGTGGCAATAAGCTCGCCTTTTTTGTATACTTTTTTTTAAGTGCAAATAAAGAGTTTATTAATATTATTATTAATATTAATATATTTTAAGCCCTGTATTATTTGGACTGCGCGCGATGGATATAAAGGTACATTCGAGCATTGCTCATATCAAATATATGCAGATGATACACAAATCTTGCACCCCATAGACCGATTGCGATGAAGTTTAACCGTAAATAAAATTAATATGGTGTTAAGGCTCTAACCATTTTATCGAAAAAGCATGTTTTTTTAATACATCCTTCTATTTTTCATTGTCTAGTCCTGTTATATCATGAATGGTTCAAAACAGGCTATAAATAAATTACAAATAATTCATTTCTTAATATAATAGTGGACTGCTCCCCGTTTATACTGGTATCTACTGCCATAAATTAGGGTCTAATTTTTGATCCAAGCCTTCCTTTAAAAGATTATATCAGCAACAGAGTTGGTTAGGTTTTTGCACGGTTCAAGGCTATATACGGTATCAGGAAGTAACTCAGTGTCACAGCACTTATCTTAGTCGTCAATAGTTTAATTTTATCATTCTTGAACTATGCGAATGTGAACTGAGCGGAGGCTGGAAAGAATACAAAATGGTTATCCGAGATTTTTGTTATACATTCCTTCTCGTCATCATGTATCTTCATTACCCAGTTTAAATCTGAATATAGGGCAAAGAAAGCAACTCCAACTTGCTTCCTATGTTTTCAAGGTAGTACACACAAACCTGTATTCACTGGTGACCAGGTGAGTAATTCTTTAAAAAAAATAGCATTCCGAATGTGCCTATGGTCCATTAGATTTTCATAACATAGACAAATTATGCAAGCTAAATTTTTCAATAATAGGCCTCTTTGTCTCCTCACCTACTCTAAACGTGTATGTGGGCATATGGCAATTATACCAAAATATAAAGCCACTAGCTTTCCAGGAAGTTTCGTTTAAAATGTGGCGATTATATGGAATCGGTTGGGTGCGACAACGCGATCGAATTGATTGTCCAAATCCAAGACTCATTTTCGGGAAACATTATTTAATGATGTGGAACAAATATAACTAATAAGTACCGGAGCAGCAGTATTAAAGAAAGGAGGGGGGTGTGGAAGGAAGATGACGGTGAGAGATATCGGTGAGAGGAAGGGGACCGTCTATTTTTATTTTATTTTATTTTATTTTATTTTATTTGGTTAACAAACAGCGTTTATACATAACAAATACAAAATATAACAATAAAACTATGACTAATTATATGTTAACACTATCTATCTATAATGTGTACAGTACATATCTCCGTTATTATATCTTATGTATATATATACATTTTTTAGCAAATTTAATATTATAGAAAAAGAAAAAGAACTAAAAACAAATGGAAATGAAATTTTACATTGAGATTATATACAATATTAATTATTTTGTACCAAAGATACATTTTAAAAAACAAAAAATTGCAAAAACAAAAAATTACAAAAAAGCTATTCATGTAAACTGTTCAAGCGATTAATAGTCATTATATGAAATACGAGGGACAAAGGACTGATAGGATTTTTTAATAGTTTCCTTAAAGTGACTTTTAACTGATGAAAAAATATCAATGTACCCGAACCTAATATCGTTATACGTTGTCATAGCTCTGTTTATTAAGGAATGTTTCGTGTAATTAGAGTTATATCTCTTTATATAAAACAGATTCGGGTTTCGAGTAATGCGAGGAGGAGCCAGAATGGATATCTTTTCGACCAGATACGCACTGTCAAAATTGTTATTTATCACGTTGTAGAGAAACATCATATCGCAAGTTGTACGCCTATCTTCAAGACTATCGAGTTTAAAAAGAGCTAATCTATCCTTGTACGATTCAGCAGGTCTATTTCCCCTTAAGCACAAGTGCCTTAAGAATTTTTTTTGAATACGCTCGATTCGTTGCTTATACACATTGTATTGAGGGGACCAAATACAAGATGCAAATTCAAGTATACTACGGACATAGGCTTGGTATATTACTAACAAGGTGGATATCTCGGAAAAGGGCTTGCACGCCCGTAGTAGAAAACCTAGCGATTTGTATGCTCTGGTGACAATACTTTCAATGTGCTGGTCGAATTTCATTTTGGAATCGAGTAAAACCCCCAAATCTCGGACAATGTTAGTCTCCTTAATGTTACCTAAACCAATTTTATAATTGTATAATATTTTATTTCTGTTTCTCGTAAACGTAATTCGATGGCACTTCTTGACATTAATATCGAGCTTGTTCAAAACACAGTATTCGCTAAGACGGCTCAGGTCATCCTGCAGGCGTAAACAGTCAGCCACTTTTGAGATAACAGAATAAACTTTAAGGTCATCCGCGTATAGGATAAACTGGCAAGATTTAAAACAGGAACCGATATCGTTAATATATATATTGAATAAGAGCGGTCCCAGGTGTGATCCCTGTGGAACACCCGAAGGAATCGAAATAAAGTCTGATTTAAATCCACCTACGACGACAGCCTGTTGACGATTATGAATATAAGATGTGAACCATCTTAACAGATCGCCGTGTATACCGAGTTTCTCAAGTTTAATTAATAATATAGAATGATTTACCCTGTCAAATGCTTTTGAGAAATCTGTATATATAACATCAGTTTGTATCCGATTGTTCATGTTATCCAGGATTTCGTTAGTGAATTGACTTAAGTTCGTGACTACAGATCGCTTACTCATGAAGCCGTGCTGATACGGAGAAAGCGAATTGCAAATGGCGGGATAAATCTGATCGTATATAATTTTTTCGAAAACTTTACTGAACACCGGAAGGATTGAGATGGGCCTATAATGCGATATGTTATTATTTAAGCCACTTTTATGTATTGGTACAATAAAGGCTTCTTTCCAACGAGAGGGAAATGTACCTTCATCCAGGGAACGGCGGAATAACAAGGCGAGTGGATGAGCTAATTGGCTTGCACAGTTTATAATAGAGGTGGGAGGAATTCCATCACTTCCAGATCCTTTATTCTTGTCTAGCTTGCTTAAATACTTGCCGATAAGTCCCTTATCGATGGCAATTTTGGATATACTACGTACTGCTAGGGTGCTCTTCAGGGGAGTCAGGAGCCGGAACAGCGTCCAGTCGTGTGCCCTTGTCAAACACCGATTCGAAGTACTTAGAGAAAGCTTCGCAGATTTCATGGCCCCCATCAATGTTAAGGTCCTCGTAAATCATGCGCTGAGGTAGCACGTGGTGACGACGGATACTTTTGACATATGACCAAATTTCCTTCGGGTTGTCCCTTATAGATGTTTCGCAACGGCTAATATATTGCTGGAAGCAATCATCTCTCATATCTTTTTGCCGGGCGCGGAGCAGAGAAAATGATTCGTAGACTCGGGGGTTGCCATATTGACGCCACTTTCTGTGGTATTTTGATTTTTCTTTAATGAGTTTAATGAGGGATGCAGTAAACCATTTGGGATACGAGGAATTCTTACTTCTGCCTTTCGGAACGTAAAGATCAATTGTTTTTTTAAATATTCCATAGAAATTTTCGACTGCAACATTTATATCGCAGCTGTGAAGCAGGCAGTTCCAGTTGGTTACGGAGAGAAATTCATTAATTTTATGATAGTCTGCCTTACTATAAAATAGGACTTCTCTTGGGAGCTCTTTCAGTGCCTGAGATTTTTCAAATGGCATGACAATGGCAAGCGATGGGTGATGAGAAATTTCTCGACTTAAGGGTTGCGAGCAGTGAAGAACATCGAGTGATATATTTGCCAAGACTAGATCTAGAAAACGTCCATTGGAGTTTGCAATGCCATTGTATTGAGTTAGACCTGCGAACATGATGTCATCGACAAAGGCTGAAGAAGTGGTGTCGAGAGTGCAAGCTGGGTCAGATAGTAATGAGATAGCTTGGTCGCCATCGTCTGTTGGAGACCAGACTATTTTGGGCAGGTTAAAGTCACCCATCACAATGAAATTGTCCATTGGGAGCTGGTCGCGTAAAGCACAAAGTGATTCACCAAAATCTTTAAGCAAAGATGATTGTGTGTGTATTATGTGTGTATTATACAAACCTGGCACGTCGCCAGGAATGTATAATACAGCAAGATGGGTATCTATACGAGGTTGTATGCCCTTACCCGGAATTGTTACCCAGATACACTCGATTCCAGCTATGGTCCACTCGGTGCGTCTAAAAGTGCACAAAGAACGGCGAGCAGCAAGGAAAACCCCACCTCCATATAGCCTGTTGCCGCCAGTAGAGGCGTCTCGATCAAATCGGTGGAGGTCGTACCTTGCATCCACCAACTCCGCATCAAAGAAACCGTCTGTTAGCCATGTTTCGCTGATGGCCAAGATATCGTATTCATTCGTCAGGACATTGTGTCGAAATTCGTCCGTTTTTGTGCGCAGTCCCTGCACATTTTGATAATAAATGGTTATATTATCGAATGTCGTTATGGAACCAGACTAGACTAAAAATTAATATTATATTAAAGAATCTGAAATGTCTCTCAAACGCATAAACAAATAGTTTACATGAATATATACGGCATAAACAATGATGTGTGGTACAAATAATAATATGTTTACATATCTCGTATGAACTTAAATTAGGTTGATATATTAAAGATAATTTTTTTACTAGTAAGAAGATGGTAGGTATCTCTTTCACATATGGGTCTGAGGTGACTGGGAAGCAACCGCAACAAGCTTTTTCAGATCTTCCTCCGATGAGATTGTGATCACTGGTGCATTGACCGCACGCCTGACGAAAATTCTGCACTGACGAACCCACACGTACTCGAAACCTTGTCTAGATAAAATTGTGACCCCTAACCGCTTCTATCTCAGAGGCCAAGGACATGATATATTTTAGAAAACTAAATTTTACTCTTTTAAAAAAATATGGCCTAAACTTCAAATAACTTCTGAGCTATCCCCTGTCTTTCCTTCTTAGTATTTTGATCTGCGCTATTTCCTTCTCGCACGATTTCTGAGAATGATTGTGGCATTAGGTCATTGTTGCACTATGCAGCAGTGTCACGTTGCATGGTGTGCAGTCGTGCGATAGGTATATTCTTTAAACTGCAGCGCGGTATAGGAAATCAATGTGGATTATTTGTGGATGTACTTCACGACCGGGTTAAAGCTATTGTATGGTGCTTTAATCCATCCATCAAAGAGGGTCGTAAAAATAGGCATTAAGGTGGCGGGTTAAGGGAAGAGAGGGGGGTTGCTGACGTCGCTGCGTCGCTGCACGGCTGCATTGCGATCGCTTTAAATGATGGCCGAGGGCGACTGAGTGCAGGCGATAATGTGCCGATGCTGACCGGCCGAATCGTAAAGCAAGCAACCGCCAGCCAGCAAGCTCTACGGCCAACGGATAACATAATGCAAGCATGCAATACTTCCGAAAGCGCCCACAGGCTCGGCGGACGCTTCTACTAACACTACAGCTATCCGGTCAGATAACGCGTCGCTCGCCGAGCCCGACTCGGGCCTATAAACGGTCGTCTATATCCCGAGCCAACGATATTGGAGCGGTATGAAACATCGCTACTGATCAACCGGCTCACTTTCCATAGTCCAGTCAGTGGGGGCAAAAAGGCCATCGACTTTTATAAATATTATGGGGCATATTAATGAACGTGGCCACAATTTTATTTTCACGTCCCACCAATCGACCAACTAGAGCTGAACTACAACGAGCGAACCCGTCACCTCAGGAAGTTTTAACGATATTAGATCGTTCTGTCTCCCGTGAGGTGAGCGCAGAAGACTTGGGACGAAAAACAATCCACAGTATAGTTACACCACCTGCTGTCAGAGGCCAAAGCCTTAGGGCGAGGCACCGGGAAAGGTACCCAGCGGGCAGCCTCACCCCCTGACAATGCGATAGAAAAAATATCGAAATGAAGATGGAAATATCAATTTTGAGACCCACTGAGTCGACTAAATCCATTTCAAGATTGAAGTATGTTTGTGTGTATATCTGTCTGTATAAATTCCTCCACGATAGCGCCCAAACGCTTAATACGATTGAGCTGGAATTTGGAATGCAGGCATCATGTGGTCATGGAAAATGTTGAAAAGATTGTGGTTGTAATCGTTTTACCAAGGAGTACACTAGTCATATATTATTCTCAACTTAGAGACTTGAGATATATCTTCAACATAGAGACTTGAATTTTAGTACATAAATGCCTTGTTGGCCCGAAACAACGATATAAAATTTTGTTTGGAATATCTCATATACAAGCTGCACTAAGAATATTTAAATTCCGCCAAACATTTTAATCAAATATTAACGCCTAATAAGGCTATCTAACGGAACCCAAACGGGTTCATACGCCGACCGAGAGAAGGTTCTCATCAGGGCGAAATTAATATTCAGATAAAATCGGTCCTTAGCTTCTTGCCAGGAAAGTCTTGACCCAACCGATTCTTTAGGTTACCGAAGACCATGGCGTACAATCAGAACGCTACGGGACTCTGCCGTCGGTCTATTTGTCTGGCTGTATATGTCACCGTCGATCATCACGGCCGGTATTAAAGCTAGAGACATAAAATTTGGTTTAGTCATAGAACTTGCTCGCCACCGGTAATCCAACAGCCGAAAGAAAAAAACTTTTTCCAGTTATTAGGGCGCTTAAGGTCGAGTCGGATTTTATTTAAAAGAGCTTATATATTGTATTAAGATGAGTCGCTTTTATATGTATATGAGTAGGTACCTACGTTTAGGAGAAATCATAAAATAAACGTACGCATAAAAGTATGCCCTTCTTATCTCCGAAGTCTCTATTGCAAAAATTTTGATATATCAATATAGATAAATATCACAACAAAAAAATTTGCCTCTATTTCAATTTTTATATAATTGACAAATTTATATCCAAAAAGGAACATTGATTTCAAGTTATTAAATGAAAAAAAATTAATAATTTGATTATTTTAATGATATATACTCTTCTCAGCCGGTGGGGCGTAGAGAAATTATAAAGGAGACGTGAATCTCTCTATAAGCAATGTTGTTTTACTGAAAATTCCTACAAAAACTCTAAAGTATTTTTTTATAAACCCTGAGTCGATATGTATGTTACAACTGCTCCTGAAAAGAAGTTTTGGATAATTCTATTGTTGTATGGGACTCCTATTCCCACAGTTACAAGGCTGGACCCTTTCCAAATCAAAATCCGGGCTTCGTGTATGATTAAAATATGTAAAAATGGCATTGTTTCATTAGTGCAATAAATTTTAATACTGGGTAAAATAGAACGAAGATGAGGGCGTCAAACATTCTGATAAGCTTCAACGGGCGCAAACTGAGAAAGGTTTTCCACTGTGGATATGGTATATTGAATAGAATAGAATAACTTTATTGTGCTATAAAAACATAACTTAATGAATATTACACTGGTTTTTTAAAAAAGACAATGTATGCACAAATGGCGGACTTATCGTTATAGCAATATCTTACAGTCAACCATTTGATAAAATAATTCCCAATTTTCACAGTACAATACACGAAGAAGTAGTAAAGTTAAATTTAAAATAAAGTTATACAAGTATATGTCAATAACTTATGCTAAGGTTGCCCAGGACAGGATAAAGGAGAGGACAAGGTGAGGTATTTTGTTAGCGGCTGTGTAAAAACAAATGTTTCCTTAACACCTTTTTGAAAGTATGCAACGAAGGTGCATGCCTGATAGAGTGAGGGAGCTGATTCCATAAACGAGCATAATGGACTGTAAAAGAATGCGTGTAAACAGAAGAATGATGTATCGGAATGGCGAGTGTGTTATCCCAGCTTGATCGAAGTGGAAGACCGTGGCCTCCCAAAAGATGGGTTGTTTTTATAATATTTAAAAATATTTATAAATTCAGAAAATTTTCAAGTGTGTAGAATTTCCGGCAAACATTGTTTAAATTATTTTTTTAAGTACATAAAAGAACGAATAGACCCATGGTAAATTTCTTAGCCTATAAAAATATATAATATGAACGAACTGCAAAAACCCAATTTCTATTCAATTTGAGTTATTATTCGGCACGCAAGTAAAACTGGCATTTGACTGGTTTTATTACATTAACTGTTGATGTTGCGCTCAAAATGACGACTGAGCTCCGATAAGACGATTGCTAGGGTGATGCGGGAAACGTGGGAAACGTTCGGTCTCTATTGTGGAGCGCTTGGTTAAAGTAGCAACATTTTTATATACCTGCGCATAAACCTCTTCAATCCAGTTATGACCGCACAGGGTAGCGATTGTTTTTTAATCGATGGAGAAAATATTTTGTACGAGATGACGTCATAACCCTATTACCTTCGCATTCTGTATGCGAATCTTAATTGAAAACAATTAAAAATTATATCATCTTGAGATATCGAAAAATTATATCATCGTTTCAAAAATCTAATCATTTGGCCAGCCTATACCTGTTAAAATAATTACTGGAATATACCACAACCCTCTTTAGAGCCAAAGCCAACGAAGCTGGTAGTAGTATTTGTAAATTTAATATTCTGCGCAAACAGGGGAAATGTTTACCCCTTTGCGCCGATACGCGTGGGTATAGCTTGGTGCGCTGCTCGGTAAGGAGCCATTTTCATGGTCTAGTAGTTCAACGAAGAATTATTTTGCATTTCTGATAGATGTAAATGGACGTAAATAGGTGAGCAATATTTCCTATTTGGTAGGCATTTGCATTCATGCAATAGCAATATTTAGGGGATACATTAAATTCACCAAATATTATTTTGCCAAATAATAGTGTTAAAATCATTCGGTAAATTACAAGAATAAAAGTGTAGTGTAATTCATTCATTATTACTTCTTTCTTAATTTGAACATACTAGCTATTATTAGCGGATCTAAAAAGGTTGGTAGTCAATTTGAAATATCCATTATTTTACCAAAATAAAACGCGTCGATTTTGCAAGCTGTGTTAGATTTGTCGCACAGATAAAATAAAAAAGAAAAAAACGTTAAATATTTTTTATCAACATTTTGATAATAAAATAGCAAAATAATTAATACTCAGGGGTTGGCCCATGAATTTGCGAAACTGACACGTGCCATGTTGCAGGCTATGGTAAAGAGGCACAAAAATCAACATTTAGGGGCGAAAAAGCACTTTTAAAATCAGCATTATCATACATAGTTGAAATACTTAGTTATATGGTATCTGACTAGTCGACATGACCTCTATATATTACGTTGAAGATGACGAGATAAGAGATTTCGATGCCGTCTTAACGAACCTAATGTAATCGGAATAAGCTAATTCTAAATGTAGCAAAATTCCTTGACATCACATTCATGGGCAAAAAAAATTAACTACACCCACCGCTTTAATGGTTCTCCGATCACTAAAATCGGCGAAGTTTAAAATCTGGCAATAATTATTGACTGCAAGCTCTTGCTTGATAAGTATATTCACCATGCGGCCAGCAAGACTTATAAAACGCTAGGCTCTCTCCAAAGAGAACGCATCCCTTCAATAAAATATTTACACTAAAAAACCCTTTTTAGTATAACCAAAATAATATGCGTAATATACTCATATTACTCATGTATTAGCAGCATTCTTTAGTATGTTACAAATGTTTGATCTCCGAGCTGCAGTGTCTATAGAAATTGCCTAAAACTTTCAACGTCACCTCTGATTACTCCGAGAAACTAAATCGGTCCAAAATAACCTTCGCAAGGATTTAATCTTCGCGACCCGTTTAAATGCCTATCAATGAGCTATATTGCCTTCGGCTAGTTTGTAGGGTTTCGTTTCACATTCCTGGCAAAACTACTAGAGTTTGCAATGCATTCCATATTTCCTAATCATATTACCATATTACAACAGAACTCTAAGCCCATTTAATATTTTTTTTGATATAGACTTTGTTTACTTATTTTCTCATCTATTTCTCAAAGCTGTAAAAGCAGCTCTATTCATATCATAACAAGTATTGTAATATTTCAACATTATTAAACTCTTGCAAATACACACACAAACACACCCACACATACACAATATTGATAGAAAAATAAACTGGTTTTAAAAACGGTTTCACCCGGTTTAAGGAGGAATCTGGTGTGTAACACTTTTTTAAACAAAAGCCGAATTAAAGTTGCGGTTAATTGATGTAATCAAATCGAAATAATTTATAATTATATAACAAACAGTAACAATATACCGAAAAACGACTTTCTTAAATTTTTAAACTTGAATTTTCTATGGTTGTTAGTGGTTGCATTATTAAAATTCGAACCCGTAATATACTATTATCATCGTACAATTATATTATATTGTTTATCGTAACATATGTTCAAAGCTGGCGGCGGAAGCTTCGCGTGCGAAGTAAATAAATGTGTGACTAACCGAATAGTACCCGACGTTGACCTGCTAAAATTTTGTTAAAAAAGTTTACTTTAGGTAGATGACAATACACCAAAATTACCACCAGCGTTTTAGCACGTTAGAAGTTACCTAAAGTGTTAACGGAATATTGTGAAAGATTTTGAGTGATGATGTACATGCTTAAGACAAGCATCAAATTTATTTTTTTCTTAATCTCTTCAGTGACTTTATAAACATAAATACACAGAAAGTCTGATAATTCGGTCCTGGTAATGTTTTAACACTTACTAATAATAAAAAAAACCTAGTTAACGATAAATTTATCCCTAGGAATCAACATTTTACTATTTATTCAATGCTATAAACCAATGGTGTGTCTGAGTTCAGTGTTGTTTTAAAGATGTTCATGATGACTATTTAAAATCAATGTAAGACTTTATTTAAATATAATTTCATCTCTATTTTTAAATGCTTGTATATTTTATTAGCTTTATTTGCAAATAATATTATAAAATAATTTAGGAAACCATATTCTTCAAATTAACTGTACATTCTATAGATGAATACCGAATAACGCCGATCAAAGTCTTAAATAAATCGTACACTAGTTATTGTATATTACAGATACACTGCGGTTAGAGAGAGAAAATATGAGATAATTCTGTAATTTTGTATTGGTTCCATTTCAAGGCAAAAGTAATTAGATATTTGAAAGAAAGGTCAATTAACTATTAGCGATCCCTCCGCATAACTTAAAAATGTTGTACATCCCAGCTGCGTCATTTAATATGAGGTAGATACTAAATAACTAGCGCGCAGTATACTAAGCGACAAAACAACTGAAACATTTAACCCTAGAAAGATAATCATATTGAGTTGTACGTTAAAGATAATCATACGTCAAATTGACTCCATAGGTTTAATAAGCTGTAAAATCAATAGTTTTTTATACATTTTAATAAATTAAAACGATATGTGTTGTATCATGTATTTTTAAATAAAACATCCGATATTTACGAAATTATGTTTACTTTTTATTAAGAAAATTAAAACAAAACTCAAGCTTCTGAAAAATTAACAAAAAATATTAACACTATTTTCGTCAGTATGTTTTTTTAACCTATTACATTAATCAGCCTTTTTATCTTATAATTCAAGTAACATCAGACATTATTGTCTTTAAACTAGATAATAACTATTGAAACATCACTGAAAACATTTTTGGCACATGTCAACGTTATGCTCTCGGCAAATTATTGCTTTGCATTTTATGCACGAGGCATTCGCCTTCCTCTTTATTTTGGAAGGTCAATAATTACAATAGGCCCGTTTTCTGGCTGCTGGTACCTCGGGACGCTCTTCTTCTTGATCTTGAGGATTTTTTGGCACGAAAGACGCGTTACTGTCTCGTAAATACCTTTTCAAAGTTGGTATATCCAATCGCTTCGTCATAAAGGGCGATGTAAGAGCATTACTTAGGTTTTTCATAAATTTATTGCGATTCAGAGCCTTCTTACCTTTACTGGCAACGTTGTGGGAGTATATAATATAAGCATTTATGCAGGCAATATTTGTCATCCCATAGAAAACGGCAATGTTTCTACTACAGGACATTATGGAACACATTTGGTCTAGCGTGTCCACCCCGCCTTTGGTTTGATTGTAGAACATAATCATTTCTTGTCTGCCGGTTGTTTCATTGACAGAAGCATCTTCACATCTCTCCTCATAATCGCTCTGGACTTCATCCTCACTTACGTGATCTTCGACTTCACTGTCTTTATCAGCGGATATGGCCTTCTCCTCATTATCTAAAAGTGCAGCCAGAATGCCTTCCTCGTCTAAATTTCTTCTCGCCATTTTACTGAATATACGTTCAAGCTCTCTATAAAACAAAAACAAATGTCAAAAACAGCAAAAACAAACCGATCCAACAAAAAAAAACTAACTTATTCGCTATAGCAAAAATCGTAAAAGTCACGTAAAAGATAATCATACGTCATTTTGACTCCTATGGCGGTAAAATATCGAAATGGCGGGTACTTACCAGTTTGACACGTGCGCCTTTCGCTAGTTCCCGGCGCGGACTGAGATGTCCGGAATGCACGTCACCGGATTCCCACAATTTAAAAAGTTACAGCAAAATTTCGTCGGCGCGGGAGTCATTTTGACGTAGATTATCTTTCTAGGGTTTTAAAGTGTTAATGTCAGATTCAATTCTGTCGATCGAATACAATAACAAGACACACACTTACAGGCATGTTATACGCACACATACATATATCACATCATAGTGGGGTTGGTTGTAAGAGATTGTCGTATGACAATAAACCCGCCCATTGTGACATTTTCACAATAAAGAGTATAAACAAACAAACAAACAAATAGATTAGCGTGCTCTTCACATATCTTTATAACTTGCACTTCATTGAAACGTCGCTGCTTAAACATACAGTAAAATAATCGTTTCAAAAACTAAATAAGCAAAAAATATATTTTTTTTTATTATTTATTTTAAACATAACATGTGGAATTCATAAAATGGTCATATTAAGTAATGGTCCAAAGTAAACGACGACCCACATTCACATGACCATTCTCAGGGCATGCCCAACTAGTAACTGCCCAAATAACCACTCTGTGATCTCTTTTTACCCCGTAAGGGACTTAGTGTAAACGTTGTTTATAATTAACTATATTATTTGAATGTAAAAGTGTGGGGCGCTTTTTCTAGCACTTTCTTAGGTAGGTACATAATATTACATAACAATGCATTTTTGAAAAATTTGACTGAGAAGCATTATGATCATTTATTTAAATAAAAAGCGCCACACTTTTACACTCAAAAAAAATTGTTATTTAAAAACATGGCTTACACTATCCCTCACGGGATAAATGGTGTTAAAAGATTGGGTAATTCTTGTTTGCTCTTAATTATTTGCTTTTTAGTGCAGTAGGTACTTACAAAAGCGTGTTATTTTATTTTATTTATTTTTTTATTATTTTTTAAGCTATTGCATAGCTTTTATCGCGGGCCTAGGCCAGCGCGGCAACCGAATGAAGAAATTTCTTAACGAAAGTTAATGATTTTAAAGTGATAATTACGTCTAAACGAGTACTGCTTACGATTCGAAAAAAATATATGTTAAACAAAACGAAAAAAATATTCTTAGCTTTGAATATTTTAGATTTTGTTTATATTACATAGTGTAATTAATTTGTGAAATTAGGTCTAACCGAACACAAAAACGACTACTACGCAAATACTATCTGGCGTATTATTATGAAACCTGCACCATTTTAAAGATAATTTAATTATCTATCTTTTTATCTACGAATTTTTTCGAATAATTCGGTTTTTTTGCTTTATTGAATAAAAAATTCGTGCGCGGCGCTCTATCGAAAGACGTTTAAATTATTCCGAATCATTTGCTTCCGCAGCCACAAATGATTCGGAATAATTTCAACGTTTTCCGATAGAGCGCAGTTATCTGATATCAGAAAAAATAAAATAAATAAATAATTATAATTGCATAAGTTGTTAAAAATGCTATGCAATAGCTTTACCGTGGCAGTCCCCGAGTGCCACACGTATTATTTTTCTTTATTTAGGTAAAAACAGTCATACATTTGTGTCAAAATAATACATAATACAAATAGACCTATATTATCATTAATCAAAATTACACTAATAACTTATTAAACCAAGCAACCAAACCAACTAATGCAACCAAAAAAAAAAGTTTTACTTAAAAAAAAAATAAAAAAACTACAAGCTAATGCAACAACAAATCGCCTATTTTTTTCTAAAACTAACCAACGTGTCGGAAAATATGTCGAGATCATTCGAAGCTTTTTATATAATGTTGACATGACCGTCTGAAAAAGGTATTTTTCGCATAGTTCGTGTGAAAAGAGGGTATATAAAATGTATCTTTTGAACGAGACAAAGGAATTTTAAAAAGAATTTTTCCCAAAAGGGGTGCAGAATTAATATGGTTATTAAAGATTTTATATAGGAAGATATTGTCTAAGAAGGCATGTCTTGCATACAAAAGTGTACTTTGTGTTTTGTCGCTCTCTCTGCGTAATGTTACCTGTCCGAAAGTCCAATGATTTTAAGAATTTCTTTTGCACTCTCTCAATCCTATTTATATGAACAGCATATTGGGAATTCCAAACTACGCTTCCGAATTCTAGAACACGACGAACGTATGCATTGTAGAGTACTTTGAAAGTTTTGCCTCTGGTAAAAGGTTTACCTATGCGCAGAATCATTCCAAGTTGTTTGAAAGCCTTAGATACGACCTTATCAATATGAAGATTAAAGTGCAGCTTGGAATCCAGGGTAATGCCCAGATCACGAATATTGGTTACTCGAATCAATTTTTTACCGGCGATATTGTAGTCGTACATGATTGGATGATGTTTTCTGGTGAATGTTATAACATTGCATTTATTTGTTTTTAAAATTAATTGATTCTCATTACAGTATTGTTCAAATAATAATAAATCTTTCTGTAAGTCTACACAATCTTCGGGACAAGATTTTACTTTTTGAAACTATTTTTTTTTTTTACATTTCAGTCTTATCACAATCTTATTATTCATGATTAGAGAACATCTCACTCCTAATTGTTGTAATCTAATCATAGATAAGATTACAACAAGCTTAAATCAATTAAGCATTCATTGTTCCGTTATTGAATTCCAGTGCCTTCCTTACGACTCCGTCATTAGACCATGGAAACCATTCAAGACCAGAATGCATCTCAAGACGATTCGAAAAATCTTAAACACGGCTAAGATACGTTGTTTCGTTATAGATTTCCAAGTGATACCTTCCGGCTTCATCATCGGACCCTGGAAATCCAACAAACCCAAACATGGCTCGGATACTTTGTTTCGTTATGCAGTTCCTGTGACTACCTTCCGCCTCCATCATCAGATCAGCTAACACAGGTTTCATGTTGATACGATTATCAGAAGTAGTTGAATTTTTACCAGCAAGATACCGTTAATTAATATTGATATATACAGGTTAAGCTTATAAAAGTGTGTGGGAACGAAACGAGATTGTATCTATGTAACTAGTAACCACTGTAGTCGAAGGGATCATTATTGACAAATTCATATTATTATGTCGCTTCACCTTATACATGTTCATATAATATTCTTTTTAGTCACAAACCGACCACGAAAAAATGCCTATGGCGCTGTATTTGTCCTAGCAAAATAAGACTGCTAGCCTACTTAATCAGAGAAGTAGCCAAATCATCGGCACTCGGCACAAAAGAGTAAACGAAATGGAATGATAGACGGGCGGACGTACTCATAAATTGCCACCGTCGTCGCCCCTCGCCGCTGATATCATCACCATTCACCGCCGTTGTCATCACCACTCGTCGTTGTTATCATCGCCACTCGCCGTTCTCCGCCATACTATCATCGCCATTCGCCGATATCATCATCGCCGATCTCTGCTGTAATCTCACCGTCCCCCACTGTTTATTATTATCGCCATTCTCACCGTCCCCCACTGTTTATTATTATCGCCATTCGCCGCTATTATCATCGTGACTCACCGGTATTACCATCAACGCTCGCCGCTGCTGATCAACTCGGCGCTGTTATCATCAACGTTGGCCGCTGGCATCATGGCCATTTTTAAAAGTCGCTGTTGTTATTATCGATGTTTCCAGTTGTTATCATCAATGTTTAGAACGTTCTCATCCATCTTCGTCGATATTTTGATCGCCATTCACCGTTATTATCATCGTCATTTGCCATAGTTGTTATAGCCTTTTGTCTGTATATAAAATTAACGGGGTCCTGATATCATCCTATTTTTAAGTAGACATAGGCCCTCAAAAGTTTGGCTACAACTACTCCACCAAAAGAGAACCCTACTAAAAACCAACATAACAAGTATCGTTTCTAAAAACGTTAAATCTTCCTGCCAAACAGTGTAAATCCAGTTTTTTACATTAATATGCAATTGAACATTATATTTACATAGCCTACAAAACTAATTTTATTATTCTTGGAAATCCGTTACTGAACTATACTAATTATTCAATAGAAATATGGTTTTATACCAAAATTTACAAAAAAAACCTATGTGCGATTATTTTTTGATACTGCCAGCTATTTTAAATATTATACTTATAAAGTTCAAAACATATAAAAGTTGAACGTCGTGGTGAAATTGGAATTTATATTCTATTTTTTTATTGGTCTACGAGTATAAAAGCGAGGGATCATTGATCATTCTGGGTGCACTCGGAAGATATCATCTTTTTGCTCTAAAATTATACTGACCGCTCAGGGGTCTTGTTTATTGAAATTATATACGAAGATTTTTACAGATTTTCGAATCCCAATTCACTAACTTATAAAACTTATATATTTTATTATCAACGGGGAATATTCTCAGCGTCGTTGGTCATCGTAACTTAGACCGAGGCGCATAATAAATTTAAATTAATGGTAATGACCGATTAATAAAATAAAAAACTTTAATTAATAAGAAAATATTACATATGCTCTCAACTCTATTTTGTTAGAGAACTTGACAGTATATTTACTTATTAATAGCAAAGACAATATTACATATCAAGCTTTAAACTCTAATTCGTTAGAGTATATTTTCTTAATAGTCTATTTCATCGATGTTAAATAAAAATCTTATTTCTACCGCAATAAAAGTCGTCATCTAGAACACCGTGCGACCCACTCGTGTAACTTGGCTAGCATGGTTACTCGGTGTGCCGCTGAGGCCGGGCTCCCGACGACGCGGACGCGCGGGTGCCCACTAAGGCCGAAGATCATAAAAACTTGTCACGGCCACGCGGCGCCGCCACCGCGCCACCTACCCACCTTCCGGCCCGTGTACTTACAAGCAACAAAGGTCCATTCGCCCGGGATTCTTCCCTCCCCTCGCGCCGACTCACTCCCTCAGGAATTAAATCGTCACCTTTCATTTGCGCCCGCAAGAGAACCGCCATTTATCAGGAAACACATTTTTAATTGGCTTGAAACCGTAGTGCGCAAATGCTTTTTACTTTCATCCAAGTCCACTTATTACAGTTTTGCCTTACCAAATCGTGTATAGAATCGTTTTTTTATATATGATGTCTAAATCCTGTGGAAATTTAATTTAATCTTTATTTTATTTTTGTATAATATAAATAAGTAGTAAATTCAATGATATTTTAAATTATTTGCTATAAAAGGATTACAAAATATGTTAAACAATACAATACAAAAAAAAAACAAAAAGAATTTAAAACTAACAGTTAAAATCGCTATGTGCGAGTGTATGGGTGTTGGTGTGTGTTTGTGTGATGGAGAACGTGTATGTGTGCGTGTATGTATGTGTGTGTGGGTGTGCGTATTCGTAGTGTGAATGTGCTTGTGAGTACTTGTATGTGCATGCTAATTCAAAATCCAAGTTTTCGACCTAGGGATGCACTTGCCCGAATCTTAGATAAAAGGTGGCATCATAAAAACTAGTTAATATTCAAATAATTAAAATTCAACAGAGAATTGTGAGAGACGTAATGTTACGCATTATAAGCATAAATTTACTACCACAATTCGGACAATAAATATAAGTATGTCTATATCTATATAAAATCATTTTATAATACCTGACAGTAAAAATAAAGTTTTGACGCTGACAGTTTACCCAAATTTTAATCTATAAGCCGTGGTCAAATATTGATCAATGTTTAACTATAAAATTACGACTTAAACAATTTTTAAATTATTCTTATTTCTCATTTGTGACATAGGTAAAAACTTATAAATAAATTAATGTTATAAAATAAATATATACTTCATATTTCCTTGCTAAGCGCACTCCTGATTTTATTTATTAATAAATTGCACCTGAGCTGTGCACCTTGCACAAGCTGGGTCAGGTAGCTATATATATATATATATATATATATATATATATATATATATATATATATATATATATATATATATATATATATATATATATATATATATATATATATATATATATATATATATATATATATATATATATATATAAATATATTGATATTTTAAGTGTAATTTTTATAAATTATTTTCAGTAATATATAAAATTAGTTTCATGAAAAGTTACTTATCTGGGGTCATTTTAACGATAGTTAATGTCCTCTTTAAATACTTTGGGCAGCAGCACCAGTTTCCGCAATTGATAACTTAATGATATTCTTAGTTATTGCAGCCGAATTACTGTATGCCCTTGGATGTAATAATTATGGAGGATGGTTTCTTTAACAGAAATGGCTGTTAGTAAGTGATTTTTAAGAAATTAGTTGACTGAGAATATTTCGACACTAGTCGTATTCATCTCGATGACATTTCTCATCGTCATATATATATTTCTTCATCATATATTTATATATATATATATATATATATATATATATATATATATATATATATATATATATATATATATATATATATATATATATATATATATATATATATATATATATATATATATATATATATATATATATATATATATATATATATATATATATATATATATATATATATATATATATATATATATATATATATATATATATATATATATATATATATATATATATACATATATATATATATATGTATACATATATATATATATATATATATATATATATATATATATATATATATATATACATAGTACATAGTACATAGTCGAGAAAGGGGTCCCTTGTTTGAATTAGGGATTGCTTTATATTTAAACGAGATTGGTTGGTTGTCTTTGACTTGCGAACAGAGATGTAGGTTTACAAGGCCTTTTTAATCTAGAAACACTCCCCCTTCAAACAACCAATCTCTAAACTAAGCAACCATCCTTCCTAAATAATAAAATCACTCGATTAGATCTTAATTCGAGCAAAAAAACAATGAAATACTTGTTTTTTGTCGGCTTATGCCGTCTTCTTAAAAACTAGATGACAGGTGACAGGTGGATATATATATATATATATATATATATATATATATATATATATATATATATATATATATATATATATATATATATATATATATATATATATATATATATATATATATATATATATATATATATATATATATATATATATATATATATATATATATATATATATATATATATATATATATATATATATATATATATATATATATATATATATATATATATATATATATATATATATATATATATATATATATATATATATATATATATATATATATATATATATATATATATATATATATATATATATATATATATATATATATATATATATATATATATATATATATATATATATATATATATATATATATATATATATATATATATATATATATATATATATATATATATATATATATATATATATATATATATATATATATATATATATATATATATATATATATATTTATATATATATATATATATATATATATATATATATATATATATATATATATATATATATATATATATATATATATATATATATATACCTGGCCACAACCAAATGTTTAAATGGCATGTTGTGAGCCAAGTGGCGCTACGGATGTCCAGTATTTTCTTGACTCGTATTACCAACAAAATTACAACCGCACAAACTTTACCAAACCGATCCGCAAGTTCAGTGTGTTTATATGGATGCGCGCGCCATCCATGGATGGTTACGAGACGTTTTTCTGCACCTTTAAAAATACAATTAATCAGCGCTTGTTAGCGCAAGCACCGCCACGGATGGACGCCAGCCGCGTCATCCGTATGGCTTGACTCGTTGTAGTGCTCCCGTTTACACGGCTCATTGATCAAAGTGACACGTGCTCGCGTTGCGCCATCGCTAGCGCCGCTAATGATTTGATATAAAGATTGAATGTTACATATTATGTATTATAAAATGTATACATGTCGTTATGCTCACGTAAGCTCTACAATATGACTAAATGCTTTTCTTCTGTTTGCTATTGTTTGCTATTGTTTGCTATTGTCGTTCTTCTTCCTTTTCTGAAGCTCTTATTTGGGTGGCAAACCCCCGTAAATATTGAAGATGGTCCATTCGTTCTTTTAGCGATTGTAATGATCTTGCTTGAGACTCGCAAATATGCAAAGCTTATGCAAGCAATATGCTCTGACTCTATAAAGCATCATACATATTTTTTTTTCTAAATGAGGGAAAATATTGATTTTTGTAGTTTTCATGAGTTTTGCGATATTAAGTTTACGCTTAGCTTGTCTTGTTTTTATCTAGCTTTCGTTTTCTTTGTGTTATTTCTATTTTTATTATTCTCCTATTTTGTTCCCACGAGTAGCAGACAATTAAAAGGTCAACCCCAACTGCCCCTCTTCCTTTTACCACCCCCTCTCCCTCCCCACCCTCTTTTCACCCCCCCCCCCCCTATATGGTCCGTGTGAGGGTCCTACTAAAAGATAGCGATCGGTGCCCTGAAGTGATATGATATTTTTAACCGCCCCCAAACCATACAGCCTTCGGCACGTTTATTATCTCGGCTTGGGTAGGATCTTTATATAGAATATATACACCTCTAATACGTCCTTAATATATAAGTTATACAAATATATTTACAAAGCAGCTCTCCAGTTAGCGTATATCCACAAGTAACATAGCTATGATACTTTCTTCCCTTACAGAATTCCAGTGAAAATCATCCAGTTTATTTTTTAGACTTTAGTTACTAATTATAACATTTTATACGCCAGACATTGAAGATATTATTGATTGGAATCCATTATTTACAACAACTGATCCAAATGAAGCTACGATTTTTCATAAATACAATTTACAAATTGATCACTAAAATACTAAAGAAAACACATTCTTCACTGTCGGAGCAAAATTATGCTACGGTTACCCCAAGACCTCTAAGAAGGCTTACATTGCAAAGTCAAATTAAATCCTGCCAATAGCATATTAAAGCATGACTATCTGAAAGATAGAAATATTTGGACTAAAGAACTATAGAACAAAAAGGAATTTGCAAATAATATTAGTAATGCAAACAGGCATGGTATAGGCTGCGGGCAAGAACTCGTCTCCGTTTGAGGTACGACAGGGATGAGACGGGAGTGATAGAGGGAGTGAGAGACGACGTGAGACGAACCTCAGGCGGTGACTGGCACTTGGACGCAGACTATAGTAAATTATTTGACATATAAGAAAAAGTCTAAATTGTCACATTTTCAAGAACACTGTAGTACTTCTTCTTATTAAACTCCTAGATACCCGTGTTTTCATCCCGAAACTTTGATTTTATTCACGTTCAGACCACATATGCATTGATGCAGTTTTGTTGTCTGTTATTTTTAATTCGATATTGCAGGTTGCTGTTGTTTATTGTTGATTGTTTATATTTAATTTTTGTTGAATTATACAGATGGATAAAATCTAAAATACTCTCATTAATCCACTCCACGACCGAAGAGGTACAAGCACACGACCTACACTATCGACGCTGCTCGTGGAACTAAATAAAGGGCCCGGGCTAGGGCGGGCCACAGATAGCGCGCGTTCCTTTGACTCGTGCTAAAAATCGACAACCGACAGATTTGCATTGCTGCATACTCTACGCCTTCATGGCGCTTATCGCGCCAACACGGGTTTTTTAAAGCGTGAACAGCACCACGGACGAGCATCATCCGCGCCATTCGTATAGGCTCGGCTTGTTCTCTTATTTGCAAAGAGGTTTGATCGCAACTCCACGAACCCGTGCTGCCTCAACAATCAATTAGCATTATAAAATCAAATAGGATTAAAGCAAATAAAATTAGATTCGTCGGCCTTTATAACTAGGCCCATCGTGTACTTTGTTCTAGCCGAGTCTTACTGTGCGGCGACGGCGCGACGGCTCACAGTGGCACTCGGCACGGGTGGCCCGACCCAAAGCGCCCGGCTCGACGATAAATGTGCGAAAACTATATTACAATCTGCGGACGAACTTTGTGATATATTGGATGGCCAAGATTATATGGGGCTGGCGAAATATCACGGGCCGTTTTCTGCTCAGCGCAAAATTCCCTCCGCCATAATATTCCACAGTTGGCTTTAAATTGATGTTGTTTGTTATGTAGTTAACACCAAATTTACCCTCTTTAAACAGTACTGTTTACTGCACTTCTTAATCGACTGATATAATCCAGATGTTCTCTATTATGTTGAAAACAAATGCTGGGAGGATATTTTATGAAAAATGGTCCCTTTTAACGTGAAAACGTTTTTAAAAAGGCTTCAATACTAAGGTCCCGCCAGAGTTGTCGCCACGCTTTTGTCGTCACGCCACGCCAAAAAAAAATGTTGAGTGTTGAATTATTATTCTGAAGAAAGACCACTGTACGTTACCTTTAATGCACTTACGTCATCGTACCCAAGTTATGGAAAGGTTAAATTGGGGGGGGGGGGGGGATTGAAAAAGAGACTCGAAATTTACTTTGCACGACCAAAGAATTAGTCTTAACCGACAGCGTTACACGAGTTTTTTGTAAGTCGTCGTGTGGATATTTAGGTGCTCTAAAAGCTTAGCTAATTGAAAAAACAATTTGTCCTGTAAAAAGCAAAAGTTGTGCTGGTTTCAAGTAATGCCGCGAAAATACAGAAGTATTCAGTAATTTTGTACTTTTCTTCCCCTTTAATTATACCTGATCGTCCACGAGAGACATTTTCGCAAAAGAAAATACGGTAATGTAGCGATACTATCCACCCCATTTTTTAAAAATACCTTTTTGTATATTTGTTCCTTAATATCTCAGGACTATTTGCTAACAGAATTGATCCCTTTAGCCGGAAATTTGTTATCCGCCAGAAATTAATTATCCCGACATCCTTATTTATTTATTTTCTATTTCAAAGTTTTCAGTTGCAAAAATTAGCTTTTTCGCGGGAAGTAGTTGTGCGGAGTTTTATGTTAGTTTTTTTCACAACTGTACTGCCAGTTTTCCCCATTTTATACACAACTGCTTCATGTAATTTTCATAAATCACAACTTTGAAAGATCATAAAATTATGTAGCTGTAGATTAAAACGTATGAGGCATTTTGTAGCGAAACATCAAAAACATTGATTATAAATTCCCATAAATTCACAATTATTTTATTAATCATCGAATACGAATAATTTATAAATTATATTTTTTCCATGTTATTAAGACATCAGAATCTTAATTTTAAATTAGCAAAAAAAATATAAATTATTGTTTAAAAATATACCGTATTTTTTATTTAAATATCGCAAATCACCAACGAACTCTGGTTATTATAAATAAATAAATAAAATATTTATGGCAATTTTTTGAATTATTTACAAATTTTCTTTTTTTTTATAGTAAGTTTTTGTATAATTTCTTTTAGTACAATTTCTGAGTTAAATAACAAAATAATAAAATTTTGGAAAAAGATATAACTTTTAATCTTTATGGACCACAGGGACATTTATGTCCCATCAATTTATACAAAATCTATTGAACTAATTTCCACAAAACTTGACATACATGTTATTAACATAGCCCTTTAACAGTTTTAGTTATCAAAAATCTCCAAACTGTACCGCAAAGATTATGATCCTCAATGGGTTAAGACCGCATATTATTTTTCTTTATTATTTATCGGCCAATAAACCAATAATATGAATATCTGACGTATTATGTCGGGCTTATATTTTAGTTATTTTTTGTTATATATTAATTGCAATAAAATTATTGGGTATTTTCGGCCCTAGCTGTTGGGACATTACCCAAGCCAAATTTTGGAGGGCCTCTTTTCGAAGAAGACATAATAATATATTTAATTGTGACGTAACTACCTTTTATCTGTAATATTACTGAAATTTTATCGTTTAATTTTGATATAATCACGTCAGCTGTCATGTTAAGGAGCTTGATATACAGCGTGATATGCAACTATACCATAATATCTGTGACCGAGATGCCACGTTATAGAAAGTCCCAAATGATTAGCAAGCAAATTATGGTTTGACGGATCGCAGCGCCTGCTGCAACTACACGATTGCTCACATTATATTAGGTAGAGTAACTGGGACACAAATTAATAATACATATTGCTATATAGGGTCGACAATAGAAACATTTTAGATAATTTATTTTTATATCTATGCTAAGTATTGTTATGTTTCTACGATGAAATGAGATGCGATCGATGTAAATATAGTATAGTATATCTCTGTTTTGGACGCAGGGTTGTCAGATGAGTCTAAAAATAAACGAACATTGCTTGGATTGAGAATTAGAGTGGAGGGAGGGGTGGGGGCAAGAAGACCATGAATAAAAACTTGAATTGCTTATTTGCACGACTGCCCAACAAAAAGGAGTGCAACGTGTTCAGGATTCCTGTATAAATGTTTTCCGTTTCTTTATTCTACCAAAGCTTCTAAACGCCTTAACTGATTTGGAAGTGTGTGGTATTGTTAGAACTATCATGTTGAGTGTTATAGAGTACCTAGAGTATCTAAACTGTCCAATTGTTATACAAGTGATTGTCTAAATTTTTCTAAATAACAATAAATTAAGATAAATGTATCGTGTTTCGTATCGAAGGAAAGGTCTGACCGGTCTGACCTATTACTTGCGCACCGAGGGTAACCGACTGAGTGGGGCGACGGCGGCGCGCAATGGTTTCGAGATACAGAAGCAGGGTGTATATCCCCGCTACGGCACACTCTGAAGACCGGATTAATAGGCCCGGCTCTCGTGAAACCTTGCTTGTCCGACCTTGGACAAGCCCCGTCGACTGACCAACAGGATGCGTAATCGTCTTTAAGCACTGGAAATATATTTCATTTGATGTAACCTGAAAATGTATTTCACTAAGTGACAGTTATACCATGTATAGACATGGTATAATTGTAATGACCAAGTGAGATAGTGCTACATGTGCAGTAATGTGCGGCTTTCTTAAATGCTTTGCACTTCAAGGTCGTGGATGCTTAGTAATAAAAAACTAAAAATTGTACACGTTTTTAATTTTTTACAACCGTCCACTTTACCAAACCCCCATGTAAGTGATCAGTACTGTGATAGTTGTAAGAAAACTACATTTAAAGTTAGTGAGTTTAGGAAAATTCAATATTATGCAGGTAGGCGGGGGGGTCTACAGAAAACAGAAAGTGGTTTACAGGGACAAAGAAGTTAGAGTACGTCTGATCTAGAGCTTAAAATAAATATGATGCTCGCAGAGTTTCTATAAATTTTATACAATTATTTTTACCCTTCTTTAAAGTCCCATCTTGATGGCAGATGCCGCAAAGGTGTATATTACCAAGTATAGAATAAATCAACAAAATACCACCATAAAACATCATAAAGATGAGGAGAAAGCCTATGCTATACCATCGGGATCACTGATACGTCCAGTATGTGTAGCTACTCTACGTACTACTTCGTGATTATGCGTAAGCGATTTCTTAAGCAAGAACGCAGATAAGATAGATAAAAATCTTATGAAAGAAATAATCTTTATAAACTTTCAAGACTTTTATGTGCACTATTTTACGCGTAATCAAGAATTCAAAGAAGCAATCTAGAGAACGCGAATAAAGCCAAATATGTAATATTTGCGATCAACAGTCCGAAAATAAAAAGGTCGAGCGGCAAGTCGATTCGGATGTGGACAATTATTTTATGTTTTTTATTTGTTGAGTGGGGCTTTTCTAAGGTCTTTATGAGCCACGTAACACTGCGACCATTGCTGATCTATTGTGTTCGCCACCTACTATAGTTCTGCGCTAAGCCTTGTTTCACTTAAGAACCGCATCAGGCTTTTGGTGCCAGATTGTTTTACCTCCTCAGGTTGGAGGTAATGACCACCCAAGTGGGTGTATCTTTTACGCATCAGCGGGCCACACTCGCACATGAGGTGCTGGGGAGTTTCCTCTGCTCCATGGCAGAATCTGCACATTTTTGTGTCTCTGAGCTTGAGGTTGAACATGTGTTTGTTCAGGCCACAATGCCCCGTGAGCGCCCTCACCAGTATGCGTAGATTGTTCCTATTTAGCGACAAGGCCTCACGGGCCGTCTTACGGTCGTAAACCTTAATTAGCGCTTTTTGATGATTCAACCCTGGCGTGTTGTTCCAGTGGTTGACGGATTGTTCTAAACATATTTGTGTGAGCATTAGGTTTGCAAGGCTTTTTGGTACGCCACAGCAAGGTTCAGGACCGTATAACGTTCCCTTTGCTCCCGTCTTAGCAAGTTCGTCGTCTTTTTAATTTGCCTCGATTCCTGCACGGCCAGGAACCCACCTTAGAATTACCCTGTTCTTTTCGCCCAGGGAATTCAGTAATGATATGCAGTTTTGCATTAGCTTTGAATTAATGGTATTCGAGGCTAGTGCCATAACAGCTGCTTTGCTATCCTAGTGGATATAGATACGGTGATTGGCGTAGTTCTTTTGAAGGTTGATATCCGCACATTAGATAATGGCGTATTGCTCCGCTTGGAATATGGAGGCGTATTTCCCCAAGATTACACTTCTTTCGGAGTTTGGTCGCTCTCCATATCACATACAACTCCATACCACAGCCTACGTCAAGTCCCGATTTGGACCCATCAGTATACCATTTAAGGCTACCGGTCTCCCATTGCAGTTGGCTTTTTAGCCAGTCGTCTCTGGGCGGCAGTTCCACTGTAAAAAGTTTTCCAAAATTTAGGAGTGAAAGCATGGTGTCTGATACCATGTTGAGGGTTGGATTGGAGTTTCACTGACTGAGTCAAGAACTGATCTTAGTGCTTCTGAGGTCCAGTTTATCTTCTCTCGGGCAGATAGCCCGTACATGCTGGCTTTCGCCACCTGTTGCAAATGAATGTGTAGGGGCGGTAAGTTCAGCAGTGCATCTAGAGCTACTCCAGGAGAGGAGGACATTGCGCCAGTTGTCATGAGGCACGCCGTCCTTTGGATATTGTTTAGTTTAGTATTCACAGTTTTCTGGTTGGCTTTGTTGCACCATACCACCGAGGCGTACGAGATTATCGGCCTCACAATGGCAGTGTATAGCCAGTGGGAGATCTTGGGGTTAAAGCCCCAGTTTTTCCCTGCCAGTCTTCTGCTTACACCCAAAGCACTTTTAGCTTTTGAATTGTTTTGTCTAGGTGGCTGTTCCAGGTGAGTCTCTGGTCGAGCGTGACTCCCAGATACTTTACTTCCTTGGAGAAAGGAATCTGCCTGTGGTTTAAGATTGGCATTTTTAGTCCGATGTGGACAATACAGGCAAAGAGATTAATGTGATGAACGAGCTTTTATATTAGCTCAATGCGCTGTCTCAACTGTAATAAAAATCAGTTAGATAATGGGCATTTTCTGAGTTGGCTATGAAGACCCATTTTGTTCAGGGTTGGTAACACTCAGGGGTCAACACCCATCCGGTGGCCCCAAGTACGACCCCGGGTAGTACTCTTGCCTTAGGGCTATTTTCCCCTAGGAGTCAATCTTCTGGCGCTCCTGGACGGCCTGCGCACCGTTCGGCGTAAGCCAAATGATTGTGCATTCTGACTAACAGTCGGGGTAGTCTGGAAGCAGTACTGTTTCCTATGGAGCGGGGGTGGTTGCTGACCTT
The DNA here is from genome assembly GCA_944548615.1 of Micropterix aruncella. Lineage (NCBI taxonomy): Eukaryota > Metazoa > Arthropoda > Insecta > Lepidoptera > Micropterigidae > Micropterix > Micropterix aruncella. The sequence goes on from OX155980.1 coordinate 16,984,806, forward strand.
ACGGCGACTGATCTTGAAACGACTATCGTTTACCCGATTCCGGGTGAACAGCCGGGCAAAGGATGCCGTGGTCCGCGATAGATTCGGTTTACACAGTTTCACCGCTTCGTAAGGGAGAGGACCGCGCAAGCGACCTTGAACTCGTAACCATTCGAGTGACCGGAGTAATCTGGTCGTAACTGGAAGTAAGGGCGAGAGTGTAAGCCCGCTGGGTAAAATACCTGGTTATCTCGCGGATAAGGCGTTGGCCTCTTACGGGCAAGAGGCGGAGCTTGGCGGTGGACTGTTTTGTCCTGAGTCTTCTGCGTTCACTTCACGCGAGATAGAACGTATATTTCGTTAAAACTTCCTGAGGTGACGGGTTCGCTCGTTGTAGTTGACAACTCTAGTTGTAGTAATAAGCATGAAATAATTCATATAGGGGGAGCAGGTAGGCTTCGTACACGGGGAGCATTCGTACAGTGGAGAAATCTTAACTATCCTATACATTGACGTGTTCGCGTTTGTGTGCGTGACTCGCGCTCATACGAGCTCATACGCGCTCATACGAGTCACGCACACAAACGCGAACACGTCAATGTATTTGGATAGCATAGTTTTCACCACTGTACGAATGCTCCCCGTGTAAGAAGCCTACCTGCTCTCCCCCACGGCCCTTGTTCTTTGGAAGAATAATTTTATAAGTACTATTCTTACAAAAAGTATTAAATACTTTTTATTGAAAAATGTACACGTTACTCAAAGTAAATTCGTAATTACTTTTTAAGGGTCTAAAAAGCATAGGTAGAAACTATTATTATTTCATACACATACACACAACTACTCACAATAAGTAAATATCTTACATAAGCAAGAGAGGGGCGGGGATCGAAATGCTTATTTTTGCTTTGTGCGTACAATGAGTATAGTTGTTACCTGTTTTTTTTTTCAGTGGAATTTCAAGACACTTAATCTTTACATTATTAAAACCATTCGCCATCTTTTTCAATTCTGCAGAAAGCATCAAAACCACTAAATATTTAATCTTACAGAATTATTCATTTTTCTATTCAGAGATGCAATTTCGATTTCAGAGATGCATTTTTCTATTCCAATAAAAACATTTAAATACAAATTAACTCATACAAACTTATTGTATATTAAATATCTACAATCCAAAGAAGTCTATATTGGTAATTAAAATATCCAATAAACATTTTCCTTAGCTTTGAAATAAAAAAAAGCCATCGACTATAACTGCCATTATCTCGGTTTGCTGCTTTTTGTTTAGATGTCTTCCAGTTGCTCTGCTCAAATTTTGACAGTGGATATTATAACAACAAACACATAAAACAATACAAACTATTAATGTATTTTAAATATCACTACATCCAAAGTTTATACCCAAAAATATTAAATTAAAAATTATTTTAAGCAAGAGATAAATTGAATTTATTTCAAAGACTTCCTTTGTATTATGCATATAATGAAAGTTACGTATATTATATCCCTAGGATCAAATTAACCCAAATTAAGGACTGCCTTTATGTAATGGTAAGGGGTTTAATCATGGTCTCTTAATAAATATAGGTTGGCCACAAACTGTTAGCAAACGTCGCCTAATGCCCTGTTAAATTATCGGCTATAACTTCGGCGAGATTATGGAACAATTCCTAATTTCCTATCGTGTTTTGGTAAGATAAAGTTAGTGTTATTACTTAGGTTATTATGTATAATTACTGAGTAAATAATTAGCTGAATTCTAAAGTATTCAATAATATTTGTAGGCGCTTATCAATGATACACTAGGTAGTATTATTTATTGACGTGTTCCTTCACAACTACATTTTCTTTAATAAAATATGAGCTTCATACATAGGATCTATAATAATAATATCTGAATAGCGATAGGTAATTAAAAAAGGAGGGCGGTGTCGACTACAACGGGCGAACCCGTAACTCAAGGCTGGTATAACGATTTAAATCGTTCTTTCAGCCGTGGGATGAGGGTAAGAGACTTGGGGACAATACAATCTACTGTCTAGTTCACCAGCAACCCGTTAGAGACCAACGCCTTACGGCGAGGCACTGGGAAAGGTAAACAGCTCTCAGCCCGAAAGGTTTGAATTTATTGCGGACCTGGGCGTTCTTTGCCCGTACTGCCACAAGGGATCAAGGTCATTTCAAAAGTGTAACATGGGGTAACACGAGGTAACATCAACCCCCGCTGCTTAGGAAACAGTGTATTTCCATAGTCTCCAGACCCCTTTTTTTCTCAGAATGCACAACCGATTGGCTTCACCGACCGGTGCGCCAGTGGCGTCCAGTGGCGCCGGGATGCAATCCCGCCGGGAGAAACCGGCCCACCAGATCTGTGGCCTGAGATACGGGAGTCTTACCCGGGGTAGCCTTCCACTCGAGGAGGCTTCTGAACAGGAGCTGAATCGTGAGTTGAGGCGATCCAAGAACAAAATGTATCATGTGGCCCAAGCTGCACGAAACCGTTCACCACCCAAAATTACAACAGCAAAAAGTCAACCAACTAGTAACGAAAAATTAACCAGGTAAAATGAAACGAGTGTGAATGTACCTAGTAATCTAGTATAGTTTGACCCTATCTATATCGTACATGACAAATTGAATTGAATTTGCAATTATGTTGGACCACAGAAATTGGGTTTCAGAAAATATTTTAAAAAATATAATACATTTAATTTTTTTAAATATTGCTAGCTAAAAATTACGTTTGATTTTACTAGTCAAATGAATTTAGAGCCTTTCAGTTAATGCTCCTTTTTTATAGAGTGGAATCACTTTATAATTTTAACTCTTCCGGAGATACAGAACTTTCCGTAGATGAGTTTAAAATAGTCAGTGTCAAAACCGACAATAATATCGCTAAGGATCTAATATTTATTTATTATTATTTTATTATTATTATTTATTCCGTAGCCGGCGATTGGGGAGGGGGTCGCCCTCGCAGCCAATACGCTGCTGTCGGTGCCGCTGGATCTCGTACTCCATTCACGATTCGCTTCCATTCTTGACGATTTTTTGCCACGTCTCGAGCATCCCTAGCCGACAATCGTTGATTTTTAAGGTCGCCTTTGATGGTATTTAGCCAGGTTTTCTTCGGTGCCGATCGCTGAATTCTCCATTCTGTCGGACGGTCTCGCCAAAGAAGTTTACGTGGCAAGCGATTGTCGTTCATTCGGCAAACATGGCCGAACCATCGTAGTCGACGTTTTTGTACTTCTTCTTCGATCGTTGTTACTAGATCGCATCTTTCTCTAATGGTCTCGTTTCGAATTCGGTCGCGGAGTGAGACACCGAGAATCTGCCTCAAGCATCGCATTTGGAAGACTTCGAATTTATTTATATTATAGTCAACGCCAACGTAGGTAATCACTTTAAACAACGCATTCTAACAAAGAAAATATAATTTAAAGAATTAAAAAACACGACTGCCGTTACATAAAGTGAATTACTATATTTATAATTATAACAAACAATTTGTTAGCACCAAAAAGCACGTTTGTTAGAGAATAAAGTTCTTCCTTGAAACAGTATTCGTTGAAACAAAATTTCATTTACGGAAGCTTTGCTACATCCCCGTTAACGCGTGTTTTCTTTATAAATATCCAGTGTTTTAAGATGTGGGTCAGTCTTCACGGCTTCTTCAGGGCTTCACGTGAGCCGGGCCTATTGACCCAGCAGCTTTCAGAGTGTGACGTCGCAGGACTGCGTGCCTTGCGGCGGGTATCCTATAACGATTGCGCGCCACCGTGGCCTCACTCAGTCGGTTGCCCTTGATGCACATTTAATAAAACGGTTTATCATGTAATATTTTTAGTTTTTGTATTTATCCATATAGATAGATATATTTTCGGAATTTACTTAATCATACCATTCATTGGATACTAAACACGATATATTTATCTCGATTTTTTTAATATTTGGACATTTAGACAATTACTTATATGATATTTGGGCAGTTTAGTTACCCTATGACAATCGTGACGATATAACGATTCTATGAAAACACCACACTCTTCTAAATCGTTTCAAGCGTTTAGAAGTTATGGTGGAATAAAGAAACGAAAACATACATAAATGAATACTTCAAGATTCATTTAGATATGTTTTCCGTTCGCGTTCCGTTCCTAACAAAAAGGAGTGTAAATACACTCTTTTTTGTTGGAAATTCGTGTAAAAACCGAAATTGGTGCAGTAGTCGAAGTCCGATAATCTTCGCCGAAGGCACTGGGATTTAGCCTAATTCCTCCATAAGCTATAATACACGATCGTATATCCTGTATTGATAAAACTAATCTCAGAGTATGTGAAGATCGCTAAAATTATATTTCTATTAGTTCTATCATGGGCTTGAATTGACGATTATTATTAATTGGGTAATATTATTTGTAATGTTATTGGTAATGAGCTATTTGTTTTACGACGTGGCGATATTTTATTTATTTAATCGGTATTAAATTGACAACAGAATTTTATTCTGGTTATGCTCTAGCCTAACGCTTATTTCTTTGATTAATTCGTATTTATTGAGCTTTGTAATTAATACTTATGTGGGTGATAGTTGCGAGATTGATCAGGTATCATTTTATTTTGATTCCATGTGATTGCAAGCATAACTAAAATTAATTCGAACCTCTGTAATCGTAACTGAATTTAAGACAGTGTAACGAATAATGGCACTCTAGAATCGTTTACTGGATAAGGTCATATTAGAGCGAATTCATACAAGTGATTATTCGCTATTGCCTACTCCTCTGTAATAGGAGAAATTACCTGCTGCTTCTAGCAAAACTAATTGTAATTATTCCCAAGCAACTACGCGCGTACGTAAACTCGTCGGCAAACTATTGAAGTTCAATATTATCATTGAAATTTCATTCACGTTGACGGCTCTTGTGAATTTGTCGATGGAATAGATGCCATCGAAATACTTAAGTAGTATTCGGCGCCACCGAAGCGGCATCGAAATCGATAGACGTGGCCCTTTTGACTACTTGCTGTAAAGTTAATGGTACTCCTCAGTGCATAGCTTTGCTCGCGTGATGTACCGACGAATTAATTGATACGGAGGGCATCTAAGACCAATTAGTGTAGATCTATCATTTTCAAATGGAGAGGAAGGAGAGGGCATAAGTGCCGGAAGTAAATCACCTAGCTAACATTTCTGTCTGACGAGAGCTTTCTATTTGAGATGAAATAAATAGGTCGTACTTCATAAGAACACAAAATGCACTAAATCAACTATTTTTAATAAGGAGATACTGAACATAATTTTATATTACAAAGTAATAGACTTGAATTTACACATTTAACTATTTATTTGGGAATAATATATTTAAAGTTATGATGATGTTCTCAGGTATATAATTTAATATATCTAATAGTAAGTCTATTAGATAGCATTGAAGCGTTTGTTTTAAAGATAAACAGGCAACTGACTGAAGTGGCAATGACCTCTTTAGTTTACAGGTTTTAGAGAGATTTTACAGGATTTTTTCAACGGAACTAATCTTTCCACTATTGCTTGTTAGTTTATGTTTGCACCTATAATATATCTCCGTAAAAAAAATTACTATTCCATGAAAATGAAGTCCCCAATATTACGCGGCACCGATGCGTAATAGTTACCAACAAATACATACCGGCGTATTTGCAGGGACTTCATTTTTGTGACATATATGGCGTAATGCTGACGCCACGCTTTGTATTGTTAGGCAGTCTAACCACTTGTTTCGAGTTCTTTATTGCATCCACTGTCTACTGATGAATTTGCAGGTTTTCAAAAACACTTTAAGGGTAATAATTAAAATCACACTTTTCACAATAAAGTAAATAAAAATTGCAGAACAGATTGTCTCTTATGTATAACTAAATAATTATTGTTATGGAATTTGAACAATTCTTCTAAAATATTGAAAACGTTTTCTATCTGAAAATTCTACAACCTGCTTTTTCAAAGTCCAAACTTGTTAAGCTTCCCTAATCAATTTTATGAGCTTGTTGAAAATGTTTGTTTGGTCTAGCATCGTCGGCAAGTCTCCCGGACTTAGAGAGTAAGTGGTTCACTATGCGCAGCAGTTTACGAGATCGCTTCGAATTGTCACGGCCTAAGTTATTTATGTGAAATTCTTAAAATAGTTTTTTACGTTAATCCCTACCTTCAATATGTATACAGGCAGTTCTGCTAATACAATTTTTTCAGATCTCAGAAGAGTTTTTCGGCGGAGGCGTCTCGCGGTGAATAGGCAACATTTCGCACGGCCTTTTTCTACATTACTAATATACAATACCGATCGGCAGCATATCCTCACATCTCCATGCCATACGATTGTATGGTGTGCGTGCACGTTAGCAAAGTAGCACAAATGCAATGCATTATTATCTAATAAGCTCGCAGGCGATTTAAGGTGTAACACGCATGCCCCTGATTGTTGAAGACTGAAATAATCGACGCTATCAGATGTACAAGTTAGCCGTTATGATTACGAAGGATCAAATACGCTTTCGTCAAATTTAAAATAAGCCTTATAATAAGCAATAATATAAGCCTAATAATAAGCAATATAAAATGGTGGCATTCAAAATAAGCAATTCACTTGAAACCTTTGCTCTAAGTCACTCAAATAATTTCTTATTTGCAAGAGAGAACGGCATTTTTGATGGGTTTATCCGTCCTTGTTCCTCGTGTCGTGTTGACGGTACCAACATGTTTGTCCCGCTTTAGATCCATTCATCTATCTCTTTAAAAAACGACGTGTCATCTATAATCTTCCGCCCACTTAAGCCATCGATTTGCTTCTATTGTTTCTCGTCATAAAATATTCGCAAAATTCAATATTCCGCAATGGAACGCAAGGCTTTCACTGAAAATTTATCGAGAGCGAAAACAATAGACCGGCGAAAAAAATAATCCCTCCGGCGCTGCGCAGCGCGGCGCGGCGTATCCTCTTTAGAGGCGATAGATGGACGTAAAAACGGGCGGTTCCCGGCGTAACAAACTGTTAAGGCTATAAATCACGTTTGCCTGCTGCACCCCTCTCAGAATTTACTTGTCTTTATAAACTAAGATAAATCATAAGCCAAGATTACTACATGTCCCGGCTCAAATAGTTGGACATTACCTAACGGTTTCCGTTAATCCTCGCCTGGTCGCGGCGCGTTTGTTAGCGAGCGTGTATATAAGAGAGGTCTAATGGTCACACTATAAATCATCGTTTAATGCAAGCGCGGTGCGGCACGCGGGTCCCACTTCGGCGGGAGCAATAGCCCTTTATGAAGCGGCCCACAAACGGTCCCGTATCGGACGGAAACCGTGAATGCTATTCAATATTTTTATATCCGGCTTTTTATGTAGTGTAAACTTCTAAAATAATTGGCTTTTTGTAAGAATAATATTTTTTGTCTTGATCTTACACCGCGTTCACACATTGCCGGACAATTTGAATGTTCTTCGATGAAGTTTTGTTTAGTTTATTGATCCTTAATTTTATTTTAGAAATTACCCTATCCGGAACCCTATTAAAGCGACTCCATTGACTATTCGTTTATTTGTCTGTAGGTTACTGTCGATTATCTCGTCGATTTTTAAAACTACCGACATTAAATTTTACATAGTCGTAGAAATTGCTTGCATTCACCTATCCCATGAATTTGAAGTATAAAACTTGTTTTTATTTGCCTAGTTATTGAATACAGCCGAAAGGATTAGAAATCACTTCTGGTATTTTGATATTTCTCTATAGTGCCGCAACATCCTAAAATGGTAGGTAGGTAGGTAGGTAACGGTAGGTAGGTAACGTTTTTTATCAAATTACGTACTTTTTTGTCCCTAGTATATTAGACTAGATCTACCTCTATATGTTAAATCCAATCCTTCTATATGTGAGACCGTCAGCAGGTCGCTTGAAACAGCAGCCATGCTTCACTGTAGCACGTGAGTGCTGCCGCTGATCGAACAGCGAATCCAGTCAATCGACGAGCATATCAGAAAGCTCGCGATAACTAATGCTATCGGCCCGATTTGCAGGATATAATATTACTGGTCTGAATGCCCTGCGCTAGTTTTGAGATATGGCGAAGGAAGCTACGGGCGCCTATCGTTTTGTGTCGAAGGGAATGGAAAAAGGTCATTGAAGCTTTCTTCAGCGAAGAACTTCTGTTCTGTGATACCGACGCTGCTAGCCCCATAATGTAACAGACTGCGCAGGTATCCAGCTTCCGAAAATCCGGCTGCCGGAAAATCAGCTCTCGGATGTGGTCGTGCGGCGACATGGTCGGTACGTGGCGCGCGTTTGCTGCTCCACGTATTCCTCCAAACTTTTGAATCTTCGCTATAGTCGCGTTACGAACATACAATGGGGCTTCTCGAGTCAACCTTTAGCATCTGCTGGATGATAGACCGCTACACTGACGAAATCAAGAGCTACCAGACCTATACTGTGGTGAACGTGAGATTCGTCCTCACGTACATATTAAGCATCAGCAGTCGTATCTTCGCCGGAATAGCGGATGAACGAAGCATCGGCAACAGGGCATGGTACGCGGTTATCGAAGCGGCAACGATCGTGTTTGCGTGGTGTACGAAGTTTAGGCGATGGGCGATGACGCTGTGTTTTTCCTGTATGTGGGGCTGGGAGGTAATGGGCCCTGTTGCTGTTGGCCACTAAAACAAATTTGTTCAAGGTCTGTCAAACTCACGGGTTCAAACAACACCCATCCGGCGACCTCCACGTATGAAATGCGAGCCCGGGTAGGACGTTGGCCTGCGGGCCAGTTTTCCCCAGGAGTCAATCTTCGGGCGCTCATGGACGGATTGCGCGCCGTGCGGCGTCAGCCAATCAATTGGGCATTCTGACTGATAGTCGGAGGAGTCTGGGAAGAGTACTGTCTCCTATAGGGCGAGGGTAGTTGCTTCACCTTATTAATCGGCTACCCGATTCCGGGTAGCAGCCGGGTAAAGGGCGGCGTGGTACGCAATAGATTCGACAAACGCCGTATCCCCGCTTTGTAAGGGAGAAGACAGCACAAGCGACCTTGAACCCTTAACCATTCGGAAGACCGGCGTAATCTGGTTGCAACTGGTAGTAAAGGCGCGAATGTCGGCCCGCTGGTTGACTAATTTGGCTATCTCGCGGTAAGGCGTTGGTCTCTTGTGGCGGAACTTAACGGTGGACTGTTTTGTCCCGTTATGTCTTCTGAGCTCGCCTCACGGGAGACAGAAGGATACATTTTGTTAAAACTTCCTGAGGTGACGAGTTCGCCCGTTGTAGTTGACAGCTCTAGTTGTATGTAGGGCTGTCAGTGGGGCGCTTAATGCAGCAGCCACACGTATCGCTTCCGCTCCGCTGTGGCGCGCGAGCGCTGCCGCTGCGGTACGGCCCCGTATATAAATGAGAGTCGTTGCGGCAGCGGCGCGGGCGATTCGCAAAGCGACACCCGGTCGGATGTTAAATCACGAGCAACCTAACAGCGAGCGCCTCGCGGCTAACTAACCTTCAAATTGTTTACCTTGGTAACTGCGCGAAGCCCGACGCGACGCTCGCGATCCTCGGATGCCAGGCGTCGCGGGCATCGCGAGCATTTCCTTCTCGCATTTCTACGCCGCTGTGAGCAAATCTGCATAACCTGGTTGTCTACCGCCCTCCTACACTTCTCATTAGTCCGGACTGCCCTCTTCCAGTGACGTCTCGAAGCCAGCAAGATTTGCATCGTGATAATACCGAGCTATGCTATACATTATATTTAATTATTACCAAGTTATATAACATATAACTACAGCATATAACACAAAAAATGCTTGTAAAGAATAATTAAAAATAAACGATGAAAAACCGAAAAAAAAAAATATTGTTTTTCACTCTTCTATGTAACAATGTAATGTTACGTGGCTGCCACATGGGAGGTCACCCATGTATTGATTGTTCGCGAAAGTCACTACTTAGCTCGGGGATCGGACCAGATCTGGCGTTTCATGCGACGACGGGCGTTACGAATTCAAAGCGTTTCTATTTTTATGAAAATATTTTATGGACATTACATACTACTAAAAATAATTAAATAGCAATGGATGTTTTGGTCCTAAACAGTGAGTTCAATTGGGTGAATGTTTTAATTTGTCTGGTGTCGTGACCTGCTGTCACGATCAAAAGGTTTTGATATTTTCTGAGATGTTTATTACGATGTTGCTAATCAGCGATTTTTTTTATTTTTACTTTCCCGGCCCACCAACCGACAAGTAGGGAAAGTATTGTGAGAGCTTTAATTTTTTTTTCGGGTTGAAGATAGAAATATTTATTTTGTCTCAGGGGTGCTCCTGAGACAATTAAAACTATTTCCAGATTGAAGTCCGTCTCTCTGTCTCTGTGGGTGCATTATTCATATTTCAATCTCGAGATATTGGACGAGATTTGGTACACAGATGCATTGTTTGGCAAAAAATACGTTGTTGGATTTAAATCACATCACATCACATCACATCACATCACATTGTCTCATTGAAATTAAATTTTGGTTGGAATATCTCATATTCAAGCTACAATAATAATATTTTAATTCCGGCATATATTTTTATCAAATGTTAACGCCCTCTATTAGCGTTTAGCCGAGAAAACAAACCTTGCCGTCTGAGGAAATCGCAACGGAACCCAACTGGGTTCGTTCGGCGGCCGAGAGAGAGAGGGCTCATAGATTTTATTTATGAAATTAATTTTCAGATAACATCAGTCCTTGGCTACTTGGCGGGAAGGTCTTGAACCGTTTTTATCATTGGTTTTAAGAAATAGTTTATTGGATTATGCGAATATGAAAAAAATACAGTAATGAAAGCCACTCACACAGTATCGAAGTAATCGAAAGTATGATATATTGCCCTCACTTTCGACATGGATATTGTAGGTTTCAAGGTCCTTTATCACCGGTAAACTATCACCCTCCATCCGTTCTTTGATAAAACAAATCTTATACAACTCAAAAATAAAATCAATCGGTCTGTGATGAATTCAAACTCAAAAATAAAGGTATACGATTAAAAACCACGTTATTATTATATATTGGCAAATACCGTTTTCTGACCACGTGACCGACCTTGTCTTACTACCGCGATGGCCTGGTCAAATACGACTTGCCGACCGCCTCGTATCAGGCAATAAACCACCTGATCGATACATCAGTCAATATATGTTCTTAAAATAAATCGCTAAGAGGTTGAAGCTTCTAGGGGAAATACGAGTATAATAATAATAGGAGGTGGTATATTGCCTCACGCGGCGATCGGCAAGGCGTATGCGACCAGGTCATCGCGGAAGGAAGGCGAGGGCGGTCACGTGCTAGGCGGCAAAGCAGCAATCGCGGAAATACTCGGCGTTAACTGATTACCAGTTGAGTCGGCACGTAGGAGCGCCTCACCTCTCACGAGAACATTCGTCTCGTAACTTTCCTTCTGAACAACTCGCCACGCTACCACCCCCCCCCCCTCCCCCCTTCCCCCCTCCACCCATCCCTGAAACGTTTGTCAAACAATTATCACGATGAACCCGCGCCAACTTCGCCGCGCGCAAGTTCCCTACCTTTTATTTTATAAATCAATTGGATGCCTCGCCGCCGAACACGCCGACGTAAATTTATGACTTTGTAATTTTATTTTAAACAACGAGATAACAAAATATTTCTTTTAGCTTTCCGACACATAAATTACTTTTTTGCAGTCCAAAAAACACAGCATATTTTCAATAATAACATAAGGTCAGGCTTTTAGTAAAATGTGAATTAATTTACTTGTTATTGTAACACAATAGCATTTTTGTAAACTTTAATTGTTTTACTTTCCGTGCACTAGGGAAATTATTGTGAACGCGCTAAAAATGACAAGAAGGCGGAAATATCTATTTTGACACCCTAGAGACGATTAGGACAATTTCAAGACTAAAGTCTGCCTGTGAGTCTGTGTTTCTCTCTGTGTATGTGAATGTTTGTGTATGTATGTGTGTGTATTCCTCCACGATAGCACCTAAACACTTCATCTGATTGAACTGACATTTAGCATGCAGGCATCATTCGGTCAAAAGAAGAGTAGAAAATATTATGGTTAAAATCGGTCCATCTCAACTAGTCATATCTCATTGTCGTAAATTTGGACTTAAAGACTTGAAACACACATTTGGTACACACAGATGCATTTTTTGACTGAAATCACATTGATGGATTTAAATGGTAACGAACGGTTTCGTGCAGCTTGGGCCACAAGACCCACTTTGTTCTCGGATCTGCTCAACTAACGATTCAGCTTCTATTCAGAAGCCTTCTCGTGCGGAAGGCTATACCGGGTAAGACTCTCGTGTCTTAGGTCACACAGCTGGTGGAACGGTTTCTCTTGGTGGGATTGCATCCCGGCGCTACTAGACGGTTTGCGCACCGTTCGGCGACGTCTATCGGTTTTGCACTCTGAATAATTGCTGAAGGAGTCTGGAGACTATGGAAATATACTGTCTCCTAAGCAGCGGGGTGGATGTTGACCTGTCGTCTTGGAATGACCATTAGGCTACCTGATCCTTGATTCAGAGCCGGGCAAAAGATGCATTTGGTCCGCGATAGATTCAAATAGAATCAACGCTGAACATACGGCAGGTAGATTTCGCGCAAGTGACTTCGAAACCCGTGACAAGTAGGTGGGTTGGAGGTAACCTGAATGTTAATTCCAGACGAAAATATCCTTCCAAAACTGGTAGACAGAGAGTGAGGCTGACCGTTGGGTACCTTTCCCCGTGTCTCGCCGTAAGGCGTTGGCATGTGGTGTAACTAGACAGTGGATTGTTTTTCGTCCCAAGTCTTCTCCGCTCACCTCACGAGAGACAGAACGATCCAATTCATGGGGTAACGGGTTCGCTCGTTGTAGTTGACAACTCTAGTTGTTCGATTTGAATCACATCACATTGTTGCATTGAAATCCAATTTTAGTTGGAATATCTCATATACAAGCTACATTAATAATATTTAAATTCCAAAATTGCAATAATTGTAGTTGAAATTTGTCCACCAGAGGGCGCGCTAGTCTAACTTCAATCTCGAAATATTCCAGTTAAGAGACTTGAAATTCGTTGTGAAATTTTGATTGGAATATGTGACGTATACCGCCGTGTTTAAGAAAATACTACAAAATTTCTGGAAAAAATATATCTTTAATACCACGACAAATACCACAGAATACTAAAATATGCTACTATTTTCTAGTCACTTGACACAATCACTAACGGGTAGGAGGGGGGATAGGAGAGAGTTGGCGAGGTGGGGAGGGGGGGTTGTTTACTTGCTGGGAAAGTCTTGAAGTGACACAACCGATTTTTTTCTCTGACAGATAGCTAGTCATTGGCAAACCATTCGATTTATTTTTAAATGCTGTGATTCTCATAATTGTGATGACTCGTGCGCAAGCAATCAGAACCAACTATGTGACGTCAGAGACCCAAAATTTGCCCCCGCTATTTGACCACTATTTAGTGGTATTTTTTTAAATTTGTATCTCCAGAAATACTTATCAACCTGAAATAAATGACATAACACTTCTAATAATACGTTTTATTATTCAACAGTGAAAAAAAATGGTTCTCCTAACATTACCTTAATTTTGCAATAATCAAAATATTTAAATTCTTTAAAATAAAATGTATGTGTATATATTCCTTATTATTCTTGTAATGGTGAGATGCGAGTATCCGAGACGCATTTGATGTTTGCATGTCAGTCAAATTGCTTTGATTGCTCAAGTCGGGAGCCACTGAGGCATGTTCAGAGCGGGGATCGTATCCGCTGAACGCCGCCGCTTCCGCCGGCGATACATCCTTCGCCCCTGCCTTGATCAATAACCACTTACCGTCATATGGAGATCGGAACCGGGCATTGTTTTCATAGCCAACCGCCACTATCCGTAAGTACAAGCGTCACTATCTCTACATCTGTAATAAAACTACATGATGCACACACTGTCCTGATTGATCGCACAAGACGTCACCAGCAGCGAGACAAATTCATACAGTAATACGTTTATAGTAAAAACACATTTTTAAAACGAACTTGTATTAAAATGTTCTGTCCAGAGCTAACCCTGTGTGCAGTAGCCATGTCATGGTGAAACTTAAAACGTCCTATCATATCGTAATTAAATTCGTATTGTCATGAGACCCGAATAATTTTTAATATATCAGTTGATTTTATAGATTACAATATTATTATTTTACCAATATACTTCCGGACGATATGGAAAGATTTGTTTATATAGTGGGCGCCAGCCCGGAAGAAGAAGAAGATTTATTTCGGATCTATGAACAAGTGCCAGAGTCCTTCCACCGTTTAGAATTCTTCTGGGGCAGGGGTATGTAGGCTGCGTCGGGATTTGCGTCGGTTCGCTCAGTCCATCTCAGGCACGGGGGTATTTAGAATCCCTTAGTGACCCAGTCTACGGTAAGATGACCATCCCTATGGGATGAACGGCCTTTTATGGATATTGAATTGCTAAATTATTTGAACCATTTCCCTTACTAAATAATATATTATTATTCTCGTTCGAACGCCCTCTAGCGGTGGCGCGGCGAGTTACTTAGCAAAGATTGACATCATTTTGCTCAACCTGCATTGTGCTACTAATGCCCGCGTTTCGCCACTAGATGGCGCGGACGCGACGGCGGATTCGGTTAATTTAAATTAAATCTTGCTGGAATATGCGCAAAATTAACTTGTAACATAAATAAGTGTGCTTTATTTTCCTTAGTAAAGAATTCTGAATTTAATGAATTTTCCCAAATAATAATGGAAACTGATTTTGATATCTTATAAGTGTATCTCAATCAATCCTTTCCTTTTATGGTTTTTTTATTCTATTTTTATTTATATGAAAAAAATGAAAATGAAATATATGATATATGATGATATTAAAATTGAAATTATTCTGATATTGAGATGATTATGAGTAAAATAAAAGATACTTTTTCGACCCAAATTTACTATTTATTTTTCTATAACCTGTTGCGAAGACATTTCCCGAAACTATATGTGTGATATTGAATATTTATATCATTTATGAAACTTAATTTTAATCCGTCGATCGTCGAAGGCCTTGCGAGATTTTACGAGCGTACGTTACAATTATTACATTTTACCCGTGTTTCGACGAGCATTATTCGTAATTGGGTTTCCCTATTTTTTGCCCTACCATGATTTGGCAATTTTAGTGTCGGGTACGCTGCACTTTCAAATATCGTAAACGACGGTAGTCTTTTGCTCTATTATTTTCCCTGATATTTAAATTTGGAAATATTACGTATTTCCTGACGATGACTTGCATTTATATTTATCTACGATTTGGTATTTTACTTCATAAGCTATTTTATTAATTTATCTGATTTTTAATTGCCTCGGGAAGAACTCAATGCCACTCTGACTTCGCCACGTTTTAATCCCAAGATTGTCTAACGTGGATTTTAATTATATTTATATATTTTTACAGCCTACATTTTAAGTAGAGATCGCCGAAATGATTTTAGATTTATTGGCGGTGTCTATCGTTGATCCTATATTCGAAACTACGGATTCCTATATTCAGAAAACGGGTTAGCACGTATATGTCGTGCAAGACGGGTCTGAAGGACTAAAAGTATTGCACGATCGTGGTATTGCAAGTTAGAATAAAAGAAATTGAATTTTACTTTAAAAAAACCGAAAATGAGAATATAATCTACTTGCCCCAAATAGGATGTGAAGATCACGCTGGAATGCTTTGCCTGCGCCGCACTTGATTCTAGTTATAATTTCTAAAGATGACTTTGACTTTTATATTTTATTCGTAGATGTAGGTAGGCCACTTCGAAGTCGTGAAATGAGCTCCGGCGGCCGGTAATCGCCGCGAGGCAAAAACCGACCGCCGTGCTGAAACGACGACCTTCCCAGGCGAGTGCTTCGGGCCAAAAAAAAAAGAAACTCCCACTAGCGATTCTCTACACCCGTGTTCCATCTAATCGCTAGTGATGCCTATTGTGCGATAAAATTCGCTTGTATCCTATATTATTGTTATTTTATTTTTGTTAACTAATTTTGGCAATAATTGTTTATTATATTGTTTGTTAAACCCGTAATGGTTTTATGACCATTACATGCCGGAAAAGATGTTCAGTCTTCGCCCACGAAGACCTTAAACACCAAAGACTAAACGAACTACTATAAGAATCTACCACCTAAAGCGTAGCCATCGCTACGGTTCTTTAGTTGCCGTGCTACGCTTGCTACGACATAAAAATTTCTAAAAGTTTTATTATATTTTGTCTTGACAGTTTAAAGTACATTATTATTAAGAGATAACCCCTGCTTCTAGTCTCCTATTATTTAAAGAAATTATATTTTATAATAAATTTTCCGAAGTTGGAAATTTTGAGGTTTCCCGATTTTCTACTAAGTTATTAAAAGAAAGCTATTTATCCAAGTTAGAAAAAATGCTCTGCGAAACACGTCCTTTATAACCTTACATTTTACAATTTTGATACAGTGAATACAGTGGCCTGTGTCGTCTATTCCGCTCCGTCCAGGGTCTTGTCATTGTCTGCCGTTTTGCCGTATTTCCTTTTATGAGTTTTTCCTTCATTTGTGTTCGTATTAGCCCATATGATGCTCAATTGTCGTCTTTGCCTCGTTACGTCCGGAACTCGTCACCTTGGTAAGAGATGTAGAGAAGAAAGTCATATTAGTAGAGGTTCGCTCCCAAAGCTTTTTGCTTCGGAGCTTGAACACGAAAATGTCAATTTATACATGTAAATCTGGACACATCATCAGATGCTTTTATAAAGTCTATCGAAGTGTAGATGTACTGTTTCAAAAAAATGTTTAAAATTTTGTCCAATTTCTAACTTCTTTATCCCGTTTTTCCCATTTTTGCCCCTCACTGCACAAATGCACTTTTTCAAAAAGTTGCTACACTGGATTGAAGATCAATGCACTGTCGATTGGTATATTAGTCTCTATCTAAACAATGCAGTCCGCATTTTCTCTCACAATCTTGGGGAAATTGTCTCGTTCACGCGCTTGTCCGTTTTTGCTTTACTGGTCGGTCCACGATACCGTCCCTGGTAATACTGCAGGTCGCATGTTGCCGGTGCTGACGTCATAGGTAGTTTCGTCTATTTACGTGCCTCCTGGCCTTCCTGTTGCGGTGAAAAAGGAAATAGTTCGACTTTTTACCTTAGGTTTCTGCGTGGTCTGGAGTCGGATAAGCGTGATTGGATCTTATTTACTTCGGTCGATCCTCGGTATCTTCCTTTGCTATTTGTATGGGTGTGCTGCGCTTTCGAGGAGTCGTGAGCCATTGCTGCTGATCTCTGTCGTCTGCGTCGTGGCTCTTCCAGCTGCCATATAGCGTTTCCATTTTGTCCTTTTATTATCGGCGTCCTCTTTCTCGTCGCTCTGTCTCTTTCTGGAATGTATAATTTTCCTTGCTGCATCATATGGTCTCTTATTTTTTACTAGGGTTGCGGTTGGCTGGCAATTCATTAGGAAGGGTTTGACAGGAAGGGCATATTCTCGTATACAACTTTATTTTTATTTCAAAAAATTTGACGGAACAAAAGAGACGTGCTTCTGCGTTTTCTTTACAAATTACAGAAATTTTTAAACTACTACATCTATTCTTACTATTTAATAAAAAAAAACATTTTTATTTTACTTTTTTTTTTTTTAAACAAAAGTTCTCCCACATTGCTTTTCAAATAAGCTTCCAGTAACTAAATTTAAGACTATATTTTATTAGGTGTTCGTATGGATACACCTTCCGATTTTTCAGATTTTCTTCTTCAAACAAGTGTTGAGGTTTTTCGTATTTCAATATTTAAGTAAAAAGAAAAATAAACATTTTGATAACGCTCCACTTCTTGTGAGAGCTTATCTTAATTACTACAAAATCAAATGTTACAAAGTAAATTATGTCTCAACGTCGATCTTTATTTATATGTGTGGCTGGCTTAATAAATTATGGGCAGATTTCTAGCGTGGTATTTTTTTAAGAGTATGGGAAAATTGAAGAGTGTATATTTATATGAAATTTATGTGTTGTGAGACGTGGACCGTATCTCGCACTTTATATTTAATTTATTAAAAAAAATTATTTATATAATTTACACCAAGTATTTTTGTTAATGGTATGTCATGGTGAGGGTTCCAATGACATTGATAATTTTTCATATAATAGATTGTTCACCGTCTCAGTGGTATTGGTCTCCCCGAGTGAAATATAAGATATATATATATATATATGAGATTTCCCTTTTAAAAATATTTATAAGTTTTTTTTTGAATAGAAATGAACTATATATTGGTGACCAGTCTCTGTTGAAACAATAATAGACGTCGATCCACATAATTTTAATTCATGCGGAAGCGTGGACACTATAGTCTTTAATTTAATAGAAAAATATGGGAAATCTTTAGATTTTTTTTAAAAAAAATTTTTTTTATGATACTATATATGGTGACTGTTCTGCGATCTAAAGCGCATATTAACTACGTAATTTACTCTAGTAGTAGTAAGTTAATAGTAAATCTTATATACCTTGTTCGGCAAGAATTTATTTAACTTATCAGGTTTTTAAGCCTTCCGAATTTAGTGTTTGTGTTGAACATATATTTTACTGAGATGTTATTATTGTTGTCTTGAGTGTGAATGATAAAATTTTCAATATTTAGCTTAAGTTTTTCTCTTTCGTGACCCGTTCATTCTACTTTCTTACGTCTGCATTCTAGGTCTTCCTGACATACAATCTTTCATACTACAACTGGCTGCCTCGTATTTACTATTTTTAACGATTCTTGACAGTACAAATGATTCCTCTCTATAGTATTGTACATTTCTCCAGAAATTACGTGTTCAGCTAAGATTAATTCGCTACTAACTATAAGCGTTTATGGACAAACTAATTTTGAGCAGCGTTTCAGCGGGACATAACGGAAAATCTATAAGTCTTTTTTGAAGAAAAAAGACAATAAAAACAATTCATGGTATGGAAAAATATTCCATGTCCTGATAAATTCAGGATCGGATGAGATCTTTCTGTAGCTATATGTTGTAATATACAATGGTTTTTTTTTATCGTGAGCCTTCTAGTCGCTAATTAGAAATGTCAGCAGTTTTTGCCATGTAATTACATAATAGTAGAAATAAATAATAATAGTAGAGTTTATTCATAAATGAATTTAGGACTTGTCCGTGAACAATTTTAATTTGAACGCGAACGGCTTAACGTCCGGTATACTCTATTTAAAATATAATACTATAAAATAATTTGTATCCTTCAGAGCTGATCAAAGTAAATTTTAATTCTACCTGTCAGGTGATGTTTACAATAGACGGGTATCAAGCACCCAGGTGTTTTTACTCCATGAGCAGGGTTAGATCACCGAACCCTTCAGATTTTGCTTATATGCAAATATATAGTATAAAATGATAGGTATAGAAGTATCTCAATCCTTAGACTTATCCGCATGGCTCCTTTTTACTATATTATATGTTAAATATATACATATATATGATATTTTATATAAATATATTTTGACGCGAAACTTGGTACTATTCTTTCTCCCTATTTTTTTTTAGACAATCCGGGTTCTTAGCCGGATAAGATGTTAAGAAAAAAAATTTTTTTTTATTTAAAAAAAAATTTTTTTTTTTTTTAATGATGTTATCTATTTTATGTGAAATTATATATTTATTTATTTTACTTATTGAAAATTTAGTGTTGTATGTGTTTTTATTTTTATCATGCTACGCCCTTATGTGTCTGTTACTTTTTCTTTATGTGTGCTTATTATTTTTTTTTTTTATTTAGCCATGAATATTTGTATCGAATACTTATATACTTTATCTGTTACATTTATTTACTTAATATTTTGTATTTTTGCTCTGTTTTTATATTTTTTCTTTTACTTTTCACTTGCAATTATCTCACGGTGTACCTAATATAGTCGTTGCTTTTTTGTGATTTTGCATATTCCGGATTACATGTGGATATTATGCGACTGTTATTTGCAATGTGAGATGTTCTGCGTATTTTTTTTTTTTTTTGACCCTAATTTTTACACAGGTCTTTTATGTGGTACGTCCCACGATTTTTGCCGTGTTCGTCAACCAATACATAGGCTATGGGGGACTTTTTCGCGATGATTTTGCATTTTGAATATCTGGGCGCTAGTTTGTTTGAGAAAAACTCTGCTTTTCGCGATTGCATGTGATTTTTCGCCCATACGAAATCACCGACTGAGAATTCGGCGTGCTTTCTCCTCAGGTTATATTTTGAGGCGTTATTTTTGAAAGCTTCCATGAGTCTTTCCCGCACGACGTCATATGCGTCCGCGAGCGTCTCGAGTCCTTTTGCGAATTCCTGTGGACTGTCTATTGCTATTTTGGATTTTTCTTTTGGAATGAAACTAAACATTTTATGGTAGCGGCCATCAACCATTGGTTCACGAGCGTACATAAGGTATGATGGGGTAAAGCCTGTTGCCAGATTTTGATGATTATTTAACGCGTTTTGGATTAAAGATAAATGTTTATCCCACGATCTTTGATCTTTTCCTGCTAGAATTGATAAACTCGTTTCTATAGTTTGATTATAACGTTCGACTGCGTTCGATTGAGGAGCATATACGCATCCATAGAATAATTTTGGGATTTTATATTTTTCCGTAAAATTTTTGAATGCTTTTGACCTAAAATATGATGCGTTGTCTAACGTTATTACCGCAGGTGTTCCGTACGCCAGAAATACGTTATTTTCTAGGTGTTTGATAATATTGGCTGAGGTGGCTTTTCTTAACGGGAATAGCCAACAAAATTTTGTAAATAAATCGATCACAGAGAGTATATAGGTGAAGCCGCTCAGTGATCTTGGCATGGGTCCCACCAGATCTATACTGATCGTATGCATTGGAGTGTTCACTGTTTTTGGAGTCACCATGAGCCCATGTGCAGGTCCTGTCTTTATCTTGTATGCTTTACAAGTATCGCAATTTTTGACATATGCCTTGACTTCCTTTTGCATTCCGGGCCAATAATAATATGTTTGTAACTTTCTCAGGGTTTTGAAAATGCCAAAATGTACAGCAAACTCCCCTTCATGGATGTCTTTTATCGCCGATTTTCTGTCAGCATATTTGAGTACCAGTCTCCACGCATTTCGGAGGTTCTCACCTTTTTTGGGAGGAAAGTATTTGTATAGTTTTTCCTCCTCAATTTTGTATTCCGTGGCTGTATAAGGTTCTTTTTCTACGGTTTTGTACATCCGATCGTACCAATCATCTTTCGTGACTTTCGTGGACATTTCCATGCATGGGATTCTTGACAGTGCGTCCGCTACCACGTTCAGACTGCCTTTTTTATGCACGATTTCCATGTCGAATTGCGAAAGCAGGGTGCTCCATCTCGCCAGACGACCTGTGGGGTTGGTGAGATTTGTCAGCCACCTTAAGCTGCTGTGATCAGTTATTACTTTGAACCTGGAACCTTCTACATATGTCCTGTAATGAAGGACTGCTCTCAAAACTGCCAGGAGCTCTTTCTCTGTAACTGAAAAGTTGCTCTCTGCTTTGCTCAGTGTGCGCGAAAAGTATGAAATTGGCAAGTCCATTTCCTCTTCTTCCGAATATTGGGTGAGTGCTGCGCCTACGGCTATGTCACTTGCATCGCAACTTATGGTAAATTTCTTGGTGAAATCCGGACATCTTAGTATGGGGGCCGATATTAGCGCTTCCTTGAGTGTGTTGAAAGATTTTTCTGCCTCTTCGTTCCATTCGAAATTTACTTTGACGCCTTTCTTTCCTCCTGTGAGCTTGCATAAAGGTGCTGCTATTTTTGAGTATTCTTTTACGAAGCGTCGGTAGTAGCCGCAGAGACCGAGGAAGCTTCTTACACGTTTCACGCTATTTGGTCTTGGGAAATCTCTTACACATTCAATTTTTCCAGGGTCCGTTCTCAGACCTTGCCCGTCTACTACATATCCGAGGTATATAAGTTCTGGCCTACAAAATTCGCATTTTTTGAGATTTATTGTTAAGCCGGCCTCTTTCAGGTTGTCTCTGACTCTTACTAATGTGTCGATATGTTCGTCATATGTGGCGGAGGCTATTATTAGGTCGTCTGCATACGCGAATACTTTGCTGTCGTATTCCGGTCCGAAAATTCGGTCCATTAATGCTGCGAGATCTGATGACGAGTTGCATGTACCAAAGGGCATGCGTACAAATGCGTACATGCCTTTTCCGGGCACGGCGAAGGCGGTTTTCTGAATTGACGATTTTTCCATGGGAATTTGCCAGAAGGCTTTTGACAGGTCAATCGATGTTAGGTATTTTGAATTTCCAAGATTATCGAGGATTCGTTGGGCCGATGCCATGGGGTAATGGTTTTTTATTGTGACCTCATTTAACTTTCTGGAGTCTAGACATACTCTGGGCGTTCCGTCTTTTTTATTGACGACCAATATTGGGCTGCACCACGGCGATTTGATTGGCGTAATTACCCCTAATTTAAGCATTTCGTCTATTTCCTTTTTTACTAACTTATCCTTTTCCGGCGCTAGGAGGTATGGTTTTTGTCTGATCGGGTCTCCGGTGGTTACGATTTTGTGTTCGATCAAGTGAGTCCTTCCCAGCCCCATCTTTTCAAAGGAGATATCTTCGTATAATTTTTTGACTTCTTCTAGGCGTCGTAATTGATGTGGCGTCAAATCGTCTACGTTGATTATCTGTCGTCCTATTGTATGACTTAGTTCCGCGAGCTGTATGTCCTTTTCCTCGTTGACGGAAATTTTCACGCCGAATCGGCTGATGAATTCGATTCCCAAGATGATGTCCTTTTTTATTGTTGGGCAGATGATGAAGTTTATGTTCTCTCTTCTTCCCTTGTATACTACTGGCAGTGTTACTGAGCCGAGTATCCGTTGTCCAGCTCCATCCGCCGTTGTTATGCGGTTTTCCGGGTGCATAGCCTTTTTTTTGATTGACGTGAAACGGCTGTGTGTTTGTCCTCCAAGTATACATATCGCGCAGCCCGTGTCCACCAATCCTTTGTACGTTTTTCCGAGGATGGAAATATTTGCATGTGGGCGCACGTCGTAATCTTGTGTTTTTGTTGACAAAGTAAAGTTTTCCACGGTAGCGGCTCTGTCTAACTCCGGTTCCCGTGGCCAAACGCGTTTTTTGGCTGATTTTCATGTGGCGGTGGCGGAGGGTTGTTGCATCTAGTGCATGAATGGGTGTAGACGTTCTGCAGCTTGCATTTGAAGCAGATAGGTATCGGATAGCGTTGACATTCTTTGTACGTGTGACCTTGTGTGTCGCATTTTCTGCAAAATTTCTGTTGCTGAGGGGGGTTTTGGTAGTGCCTCTCGTGGATTTGTGGTCGTTGTGTAGCGAACGATGGCCTAGCATACGTGGGCCTGTTGTGCTGCTGTGGCGGTGTCACATGACGTGGTCTGTAGTAGTTGCCTTGGGGAATTTCCGCTATCTCCATCTGTTCGTTGCTGATGTATTCGTCGCTCTCCTCCATTGCTGCTATTTGGGCCTTACTGTGTATTTTTCCTGAGGGATTTTGGCGATGTTGGGTGGTGCTCGATGCTGTAGTTGTTGGCTCTAGCGCGTACTGCTCGAAGTTTTTGGCTACGTCCAATAAGTTTCCTATCCCTTCCAGTCTGGTGGTCCCTAGCAGTGTGTGGTATAGCGGTAGCACGTTCAATTTTATAATCTCCAGAATAGTGCTGTCTCTCAATTTCGGCGACAATCTGCTGTTGATGCTGTCAATTCGGGTGACGAAATCGTTCATCGTTTCTCCAATGTTTTGTTTCGTGTTCCGCATTTTATTTTCCAGACGTGTTTGGTAATTCAATTGCTCATATTTGTTTATCAGCGCGTTCTTCAGAATTTTCCAGGATGTTGCGTGATGTCTTATGCTTCTGAACCAGAAGAGTGATGATCCTTCGAGAAGGTCGGAGAATCCCTGTATTAGTTCCTTTTCCGAAACTCCCCTTGATTGAACTTTGTCCTCTATCGCGTCGATGAAGTCCAAGACAGGTGTGCTGCCATCAAACTTCAAATTCCATTTGTATAAGCTGGGTGTAATCTTGTGCTTTCCACTGTTCGAGGTTTGGAAGATTCCCGATTCCGCTGCTGCATCTGGCGTTTTGTTGCTGTTTTTCCTGGTATATAAATCCTCATCTTCGCTGTTTATTTCCGAAGTGGCGTAGATCCTCGAATTATTCGTTTTTTCGTAATGAATCGATTCTTCCAGTCTTGAGATATTACCGTGAGTTGGATTTTCAAAGTCTTGTTTTCCCCGTTGTTCCGAACTTTTGTTTTTCATATTGGTTTCCTCGCGTATATTTTCCGGTGACTGTTGACGTCGTGATCTAGCTGCCGTTTTTGTTTTCCTGGGTGCCATTTTGCGATTGCTTCCCGATATGCTCAATGTGTCAACCACTTACCAAATTTATGTGTGTAAGTGTTTTGAGAAGAAAAAAAAAGAAATTAAATTCAAATCTTGTTATAGTTGAACAGTGTGAAGTCGTGTGCTAGATACAATTTAAAAATTTCAAGTGTGTAAGGTGAATGCTGAAAATTATTAGTACATATATAAGTGTTAAAGCTAGAAGATGATTCACATGAAAGAAATACAAGTTAAAGAGAAAAAAAACAAAATTAAAATTTATTAAAAAGAAAAAAAATTTTTTTTTTTTGAACCATCCTGTATATCAGGGTATATTTCTAAGTGTTGATTCTAAGTTATTATACGTTATTTAAATTTGCATGAGGTTAAGTAAGTTTTAAATTTTACTGCGTGTATTATTTTTTTGACACCCTGTATTCGTGTGCACCTCTAAGTGTAGTTCCTTGTTACCATAATTTAATATTATTATTTTTCAAAATTAGTTTGTTTCGTTTTTCCTAAAGTTTATTCCTTTCTTTACGTTTTTGTTTGCAGTGTTTTGTTTCTCATTCATTTACTTATTTTGTCACTATCAGATATATTAAATTTCCTGTAATCGTAATTTTCCTAAGTGCCTAAAGCCCATGTACTGTTCGACGCACACAGTAGTGTTCGTACGTATTTCTAGTTTTCACATTTGTTAGAGTTCCTTATGGTTCACTTGCGACGCTAGGTATTCCATGTCAATGTATAAGTGCTTGCAATTTTATATAAGAACAGAGAAATTTTTGCTATTAGTATAGTTGACGCAATGTTTATCTTTCGTTTATAAAAGCTAAAACTGAATCATTTATTAGAGATGTTATATGAAAATTGTATTTATAAATATTTTATGAAAATTTTATTAAAATTTTAAAGTGTTTTTAAGGGCGTGCCGGTGTGTAAACGTGTACGTGTGTGTTGTGTTTATTTTATATTTTAAAAAAATTTATTAGTACCAAGTTCGTTGCCTGTATAAAAATAATAATAAATATTTAATAATAGTTTCGCAACAGTAATATATTAATATTTTGAAAAGTTGCGATATATAAGAAAGAAAGGGTGGGAGGGCGGGAAATATTGTTGTAGTAAAAAATAGTTGATATGAAAAAAAAATAAAAAATAAAAATTAGTTTGAAAAAAAAAATTGTTTGACTGTTATGGAAAGAAAATTATGCACCGCGTTGGGCCCAATTTGTAGGCGACCAGCGTGATCGCTTTAAATCAAAAGATAAATTATTTTGAAAAAAATTGTTTGTAAAAAAAATTATTATGAAAAGATCTATAAGCCCCAAGTTGGAAGCCAATTTGTCATGAGACCCGAATAATTTTTAATATATCAGTTAATTTTATAGATTACAATATTATTATTTTACCAATATACTTCCGGACGATATGGAGAGATTTGTTTATATAGTGGGCGCCAGCCCGGAAGAAGAAGAAGATTTATTTCGGATCTATGAACAAGTGCCAGAGTCCTTCCACCGTTTAGAATTCTTCTGGGGCAGGGGTATGTAGGCTGCGTCGGGATTTGCGTCGGTTCGCTCAGTCCATCTCAGGCACGGGGGTATTTAGAATCCCTTAGTGACCCAGTCTACGGTAAGATGACCATCCCTATGGGATGAACGGCCTTTTATGGATATTGAATTGCTAAATTACTTGAACCATTTCCCTTACTAAATAATATATTATTATTCTCGTTCGAACGCCCTCTAGCGGTGGCGCGGCGAGTTACTTAGCATAGATTGACATCATTTTGCTCAACCTGCATTGTGCTACTAATGCCCGCGTTTCGCCGCTAGATGGCGCGGACGCGACGGCGGATTCGGTTAATTTAAATTAAATCTTGCTGGAATATGCGCAAAATTAACTTGTAACATAAATAAGTGTGCTTTATTTTCCTTAGTAAAGAATTCTGAATTTAATGAATTTTCCCAAATAATAATGGAAACTGATTTTAATATCTTATAAATGTATCTCAACCAATCCTTTCCTTTTATGGTTTTTTATTCTATTTTATTTATATGAAAAAAATGAAAATGAAATATATGATATATGATGATATTAAAAATGAAATTATTCTGATATTGAGATGATTATGAGTAAAATAAAAGATACTTTTCCGACCCAAATTTACTATTTATTTTTCTATAACCTGTTGCGAAGACATTTCCCGAAACTATATGTGTAATATTGAATATTTATATTATTTATGAAACTTAATTTTTAATCCGTCGATCGTCGAAGGCCTTGCGAGATTTTACGAGCGTACGTTACAATTATTACATTTTACCCGTGTTTCGATGAGCATTATTCGTAACTGGTTTTCCCTACTTTTTGCCCTACAATGATTTGGCAATTTTAGTGTCGGGTACGCTGCACTTTCAAATATCGTAAACGACGGTAGTCTTTTGCTCTATTATTTTCCCTGATATTTAAATTTGGAAATATTACGTATTCCCTGACGATGACTCGCATTTATATTTATCTACAATTTGGTATTTTACTTCATAAGCTATTTTATTAATTTATCTGATTTTTAATTGCCTCGGGAAGAACTCAATGCCACTCTGACTCCGCCACGTTTTTAATCCCAAGATTGTCTAACGTGGATTTTAATTATATTTATATATTTTTACAGCCTACATTTTAAGTAGAGATCGTCGGAATGATTTTAGATTTATTGGCGGTGTCTATCGTTGATCCTATATTTGAAACTACGGGTTCCTATATTCAGAAAAACGGGTTAGCACGTATATGTCGTGCAAGACGGGTCTGAAGGACTAAAAGTATTGCACAATTGTGGTATTGCAAGTTAGAATAAAAGAAATTGAATTTTACTTTAAAAAAAACCGAAAATGAGAATATAATCTACTTGCCCCAAATAGGATGTGGAGATCACGCTGGAATGCTTTGCCTGCGCCGCACTTGATTCTAGTTATAATTTCTAAAGATGACTTTGACTTTTATATTTTATTCGTAGATGTAGGTAGGCCACTTCGAAGTCGTGAAATGAGCTCCGGCGGCCGGTAATCGCCGCGAGGCAAAAACCGACCGCCGCGCTGAAACGACGACCTTCCCCGGCGAGTGCTTCGGGCCAAAAAAAAAAAAACTCTCACTAGCGATTCTCTACACCCGTGTTCCATCTTATCGCTAGTGATGCCTATTGTGCGATAAAATTCGCTTGTATCCTATATTATTGTTATTTTATTTTTGTTAACTAATTTTGGCAATAATTGTTTATTATATTGTTTGTTAAACCCGTAATGGTTTTATGACCATTACAGTGGTTGAAATATCTTTTATACGAGATATTCCAACCACAACCTAAATACCGCATTAATTAAGAAAAAAAAACATCTTTTTCAAAAAAAATATACCATTTTAATACCACGGAAATACTACACAAACAAGCTATGCTGAAATAGTAGGTACATTTGAATGGTCGGCATTTTTCCAAAGGCATAGCGCAATTCCTTTTTCGGACATGTTTTCCTTCTTCCGGTGTTCTTCTTATTCCGTGAGTTCCTATCCCGACTCTTCTAAAGTACTTTAACTTTGAAGACGATAGACCAAGTACTCAGGATGCATAGTTTGTGACGAAAATATTCTTCTTCTTCCTATGTTCTTCTTCTTCCTTGAGTTCCTCTCCCGCCTTATCTAGAGTGTTATCGCCTATGTAGATACCTAAATACTCAGGATGTATAGTTACGGCCGAAAATATTAAAGTTATTATCCTGCATTATCTAGAGTGCTTTAAGAGATACCAAACTAGTTAGAATGCAAAAGGGGGTTGGGGGGGGGGCTGGGTTTGGGGGTTGGGTTTGGAGGAGTTTGGTTTAGGGGGTGTTAAGGGGGGATGGCGGCATAGCGGTGGGTTACGTTAGAGGGGGGGGGGGAGGGGTGGAGTTAGGGGGGTTGGGGGATAGCGATGAGGAAAAGGGGGTTGAAGGAATGGGAAGGCGGGGTAAGGGGGGGTTTAATGGGGAGAGGTTTGGGTTGATGAGGGAGGGGGAAGGGTGCACATGGTGGAGAAGGAAGTGTAATAAGAGGATTGATGGGTGTAGAGGGGGGAGGAGTGGTTTGAGAGGGGAGTGGGGGGTGGGACTTGAGGGGTGTTTAGAGGATTTAGCGCACGACGGGGGGGGGGGGGGGGGGGTTGCTGCTTGCCGGGAAAGTCTTGAGTTGACACAAATTATTTTATATCATATAAAATGGTGTCTATATAAAATCGAAGACTATCGCGGTTGTTTATCATTATAAATAGGATAGAAAACGAATTTAGTAAATTCGTTTTCTATCCTATATATAACATTGGTGTCTTCCTTTTGCCTAGTTAGCAGTGACGCAAAATCATCGTATAAAATAATTCCTATATCGGTATATTCTTGAATAAAGGAAATGAAATCAAATCTATGTAACTCCCCAAGTGGAAGCAACCGCGGGTCTCCCTCACGGACGATGCCCTATTCCGTATCTATTATTTCTTCGCAAAGTGCAGCCTCAAGCATACGCTTGGGATATTCGACGTCATATACGAAAATAATAAACTTCTCAAGCTTCGTCTAAGTAGAAAAGTTGGATGGTCGGCGGGCGACCGTCTGCCGTCTATTTGGAAGCAGCCTTACGTATCTCATATATGAGCACACAACCATCGCTATTCGTATCATATATTCATTTAATGAATATGAATGATACCTATAATTAATTAATAATAAAAAATCCACTGGGATAGACAATTTTCCAGTTGATATACTAAAGAAATCCAGTGATATTTTATCTAAACCCCTCAGTATATTATTTAATATGTCGTTAAGTAATGGTGTCTTCCCTGAATGCTATAAAATGGCAAAAATAGTACCGGTCTTTAAAAAAGGTGATATACATAATATCGAAAACTATCGACCCATGTCTTTATTGACCGTATTCTCTAAGGTTCTAGAAAAAATAATAGAAGTCAGGATACGTGAGTTTTTGAAGAAAAATAATATTTTGAGCAACACACAATTTGGTTTTATGAAAAAGAAATCGACCCAACAGGCAATGTTGAAGTGTTGCAATCAAATACATACATGTCTAAATATGAAAAGGTATTCGGCTGCCATTTTTTGTGACCTCAGTCGAGCCTTTGATTGCGTCCAAACCGATCTTCTACTTGCAAAATTAGACTATTATGGCATCCGAGGTACGGCAAATAACCTATTCAAGACTTATCTGCAAAACAGAATGCAAAAAGTGGAAATAGCCAATATTGGCAGAGATCTAATCGAGTCCGTAGCAACTTCCGAAATACTTACTGTCAATATTGGAGTACCCCAAGGCTCAATTCTTGGACCGTTGCTTTTCATTATTTACATAAATGACCTGAGTCCAAATCTATCTAAATGTGAAGTCACCCAATTTGCAGACGATACTAGCGCTGTAGTTGAAGCTGACAACATAAATACGCTCACTGCCAATCTCAATACATCTCTTGGTGAACTTGATGATTGGTTTAATGCGAACAAGATGTCTCTAAATATGTCTAAAACTGTTATTTTAAATTTTAATAACAAGACATCATCTATAAAAGTTAAGTACCCGGTTGAGCTTGCGGAATCAGTTAAATTCCTCGGACTACATCTGGATGCAAAGATGTCATGGAATCTACATATAGAGCATGTTAAGTCAAAACTTTCGTCAGCCTGCTATGCTCTATTACGCATCAGAAATTGTTTGGAGAGAACTGAAGTAATATCGGCCTATTACGCGCTAGTTGAGTCACACCTGCGCTATGGTATTCTTTTATGGGGTAATGCAGCACACATCAACAGTGTATTCACTCTCCAG
This sequence comes from Micropterix aruncella, assembly GCA_944548615.1. NCBI lineage: Eukaryota > Metazoa > Arthropoda > Insecta > Lepidoptera > Micropterigidae > Micropterix > Micropterix aruncella. The sequence continues at coordinate 17,015,128 of OX155980.1, forward strand.
AAAAGAGCCATACGTGCGATAGTAGGTATTGGTCCACGGCAGTCATGTCGTGAACACTTCCAAAAACTAGAGATATTGACCGTATATGCGATTTTTGCTCAAAAAGCTCTTTGCGAATTCTATTGCAATAAGAGCTCGGCCATATCCCACGAGGAAGTACATCGGCATGACACCAGGAATAAAACCCTGTATCTCCAACCGTTCGTAGCACGTACTGTGCGATGCATTCTTTTTGAGCTCTACAACTACATGCTCAGGTCACACGTATTGCATTTATTGCACTGCACTGCACACCAATGCACTGAAACCAAAAAAGGGATAGGCATATTTTATACCTGTGAGAATGACGGAGAGAGGTTGAGTTTACGCGTGACTCTAATGATTCTCGTCGAAGCCAGCCGTTTAACGGTACAGTCAGACGATTACATAACTAATAGATTCGTTTAGTGTTAAGTTGAATTGGGCTGTGATAATTTTTCAGTATATACGTGATTGTCTCAGCGGCCCGTCGTTTCGCGGTACAATCAGAAGAGTAACAAATAAATACGTTTTGTGTTGTATTTTGTCTTCGTGTTCTGTGTTGTGATCGTGCGTTCGACTGTGCTGAATCCCAGGAGGTACAGTAGGTAAATAACTTTATTTTCTATTATTTCTTGTCGTGATCGTCGTTTAATATGCCGTTAAAAACAAAATTGGGAAATAAGACGCTGAAATCCCAGACAAGGGAATTAATATCAAATATTTACCATTTCATGAAAGATGAAGCGAAATTCGGAATAACAATTGAATTGCAAGCGGTCTTAACCCTTCAGGCCTCGGCCCCTCAGCCGATTAACAAGTTGATGTTCCAAAAAATTTAGTAAAAATTAGTAAAAAAATTGAATTATCACACTGTTGCACCAAAACTTTAATTACTGCCAAACCACTATACCCATAATTAAAATAAAACATATTAACATAATAAAACATAATAAAATAAGATAAATTAAATTAAAACAAAATTAAAACGGGGCCGTCACGCTGAATCGTGTTGTGGCCGATATCGGCCAATCGGGGCCTGAAGGGTTAAAAAGGCTTTCTGCTGCTAGTAAAATATCTATCGCGTCAATAAAGGGATATGTAGCGAAAAAGAACGTTTCTTTTAAACTGGACGATGCTATGACACACGCCATAGATAAAATTGAAACAATGTCAACCAGAGACTCCCAATGTTGGACTAATGTTTGTCGTCATGTTATCGATATAGAAAACAAATATAGGCTAACCGAACCGGTGTTAGATAGAATTTTAGACAATCTATCATTTGTAGTAAATACGGGAAGTAGTGATGAAGAAATGAACGCAGTTAATTTAGATGAAAGTAGATCTGAAAACAGTGACAGTGATTTAGAAGGAATATATCCACTTCAATGAATAATACTATGTGTCTTACTGTGTACTGTAAAATTGAGGCACATATAATTATAATAATAGTTTGGACAGTGAAAGGTGATCGTATTGTGTTGTAAGCAGAGTCTATAAAAGTATTGTGTTTGAGATGTACTGTTATAATTGAGGCTCCTAATATATAAGTGGTAATAGTTTGGAAAGTGAAACATGATTGTTTTGTGTTTTTGTGTCACAATCCTAATGTTATTTTCCACATAATTATATATTACACCGTATTATAAACCAAACTAATTATCGATATTACATCATGGACGGTTATGCATGTAATGCATGTGTTAATCGCTAATGAACTTATAGTACAGTCATTCTCTAAAACAATACTGTTAGGATGGCTAGTCGATTTTGTACGTCGAAATTAAGTTTTTTTTATTTTGTATTCATCACTTCAATATTTATTTATTTTTTTATTTTATTTGATTAAAAAAATTACACCGTTTGTAGTAACAAATGGTTGCGTCGCTCCTAACTAGGCATAGCCGATCTATTTTGAATATTTATATTTTATTGTGAAATTACTTGTTTTCTGCCTGCCTTTTTTCTTTCTGTTTCATGTCTTCAATTCACGGGGACATCGATGAAGTAAATACATGGACCGGGGACATGAAATATTTTTGAATTATTGATTATATATAAATTATGGACAATAAAAGTACCAAAAAAGTGGTCACTGGTTTTCTTTGGCGGTTCTTTCCAGTGGAATCTTACTTGTAGAACTCGCCGGAAAAAATAGGAAAAAGTACAATTACTGTCTTTTGACGTTCAGTATGTGTAAATTATGTATTTACATTGAATAAAAATATTTGAAATTGAATTTGAATTTGTTAATTAGACTATAAAAGCCAATTTTAAATTTTCAATACATCATCACGATATCAAATATTCTGTCGTTGGCTGTACATGCCTTGGTTTTAAGGAAGACGGCGAAGTCCGTTACATATAGCGGCTCTAGTCTAGCACGAGGCCATTTGATTTTCTTTCTCATGTGCAGTTTTGACGAGGTTGTGTTTAATCTGTGTAAGCATTTTTGAGACTGTGGTCGAGAGCTCAAAAAGAATGCATCGCACTATACTGCCAAGTTCCAGGCGACTAGTCGATACTTAGGCCTCAAACTTTTCAATAAATTGCCCGAAAGATTAAAAGCAATTAAAAACATCGATATTTTCAAGAGATCCATCCGAGTCTATCTGCTTAAAATCAACATGTATGCCCATAACGACTTCTTAAAATATTTTGAAAATACATAGCATCGTATCTACCCATTTAATCTAATACATATTATTTACCGTAAATTGTTTTGTTGTAAACTGTTATCATATAGTCTATGTTTTTGTAAATTGGTAAGTTTAAAACTATATATTGTATATCATCTCTTGTCTAAATTGAGTAACTAGTTTAAGATTAATTACTGTCATTCCTACACAATTGTATGGTTGTATTGGAAATAAATACCTTTTACTTTTTACTTTACTTTTATAAACGGCACAAAATTATATAAAATTTTAAGGCTACGCTTCAAAATCTCGCTTTAGTGATCACGGGTTAATAAACTAAAACGTTCCTAGAAATTAGGCCGCAATTTAGGCATAATTACAGAAATTTATAATAATAAATAAAAAGGCTTTATCTTTAATTTTATATGATTCTATCAATAATTACTCCTGTTTTATAATATGTAAATATCATTTATTTTAAGTGACTCTTAAAAATATATATATGGTTTATTCGAGGCCAAAACATTACAAAATCTTACATATTGTGTTGTCTAAATAAAGAAAATGAATTAGGTTTTAAAAAAATACCATTGCTTACTAAAGAAGAAGATATGAATTTATTTTTGTGATGCAAATATTTTTTTGATATCTAAATAGTCGTCCATATATCTCTAAGCATATTCGAAGAACAAGCAAATATTTTAGAGAAATAAAAAATACGACTGCCGTTACAAACAATGAACTTTGGTGTTTATAATTATTACAAATAATTTGTTCGCGCAGAAAAGTATTTTTCTTAACAAGCTTTTTTAGAGAATAGAGGACTTCATTAAAACTATATTTGTTGAGACAAAATTCAATTTACGGATGATCCATTAACGCGCAATTAATTAAAGCAAGTTAGTCTACAAAAATTCAGTGCTTAACCCTTCGGCTACGTAACGTCGGCTACGTAATTTGGTTGCACATCATAACACCGTTGATTACGTAACGACCAATATTGGCGGCTTGCTCCCAGAGCGCACAGTAATATTATTTTCTTATTCCAACGCATCCTAAAATCCATACCAAATATCTCATTATTACCATAGATACATGGACGGCCGCTAGAATAATTTCGCGCGTCATTTCGCGGATATTTCTGGTAAAATTCCATTGTCAAATATCATAATTTTTTTTTTTCGTGAAATCATCAAAATTTTTATTGGTCTTATGAGCTAATATCTAAATATTTTTGTATGTATATAATCAAAACGAAATATTTCATTTAATGTAGAATCTACTAAAGATCACGAAAGTATTTACAATTTCTAAATAGGGTTCCGTATTTTTCCGTAAGACAAGTACAAGTTAGAAATGCCGAGCTTTTTTCACTTTTTCGACTTTCTCATATTTATTCATATCTAATTGTTTTACAAAATAAGCTTTCAATATTCTATATATATATATATATATATATATATATATATATATATATATATATATATATATATATATATATATATATATATATATATATATATATATATATATATATATATATATATATATATATATATATATATATATATATATATATATATATATATATATATATATTATATATATATATTAATAATAATGCTTTATTTAAGAGAAAGTAGTACAAAAATTATGTCTTAAAAACTACCCAACTAGGTTAATGCCCGTACTAGGGTAGATTCTTTTCTTTTAAATTAAGATGCGCACGTAATTTTATACTGCAATTATAGAAATATGGTAATATTTTACTTGTTTATATAATATTTAACATTATACATATATTATTCTCATTTATATATAAATATATACATTTACCTACTTGTATTATTTACATACTATTATTATTTACATACATTTGCATTTACATATATGTATTTATTAGTAATATATAATTGATTAAATTGATAACGTCGTTTTAAACGAGGATATGTGTAATAATTTCAGCTACCTTTTCCCTGCCGGTCTCAAACAGCCACAAAGTAAGTTTTCCCTTTTTCATATGTAAGCTTTTGCATTTTTTTAACTTATCCTGAAAGTAATTGTGGAGTTTAGGAGCTACACAACTAAAGTGCCTTTGCGCAAATTTAGTTTTGGTTTTTTTAATTAGGTGTTTTACTGACGCGCAACCTCTAGTTAGAATCTTGTGGTCAGTGATGTTGTGTGTGTGCGGATACGAAATTTCAATGCGATCATTGCACAGTTATTCTTTTTATGATTTCTATAGTAGTTCCATAGTTATAGTACTTTTTATCGAGCGCGGCGATATTGCCAGAAATTCCAATGAATTGCCGCGGTCTGCCATGAAATTATACCGTTACTCAAAGGGTTAAAGACGATTGCGCATTCTGTGATAATCATTATGTCGATGTTCTACTCATGAAACCTTTAACTTGATATGAACACGATATATTTATCTTAATTTATTGACATTTGGACGATTGTTTTTTTGACATCTGGACAGTATAGGTACCATATGATACCTGGAATGACATATCGATGGTAATAATACCACAAACTTCTAAATCGGTTTAAGCGTTTAGAAGTGATGATGGAATAAAAATACGGAATGCATACATATGAACACTAAACACATTATACTCCGTTTCTGTGGGCAGTCCTTTAAAAATAAAAAAGAAGTAAAATATCATTTTGTTTGAGCCTGCACGAAAATAGAATATTTTCCCGAGGATGGATATGAGAAAGGTTAAACGGATAAAGATTGTCGCTTGTATCTCATTAGTAGTGATTGCGTCTAACAGGCCTAACATACAAGGGTCGAGCGCCGGGACGCACAATGTTCACCAAAACATATAACCGTAAAAGATAAACCGTAAAATCAAGCTTTCTTACCCTTGACTCTTGGACTGGGTACATGATAACTAGGTTCTAAATGAAACTTATCAGGTTGCAGTTCTTCTGCAAGCGATCTAGAGTCGTAATATCGTATGTCTGCCCGAGTACAGGAAACGCTAGTATAAGTTGGATTTTAATGAACATCCGGAACTATTACCCTTCTCTCTTTTACTATTGTACTAAGCCAGTATGCATATTCGTTAATATTTATTTATTTATTTATTATTATTATTTATTACTTTCAAATATTATTCAAGAGCATTACAGACGAATCCAATTCGCCCTTGAATATTAAAGCTAGAGTGAAAGTCTAAAAATAAATGACTTACATAACTAAATTAATGCTAACATTGAACAAGAAAAAAACATAAAAATATAAAACTAAATAAAAGACAGATTATGATAAACATGAGATAGCAGGGAGTTGCCTTTTTAGCTGCCAAAGGGATATACAAAAGATGACAATTTCTGTGGGTAAGGAATTAAGAAGAGCTATAACCCTTTCCACTGGCCTGTCTACAAAAATATTTGTACGATGGTACGGCACATTAAACAATAGATGCGATCTCTTCGCTGTGTAATTCACCGGTACGTACAATTCAAACTTACATAGTATCTCTGGCAAATAAATAGTTCCTTGAATTAATTTAAATGCAAATATAATTAGGGAAATATATCGACGCATTTCAAAACTGTTGTATCCTACCATTCCTAGCACAAAATCGGACGGAAATAAGTATGGATAAATATTGTATTTTCTGTAATAAATATATCTTAAAATTTTTCTTTGAATACGCTCTACCAACTGAATGTATTTGTTTTCACTTGTACACCAGATGACCGAGTTATATTTAAGTATGCTACGGACTAAACAATTATATAGTAGAAACATTATATATTATAACAGATTTATTGATAGAAATATCTACATACTATCAATAAATCGGCCAGGTAAAGCATCTCTATCTGTAGAACAAGGATTGCATTTCAGTTCAATCGATCGAATGCAATAACACGACACACATTTATAAACATTTATAAACACTTCATAATAGGGTTGGTTAGAAAAGATTGTTCTATGACAATAAACCCATTATTGTGAAGTTTCACAATAAAGAGAATAAATAAACAAACAAAAAAGAGTTCAAGTTGTCGCCATTGAACTAACCAAATATCAGCTGATCAATGTTATTAATCTATTGATATAGTTTACAAAATATCGATTCATTATTTATTAACCCCTCAACTGCGGGTAGCTCATTTATGAGCTACCAGCAGTAAAGGTATTTCAAACTAAGAATACCCGAGGAGACAAAATTGGGCGAGGATGAAAAGAGAAAGAAAGAACTGGTTACTTCTTAGAAAGGTAGTATTCTTTGAGGTAAGTCTCAAATGATAGTAAAGAAGGTGAGTTTCGTCTATTTGCCGGGAGATCGTTCCATAGTCTTGCACCATGGACACAGAAAGAGTAGGAATATAAATCAGTATTATGACACTCTTCAAGCTTCTCTTTGCTCTGCCAATAAGACAAAATCTTTATTTGGCGATTGAAAAAGGTGACACTGTGCGACATGGTCGAGTGGTTGGGGTACTGCCGGATCGGATGAAGGCCGCGTGGGCAAAGGCGTCTCGCCGCCGGACCTAAATCTCCTACATCGGTGTCATAACACTTTGACGCGAACACGATCCTCCGGTGATTGCGGTTATTTAGGGACACTCGTGTGGGGATTCCAGGAAGCGGCGGTGTCACGCTGCAGACGAGGGCGTGACAGCTGCCTGCCGACTTCCCAGCCCTTCGACCCGATCACTCACCCCCTCTCTGCCTCCTCCCCCTCTCACACACCTCCCCCCGACTCCTCGATCGTACGTGTAAGTGTCACAATCAACCCGCCTGTCAAAATCGACACATTACTCTTTCTCCGTTTTGTTGTTTGATAACGCCTTGAGTGTTCCGCTAATATCCTACTCCACTTAGAATTCGAACTAGACTGAATTTATTTCAAGGGTTACGGGAAAAAAACGATCAAAGTCATTACTTTCTTGGCAGAGGGAATGTAATGTAATGAATATGGGATATTAATAGGGCAAAAACGATCAATGTCATTGTTTTTGTGAAAATTAGATACTAATGCCATCTTATGAAATTGAAGCCTCGAGGTTGTTTGAAATTATTAATAGGTAAACGAATTTACAGCGTGAAGTTTATAGCACCCGATGTTATGGCGATGTTCCCACCGCCGCAACAGTTGGCCAGGCGTTAAAGTCATTAAATTCGTAAAAACTTCAGGCCGAAAATTCGTTTTTAAACCTATTTATACTGCCGTCTTGTGACTTGTAGCATAGTGGTTAGGTCGCCTGATCTTACGTTGTAAGGTCCCGGGATCAAGTCCCGACTGGGTCACTATTTTCCATTGGGATAAAATTAATGGAATTGCATTTGAACTCTATCGATGGAATGCAATAACAAGCACACACAGTTACACACCCACATACATATAAACACTTTATAGTGGTTGGTTGTAAGATATTGTCGTATGACAATAAACCCGCCCATTGTGAAATTTGACAATAAAGAGTAACAAACTTGTTCCCAAACGAATCGAAGCATGAATCAGGTTTAGAAAGAATGATCATAGTCTGCCTTCGAATGAAGGGAGAAGAAAATGTGTGTCGGGATAGAACGATCAATGTAAACGCGGTGATGTTGGTAGGTACTTGATCATCCTTGCCCTTTAGGTTCAGAGGTGGAATACCTCGACTATTCTCCGGTTGACGTTGAGGATGTACTGTGATGGGAAATACTGATCAAGGAAAATGAGTTTTCCACGTTTTCGCTTTTTTTGAGGTATAATTTAATTAAACTGTTTTTTGTTTAACAAATCAAATATTCTTATTATTCTTGTTTAATAGTTTTCGCTTTTAACGGAAGTGTAATTAGGGCTTTTTATTTTAAAATTTAAAATTTATTTGGTTTACATACAAAATATGTATTTTCTCACTCAAACCCTTGATAAAATGTAATGTTTAAGGTTGGAAAATTTTAAAAATGGAATACCCAAATTTTCAAAAGTTGATATCGATCGTTATTTGCCGTAACCCTTCATTTGTATCTTCTTTTTAACAGATATCAAAAGAAGGAGGAGGTTATCAATTCGTTTGTATCTTTTTTTTAAATGTTTGTCACCTCAGAACTCTTATTCTTAATTCTTATTTCTATATCTAATCAAAATCCTGTTCTGATGATGTAGTACAAGAGGAACTGAGGAAACTCCTCAAATATTATCATATGAAGTTGAAAATTTACATGTTAGTTCAGTTCTTTACGATGGCATTTTTTAACGAAATTTTGTATACGCATTCAGTTATAATAGCCCGTTCTAAGTTTCACCGTGACATGGCTGCTGTACCCAGGGTTGGCTCCCGACGATGGGACTCCTCAACGGTTAACAGCACAGACACAAAATTTTGTATATACATTGAATTACGACAGCCCGTTCTAAATTTCACCAAGACAGGACTGCGGCACACAGGGTTGGCTTCCAATGAGGGTACTCCTCAACGGTCAACAGCATATATACGAATTTTCTATACGCATTCAATCATGATAGCCCATTCTAAATTTCACCATGACGTGGCTGCTGTCCTTATAAAAACTTTTGGAGTCTGTATTTTTTTTGTTCAAAATTTTGTCTATTATCATTAATTCACATATTAATTGTATTTACTACTGCAGTGGGCTCGATTGCGCTTCTTTGCGAACTAATATCGGAAAATATTTCATGCGAACGAGACAGAGAAGTGCGTTAGCGTGGAATGTAGAATGAATAGCAGTATCTTTCCCCCTCAAGGACTACGTAGCGCGCATAGGATAATCTGAATTAGTTTGAAAACATTTCAACGGTCAGTTGCGATTGTAAATGTTTAAGTGGTTGTCACTCAATGATGCGAAAAAATATCGTTTACTTTAGGCAATTGAATCGATTGTCAATACTACTGCGGCATTGACAGCAAATGATTAAAAAATCATTTGCTGTTAAGCCGCAATGATATTGACAACAGCTTCAATTGCCTAAAGTAAACGACGATAAATACCGCATCTGCCCTCGAAGTCATGATATTTATGAGCGACGAGACTTTCTCAACACAGTTCAGTAATCGGCTGAGGCGTGCGCGAATGATACTCCTTCCATTGGAGCTTCAATTGCCTATCCATTGAAACCTCTAATCAATTAACCATGACAATCTTTTAGGGGACCCTATGTATTAAGCCGCTTTATGTTCGGTTGGTAATTTTATGGTAAGACCGAGAGAGAACTCTCTTTTGTGACACTATTGTATTGACAAACTTGGTTTGCAATTTTCCATTCAAAATATAGAATACCTCAATATGTCGCTGTCCTCCACCGGTCGTTATGCTAGTAGCCATATTTTTCTCTTGGAGTTAGTGCTTCCCGGCCGCTGCTTTATGCTGGGCTAATAAGCAATAAATCTCGGTGGCAAACACCCCGGCGACAACATTGAAATCATTACAATTCACCTTGCGTTATTTACGGGATCTGGTTTACATAGTGGCCGTTGGCCGCGACGTCCGACGACCGGCTTTCCTAACTGGTTGTTTGCTTAGCTTTGTCGATAAACAGCTTACGGGTGGCGCAACCCACTCCAAAAGGTAAAATGCAAATAACCGAGAGAAATCACTGTTAGGTATATTGTAGTATCGCAGATATATTAATTTAAATTATATAGAAACAGCATTCTCAAGAAATAATACTGATCTGCCATTACTTAACCGCCCTATCTATACGGTCGTATGTGATTCGTCCGCTATATTATCGCCCTAACGCAACAAAACGAATCCAGTACGTTTAAGTACAAAAAAACAAGAAAAAACCCGAAACCCACAAAGCGTACGTGATACGTCCAATTGTTCCTACGATTCTAAATATAAAAAAGGGTCATAAATGGGTCTATTGTATAAACAAGTTTTCTGATATATTGTAAAAAGTATTGTTATTTAAGAAATCTAATGAAAAAGGATTTCTTACCTACTTTTTGAATAATAATCCAAAGATAGGGCGGTTATCCCTAGAAAGTTAAAGTTCGTCAAATCGACGAGCATCCAACATCTCCCTCTCCCTTTCTATTTATTTTATCTACTTGCGGTTTCGCGCCAAGTTAGTGACCCCTAGACTACGACGCGTGGTGGTCGCCTCTAGCCGGTAAGTAGTTTTATATTTGAGATACCTACTCACACTCATCAGTTTGACGAATGGTTAGCTTATGCGTAGCTTTTACACCTGAACTTGTACTGCACCTGCTCCAAAAATCCTAAGACAATAGTTCCTGATTTAGTTATTTTAAGTACAATTGCTTTATTGATCTCAAAGGGACATGTGCCATTTAAGGTTTTGTTAATAAGGTTAATAAATATTCATTTTGGTAAGTTACATTTTACTTATATCCCATATTTGCTAAAAATATATTAATATAATGAAACTATATTTAAAAATATATAAAAAACACATTTAAAAAATGATCGGCAAAAAGTCAAATGGCTAGCTTATCGTGGAAGTTCAGGAATGCTAGCTATCTAGGGGTAAAAAGAAAATCCACCCTATTACCTGACATTATTTATTAATTTATGTATTACACACAAATCGGCATTACAGTAATACCATTGATAATACATTATATTAGATGCTCATTTCTATAGTTCGATTTGGCAATCATCCATCCGAAGTTTTTATCGGGATCACATGTCAAAATTTACACAATTTTGGTCGAACAGAGTTATATCGGACTTACCTATACTGCGACTTCTTTTTATGTAAAAAGTTGTGAATGTCAGCAATACAGCGAATAGAGCGAATATCGAAAATATTGTCTCGCAGTACTATCCTTAGGTATACAAACTATCGTGTGGAGAGCGTTTTTTATGATTGGCATAATCCCAACCGCATAACCCCAAAGCATCACTATATATGTGAATAAAGGATTAATTTTTATTTTATCATGACTAACTTATTAACATGTCACCCCTTATCTATTAATTATCATTATTATTATTACAATTTATTATTATTGCTGTTGTTAGTTTTGGCATTTGCTTTAACTAAATTTATTAGATATATTATTAATATATATGCAGTAATATGTTAGTATAATGCTATTTCATTAATAACCTCACACCTATAATAGGTACCTATATATTTACGTTATACCTAATTATCATTAATTAAAAAATATCTATTAATAATGTTATACATACATATATATATATATATATATATATATATATATATATATATATATATATATATATATATATATATATATATATATATATATATATATATATATATATATATATATATATATATATATATATATATATATATATATATATATATATATATATATATATATATATATATATATATATATATATATATATATATATATATATATATATATATATACATGAATATAACATTACCCTTATATTATCTATAATCTATATTTTTTAAGACACGGCTGCTAGTAGACAAACTTTACTAGACTATTGCCTCGACACAGGCCTAAGCCTAGTGAGGCAGTATAATCCACGTGGGCCTCTACCTTTTTTTATTAATGATTAGTTAAGCACTTAACTTATTTTTCTCCACTACTAGTTTTAATCAATATTTAGTAAATAATTAATATATATGTTATGAATAAGTAAATAAATAAAAAAAAAAAAATAAAAACTTGGAACAACCACATCCAAATACTTTTAGTTTTGGGTTTTTTGAAAAATATAAGCATTAATTAAAAAAAGTTTCTATGTAAATCCCTCGATAAGGAACTAATTGAAAATTTGAACTCAAAAAAGTTGCTCATTGCCTTGGACATTAAGGTTTTAAACTGACTTCGAAAACTTTTAGGAGCGATTACTCCTATAATGTAAGCGGTGAGTGTTTTTTATTATAATTTCATTATATTAACTGGTTCATTATATGAGTTACGCTAAATATGATTTGCCATTAACACCATTATACCACCACTGCGTAAAGATAGTTATTCTGTTTAAGATGCGCTAGTTGCCGGCGCGAGCGGACGTGGAATCGCGCTTGACGCTTCGTCAACGCTGGTTTTTTATTGGTCAAACCCTACAATATTAACCCCGCCTATTTTTTCGCGTGTCCGCCTATTCCAGATAATTTTCTAAGGTCTCATGTACCTACAGTATTGTCTTCAATTATTTTCTTATTGCCAAAATTGAACTGAATTAAATTAAATTACATTACTATAGAACTATCACTAGGTAAAAAAGGAGAGGGATGGGATATAGGATATGATATAGGTATTTAAATTATAGTCTATTGCTATATCTCATTTTCGATCTGTACGTTTTCGAACTCTTCATGAATGTACAATATTTTACGAGTGTATACCTATTTCGTAGTCGCCAAGTAAGCTACGCAGAACCTCGCTGTACTTAGATTGGCTCATTTATGTCGAAATATTGAAAACGTTCGTTGTATGTGGTCATCAAGCGGTATGTAATAGCGTTTTGGGCGTAACTAGAGCTAACACGAGGGATTTCCAACGTACGAGGAGAGTAAAAAGAATGACAATTTCTCTATCAAATGAGAGCTGTCAATGCTGTTGTGTATTATTTTATGCAATAATATCATATCAGCCGCTGTGCGGCGGTCTTCCAGTGAACACATACGAAAATGGTTCAACCTGCTCTAGTAAGTTCTATGTTTCAAGTGCTCGCGGTAGCTCAGGTATCTAATAAAACGTCTTTGGACGCCCTCTACTCTATTTATAGTAAATATATATTCTGTTGTTGCTCAGTAATCCGGACGAACTGCGTTATTTTTATGTCATAATATCTTAAGCCCTTGGGCATTGCGTCACTCTGAAAGGGTGGGAATGTCACAGCGCGTTGGCAGGATAGAGCATCTTCTCTCCTGAAAGGAGACCTCCGGTGATTGACGAAGGACAAACGGAAAAATGTGAGTGTGGCTCTCGGCCTCCCGCGCGGTTGTCTGTCCGTCCCCGCCGTCGCCGCGCGTCGCATGCGTACCTTCCATTAGGCGGGTGGACGCAGAATAAATAGTGAAGTGACGCCTGCGACGCGGCCGCCCGCCCGCGCACCGCCTCCCTTCGGTTCGGCGCAATCCTGTAAGATGCTCGATAGGTATCGAATCGAATCAATCTTGCACTACCTACTCAATGGAAGCGTTCTCATGATATTATATAATATCGATTTTAAACACGCGTTCGATGCGTCATCTACATATAGCGAACCCGTCACCCCAGGAATTTATAACGATATGTAACCGTTCTTTAAACCTGGAGTGAGCGACAACATAGTCCACTCGATAGAGGCCTTGATGGCGCGTTGGCTACTGGACAAAGGGTGAAGAGAAAGTTAAAATCTACTAAAATTTCTTGCCTAAAATTAAAAAAAAGATAATAATAAAAAATGCTACCAATATTATTTTATTTTAATATTTTTACTTTAGCATGTTTAAGTTGTTGACATGTCACCCTTCGTATTTACTATCAATATTATTAACATTATTATAATTATTATATTTCTCTTGTTATTTTTGGTATTTGCTTTTAACTGAATTTAGAAAATTTGTTAAATATATTTTAACTATATATGCAGTAATACGTTAGTATTATACTTTTTTCTAACCTATAATACCTATATAATTATGTTATAAATATCATTAAGATAAAATTATCTATTTATAATAATATTACTATTATATTATATATTACTTAAGACACGGCTGAATTTAGACAAACATCACTAGACTACAGCCTCGACACAGGCCTAGGCCTAGTGAGGCAGTATAATCCACATGGGTCTGTCCCTTTTTTTACTGATTAGTTAAGCACTCTAGTTATTCCTACTCCACTACTAGTTCTAATAAATAGTTAGTAATTAATTAATTATAATTATGTATGTTATGGATAAATAATTAAATAAATAAATGATAGACTAAGGGCCCTATTCCACCGGGACACTATGGTGGACCAACCAGTATACAGCTCTATGGAAGGTATCTCACCTGGTGTCCGCTTGGTTGTGCAACCGTTTTGGCGGCGCGACCAGCACGGACGCGTACACATATTATTACTGGCAGCGCCACCATTAATTAATATAGCGCTGTATGGCGTGTCACTCACTCGGCCGCCAGTCGCGCTGCTAGTGCTCCTCTTTCGCATGCATAAACTGTTTATTGTCAAGACGTTTGTTTAGTTGTAGCGTACGCTACGCTGGATAATTTCGATACAGAAAGTTTATTCGCGAAATTCAAAGCAGACCAACTAATTGAGATAGCTCCTCACCGGTTTATTCTAATACTTCTTCTTCATCATCATCAGCGCGCATTCGCCCACCGTTGGGCGTACGCCTCTCCAATCACTCTCCATCCGGATCGGTTGTCCGTTTCCCTCATCCATTCTAATACAGATTTGAAATACAAATGTCGCGATTCTGATGTCTACCTGGTGTCTAATCTGGTGTCTCGACTTGGTAGCTCAAAGACACCACGATGCATGACTGGCTGCGCCGCCATGGTGTCCCGGTAGAATAGGGCTCCTAGGGACAACACAGTCCACCATCTAACCACGAAGAAGCCAACGCCTAACTAACCAATTCGCCCGTAACGAGCCAACGCCTTACCGCCAGACACTGTGTTTTCGATATCAAGCTGTTTTCACAAGCCGTCGCCATACATATTAGTAAACTTTGAGCCATCGATAACTGAGTAGTGAAATTACAGGGCTGAACTCGCGCTATTACTACCAGATTTCGGGTTCGGGGTCACTTGCGCGGCCTCTAATTGTAAGCGGTTATCCAGTTCGAATATTTTGCGGACCGAGGCGTTCTTTGCCCGCTATGCTCACTCGTGATCGGGTGGCCAATGGTTCGATTCAAGGGTTGGATACGTCAGATCGACAACTACCCTCCGCTCTAATAGGAAACATATATCTCGAGAATCCAAAGATTAATACGTAGCAAACCGGATAGTGCACCAACCGCTCAGTTCCGTCCGAGGTATTCCCTGGATCCGCAATCTTCTGTTTCCAACCTAAGCTGACTGCAGAGTTAGAGCCGTGGCAGAAGCTAACAGCGGCCCTGATAGGGTAAGCCCGTATACGAGGAGGCTACTAGATGGGAGATAAACCGTGACTTGGGCAGGCCAGATGACATAGAGTTTGACCAACAATACCCAAGCTACGCGGAACCATTAACCAATTTGCAGTACAATTCGGTATGAACGAACAATTTTTCCAAAAGTAACAAAACGTAATGGAAGGTTTTATGGGTTGGGTTTGTGGTCACCTTCAGTTTCTTTTGTGGCTGGTTCAACTCATGGTTCATCTCCCATGCGGCAGCCCCCTCGAAGAGGTGTATTCAATGAAAGGATTTCTTCGGGTATACCCTGGGCAGTTAATTCTTCAAACCAGTGTTGTATATAGCGGATTACAAAAAAGTATAGAAATGAAGACAGTGGTATAGGCGTTGACCTAATTTTTCTTCTTTATGTGCACTCTCCGCTGCGAATATTACCGACCGTTCTGGCTCTTTATATATTGCAGTCTGCTGCTTGGGATAAAGATTCTGTACTCTTAATTGGCGTTCTGTACATTTCCGTAAATTGGTAAGCCACGACATGCGTCCTATACGCGAGTAGGCTATACTTTTCGTTTCGCGTTATGTATCCATAAAACCCGAGTTTACGGTTTACGGATTTTTATAATATTCATTAGCGATGGCTTAGTTAGAAGTTCCGGGAGCACAATGTCATTACGAACTCGATCAACTAAACGATTTCTTAAGCATCTTCTGTACAGCTACTTTCCTGATTTATATATTAGTATTTACTTTCCTGGTCCACCAACCGACGATAAGGTAAAGTATCGTGAACGTTCTTCTCTGTGTCTGTCTGCGTGTGTGTATTCCTCCACGATAGGGCCCAAACGCCTAATCTGGTTGACCTGAAATTTGGTAAGCAGGCATCATTTGGTCATGACAAGAGTTAAAAAGCTTGTGGTTGAAACCGGGCCACCTGGAATCGCATTTTTTAAACCTCGATATATTGGACACGATTTTTTTTTACACGGATGCCTCGATGGGGCGAAATCATATTATGAAATTTTGATTGGGATATTTCATATACAAGCTACAACTAGACTTGTCAACTACAGCGGGCGAGCCCTTCACCTCAAAAAGTTTTAACGATTAGTCGCCCTGTCTCCCTGAAGTGAGCGCAGAAGACCTGGACAAAAAACAGTCCACCGTCAAGCTCTGCCACATGCCCGTAAGAGGCCAACGCCTTAACCGCGAGATAGCCAGGAGTGTTACCCAGCGGGCTTACATTCACGCCCTTACTTCCAATTGCGACTAGATTACTCCAGTCTCTCGATTGGTTACGAGTTCGAGGTCGATTGCGCGGTCCTCTCCCTTACAAAGCGGTGAAACGGTGTGTACAGAATTTATCGCGGACTACGGCATCCTTTGCCCGGCTGTTCACCCAGGATCGGGTAGCCGATGGTCGTTTCAAGAGCAGTCGCCGTAAGGTCCTCGACCACCCCCTCTCTATAGGAAACAGTACTGCTTCCAGACTCCCCCGACTGTTAGTCAGAGTGCACAGTCGATTGGCTTACGCCGCACGGTGCGCAGACCGTCCGGGAGCACCAGAAAGTTAATTCCTAGGGGAAACTAGCCCTAAGGCCAGAGTCCTACCCTGGCTCACACTTCATGCATGGAGGCCGCCGGATGGGTGTTGACCCGTGAGTGTGACCAACCCTGAACAGAATGGTTTTTCGTGGCCAACTCAGCAAGGGCCCGTTAGCTCCTTATACAAGTTTCAGTAATAATAAAAATCCGCCATACATAGTAATTAAATATTAACGCAGAGCCGCCCGAGGCTAGCCGAGAAACGAACTGCGCCGCCCAAGGCGGTTTTGTAGCTGAAATCAAACGGGTTCGCACGCCGGCCGAGAGATGGCGCCCATCGATTTTATTTATGAAATTAATATTCAGATAAAATCGGTCCTTGGCTACTTGCCGGGAAAGTCTTGGGGTGATAAAACAGATTTTTTTTAAAGCCAGTCGGGTTTAAAAAAGTTCCATTTCGGCAGACTTGGGTAGCATATTTACTGCAATTATTAAAATTCAACAAATTTTAGCGTTCAGGTTATTTTAATAGAGCACGTGCGTTGCGTGGTAGACCCGATAGAGTGAGCTCCGCGGATGGCGAACAATTCATCATGACAACAAGGAACAAAGCCTCACTTTAATTAATTTCATCTGAAATGGTCCAGTTAAATTGTGGCGCGTATCATTTATTTCTCGGCGCGCAGGGGCGGGCGGCTTTTTACCGCCCGCGCCGCAGCCAGACTCTCAACTAAATAAGCCTTTAAACCGGACTGCTTTCATAACAGTTTTAGCATTTTACTATCTACCGTAAAAAGAGCCACTCTTGACGTGGCTATTGTGAAGGGAAGTGGAGTCGGAGAGATGAATAAATCGGCGTTAGGAAAGAGGGTTTTTTTGTTTGTTATGAGGTTTTACCAATATCAATTTAAATAAATTCAGGGAACAGGGAAACACACTGGTTTGAAGCTTGTGTTTGTTTTTAGTCTATTTTATGATTAACGTGTTAAACTAGCACCAGCCGACACCAAGAAAATCAATCTGGCGCGAAGCGTTTACCAAAAAAATTCAAAAATAGATTTTGTTCAAAAACAAATATCTAAACGTGAAATATAACTAGAAAAACGAAAAAAAACTATCTGTGGAGGCTTTCCAAGTGTGGGGCTTTCCCACGTGTGGCCTACAAACAGATTCAACCCTCCGGGTTGTAAGGCCAAAGGTGACGTCGGGCGGCGTTGGCGAAATCCTTTTCTTTAACGTCGCTCGGGTCGTGTCTAATCCGCTTGTAGGTAGTATTTCCGGGACTTGCACTCGAGGTTTGTATTGTTGATAAAAAACAATAATTTTGATGATTTTTAAAAGCTTCTAAGCCGTTAAAGATTTTTTTTATTTACTTTAAAAAATGAAGTCTTTTACACTAGTTATGAATTTACAAAGCACGCTCTAAAGTGGCCTGTCGCAAGGCACGCTAATAATGATCTCCAAGACACGCTCGAAAAATGATCTGTCCCGTCATCGGCGGGCGACCTCCATTATATAGGTACGACCGCCGCGCGCCGCCGTCGGCCGCGTGGTGGGGAGGTTTGTGTCCCGCCCGCACGCGGTCGTCGGCCGGCGTAATTGTATGTCGTTTTGTGAAGCTTAATATAATATTATTTCCTTCTATTTTGCTTAAGTTAAGGGTATACATACGACCTTAAACTCTAACTTATATTAACTTATGACTATTTTACATTTATCTTTTAATAATCATAATTTATTGCTGTCCTATTTTAGGTTTAACTTTACATATCTTCACCAGTTATTGGCCGATTTGGCTCGGACAAAGTCTAAAAATTAAATTATATTATTCTAAATATTTAGGCATTGTTATAGCAGCAATTTTGTGGATTTTGTGATCCAATATTTAAGCTGGCGCTTCCCAAAATATGAGTCATTCTTTGTACCTACCTGGCTGGCGGGGAGGGTCGATTTTACAACCGGCGGCGGGGTTGCTTAATCCTTTTTGCCGGCGGTGTATTTAGGGTGGGTTTTTATTACCCTTTTTAAATGCACGTGCTGGGATAATTCCGACGTTTCGTTTGTTTGCGAGCGAGGTTTGTTTTCGGGTTGACGTGTAATTTCGAAATTTTTGGCGTTTCGCTTGTAATATTCCACTTTTAGTTTAAAAACCATTAGCCCCCGCTTTTAGTGGAGCTAATCCGAGTATACCGATTTGTGTGCTAAGTGCACTTACTGCCATAAATAATATTTGTTGGTTGGGGATTTTTGATGCGCTCGGGATTTTAGGCATGTCGACACGATATTTGTTGTGATGTTTGTCATCATCATGCCTGCCCGATATTCCATCTTTCTTCCCGCAACATCCCCCTCTCCGTGAGACAAGTGTTTTCTCCTCACTCCTCCTCTTCGGGAGGTGAAATTGTTGTTCTCACTTCCTCTTGGTGGGGAGAATAGATTACTGCCACTTTATGTACTGGTCTTTTGTACGACTTTCCGCGACAGCAGATCGTTACTGAACGTACTTGCTTATCGGGAGCGGTATGTACTTGCTCTATTCGCCCTCGGAGCCAAGTATTTCTGGGTAGGTCCGCGTCCACGAGGATGACTATGTCTCCTATCTGGACGGGTTTTACCGCGTCGTGCCATTTTGGTCTCGTCGCCAGCGTCGGGAGATATTCGCGTACGAATCTCGACCAAAAATGGTTTGCCATTATTTGGGCTTTTTGCCACTGTTTTTTGAGGCAAAGATTGTCGTTGTCAATTACGCCTATGTTGAGTCGACCTGATGACGAACCAATCAAGAAGTGATTTGGCGTAAGACTTTCGTCGTCTTGGCTGTCGAGTGAAACATGGGTTAAAGGGCGAGAATTAACCGAATGTTCCGCTTCTGCCATTAATGTTAATAATGTCTCGTCGCGAGGAGCTTTTTCCTTTAAAGTGATGGAGAGAGCTTTTTTTATGGATTGAACCAATCTCTCATAAAAACCTCCCATATGGGGCGCTGTCGGAGTGTTGAATCTCCATTCTATTTCTTTCATAGCGCATTGTGAACTTACGTCATCAAAATTGACATCTTGCAGTGCCCGTTTCAACTCGTTATTGCTCCCGTGAAAATTCGTTCCGTTATCGGAAAATATTACGGACGGTGTCCCTCTGCGTGCGCATAGCCGCTTTATTGCCATCATTGTGCTGTCCGTTGATAGGGAATGGACGATTTCTATGTGGACGGCTCGACTATTCATACAACAGAAAAGCATACCGTACCGTTTTTCCCGGTGTCTTCCAACGGTGACTTCTATCGGCCCGAATATATCGGCTCCGATATTGGTGAACGGTCGTATGTGATGAGCCAACCTGATGTCCGGTAAGACCGCCATTTTGGGTGGAATTGGCTTCGCTCTGTCAATCTGACATTTTCGGCAGTCGCGAGTGATTTTTCGAATCGCTCCCCGGAGTCGCAATATCCAATAACGCTGTCGTAGTTCATTACAAACCCATTCACGTCCTTTGTGACCGGCCTGCTCGTGCTGCCATTTCATCAACAACTGGGTGTAATGACTACGCGCGTCCAGTATTGCGGGTTGTTTTACCTCGGGGGCGACACCGGCTAAATTTTGTATGCGACCGCCTACTCGCAGGATCCTATTCGTATCCAGGTACGCATTTAGGTTTCTTATCCTGCTGTTTTTTGGTAATTCTTTATTGCTTTTTAATAATGAAATTTCCTCGCTGAAATCTTGTTGCTGCGAAACCCGAATCAGGTAGAGGTCCGCGCAAGCAAGTTCTTGTGGGGTTAAATGTTTTGTTTTTTCGCCGCTGCGTTTGCAGCGTTGTGCGAATCGAAATATCCATGCTACTGTACGACGTAACCGTTCTAGGCGTGAGAATCGTTTTGTCTCGATTAATGAAATAGTTTTTATCGAGGTCATTACGTTTACCGGTCGACGTTCTTCGTCCTGACCGTATTCTGACGATGGAGATTCATCGTCCGCGGGCCAGTGGTCGCTTTTTTCCAGTAGGAATTCCGGTCCGTTTATCCACTCTTTTATTTGGTCTTCACCCATTTTAGTCGCCGTGTCCCGAGTGGCGTTATCCGCGGGATTCAATTTCGTGGGTACCCAACGCCATTGGCTTGGTGTGGTAACCTGGTCGATTTCGCCCAGTCGGTGAGCTACAAACACGTTGAATTCACGTGGGTCACGTTTTATCCACGCTAGTACGGTCTTGCTATCTGACCATAACGTTGTGGAGGAAAATTCCCAGGTGTGCTGCGATTTTATCAGCTCGGCTAATTTGCTGGCCATTGTAGCGGCTTGCAGCTCTAGTCTTGGTAGCGACATGGGTTTCAGCGGTGCTACTTTGTTTTTGCCGGCTATAAAGGCCGTGCTCGCGGTGCCGTTTTCATTTTCGTAACGTAAATACGCTACCGCGGCATATGCTCGTTCGCTCGCGTCCGCAAAAACATGCAATTGTACGTCGCGGGCCAGTTTTCCTGTGTGCTGGTAGCTACGGTTTATAGTTACGAATTTTATTTTTCGCAACTCGGCCAACCAGACTTGCCACTTTTGACTGGCACCGTCGCTAATAATCTCGTCCCAGTCCGTCTTATCCAACCATATGGTTTGGAGTAAGATTTTCGCCTTTACTGTTAGTGGGCCCAAAATCCCGAGCGGATCAAAGGTGCTCATTATCACCGATAATGTTTGTCGCTTCGTCGGGGTTTTGCGACCACTCAGTAAGTCGGGATTAATTTTCTTGAGGTCCGTGTCGAATGAAAAAGTGTCGCGATGAGGCTCCCATATAAGTCCGAGAATCCTCTCACTCGCCTCGTCGGTACCGGCCAATTTTATTTTTGTTTGTGAACGTATATTATGTGGTACCTGCTCTAATATTTTTGGATCGTTACTCGTCCAGTTTACGATGTTAAAGCCACCTTCCTGGTGAATTTTCGTAACGGTCGCGATCATTTTTTGGGCGGTTTCTACAGTATCCGTTGAATCTAGATAATCGTCCATATAGTGTTTGTTTACTATGGCGTCGACCGCTTCGGGATATTTTTTCCTGAATCTCTCCGCGTTTGTATTTTTTACAAAGAGTGCGGAGCACGGAGATGAGGTAGACCCGAAAAGGACTACATCCATGGAGTACTCGGATGGTTCCTCTTCTTGTTTTAGGTCTCGCCATAGGAAACGTTGACTTTGGGTGTCTTTTTTTGATAAATGAATTTGTAAAAACATCTCCTTTATGTCGCCCGCGAATCCGTAACGTCCTTGTCGGAATTTGAATAGGATTCCAATCAGAGAGTTTAATAAATCGGGTCCTGATAATAGTTGGTCGTTTAGGCTTGTTCCCCCGGCTTTCGCGGCGCAGTCAAAAACGAGTCGCATTTTTCCTGGTTTATTTGGATTTTCAACCGGGAAGTGTGGAAGATACCAAATACGATTTCCAGGGGTGCGTAATTCCTCTGGACTCAATTTATGGGCATACCCTTTTTTCAGGAAATTATTTATTGTGTCGCAATATTGAGTGGCCAATGGTTGATTTTTGAGTAGTTTGTTCTCTATGGATTTCAACCGTTTTTTAGTCATCTCGTGACTGGCTGGCATCGTCACCTTGTCGCTTTTCCAAAGCAGTCCGGTACTCCAACGATTGCCTTCTAGCTTCGTTGTGTCGTGAAGAAGCGTCTCGGCCCGCGCGTTTGTAACGGCCTTATGGGCGCGTATGTGCGTTCCTACTTCTTCTACCTCGAAATACGACCGGATGATGTCGTCCATCCTTTGGTTTGAGCCCGCATTCCGTAAGTGGTTTACGGCGCGGCAAGTAGACAAATCACCGCCCCCCCCTCCCCCTAATGTCCACCCAAGTCGGCAATAGGTTGCTATCGGAGCTGTCGGGGGACCGGTTTTTATCGTTCTGGGAATGATTAAATCATAGTGATCTATTCCTATTAGAATTTGCGGTGCTCCTTCAAAGTCGCAAAACGGTATGTCGGCTAAATGAGGCCATTTAATTAGCATAGATTTAGCACAGAATTTTTGTGCTGGTAAATCCAGCTGTTTTATGGTCCTGGCGTTACGCAAATCATAATATTTTTTACCTTTCAGCGGTCGGATCTTACAATTTATTCGCTGCGTTGTCGCGTTCGCGACTGACATGCCCGAGGCGCCTACTAAATTTAAGGGGCTAATTTCCCCGTGTACTCCTATTTTATCCGTTATGCTCTGATCTATTAATGTGATTGAGGATCCTTCATCGCATAACGCTAGCACTTTTATAACGCCTTTCGGCCCCCGTAGTTCCACGGGCGCTACCCTTAGAATCATTTTTTCCGATCCGTCCCACGTATTAGCTACTGTATTAGGGGTATTTTGGTCGTCGTTCGAGGGCTGATCTTTTTGCGCGGCATTATTTTTATGTAATAATTTGTGGTGAGGCCACTTACAACATTCTATCCCACACGGCTCTTTTACGCTACATTGCGCTTGGCGGTGGTCTTTTTTAAAACACCGTGTGCATAAGCGTTTTTCCTTAACCCATGTCCAACGTTGATTTATTGTCATTTTTCCTATTTCGCGGCATTTAGGGGTTAGATGATTGTTTCGCCCGCACTTTAGGCAGGCGTCTTTCGACTCCTGAGTGTCTGTAGCAAAAACTCTTTTTTTGCTCGGCATCTCGGATCGATTGTTACTATACTTATTTTTTGAATAATTTTTTACGGGATCTTCTTGAGAGGCGGCGTCTATTATTGTCTCTAACCAGTTTCCGTAATCTAAAAGAGTAGGATGCGGTCCATGGCCGGCGGAGTACCACTGTAACCGCAAATGTTGTGGCAATTTCATCACTAATTCTTTTAGCAGCGGTGGATTTGTGAGATACGCAGAATGACCCATATTTTTCAAAGCATGTACGACATTACAAACGGTAGTGCCGTACTCAACCAACTTAAATATTGAATCACTCACCAATATTTGCTGCGTACTGCATGCTTCCTGCATGAGCGCGTCGATGCGAGCGCCAGGTCTGCCAAAACGGCGTTCCAGCGCTCTTCGGATCTCCAGGACATTGCCGGGATCCAATAACATCGCGCGTACTGCTTCGCGCGCGGGTCCTCGCAGGCTTTGTTGTAGTCGTAGCAGATTGTCCGCGTTGGTGAATCCGCACATTGTCGACCCCTGGTCGAATAGTGCGGCGTATATTGGCCACTCCTGCACGCTGCCGTCGAATTGGGGAAGGCTGCGCAGCATCTTCGCTCGGGTCTGCATCATGTAGACGTCGGGCGGGCTGCATTCTTCCTCTTTCTTCATCGTCGGGACGTCGCCGCTCGGACGGGCGTAATTGCTCGCTCGGGCGGTGTCACTCGGTCGATTGGCGGTGGCGGCTGCTGCGTTATCGGCGATCGCTTTCGTGACGGCGCTCGCGACGGCTCGTTGTAACGCGGCGTCGCTCGCCTTTTTGTCCGTGGCGTCGTCGTCTCTTAACTGCCGCTCGTAGGAGGAGGCTCTTGGATGGGAGTTGGCGGCGGCTGCGGTGGCGGCGATCGCTTGCGTGACGGCGCTCGCGACGGCTCGTTGGAATGCGGCGTCGTTCGCTGTTTTTTCTGCGGCGTCGTCGTCCCTTAATTCCCGCTCGTTCACCCATTCCTCTGTTCGTCCGGTCATTAGTCGGCGGCTCTGTCGCTCCGCTCGGCTGTCGGCTCGGCTTATTTGGTCGTCGTCGTCCATATATAATTCTTCCTCAACCTCTGCCTCTATCAGGAGTTTCCGAAGTTCGAGTTGCCGGTCGATCCGTTCGGATTCAATTCGGTGAGTCTCGGCTGCGAGTTTGGCGGCGGATTCCGCTTGGGCGGCGTTCACTGCGGCTGCGGCTGCGGCTTTTTCCTGGGCGGCTTCCATCTCCGCTTCCAATTGTCGCCTCCTGATGGTGGTGGTTGCTGATCTGGACGATCGATGACTTGTCATTGACGGCGCCCTGCTGCTGGTAGACTGTGCTCTGCTGGCTGGTCTCTCAGCGGTCGTCGTCCCAATTGTAGATCTTGCGGCATCTTGTTGATCGGCTCGTAGTTCTTGCCTGTGAGCGTCGATCTGGCTTTTGTCGCGTGCTTTGTCCGCAATCCTTGCGCTTCTTCTAGCGCTCTCTGTCCGTTCCGCGCTCGTTTGACGCGGCGTCGACATTTCGGAGATTCTTAAAATTTTTGTAAAAAATTAAAAAAATATTTTTTATTATTTTTTACCTCGATGGACCTGCTTTCTGCTTAAGGTCCTGATTTCCTATCCGGCTCGAAGGACCAAGATGTGGAGGCTTTCCAAGTGTGGGGCTTTCCCACGTGTGGCCTACAAACAGATTCAACCCTCCGGGTTGTAAGGCCAAAGGTGACGTCGGGCGGCGTTGGCGAAATCCTTTTCTTTAACGTCGCTCGGGTCGTGTCTAATCCGCTTGTAGGTAGTATTTCCGGGACTTGCACTCGAGGTTTGTATTGTTAATAAAAAACAATAATTTTGATGATTTTTAAAAGCTTCTAAGCCGTTAAAGATTTTTTTTATTTACTTTAAAAAATGAAGTCTTTTACACTAGTTATGAATTTACAAAGCACGCTCTAAAGTGGCCTGTCGCAAGGCACGCTAATAATGATCTCCAAGACACGCTCGAAAAATGATCTGTCCCGTCATCGGCGGGCGACCTCCATTATATAGGTACGACCGCCGCGCGCCGCCGTCGGCCGCGTGGTGGGGAGGTTTGTGTCCCGCCCGCACGCGGTCGTCGGCCGGCGTAATTGTATGTCGTTTTGTGAAGCTTAATATAATATTATTTCCTTCTATTTTGCTTAAGTTAAGGGTATACATACGACCTGAAACACTAACTTATATTAACTTATGACTATTTTACATTTATCTTTTAATAATCATAATTTATTGCTGTCCTATTTTAGGTTTAATTTTACATATCTTCACCAGTTATTGGCCGATTTGGCTCGGACAAAGTCTAAAAATTAAATTATATTATTCTAAATATTTAGGCATTGTTATGGCAGCAATTTTGTGGATTTTGTGATCCAATATTTAAGCTGGCGCTTCCCAAAATATGAGTCATTCTTTGTACCTACCTGGCTGGCGGGGAGGGTCGATTTTACAACCGGCGGCGGGGTTGCTTAATCCTTTTTGCCGGCGGTGTATTTAGGGTGGGTTTTTATTACCCTTTTTAAATGCACGTGCTGGGATAATTCCGACGTTTCCTTTGTTTGCGACCGAGGTTTGTTTTCGGGTTGACGTGTAATTTCGAAATTTTTGGCGTTTCGCTTGTAATATTCCACTTTTAGTTTAAAAACCATTAGCCCCCGCTTTTAGTGGAGCTAATCCGAGTATACCGATTTGTGTGCTAAGTGCACTTACTGCCATAAATAATATTTGTTGGTTGGGGATTTTTGATGCGCTCGGGATTTTAGGCATGTCGACACGATATTTGTTGTGATGTTTATCATCATCATGCCTGCCCGATATTCCATCTTTCTTCCCGCAACACTATCCGTCCATCTATCTATCTGACCGTAGAGTTTGAGTTATCAATTTCTAAAGAATGCGTTGTATGATTTCGAATAGTATTCAATCTGATTTTGAATATTCAATAAACTGTTTTATTCGTGCGCTTCCAAAAATAATTTATTTATTTTTCATGGGCTCCAGGGTTGGTCATTACCAATCCATGACCAAACAACCCCTAAAACAATCCCGCCGCTGCCACCAATGTTTGTAGAATTTTGTTAAAACTCCATTACTCAATTATATGTATCAACATTTTTCTTACGGTTAATACGGATATAACAATATACTGTAGTTTCAACATGATTGATGTGTCCGACTATAACCAAACGTATACCACTACATGCTATCATGTTAGAAGCGAGATCTTAAGGTTGCAACGTAATAATATAACATTATGTTTTAACATTACGACAACATGCTTAAAAGCCTTCAAAGTAACTACCTGCGGGCTGCAACTGGCGTCATGAATACCACCCCAAAAGAGGAATTAGAGGTAGCACTTTGCTGACCACATCTCTGGACAAGCTCGCAATTCACTCCGCCAGAATTACAGCATACAGACTGAAGTGTTTCGACAAGTGGAAGCGAGGAGGGCACAATCATCCTTAGCTAAACCTCCTCCACAAAAGCCAATTGACCCTGATCCAGGATTGACTACTAAAAAAAATTGGTAAAGAAGTCCTATAAAATCCAAATCCCACAAGGGAAGACTGGAAGAATCCGCATTGGCTTTAAAAGCCACAATGCGGTCGCCAGGTTCACCGATGGATAAGAACAAATGGACGTTTTGGGGCAGGCGTGTACGGGCCCAAAACCAACCACAGAATCCGCATCCCCTTTGGACAATTAGCCAAGGTTTTCCAAACCGAGGAGTTTGCCTTATTGGAATGCATAAAACTTTAAAGTCGACTTGAGGTAAAAAATAGATCAGAGCAGCATTGGACGCTCTGGCTAAAGCCACCATAGAATCTTATGTGGTCTGGGACTGTATGCAAGAGCTAAACAAATTGAGAAAGCCCACAAAACTACCTTAATAAGGACATCGGGCCATCAAGGCATACCCGGCAATGAAGAGGCCGACAGACTAGCAAAACTAGGCATATTGGAATGCACGGTGGAGCCAGTTGTTGGGGTCCCATTCGCTATAGGTAAGAAAATCATCAAGGTCTGCTTGGAGCAGGAACATCGGGCATCCTGGAAGCAGAGCTAAGGATGTCGCCAGGCAAAGGCTATGAAGGAGCAACCAATTCTTAAGAAAACTAGGGCCCTACTTGACATGAGCAAGAAGAACCTTAGAACCACTATCGGTCTCCTCACCGGATACACGACCCTTAGAGCACATCTATTCAACTTTGGATTGACCGAGAGAAAGGACTACCGAATATGTGGCGAAGAATCTGAACCCATATACATCGTTGGTCGCTGCCCAGGCCCCGCCGCACTAAGACACAGTCTACTGGGACGAGCCTTTTTCATCCCCGTTTTCATTCAGGCAAATTCCCCTCGATCAATTATATAAATTAAAACATATGCTTGTAAATAAATGCCCAGAGCATATCCAAACATTTTAATGACTTATTACCAACTTTCTCGGGGCTAAACGTTATGAGAGTATGAGGACGATCTTCTTGACAGCGAATTGTGGCCGAAGTCGACATTACCTTTCTAGCAGTATCTACTTCCAGGCTATCACTTGATAGAACTGGTCGGAGTGATAGTAAGGTTGGTATCTTATTTAAGAAGCGATCTTAAAGTGGTTTGCCAATCTGCAGCTGCGATGAAGGGTCGCGTATAATATATTTCTGGCCCGAGTATAATATGATTATGGAAGTTTAATTATACTTTGTTTCGCATACTCCCCTTCTGAAATCTCTTACGGCACTAAGCTTTTCGACACGACTGCCCAACAAAAAAAGGAGTGTATTGTGTCCAGGGTTCATCTATAAATGTTTTCCGTTTCTTTATTCCACCAACCATAACTTCTGAACGCTTACCGATTTAGATGTGTATGTTATTGTTAGCATCGTTATGTCGTACCGAGTGTCATGAAGTAAATTAACAGTATAAATATCAAGTAACTGGTAATCTAAATGTCCAACAAATTAACATAAATATATCCTGTTTAGTGTCAAATAAAAGGTCTGATTGAGTACATTCTGGAAATATATATTTATCTATATGGATAACTACATAAATCACAAATGTTTCATAAATACCGTAATAAAAGTAATTATACACACAATGGTTCACTTTCTATAATGGCAGTCGTGTTTTTTATTCTTCTTAATATTTTTACTTGTTTGTTCTTTTAGTCATAAATGATATATTTTATTTTTTTCATTTCAGTTAGATAATGCCATTTTTGTAAACATAGTATTGATCAGGCAGATACACAAATAAATGTTTACCTTAGAACAGGTCTCGGACTAGTTAGGTAACGTTTCCACTGGACTATAAGTTTCATTTTCTGATATCGACTATTGGTAAAAATATGTTGGGTGCATAGTACTTCAGTTCTGAAATTGTTTACATTATATTTGTATTACTAAATAAATAAATTAAAAAAAATAATGACTTACTCGTAAGTGGTACAAATCATTTGATCTTCCTTCGATCGATCTTACGGTAGAGAAACCGAACAGGCGCGTAGAAATATATGGTATGGAAGCCTCAGTTATATAAGTTTAATTAAACATCCACCATGTTCCTGACTTTCCGAGGACATTAAAAAGTTGATGGCTAAGCGTGACCGATTAAAGTTTAGGTATAAATCAAATCCCTCAGAAGAGTCTTTTTAAATTGGATAGAAATCGATGTAATGAAATGAAATGAAAAATACCTTTATTGTACTAACAAAAAAAATTACATGGGTAAAGAAAACTTAAATTCTATTTTAACTTAGTACAAACGGCAGGCTTATCGTTTCACGATTTCTTACAGCCAACCGTGTAATATTAAATAAAAGTATCAATACAGCTCACATCATAAACATATACACATAAATATACATATACATACATCCAAATATACATACATACATAAAAAAATATAATTTATAATATAATATATGTATATTATAATAATAAATACATAGAAACTACAGATAAATAATAATAAAAATAACTGCTTATATAAAATGATAGATATTACAAAGTTCTTATGCTTCTATCCAGTCAACAACCCAACGAAAGGGGGAAGGGGGGAGGGGATAGGGGAGGGTTTGTTCTTAGTTGATATTTTGAGGGAGAAAATGTTTTTTCAGTAACGCCTTGAAACAGGGCAAGGATGTTGCATGACGAATAGCATGCGGAAGCTGGTTCCAAAGTCGAGCAGAATGGACGCTAAATGAGTTAGTGAAAAAAGAAACTGATGTAGTGGAATTGCTATGGTGTTGTCCTGGCTTGACCTGAGTGGAACACCATGACTTCCTAACGGGAGAAAGAGGTCTTTAAGGTAAGGAGGTGCTATGGGTCTATTTAGGACTTTATAAAGGAGTGAGAGGGCATGCAGATTTCTGCGCTCACGAAATCGAAGCCAATGAAGTCCATCGCGATATTCGCTTACGTGATCAAATTTACGCAAGTCGAATATATATCGTATGCAGATAATTTGTAGCCGTTCGAATTTATCCCGTATCTTCTCTTTAATATCTATAGTACCGACATCAGCATAGTCTAGAATTGGAAGTAGCAGTGTTCTTACTATAGTTTGCTTAGTTGCTGCTGGAAGGAATCTCTGTAACCTTCGGAGACTATGAAGGCCATTGAAAATACGACGACTAATTTGGTTGGCGTGTGCCTGCCACGAAAGAAATTCGTCCATGACTATTCCAAGATTCTTGACAGTTTTGGTATACTCAATAATATTACCGTTTATTTTGAGGGGTGACATTGACGTTTTGTTAGTATTAGACTTGAGTTTCTGGCCTCCAATCACAATCGCTTGTGATTTGGCTGGATTTATGATTATGCCATGTTTTTCGGCCCAACTTGATATGTGTTCTAAATTAGAGTTCATAGTCGACACGGCAGAAGGCAGGTCATCAGGTCTGGCATGGAGGTAAATTTGAAGGTCATCAGCATATAAATGATAGGATGTAGTTAAGCCCTTGGCAATCGGGTTAATGAAGATAGAGAAGAGCAGTGGGGATAGGACACACCCTTGCGGGACACCAGCTGTGAGCTCGAGCAAGTCTGATTGGCCCTCAGACGATTTAACATACTGGTAGCGTCCGCGCAAGTAGGAGTCAAACCAACTCACCACTCCTCTAGAGATATTGAGCAATGGGAGTCGCTGAAGGAGAAGTTCAAAGTCGACAGAATTAAATGCGCTACTGAAATCAAGCAGCGTGAGAATAGTTAGTTTTCTATCATTCATAGCGCGTCTAATGTCGTCGGTAACTTTGACTTAATTGACGTAATCACCTGTGCAGACCCACATTTTTATTAAGTAGAATAAAATGAAATTATGGTAAAGAACTATGAGTTAGACAGCTGTTTTAGCAGAAAGTCTGATAAATTAAAACACTGTGGTTTACTAATTTTAATAACAATTGGCTTGAAATTCAAAGAACGTAAGGATATCGTAAAGCTTTCTATTGAACACGATACATAGCTATCGTGTGTTGAAATGCAGGGATACATAATCATGAGCATATACGAGTACTTACTCCAGAGGTTA
>OX155980.1:17051590-17129075 GCA_944548615.1 Micropterix aruncella
AAAACCACTTCCTCTTATCTTATGATGTTGAAATTTTACATGTTGGTTCAGTTTCGGTGACAATGCATTTTTATGGTAAGCATGACCTGATTCTGTAGCCAGGATTGGCTCCCGACGACGGGACTCCTCAGCGATCAATAGCACAGACAGGAAATTTTGTATACGCATTCAATTATGATAAACCGTTCTAAGTTTCACCGCGACAGGGCTGCTGCACTCAAGGTTGATTTCTAACCAGGGGACTCCACAACGGTCAACAGCAAAAACACGAAATTCTGTATAGCATTCAATTATGATAGCCCGTTCTAAGTTCCACTATGATATGGCTGCTGCACCCAGGGCTGGCTCGGGACAGAGCTCTTTAATAAAAGTTTTTTGTCTAAAAATATGTTTTTACTATAAACTTATTTAACTTCTATCTTCTTTTTTCGATATTTTCTCGATTAGTTTTTAAAATGAGGTGGCGCTCATTAAAAAATCTTATTTTTTTTCCTTTTTGATATTTTCAAATATATAAATAAAAATTATAAGACGAAGATTAGTTATTACTTGCTTTTACCATTGTATATGTTTAACAAAATTGGTGGATCAATATATATACTTGCATTGTTTTCTTAAAAGCCTTTGGAGTACAATAAATATATGATCCATGTCTTCGCATGCATTGTCGCGTATTATTGCAAAGTCTTTGTATCGCAGCGGGCGGGCCAGGCAAAGCAAGGCGCTGAGTTCTTTGTTGTCCCTCGGCTGAAGATGGGATGGGATGTATATGTGTCGATAGTGAGGCAACAAAGGCCCCATTAGCGGGTGTGCATATAGATGCGCGGCGGCGACGGGCGTTGCGGGCGGCGCGGCGGCGGTGGCTCGCTACGGCATCGTGGCACGGAACGGTGCCACCTCTCGGCATCCGAGCCGAAATGCGGTCGAGGGCTTTTAAACTTGAGATACGAGCGCAGCAATAAAAATAATATCTAAGCGATGTGCCGCGAGGCACTGCTCTACCCTGGCAGGGCTCTTATGCCCGCGCATTACTGCCGTGACAGCGCCATTTACGACCTGCATAAGAATCTGAGAAAAATCTCTCTATAAACAAATTCTTTATTTTCACTTCCCCTGTATTCAAATACTAGCTATTGCTCGCGGCTTTGCTTATCGTAGAGTTTCTACTAGATTTGTAAATTTAAATAAGGTGGCGTTTATTTGCCTTTTTAGACGCTACCTTTAGATATAGAGGCGTAGAGACGCAAGTTGTCCTCCTCAGATGCATACTAGTCTCGTAGATGCACGCGTCTTGTTCCTCGCCACGCGTTACTAATTTAATGATATATCTATAACTATACCACCTAAGCACTTACAGCAAATATCTTTTTTGTCTATTTAACACCCATGATAATGTATTATTTTAATTTAATAAGGATTCTTATTTTATTCCTAATGTCTTCAACAAACACTGCCTATTTAGATTTCTTACTTTTTTGTGTTATAAAAGCAGTTATTGTAGCCTAAATATAAATAAAAAGCCTAATATCTTTATTTATTATAATTATTTGTTGAGTGGGTCTTTTCTAAGGTCTTTATGAGCCTTGTAACACTGCGACCATTTCTGATCTATTTTATTCGCCACCTACTATAGTTCTGCCCTAAGCCTCGTGTCATTTAAGAACCGCAGCAGGCTTTTGGCGCCAGATTGTTTTACCTCCTCAGGTTTGAGGTAATGACCACCCAAG
Organism: Micropterix aruncella; assembly: GCA_944548615.1. NCBI lineage: Eukaryota > Metazoa > Arthropoda > Insecta > Lepidoptera > Micropterigidae > Micropterix > Micropterix aruncella. Next base: position 17,053,318 of record OX155980.1, read on the forward strand.
TAGGTGTATCTTTTACGCATCAGCGGGACACACTCGCAAATGAGGTTCTGTGGAGTTTCCTCTGCTCCTTGGCAGAACCTGCACTTTTTCGTGTCTCTGAGCTTGAGGTTGAACATCTGATATCTTTAAGGCCAATATTTCTGTCATATATTGTTTTTACATATATCAAAACGTTTCTTAAGCGCATGCCCATAAAGCAACTCACCAGCACATTTTTTTCCGACTTGATTTACGAATTTCGTAATTTCTCATTGAAACTCAATATCTATCACATTAAAATATAGCCTATACTCTTCAAAATGGAGCTTTCCATTAGGTAGTGTAAGAATTTTTGAAATCGGATAAGTATTTTCGTAGATTACCTTCTGTATACAAACTTACAAAAATATAAACTTAAAAACATTACTACTTTATAATTTTAGTAGTGATAAGTGATTTAAAATTGAGATCATATTTCCAGTACACTTTTGCACAATGAATGGAGCTGATTACGATGATCATACGACATTGAAATACTTAGACCAACATGATCAAACTCTGTCAGCATAAATACATGAAAATCCATCGACCAGAATTTTTAAAAGATAAGTCGATTATCTTTCGTTTTAGATTTATAATATATGGTTTGGAAATGGATATCTTGTCGGTTTAAAATAACAGCCACATTATTTTGCAAATATTTTCCAAACTAATATAAATAAACAGTTAATATGTTTAAAATAATAAAAAATATGACTGCCGTTTTAGAAATTAAACTATTGTATTTATAAGAAAATATATAGGTTTTTTTAATGAAATATTAGTGATTTAAGTATTTATCCATATAGATACATGTATATTTCCGGAACATACTCAATCAGACCCATTATTTGAAACTAAACACGATATATTTATGTTAATTTATTGACATTTGGACATTTAGACAGCTAAATACCCTTTGACACTCAGGATGACATAATAATTCTAACAACACTTCTAAATCCGTTCAAGCATATAGAAGTTTTGAACAATATGTTTCAGATATTGAAAGAGCTCAGAAAACGGTTCTGAGGTGGATGCGTTTCAAATTCTTTAACGAAATAAAATTCGCCGATTAAACCCCCAAACTCACTTTTTTAACTGTCAATCTCTAAGAACGAGAGGAACTCTTATAGATCTTCTCCTCATTAATTCACTCTTTACCCATGATCTGCTTAGTTGTTTCCCGCTGAACGTTCCGTCGACCCACAGAACTCCTTGAAATTCCGCCCGCCTAATTGTTCAACCAAAACGCACTATACTCGCCGGTGCCCCGTATAATGAGCTCAAATGTGAAAATTGTAAATTGCTTTAACCGTATGCTCCTAAGGAAATCTATAAAAAACTAAACTGAAATTAAAATAAAATATTTAAGGTGTTAGAATGTAGAATGTTAGAATGTAAGGTGTATCACAATGTAGGTAAATAATAATAAGTAGAAACTGCTTTTTTTGTAGTAGTCTTTATTTATAAAAAAGATACAAATTACATGTCACAGTTCCCCACTAAGGCTACTGCCTTTTCAGTGGGTAACTAACAATAATGTGGTCATATCTGATTTATATTTTCTATTACCTATTATACTTATATTAACTATTATAACTTTTTGCCTTAAGTAGATGTATTGACTTCCTAACCTAACCTAAACTAACCTATATTTCCTATAATAACTAGCTGAATATACACTTATAAATATTTACAGAAAATAAATGATTTTCCACTAAAAACAATTTACCTACTTCCTAACCTAACCTAACATAATTTAACCTTTACTAATTATCTTGTTATACACTAAATATGCGTACTTACTTTGTTTACAATTACAATAATAAATGATTACATTAATAAAATGACTTTACACTAGATATCTATACGTATGCCCTAACATAACCTATTTTATCTTAACTAGCTTGGTGTTTCCTAATTATTCTACATAGTGATGTTAATGCTAATTTAGCATAATAGAATTTTTACTTGTTATAGTTATGCTAATGCTTTTACATATTTATGCTAATTTATAGTAATAGAGTTTTTAATTTCTCCGTTATAGTATTTATATTATATAATATTTAAATTGTTTTAAGTAACTCTTCTGGGTAAGTCATTATTTAGGTTGCTTAGTAGTACAAGTTTCAATGTTTTCTTTAGTAAGTATTTGCTGATTGATTTGTTTAATTTTATAAAAAAGTGATTCATTAATTTTGGAACAATGAATTCAAGAGTTCTATTGCCGTAATAATTGTTTTGCTTGTTATATTTCAAATACCCCGTTTCAAGTAGCCGGGTTCCTGTGTACATGATCGGCAGGTATTCGTAACGAACCGTTTTCGTTGTTGTCAAGCAGAATTTTATACCATACGTAAAAACTTGTAGGCAAGACATCAATTGAGGAGTAGAGTTCTGTGTAATTATTGTGCATAATTTGTATTCAGCCTTTTGGTGCCATTTGTTTCAGTATTCGAATTTGAATATTTTCCTTTTTCCGTATGTTGGAAATGTAAGTCCCTATACCTAAATACCATATACTAGTATAGAATTTACAAGTGAAAAGTATATGATTTTCATAATATTATGAGGTAATACGGATTTCAGGTGAAAGAATAGATTTAAAAAATACCTGAGTTTTCCACATAATAGAAATATGTGATTTTCCCAATTAAAGTTTTTGTCAAGTATTAAGCCCAGGTATTTATGTGTATTCACAACCTCTAGATTATTGCAGGAGCAGTTTAGATGTGATACGTTATCGTGAATGCAAGTATACGAGTGTGCTTTAATACCTATTTCGGCCCCTATTTTATAGGGAGAGGTGACGTACAATACCTTTGTCTTCGTATGCTTGATAACGAGGCCATTGTCATGGGACCAGCGCAACAGTTGTAGGAATTGTTGGTTCATGATTGTGTTTGCAGTATTTACGTCATCGTGCTCAACCACTATCGCTGTGTCGTCAGCAAATTGGTACACTTTTGATTTATTAAATATATCCGATATAGTGTTGCAATATATCTAATAAAATATAGGTCCCAATACGGAGCCCTGTGGTTACCCTCTGTTATCTTAACACTATTACCAATCGAGTCCCTTATTTTTACAGCTATTTCTCTATCGCTTAAGTAACTGCACAGTAACTCTTTGTATCTGTCTCTTATACCTACATCGTCAAGGGTCATTTTAAGTCGATCATGATTAATTGTGTCAAAAGCCTTGCTAAAATCCACAAGGATAATTATTACGTGTTTTTTGTCATTCAGGCACTTATTTACATGGTTTGTTATATAGATAGGAGTTGATCGGTATTCTTATTTTTTTTGGAACCCGTATTGGCTTTCATTGATAATATTATTAGTCGTTAGGTATATCTAAACTTTGCCTGCGATACATTTTTCAAAGATTTTGTTAATATTTGACAAAATGCTGATGGGTCTATAATTGTTGTAATCCTTGTGATTACCGCCTTTATATACAGGTCTTATTAAAGCTATCTTTAAAAAAAATTAAATAATCCTGTATCTAAGCACAGATTAAGAATTTTACTAATAATAGGACTAATCTTTTTGTTAATTAATTTGAGATCTCTTACTCTAATTTTATCTAATCCAAGTGATTTATTGGTATCTAAACGGCCTATAATTATCTCAATATTATCTGACTTAATTTTCGAAATATACATAGATCTGTCTATTGGCTTAGTTGAATTTAAATATAATGTTTTTTTGTCGCATTTAGGAATATGGCTTTAACATTGTTTTGAAAATTTTCCACAAATTCATTTGCAATATTTCCGTGACTTTTATTTTCTCCTAAGTATTTTATTATTGGTTCATCTAAAGACTGGATTTACATCAAATAACTCATTGTAATATTATCTCTAGTACGTACGACTGATGTAAATATGTCGTTTTTCTTCAAGTAAAGAGAAAAAAGTTATGGTATAATTAAGAAACGAGAAACACATAGATGAACCCTAAACTCAATACACTCCTTTTTTGTGGGGCAGTCGTGTAAAAAGACGATAGTCTGCTATAAATACATTTGTGCCTAAATATTTTATCAATTATTATTGTGGAAATAAAAAAATATTAAATTAAATTTCTTTTCACACACAGAGACAGGTATTATTTCACACACAGAGACAGGTTTTAATTGAAAAATAAGGACATATTCAATTTCTCTTTCTACGTAGGACAAAGTGTAGGAACTATTTATTGTTATATATTTATAAAAAAATATTATAAATATTTTTTTGTGGGTATTATAAGCGAGATTTCCTATCGACGGTTGGTCGATACAATATTTAAAAAATACGAGGGTACATTGAAAGAGAAGTAAAAGTGAAATTTTATGAAGCAGATACTGCGAATAATGGAAATACCCTTTATGGACAATGCGCATTTTTTTTGTTAAAATAAAATTGGATAGGAATATATAAAATGAAATTCAGAAAAATAATAAGCTTCACATCTGGCAGAATAAGTAGAAATCTACCATTATATTCCCAAAATTCAACCAATAAAATAGAAGATATAAATAAATCAAACATAGGGTTAATCTAAATAAATCTACAGTTCATTAAACATGATAAATATTAGGTGGCGTTTTGAAGAAGGTACGATTTCGCGAGATGTTAAGTAAGTTTCGAGCTTGTAACGGCTTTTTACGTCTTATGAATTTTGGCGAAATGGAAAGAACAGAAACTCAATTAAATTAAACCAGAAATTGTAGCAAATTAAGATTTTTAGAGGTGTAAGGAAAAACTTGCCCTTACAATTATTAACTCTTTCCCCAAGGAAATAAAGAAGCGTCCTTCGCGGCATATTTATATAGTAGAAACTGAAGGAGAGAAAAACTCCATGTTTAAATTTATCGTTTCATGTTTTAGCGAGCGCCTATAAATGAATCTTACCTCAGGACATCTGCAAAAGGGCACTTAACTGAATTTATTTGTTACTTGTCAAGGCGATGTAGGTTACTGTGTTTCTTTCCAAAGAGCGCTCGGCTGTTTCGGCCATTAAGAATGATTAAAATAACCCGCCCGATGGCTACCGCCATCGGGCAGGGCTAAAATCAGAAAGAACGGTTTTACGCGGTATGAATATGACCGGTTTTTACCATAGACGTGAGAGTTGATTTGGTGTATGTGTCGCTGATTACATGATTTAATTGTAAGCCCTGATTTACATGGTGCAAAATTACGACTATGTAATTAAGAATGATTAGATTTCGATTTGCGCGTTCGTATATGAATTCTGAATTACGTAGGTTATTAGAAAAATCGTAGCATCGTAGTTGTCAATTGGAAAAATGTACATCGGCAGCCGATTTTCAGCGGTTTAGGCAGCGGCGTCATTTCAAAATGTAACGGACGTAATTGTTTAAATGAATAGTAATTCCCGATTTTTGAGACCCCAATGTCCTGCATAGTATGGTTCTTTAAAAATATATCTACTATCAAGCACTGATACTACAATAAAAAAACCATGCCTTTGAAGTCCGAATAAAAAGATGCACCTTTTAAAAAGTTTTACTAAACAAAGGCGTTATAGTCCTCTTGTTTGTAAATAAGCGGAATAGAAATGTCTTACCAGTTTGTATTTTAGATATCGAGCTACCTTCCCAGTGCCTTGAAAACGGGAAATGTCTAACGAAAACAGGAAATATAAACGAAAAATAACTATGCAGTAGTCAGTCCAGTTGTGAATAAGTTCGTATCTTATTCAACGTTAAGTTTGGAGAGCGATTTTCATTCTAAATAACTCGAATAATTTCCTTTATCAATAATTCGAATCGCCGGTTTAAGGTTCTTCTTTGTCGAAAGACTTCAGAAATTAATAAATCTCTAATCTGATTAAAAGTGAAACGTTAATTATTGCACATGCATGATTATGTGCTTGGATGCTGAGCACATAATAATATGTTTACATATTTCCAAGGGTTCGTAATTTACCAAATAATTACGTAATTTACCAATCACGATGCTTGTGTACACTAGATTTTAAATGGGCGTTGGTACCATGACCAAATTTACCAGTGTCCAAGGTGCGCCGACTCGGCGCTTACTCCTTGCCTATATAATTACTGTTTCGATTTGAGTTGTAATTCAAAATTTAACTAAATTTTAATTCCATGTTATTAATGTTTAATAATTATTTGCGGTTTTTTATTCCTCGGATATATTTATGTGTGCATGAAAAAGCTGAAAATTGGCTTTATTTTCAGAAATAAACTCCGTCCTGGCAGCACCGTCGCAGAGACGGCACGCAATATCAACAATCTGTATAGACCAAACACCACGAACGACCCCACCGAGCGTTATTAATTTAATCGCTTCCGTTCTGGTATTTCGAACTCAAAGACCATTTGACTTGGAATTCCAAATTCACATAAACTTTAATTTGATATTATTTATTTCTCAAATTCATTTGTGTTTCTATTGTTTGTTGTTGCTCGGAGTGTGTGCGTGAAAAAGTTTTAAATTCACATTATGTTTGAAAATTGTTTGGGTCGTAGCAGCAATGCAGCAGATATGCTGATGAGATGAGATGAAAGAGACTGACAGGAAAGAAAGGTCGATGATGATGACTTCGTCAACTTTAAGGTTCAAGATTGATAGAGGAAGCGGATCTGTCGCAAACTAGGACATAACCAGCAGCAGCATTTAACGTAAGTGACAAAACAACATTGAGTAAATTTACTTTCGGCACAGTATAGAAGCTTTAAAAGTGGTTAGGTACCGTAAAAATTGAAACCATCTACAAAATCGAATCGATGCTTGCGTTGCTTTATTTATTAAAGCAACACTTAAAATAAAGTTGTTGTAAACCGGATTGGGGCGATTGAGATTGCGACGCGGATTGGCGGCGGATGGCGGATTGCGACGAAAAATGAATATTGTTTAATATAATAACCGTAGCCATTTAATCACAGTGGTTGAATCTAGGAGATGCAATCACCCGAAATCAAAAACCCAAATTCAGTCAGAAGAAGCTCTTGGCGACTCTCTAGTGGTCGAATGACGGTGTTATTCTTTAAAGTCAGCTTCTTGCGGTTAACGCTAATGTGCGTTGTCGAAATTGCAAATATTGAAGTGGAAACTAGCGATTAGACTACCGAATCCGGTCTAGCGCTCTTTGCCTATGTTTCTACACGACAACGCACGACCACACATTTCAAAGCAAACAGCCGAATTCGTACCACCAAATCTTGCTTTACCCATTTTTGAAATTGGGACCATTTTCTGCATAGGAAAAATCCACTCTGAAGAGGCAGTAAAAAACGTATTTAATTTATTGATTCCTATTAACGTGAGTTCTATGGCAGAGATACTTCCATTAAAATGGCAATATTTTATTTTTTATTTTGAATTGCTATTTCTCGCGACTCGCGGTTAACCCTCAGGTTGACTGCGATATCGAAGTCGCGGGGCCTGAAAAAGAGAGAATATTTCAATTAAATATATGTTTTTGAAATAAAAATATTGGCCTTCAATATCTTTATAGTTTCGGTTAATTTCTAGAATGAAGAATTGAGTGCTTTCTTTCATAAAAATGAGCATAAGAAGCTTTTTATTTTAATTTATTGGCTGGCTCATAACGAGAATACATTCGAAAATTTCAAATTGTTAGTAATTTTCATAAGTAGGTATATATTTATTATTATTTTATTATTATTTGTTGATGAACTAGCAGCTTAACGCGATGTGTTCATAATATAAAATTAACTGGTGTTGCTGTTCCTTTTTTTTGTATATATATCATTTTTTAAATATATCAAGCCTATTTTTGAATGCGTTTATGGCTGGTGCTTCAATAACTTCCTTTGGGCAGTTTATTCCAGCTGTTCACGATTCTGTTTGTCAGGAAGTGCTTTATTGCTTCAGTTGAAAAGCTTGTAACGTTGAGTTTCAGGCTGTGACCTCTTAAGTGATGGTTTGAATTGAACACAAACATTCTTTCCAACTCTGGGCAGTCGTAGTGTTGCCTCAGTATTTTGTATGTCTCTATTTAGGAATACCTATATCTAAGAAATGGCATTCCCCTATTTAATCAATGTGTTTTATTCATTGTTTTTCGATTAAATTCAACTCTAATAGGAATAATTTATTTTGCATAAGAAAAAGCTTGGTTTTTGAGATGGATGGATCGGAAGGGTGATCGTTCACCGGTGCCAAGAACTTCTCATGAAAAGCATATAGGTCAGTCATATTTGTGAATATCTGTATATACATCTCGTTTAAACATAAGCATATCCCAATCCAATACGGAGACTTCTTCACTGCCATGAGAGTAGCTTTTATTAAATCTAAATCTAAATCAAACCAACCACGGAAGAAGATTTCTCTAGGCCGCAAGCAATGTGGCTGGATGCGGTAAATGCTGCAATGCCACACTGATGCGTTTATAAGGATGTAATCTCTAAGGAAGGCGCCTGGCGACGAGGCGACCGTAACTTTTACAATCTTTCAAAGGCAATAAAATTCTAGGTGGTTTTATTACACGGCTGACCATTGACATCTTAAGTATGATGAAGAAACCGGAAGCGAACGGATAACGCTGCAACAGTAGCTTACAGGCGATACGGCCCGCGCAAGGCGCGCGCGGTGCTCGATGCTTTTGTGGACAGCCGAATAAAACGACAAAACAAGGGTGGAAAGAATAAACTGCAGCTTGATTTTATAAGAGACATTTTTTTATATAATTTGATATAATATTGACTTATTTATATTTAATACTAGCTGAGCCGGCGAACTTCGTACCGCCTAAGAGTGAATGAATGTATAACTTTTAGCTAAACTTAATTTAGGATTTTATTTACTTGAAAATCATTTGTTAGTGTTTTTAATCATTGCAACGCTTGGTAATGAACGATATTTTTTGTCTTTCTGTCAGGAGAGAAAACGAATAGCGCCGACGGTTTACCGACTCTCGAGCACGCCACGTACAACTGCCCATATGAAAAACACGGACATTCAAGGTTTACTCCACACACTTTTAAAGATTGTCCTTGCGATTTATTAATCGTCATTGTAAATGCAAGGCGAACAGGAAACTGCAAACGCCTAAATTGAAAAGGCAAGTCGGATGGAATCAGTGGTATCCTTGGAATCAGAACATCCTCGCCTTTGAACTTTCCTATGATTATCGTTGCTTCAATTACGTTGTTCATCAGCTTCTTAACAGCTAGTCTTGTTCCATTGCACAGCCTTGGTTGATTCAAATTGCGTAACATGATTATCACCGAGCCGACCTTGAGTTGCAAATTGTGCGGCGGCATTCCAGGCAAATCCAATGAATTCAGGAATTCCGTAGGGTAATTGACGACTTCATCTGGATCGGTAATGGAATCGATCGACTTATATGAATGCAATTGTTCATCTATTTCACTTTGAATTGATAGGTTCAAATTGTCTACGTCCTTATTTTTCGCTCCCAAAATGGCTCGTTCGCTCAACCAAACATGGTTTTTGTAATTTCTACCAATATTAGGGAACACTTTCGTGATCAATTCTTCTTTCAAACCTGTGAATTGACAAAAATCAGGTGGACATGAAATAAGGCCAGTGGAAGCGTCAATTGGTATTTTTCCATTGCCAATGTCTAATAATTGTTTGGAAAACACTTTCGCCGATTCGTCATTTTGTAACGCGACGCGCATATTCGTTTTTAACTTGAGAGTTTCACGTATCTTCACAATTTCGATGACTTCAAGCATGCGTTAATTTCATCAGCAGCTGTTGATCGTGGAATGACTGGCAGCGTTTGGCGAAAATCGCCGGCCAAAGAGGTACTGATTGTTTCGCAAATCTTTTAACGTTCGATCGAGTGCCTCCAATGCTCATTTGTGAGCCATCGTACACTCATCCCAAATTATTATTTTGCATTTCTGTAGTACTTTTGCCATTGCTGATTTATTGGAAATATTGCATGTCGGTTCATCTATAGTTTTCAAATTCAGTGGCAGTTTGAGGGCAGAATGATCTGTTCGTCCTCCTTCTAACAATGTGGCAGCGACCCCAGATGATGCTACAGCAAGCGCTATTTGACTTTGTGCTCGAATCGTAGCTAAAATCAATGAAATTAGGAACGTTTTGCCAGTTCCGCCAGGTACGTCTAAGAAAAAGATTCCTCCGTAGCCGTCGTTGACTGCTATCATTAATGTGTAGTACGCGGTTTTCTGCTGCTGATTCAAAAGTGGGACCATTGTTCGTACTGACTGACTTAGAGCATTACGATCGTATTGCCGTTCTCGTTCAAATTCTCGATTAAATGCATCGTGCATCGGGCGATTCGTTGCTGGCATTCTTAATTCGTGCAACATCTTGCCGGACATTATCTTGCACAAATCTTCTATAGAAATCAACGCCTTGTTATGTATCTCCGTGTTAAATTCAAGTTCAGGATTCGCTGTTATTGTGCGCACTCTGTGCAAAATGTCTTCAGCCATATTGTCTTTGTATTTGTTCCACAAATGAGGTGGGTTCGATGGAAAACACGTTGAAATGACGATTGCAAAAAGTGATCGAATTTGATGCGCAGAAGAGGAAATAACAGCATCATCGAGTGTGTGATCCCAATGAATGTCATCCTCGAGCAAATGTAAACATTTACAGGCTTCTCTATATGTTAACTCGCCATTGACAGTTCGTAGAAATTCAAATGAAGTCGGTCCACGAACATTAACCAATAACAAGCGCAGGTAAAAACATTCGTCATTGCTGGTATGAATTGTGTAAATGCGCCCCAATGCATCGGTTCGACGCCTCACTGGTGGCATTTTTATTTTGCAACGCCTTACTCAAATAAACCACGAACTGAAATCAATTTACGAACAAATCTTGACCCACTGGTCAAAGCGCAAAAGGCTTTGCTCAGAGTCATTAACAAGAAGCCATATCGCTCCCCGTCAGACGACCTATATACAGACTTTAAAGTACTTGACGTACGCCAACTATACATACGCGCTGTTTTGGTGCGCTATCGAAGGGACCTCATGAAGAACACGGATAAAGACAAACCAGAGCACAAACACAACACTAGACACAAAGACAAACAGATTCAACCAAAAATGAGGACTGTATACGGACAACGACACTACGCATATCTCGGACCTAAACTCTATAATATATTTAACTCGTACGCAGGACAGATCTTAAACATAACCGACAACCAGTTCAAGAGACGGGTGTCTCATTGGCTCTCAAATTATACTAGAGAAGAATGTGAAAGTATGATATATTAAAATATTTTATTTCTAACCACAGATTATAGGATATATAGATGTAAATTATGGATAAGTATACAGATATACAGATTATAATATGTTATATTTTATCATGTTATATTATTATACTATTATATAAAAATATGCTACATTATTTTATATGTTATAACATATGATATTATATTATATTGTAATATGTTATATTATATTATTTATATTATATTATGCTAAATTATATTACGTATTGTTTTTTTTTTTTTTTTTTTTAAGACAGAAGAAGGACGGCAGGCAAGGCTACAGGCTCAGCAAATAATACCACAGAACTATATATCCATCACCCCAACACAGGCGTATACCTAGTGGGGTGATGTAATCCTGACAAGTTAATGCCCTTTCGCGATTTTCTTCATATGTATTCTTTTAAAATGTGTTAAAAAAAATGAACACAATCTTTTTTATGTAACTATATAAAATAGGATAAATAAATAAATAAATAAATATTTGAAACACATCAGATTGATAAATTTTACGCTTTTGTTTTTCGAATCAATGCAGAATTTATTGTTATGGAAACGTAACTGTCAAACTGGACATTATTTTATTTTATTTTATGGAAACATGTGACAGCATAACTTTCGACATGAAAGTCAATTTTTTGGTAGTAAATACTTATTAGGCGCATTGTCATAAAAGGAAGCCCTCCTTTCATTGATTTCAAATTTCAATTTCCTAGTCCCAGTGGTTTGGGCTGGGCGCTGATATTTATATATGGGGAATGCGATCGCGCATTTTCTTTTTTAATTACCGTGATGTTTTATTATTATTTTTTTAATCAAAACATATTCTATCTATGAGCAAAATTTCTTTTTTTATTGAGATTTTCATACAAAAATACCATCCAAATTTCCGAAAATTTCCGATATTTCCGGTGGATTTTCCAAAAATTTTCTTCCATACAAACCTTGTCCTTGAAATTACCAATACCAAAAAAAATAAAACAGCCAAATTGGTCCAGCCGTTCTGAAGTGATGCTCCGTCAAACATGCGGCATTTCATTTTTATTTATATAGATAGATAGATAGATAAGTGACTGATTTATTTGATATAATAATATCACGATAGTGGAAACCATGTCCTTAAAATTACCAACACCAAAAAAAATAAAACAGCCAAATCGGTCAAGCCGTTATGAAATGATGCTCCGTCAAACATGCGGAATTTCATTCATACAAAAACACCATCCAAATTTCCGAAAATTTCCGTTATTTCTGGTGGATTTTCCAAAAACTTTCTTCCATACAAACCTTGTCCTTGAAATTACCAATACCAAAAAAAATAAAACAGCCAAATTGGTCCAGCCGTTCTGAAGTGATGCTCCGTCAAACATGCGGCATTTCATTTTTATTTATATAGATAGATAGATAGATAAGTGACTGATTTATTTGATATAATAATATCACGATAGTGGATTTGGCGTTAGTGAAGCACCGGAAACGGGAAGTTATACGCGCACATTACTGCCGAGACAGCGCCATTTACGACCTGCATAAGAATCTCTCTATAAACAAACTCTTTATTTTCACTTCCTCTGTATTCAGACACATACGTGTTTCAAAAAAAAAGGATGAAATAAATTTATCTGTTTTTGAAAGCGCGTCGAAATGTCAAAGTATAGTTGGGCGTTGTCGACTACAACGGGCGAACCCGTCACTCCATACTAGTATACCAATATGTGATATAGAATAGAATAGAATAGAATAACTTTATTGTGCTATAAAAACATAACTTAATGAATATTACGCTGGTTTTATAAAAAAGACAATTTATGCACAAATGGCGGACTTATCGCTATAGCGATATCTTACAGTCAACCAGTCAATCGCTATTTCAGCCGTGGGATGAGTGTAGAAGACTTAAAGACAATACAAATCTACTGTACCTATGTCTATGACAACATTCCCGACAGAGGCCAACGCCTTACGGCGAGGAACCGGGAAATGTCACCAGCGGGCGGCCTCGCCCCCTGTCTACCAGTTTGGAAAGATATTTCCGTCTGGAATTAACCACAGTTTACCTCCTTCCTCACGACTGTTACAGGACTGAAGTCGCTTACGCGGCCTCTACCTGTTGTATTTCAGCGATAATTCAAAAATAATTTATCGCAGACCTAGGCGCGGAAGAGTGCACAATGACATAGTATAGTAATTATTTCTTGTTCAATTTTTTTTTTATTTCATCGTAAATTTATATGCTGAACGTCAAAAGAGAACAATTATATATAATTTATTATATTACTTACTTATTTACCGACATATTTTAGTGACCACTTTTGGTACATTATTGACAATAGGTATTTTTTTTCAATTAGGTAATCCGTATTCCAGGGAGTAACTGCCTCTGACTGTAGAGATAATATTTGCCTCCGACTATCCAGGTAGTAGTTCCCGACTGTCAGAATGTTGACATCCATGACGATCCGGCCATTGAACACATGAAACAGAAATAAAAGATAAAAGCAGAACAACAAGTAGGATAACCTGTCCACCCTAGAACGGGCTAGTCCCAGTTGGGTGACAGAAACAAATAAGCAAAAGGTTAAGGTTTTGCCATTCGGTTCCTGTTATTTTTATAAGCTAATCAATGTTTCATAGTAATTAATTCTTAAATAAATAAATAAATAAATAATAAACCTATAGTGTTAAGCAAAAATATGTGGATCGATAATTACAATGTTATCAGTTATCTTAACTGATCGATTTTATAATATGCTTTCACACAATGTGTTTCAAATGCGAGACCTTAAATCTTTTTCCGGTAAGTTTTGCTTCTAAGCTTAAATCTGTTTGTATGTTTCTACTCTTTATTGTGAAATCACAATGGGCGGGTTTATTATCATATTTCAATCTCTTATAACCAACCTCAATTACGGGAAGTTTTACTTCTAAGTCCAAGTTTAATCAGGATTTCCGTTATAAATTGTCTTATAAAAGATCCTGCTTTTGACGTCGAAACTTGGGAAATAAAAGCTTATTTCTATTTACTGTATCTAAATGTTGTCCATGTCGTGCTTTAGTGAACTATATTAGGCATTTGCGGTTATATTATATTTGCAAAAGTAAATTAAGAAGCCACAGGATATTAATTTCTTTAAAAAGTTTACACAGTTAATACTTAGAGAGTAGTACGATAATTTTTAAAAATGGTACCTTACTAATTCTGAACGATGTATCATATATTCTGGTGATCTTTGGATCTTACATCTGGCAACTGCTAAAATAGACGTACAAATAGGGTTTTAATTGTACATTTAGCACCGCTGGTAGAAGCTCGCTCCCTCATTTGCTCTTTATTGGAAGAAATTAACAGAGGCCAGCGCAACTGTCCAATAAATTATAATTTCTATGAAAAAAATTAAAAAATCTATAAATAGACATAAATTAAAATACACAACGGGAAGCGGGATACTCGTTTTAGACAATACCGAGTCATTTGCGTTAAGCATTTCCTATAGAATTTACAGTTTCTGAAATCAATGTTCGAATGAATGGACGGATGGACGGACTAACTAACTGACATAGTTGCTTGTAAAAGTGATTGAATAAAAATTAATATGGAATGGAATACCGTATTTCCAGCATCGTGCAATGGAATACTCAATTATGGGCCAACGCACTTTTAAAAAAAAAACAAAAGGTATTAATTAGACCAGAACGTTTTCTCGATAAATAAGGCAGTAGATGGAGGGACAATCCGAGACAGACTTGGCGAAGATCCATGTGGACGAATTAAGGAGGGTAATAAGGTGGAGAAGATGGCAGAAATCAAGGTTGAATTAAATGATCGGAATATGTAGAGATATATGTTTAAGGTCCTATGCCTAATATCTGAATGATAAGAGCTTGGAACTGCCTAACTAAAATATCAACTGACAAGAAAGTCAAATTTTAAAAGACACGATTGACTTTGTAATCAACCATGCGATTCTCGCATCATTGGTGATAGTAAAAACATCTAATTAAATAAAAGACAGTGCTCCACAAAAGCAGAACAACCCGCACAGACCCACAGATTGCGCACATCCAGCTATCCCACAAACTTATCAGACTAAACACATTATCAGATGAGAATAGAAATACGATATCGCAGCAGCAGGGTGTCTTCGACTTATTATTTTTAATAGACTTTATATACAGAAAGACTAGTAGAAGAGTGGCATATTATTTCTAATGATAATTCTATACATTATGTTTTATTTGTATTTTACGTCTGGCCTGGAAATAGTCTGTAATGAACAACTTATTTAATGCCCAATTTACTACACATAGTGCTTCTTCAAATGCTGCTTTAAATTCAGGAAATGATTTGTGTGATGTAATGAAGATATTGTTTTCCTAAAAAAAATGTGTTTGAATATTAGGAGAATTTCAAATACAGTAGATTCTTCACAAAAATTAAGTTGAAATATATCTGCATTTAGGCTTTTGTTCCTAAAAACAACTAAATATCTGAATATCGAAAATTAAAAAATATATTTTTCATGGTTACCAAGGCTTAAATAAAAAAAAAACTTCTATTAGTGTTATCTCAGTATTTAAAGCCTTACGTCTAGGCTACAAAAAATCGCCAAGTTTGGCGCTAATGGGTTAATTTCATATGGAATCTACGCTTTCGGAATCGATGTTTCGAGCAGCCCCCTCCTTACTTTAACATACCAGGTCTTATAAACAATCGAAAGTTTACATTAGCAAAACGACACATCACTTCCGGAAACCAGCCCTAACTTTTAGTATGTTATTAACTACGATATCCTGACTCCAAAACTGCTGGTAGATAGTTTCTAAAAAACCCGCATCTATAGTAAAAATTATCATCATAAGCCGTAAAATAATGACCACGCCGATTTTTTCATCACGTATGTTTTTTTGTGTAACTTTTAATTTTTATTATCCTTAAACTAGTGCACAGATAGGACATATATGTTCATATGATATTTTACGCTATGTATTATGTATCGTCGTGAATGTCAAAGCGAAGAATGTAACGCTTTGCACATCGGAAAATAACGTTTGAATAGCACAATTTTATTAAATATTTATATTAGGAAAGTTACAAATAAAAGAATTCTATGCACTATTCGTCTAATATCTAGGAATATATGACACCAGAAGAATAATATAATGTCTCTAGTCATAATATGATTTCTCTATTCTAATCAGCAATATTCATAATTTCTAAAACGACGGAGCGTTGTTCGTTGAGGTGGCGATATCTATTTTCCTCTCAACTAGCAAGCGGCTAAGCGTATTGATAAAACGGAATAGCTTACTAGTATTTGTTTCTGTTAACAAATTTTATAGTTCGAAAACCTATTTATAAGGACATATAACTTCTCGTGTACCTATTATATTTATATGTTATGTATATAATCAAGCGGCTCAAACTATAACAACTGTTTCAGACTCACGACGAGATCTTTGAGAGAAGAGAATGACCTCCGCACTCACTCGTTCTTATTTGTGTTCACGTTCTCATACAGTATAGACGAAATGAATGCTTCAGCGGCTTCAAAATTGTGTGCGTTAGCATCTATACCTTTGTAAATTTTCAAAATTAAATCAAATAAAAATAAAGATATTTAATTTTTAAAGAATAAAAAAAACAATAACGGAGCAGACAGATAACACCACATTATTGTGTCTTCTCAGTCTCTGACACCTCACATCGCACTAAGATCGGACAGGAATGTTGATCCTGTCCTCTTTTTCGTCCGAGAAAGTCTTTAAGTGGGGCAGCAAACCTACACCGGGCGGAGATCAGGTGAGAACGAAAAAAGCTCGATGGTATTTACACTCCCATTTTTGAGAGTTTTCGTAGATTCTCGCTGTGATTCACAAAAATCGATTTATAAAATAACTGTTTCCCCTATTCTCTTTCATTACCCGTGAAACCGTTATTAAACTTAAAATGGCCTATAAGTTAATTACTTAAGGTTTTTGAGTAGTTCGTCTGTATATACATATTTCGTTAGAGAAAATAATGACAAGGCTAATGAAGAATCGTTTCTCGCTAATAAGTCATGAATATTCAGCGGCGCTCTCCAATTTAACGTAGCTCGTCTTCAGCCAGTGGCCGGCCCGGAAATGCACTAGCTTATTTCAGACAAGCGGCGGGAAGGCGCGAGCGGCGTAGCGCAAGGGGCTTTCGCTACCGCTAATAGTGCGAGATTCGACTAAATGTATATCTTATTCTGGTATTTCTTTACGATACACGATGTTTCTGTCTATGAATACGTCGAGATACATTTCCCTTTTGTTGATTATTTAAACTCATGTCGTATATTTTTACATATAATGCAATGTAATAGAGTTAGAACTGCAGGACGCTTCGCTGTTTTTTTTAACGGCTAACTCAAGTGGTCTACCGAATTCCCTCGCTGGATCCCGATTTGGCTGACGGTGGAACGGGTAAGGTAAAATACAAATAAATATATAAAAAAAAATAAAAAACACGACTGCCGTTACAAAAAGTGAATTACGGTATACCAATACACATATTTTAAAAAGTTTTTTAATAAAATATTATTGTTTATGTATTTATCTATATAGATACATATATATCTTCGAAATGTACTCAATTAGACCTTTCATTTGACACTAAATACGATAAATTTATGTTAATTTATTGACATTCAGAGATTTGGACATTTAGATAAATATTTAATTAATATTTTGACAGTTAAGGTACTTATGACACTCAAGATGATATAACGATTCTAACAATATCACACACTTATAAATCGATTTAAGCGTTCAGAAGTTATGGTGGAATAAATAAACGGAAAACATACATACATAGATTAACTCGGCCACACGCTTCGGTGTGGCTCAGTCTGATATGCAATGAATAGGAAACGCAACGATGTCGACGCGCACCGAAGATTTTTATGGTGCGGAAAGACTTTTGTCGCGCGTATTTGAATGCAACATTGAGTCAAAATTTCAAGTCAATCGACCGACTACTTTTCTAGTTTCGCGAGGACAAATATACGCAGGCTGATTTTTATATACTCGTATAAAGATTTGTAAATCAATTCAAATTTATTTTTTATCGGAATTCTTGTTTTAATTAATCATTATTTGCAGTTGCAGGTTATGGCTATGCCAAGAGTGTTTATACAATTTACTGTGATCGCCTAACGAATACATCACTTATTTTCCAGCATTATTAATGATGCAATAAAAAATACTCAACTAGGCAAAATTTATCATCCCGTAAACCCAGCACATTCGTTGGAAAGCCTCGCTATATTTATGAAATGTTATATACCATGGACGAAAATATAAGAACCGAAAATTCAAATGTGTGTGTTTAAAATTAGAATAACAAGAGATTAAAAAGCAGAGAGAGGGGAAAGGGGCGATTGTGTGTTTCTGATCGGCTACATTGAAAGCCTAATAACAACGAAACTTAATCAACACTTCCTCGTCTTCAAAATATAAACTGCCAACTAAATTATCATGTACGCATACTTGAGCTACGGAGTTCCTGGCCTGTCTGAACAGTGAAACCACATGCGATATACGACAGGCGATGGATTTAGTCTACTTTCCATTTATTTCCGATATACTAGCAGAGATATTCGCCTTGCATACTCGTGCTATGTATATTGCCTTTAAAAATTATGAGTATTGTCGATTACATGAGGACTAACTGCGTTGACAGCGCGAACCCCCAGTCTTCAGTTAAATTATACATATCGATAACGTCTCTGTTGATCAAGATCAAACTACTCGGTAATTCAGGCAAATGACGCCAAATTCGAATATGACGCATTTTGATTTACGTAAATCTGTGTAAGTGTTACGTAAATCATTTTAATAACCCGCTTTTGACTGCGAAATGATAGATTTGAGCAAGAGAGAAGCACTGCAGCTCTGCTACTTGCTAGACAAAGGTCAACAGATTTTTAAGCTATTGCATAGCTTTTATCGCGGGCCTAGGCCAGCGCGGCGACCGAATGAAGAAATTTCTTAGCGAAAATTAATGATTTTAAACTGATAATTACGTCTAAACGAGTACTGCTTGCGATTCGAAAAAAATATATGTTAAACAAGAACCTTCTTCTAATATGCTTAGCTTTGAATATTTTAGATTTTGTTTATATTACATAGTGTAATTAATTTGTGAAATTAGGTCTAACCGAACACAAAAACGACTACAACGCAAATACTATCTGGCGTATTATTATGAAACCTGCACCATTTTAAAGATAATTTAATTATCTATCTTTTTATCTACGATTTTTTTCAAGAAAAAATCGAAAAAACTTTTTTGTTTTTTTTTTTTCGAAAAAATACTGCATAAATAAACTAAATAAATAATTATAATTGCATAAGTTGTTAAAAAATGCTATGCAATAGCTTTACCGTGGCAGTCCCCGAGTGCCACACGTATTTTTTTTGTTATGGGCTCTTTTAAGGTCTGTCTCTTTATGGCGTAGCCATTAAATATTACAATATAATTTCCATATATTATTAGATGAACATTGAAATCATGAAACCGGATTCTAGACTATACGAGCAGGAGGGCTACGCTTCCACTTCCTACTGCCGACTCTCTACTTGTTCGTGTAGTTTCGTTGTCAGCTAATTGCTTGCCGAATGCAAACGTGCATTGTACATAGTTAGTTATGAAGGGGTGCCATGCAACAAGAAAGTGAAGGGTATTTTGGATGTATGCGAAGCTACTGAATATAATAAGCTCAAATAATACACAATTGCAATCAATAAAAATCGACTGCATCTTCGAATAAAATTCATTTTTTAAAAGTCAATGATTATGCCAGATTATGTGAGGTATCAGATGTTTTTTTACCTCATTATTCATCTCACTATCCATTTTTTGACAGCCACCTATCGGACATAAAAAAATCTGCTGCTACGGGTGTACAACATAAAATAGAAAAATATGGTAATTTTTCTATTTTATGAGCTAAAAAC
The DNA here is from genome assembly GCA_944548615.1 of Micropterix aruncella. Classification (NCBI taxonomy): domain Eukaryota; kingdom Metazoa; phylum Arthropoda; class Insecta; order Lepidoptera; family Micropterigidae; genus Micropterix; species Micropterix aruncella. Next base: position 17,073,555 of record OX155980.1, read on the forward strand.
AATTGCAATCAATAAAAATCGACTGCATCTTCGAATATACATAAATCTCCTTTTTTAAGTCAATGATTATACCAGATTATTTAAATAATCTGTGCAAAGGTATTGCACAGATTAATTATTAAATTTAATTTGGTGGTGGTCGTTGACCTAATAACCAACTACCGTGCACGTGGCATATTTGAAATATTCAAGCTATGAGGAATATTTTTACCCTTAGGAGAACTACTTTTACCCTTAGGAGAACTTTCGAGGATATAGAATATAAACTAGTCACTAATTTTAAATCTATCGCTTATTAGCACACGACCAGTGACATTGTTGACTGTTTATGTCTTAAGTTATTATTTGGTAATGGACACCACGCAGGAAAAAAAAATCTCAAACCAGTGTCTTATTACAACTTAGCCTTAGTAGGCTTTATGTGGCTTGACAGCTGAATTTGAGCCAGTCGGCAGATAAAAAAATATACCAGGATTTGGGCGACTGGTGCCTTTGATCAGCAACAAAGCCCAGTCAACTAAGTCAACAGTTGGATGTGTCGACTACAACGGAAGATCCCGGTACCCCAGGAAGTTTTTGCGATAATGCTCATTCTGTCTGCCGTGAGGTGAACGTAAAAGACTTGAGGACTTGTTCAGATTTATCGTTCAGCAAAGCCAACTTGCCTATTAGAGGGCAACGCCTTAGGGCGAAGCACTGCGAAGGTAATCCAGCAGGCCACCTCACCCCCTTCCTACTACCAGTTTTGACTGGATATATCCGTCTGGATTGAACTATCAGGCTACCTCCGTCCCCAGACTGGTTACGGACTCGGGAGCTAATGGGCTCTTGCTGAGTTGGCCACGAAGACCCATTTGTTCAGAGTTGGTCACAATCACGGGTCAACACCCATCCGGGGAGCCTCCATACATGAAGTGTGAGCCCGGGTAGGACTCTGGCCTTGGGGCTAGTTTCCCCTAGGAGTCAATCTTCTGGCACTCCTGGACGGTCTGCGCACCGTGCGGCGTAAGCCAATCGATTATGCATTCTGACTAACAGTCGGGGGAGTCTGGAAGCAGTAGGTACTGTTTCCTATAGAGCGCGGCTGGTTGCTGACCTTATCGCGACTGCTCTTGAAACGACCATCGGCTACCCGATCCCGGGTGAAAAGCCGGGCAAAGGACGCCGTGGTCCGCGATAGATTCGGTTTACACCGTATCACCGCTTCGTGAGGTAGAGGACCGCGCAAGCGACCTCGAACTCGTAACCAGTAGAGAAACCGGAGTAATCTGGTCGCAATTGGAAGAAAGGGCGTGAGTGTAAGCCCGCTGGGTAACATTCCTGGTTATCTCACGGATAAGGCGTTGGCCTCTTACGGGCATGTGGCGGAGCTTGACGGTGGACTGTTTTGTCCAAGTCTTCTGCGCTCACTTCACGGGAGATAGAATGACCAATCGTAAAAACTTCCTGAGGTTCGCCCGTTGTAGTTGACAGCTCAATTTTGGTTACGGGCTCGAAATCGCTTGTGCGGTCCTCTATCTACCATATGTTCAGCGATTATTAAATTTGAATATATCGAGGACCATAGCATTTTGCCCGGCTCTGAACTCAGGATCAGGTATTTGTCATTTCAAGAGTGGAAGACGACAGGTCAAAATCCATCCCCGCTGCCTAGGAAACAAAGCCGTTTCCTGAACTCCCCCGTTATATGTCTGAGTGCACAGTCGATAGGATAACGCAAACCGTCCAGGAGCGCCCGAAGAACGATTCCCAGGGCAAACTACTGACAGGGCACAGAATCCTTTTCGGGCTCAATCTTCTTCTGGGAGGCTACTGGATGGGTGCTAAACACAATGGGTCATAACAGACCAATTGCACTGGGCCCATTAGCTCCCGTTGGCCTAAGTCAATAATCGAGTAGGTCTGCTTGATTTTATTGACATTTTTACCCGACGACCGAATTATTCGTCCTGTAATCATATAGGGCGAAATAGGCCTCAATTCAGAGCGACTCTATATTGCACACTAAATGTGATCCGTCCTTCGTGACTTGTCTCTTTGGCGCATCCCGTTTTGATTCGGTGTCAATAAAACATCAGCTGTCAGTAAAACAAGTTCGGTGTAGATAAAATATCTGTTCACAAACACTTTTATGTTCTCTTTACATATCGGTTTTAACATAGTGAAACCCCTTGCCTATCAACCGAGCGCTTGCCTGACCTGGCTACTGTAAAATTCTAGTCCGTCTGCTGGCGCTCGTGCAACCCCCGCGGGCGCCTCTCTTCTCCGCACCCTTGGCCGCACGCCTCTTCTTCCACCAAAACGCGTCACTACACCGTTAACGGTATAGAAATGCGGTTTTCCTACTAGCTAGGTTTTCCTAGCAGAGCTTGTTTTACGCATCAGAAGCCGTGTTTAGGTGGCGTAGAAGTGTTTTCATACAAAACTAAGTAGCAGCGCGTTGATCTATTCAATCGACAACTGAAATTATAAATAAGATAAAAAACTAATTTACCGCGGTAATTTTGTAGCACCCGGCGTTTCGGTTACGTTGCAGCCGCCGTTGTCTAGGGTAGACTGAAAGCTGTCAATTCGTTGTTACACGGGTATATATAGGCCGCATACCGCTGCCGCCACTGTGTAAATTATAACGGTGGTGGGGGCAGCGGGCTCCACGAGCGCGAATTTCAAAAATCCATCGAGCATACAACACTTACTGTATCCTGTCTTATGTCCTTGCGTTCGGCTTTTGGCGGTGGGAACATTTTAAGAAAAGGGATCCACGAGAATTTGTAACCATCGTTTCTAATGATGTTCGGGGTTATTCTTATTTCAATGGCTTCCCGGATCATGCGAGGAAAGTATAATTCTTATTTGGATAACACAATGGGATTATGAAACTTCATCCAGTGGTTACTTCCGTTATCCAATGTTCGCAGATCGCCGATTTTTCTCGCTGAACGTTTTTAACAGTTTCCTGAGGGAAAATGACGAGACACGCACACGATCCAATACAGACGAAACCCAGAAATCGAGCAGATCAAGAACATTCTTACCATACGTCAAGAGCGTGACAGATCGAATAAGTAAGATGCTAAATAAATTCGATATAAAAACGATCTTCAAGCCGACCCATACATAGCTCGATTTTTAAGGCCTGTAAGTGATGTAATACCACTGCAAATCCTGGGTATGTATAAAATAGAATGCAGATGTGGTTTAGCTTACGTTGGACAAACGAAACGGCCCATAGCAACTCGATTGATAGAACACATCAAAGCTGTTAAAAACGTTCAGCGAGAAAAATCGGTACAATACTACTATCATATTATACTTCAAATTGAATTAACATTTTAGTGCTTATAGCTCCTCCATAGAATTAGTTTACTGCGCCATTCTTCAAGGTCGCTCGCCTCGGTGACTCGCTCTTGTGTTCATGTCTGCTTGCCGAGAAAGTTTTGGGGTGACACAACCGATATTTTTATCTTATTTATAATGTCAAACAATTGCCTTAGTTTTTAATTTCAAATATCGTTTTATTTCCAAAATTAAACCAAAATTATAAATAAGTATCAAAATCTTGGGACGAGACGCCATGAACAATATTACAGTAATAGGTGAAAAGCCAACTACCATATGTTTTTAGCCGAAATCCATATTTTTATAGCTCATAAAATTGAAAAAATACCATATTTCTCGATTTTATTTTGCACACCCGTAACAGCAGATTTTTTATGTCCGATAGGTGGCTGTCAAAAAATGGCTAGTGAGATGGAGAATGCGGTAAAAAAACATCTGATACCTCACAGACTGCAGCTCCAAAACAGACAACAACGCACCGAGAGTATTGGCTTCGATTCGCATAGGAAAATTTAAATTGGATTTTGGACCAGTGGGGATATTTTCACTTCTTATATGAGCCAGGCTTACTCTGTTTTCTATCTCAAATAAAAATTAAAAAATATACACAAAAACTTTAAACAACGTTGCGTATTCATACTCTCTAGATGTTTATAATAATATGAATAATAATTAATCTCGAACCACTGTCGGCCTTAATGTTGCCAAGCAGACAGTGGTTTAAGAGACAATGTTCCGAAGTAAATGAAAAGTTCGTTGTTTTGTTGCTATCGGTTCATAACTCACCGCATCGTGTGGGTTTTCTTGATGTCTCAAAATGTAGTTGCATCGTAAATTTTAATCTGGTGATCAACTAAACGTAATGATATTTTCACGTCAAAAATGCGAGTTGACACAGTTTAATGACAAATCTAATCAAACCATAACTTTCGCTTCGCCACAGATTATAATACTTTTTTTTCAAATTGAACCTACATACATGTATTCGAATATCTAATTATCAATCTAATATAACGTAACTATAATTAGAAGCCTCGGCTCGGTCACATAACTCCCAGTGGCCTCTCAACGTCACCGCTGTTTGTCTTTGCGCTGTCAAACTGCCCTAGAGGATTTCTATTATTGAAGATTGGACGTATTTCGATGGGTCCAAGATACAAACATAATGTGCCGTGGGAGACTATTATTCAATTTTGTGGTTTGTCCCGTAGCACAGTAACTAGGCATTATGCTTCCGTATGACGATATATGCTGGATATACTAGCTATGAAGCGGGTCAATCCAGCTAATTAGTTTTTGACTGTGAGAAAAATTATTTTTAATAGGTCGATAGATACATCTTTATTGTATAATACTTCGATACAGTATACCTCCTTATTACCTAATATTATACATATTACTTTTTATATTTTTGTTTGACGTATAGAGTAGAATGTAGAATACTAATAATACTAATAGATGCAATACTAATACTAATAATACCAATAACACTAATAATAATATCACATAACACACACTGAGAAAATACAACGCTGTAATAAACAGAAATAAGCATATTTCAAAAGTGATTACTGTGATGTACTGTGATCCGTACGAAAATGACGCGTAACGTCGTAATTACCACGTCACGGGCATAGTAACTACATCGCACATTCATTAAGGCGCGCAACGAGATCTTGCTTTTACCATGACAGCATGTTAATCAAATCAAATCAAATAATTTTATTCATTCAAAAAATATCTCTCATTGTATTAATTGCAGAATCTGCCTAATAAGGCCATAGCTCGTACTAAGGAAGACTGTTATGTTAGACTCTATTAATACGCAAGGTTATAGTAAGTTACAAGCATCATGTTGAAGCATTTTCGTTATTTTCGTATTACTTGTACGGAGCATGATGAAACATATAATCGAGTAATAGAGTTTCAACCAAATTTCTTGTAATTTAACAACATTACTATTGGAGCATCATTCTGTGGCAATTAGGCAAAACTACATAAGTCAGAAATACCATTTTCTCAAGGGAGCATTTTGAAATTTATGACTAAAATTGGAACATGGAATAAAAGATGTGTGCTCTCTTAAACTATATGTGTAATTTTAAAATAATATATATTAATAAAAAGATAATTAACTTATGCTACTATGACCACCTATCAATAGTTAAGAAAAAGTACATAAGTTACACATATGTTGTTTTGCTCATCTGAACAATATATAACTAGTGAGAAAGTAGGTGCTATAACTTCTTTTATATTGTTCTTCGAGTTATGTAGTTGTTCCCAATGAAAGAGTAAAAAAACGCTGTTAAATGGTCATTATAACTCATTTTGGTCAAAAAACGACTTATGTAGTTTTGCCTAATTGCCACAGCATTAATCTGTATAAAACCATAGTAACAAAACGGTAACTTAGAAATAAATCAAATATTTTTCTCAGCGCAGGCAACATCCTGTATCTGTTGGCTGTTTCCTCTCGTCCTTCTCCTCGCCCTATTCCAATCATATTATATTAGGTCATAATTATTACAGCAAATAATTCGTTCGATGACAATCGCAGAGCTGAAATCAATCCCGAAATTCGGTCGACATGTCGAGTCGACCCGGTTGACCGGTTTCGGACTGCCACGCTGCTGCTGCTCTACAAATCAAGATTTACTCGATGCGCTAATGCTTGTATTAGCCTTATGATATATAGACGGGGTTTAACGGAGCTAATTAGTAACGCTGATTGGATATACGATGACTTGGTATTTCGATATCCGTAATCATACACGCGACGTCCTATTTAATAGTGAAGTTCTAGTTATTTATCTATCTCGGTGGAGAAATTATATTTCCAAATAATATTAAAAATTAAAAAATAAATTGCAATTAAAAATTTCACAAAGTCATAAAAAGTTGCTCTAAAAATCTAATACAAAAACAATTTAAAATGATGAAATTCAGCAAAAGCAATTTTAAAAAATCAGTTGTGTCACCCCAAGTCTTTACTGGCAAGCAGACAAGCCCCCGCCCCGTGCCACACTCTCCAACCCCCCTTAGAATTCCTTTCCCAAATTCCGTTGTAACAGAGATATTCCAACCCAAATTTCATGTGGTTTCGTCCCATGACGCATCTGTGTACCTTATTTCAAGCCTATAAGTCCAATATTTAGAGATGGAAGTATGACTAGAGCACCCCCTCCCCTGGTGGACCGATTTCAACACATTTTTTCAACGAGTGCCATGATCAAATAATGCCTTCATGCTAAATTTCAGCTCAATCAGATGAAGCTTTTAGGCGCTATCGTGGAGGAATACATACAGACAGAAACACAGATACACAGAAGTGCGTTCACAATACTTACAATACTCTGCCGGGAAAGTAAAAACAGTAATTTAGACATTTACAAGATTTAAAATAGCATTTAAATATAAAGATAAAGATAAGGAGTATTTTTTTCTATTTCAACCATTAGTGTTGTGTAAGAATGGCATTAAATTAGTCTTAAACTAGTTACTCAATTTAACAAAGATCAATTATAGTCATATATAATAAGTCAATTATAATATCCCTCCAAACTTTCCAATTTACAAAAAACAAAGGCTTTAAAAAAACAATTTTAAATAAAAACAATTGCCAATTAAAACAATTGACAATACAAGAGAATATATTAAATTAAATTGTCAAGTACGATGCTGTTTTCGCAATATTTTAGAATGTAGTTATGAGCATACATATTGATTTTAAGAAGATACATCCAGATGGTTCTCTTGAAAATATCAATTTTTTATCGCCTCTAATATATCACGCGATATATTTTATTGAAAGGGAGTTCCAATACAAGATACTATATTTGGTAAGAATAAAACTAGAATTAATGATGATTACTTACAAATACAATAATCAAATTATCTTATTACAAAATTCACAATAAATAATATCATAAAATAATAATATCAACATAAAAAATAATATCAAATAAAAATATAAATATGAACTAAAAAAACAATAACGTTAAAAACAAATAGAATAGGTAGGGTATGCATTATCGCGCCGAATAAAACACAGGAATGAACTTGATTAACCGAAATTGTAATGTAGGTATGTAGATTATTAGATTCAATTAATAATGATATAATGAACAAACCTAATCAACAAATAATAACATGTATTTAATCAAATTAAGAAAAAATAATCGAAATTAGAATATATTACATAAAATATAATCTATTAAATATACTAAAATTCATTATGGTCATATAAGCATTCCTTAAGTATATATTTCTTTGTTTCTTTCTTGAACTAGTCATATTAAAAATATTTTTGATATTTTGTGGGAATATATTATAAAAAAATAAGCTTATCTAATGAGTATAATCTGGAATCTAATTTTGATGGATGCGACATTTGAACGAATAGGGGAATAATTTATTACTCGTATCATGTGAATTTATATTAGTATTTCATTACTTTTTCCGCTTTTATTAAAATCACATAAACATTTACGAACATATATGCCTTAAACTATGAAGTTACGTGGTGTTTTTAATAGCGTTTTACATGATTTTCTTTATCCTATATCTCCCACCACCCTATATAGTCCCACCAACCTATTTTGCTGCATAAAAATATCGTTTTTATTTACAGCATTAACCTGCAACAATATGCCATATCTTAAATGAGACACTGCTAATGCATAACATACTCCAACTATATAGTTTTCTTTCTTAATGTTCCTTATTTTAGATATAGTAAAGCAGGCGAAAGGGAGTTTGGATTTAACCTGGTCCTAGCGTACTTTCCAAGACATTCTCGCCTATTAAACCCCTAGGAATGTAGTAGATTCTGCCTTTTCTATGGATAATTGTATATCTAAATTAATTAGTTTTTAATTTGAAAAATTAATTAGAGTAGTTTTACTAATATATAAAGCCATTTTGTTTGTTTTAAACCAATCTGTTAAGTCATGAAGGGGAACGTTTTTTCTCTCTTCTACATATGCTTGCTAATGTATCACCTTCAAGTGTAATCGTTGTATCGTCAGAAAATTGTATGGTTTTCGGCTATTCTTACATTCACAGATAATCCATATACATTCAGAGATAAGTATTACTTACATTCACAGTTTTTTTATTGTTTTTAAAATATCAATGTTATAGTCGCCACAAAAGCATACGTATTTATTGTTTCAAATAGATTAATTATTAAAAAAATATATCGAAAAAAAATGTCAAAGCTTGACTTCCATCGGTATTCACACGCCCTAATAAGATTTAATTCTTTTATTTTTATTGCAGGGCCTTCAAAGATATTTTCCTCGTTGAAGGGTGCAATGTCCAATATTTCCATCGTATATTTGTTTCCCACATAAAAGCAGTACCACCGTGTTCCCCCGTTGGTATATATTGGCAGGCAGCCATAAAGTCATTACTTATGGTTGACCGCATTTAGCCAAGTTTGGCTGAAACAGATAAAATTTGTTTTTTATCCATTTTTGCTATAAGCATTTTGAAGTGGGCTGGCTTGTCCAGTAAAATACAAATACTGACAGGGAAGACAGGGCCTCCTTACAGAATATTTAATTTTTAAATAATCTGTGTCATAAATGATAACGTGATGCTCATAGTTATTCGCATCGATCGCAGCAGAAGCTTTAAATAATGTTATTTCGCCTATCCATCAAATCCAAATTAATCGAATAATGTATTCTCTCCAGGTGCATTATATTGTTAAATCCCCTAAAATCTTTAGGAGCTGTTTTTAATATGCAATCCTTCACATCATGGCATCAAGCCGCCAATTCCAACTTTATTGCATTCAGATTAATATATCTGCAGTATAAACACATTTTGTCCCAAAATGAAATTACGCCAAAACACTTACTCAAAATTAAAAAAAAAGTGATATACATTATATTTGTACTTTTAAATAACGACTAAGTAAATTAAGTAACAGGATTCCACTGCCAAAAAAAGTGTTTTTAATTGGATCAATATGTATGAAAAACCAACACATACTCTCCAAGAACCCAATTAATTGAATTTAGAATTTCAATAAAACCTTCCTAGTATCTGTAATAATTTGAATTGACTTTTAGTCACTTACATACATATAAAAGCACTATCGTAAGTATATTTTATTTATATTGACGTATAACTTTTTTATTATTAAAATGTATGCCAAATGTAGTGTGTATATTACTCTCCTGGTTATACATAGCTATCCTTATTTTAAACTGTCTGGGTATCTCTAACCATTTTGATCTTAGATTACGAAACCAATAGTTTAGACATATATTTTCATTAAAATTACATTTTTAATTAATATCATATAATTTTTTTGTCTTTCATGGAATATGCACTGGCTAGTTAGGACTGAATCAGAATCATTGTGTTTAAATAATTATGATGTATTTAATTGAATAAATAAATATACAATTATATCGGAGATATTAAGTTGAACTGATTTTGCTGTGTTTATCCTGTTCTATTTCACGATAACTCTTTGATCGCTGACGACATCCTGGATGCATCGAAGAATGAGGTGCACCGCTAGACACACACAATTATAATAAGTTACAATTCCAGAATTATTTTTGATAGTATAATAGGTAACTGTGTAGAATTATAGGTATTTATGTACTTACCATATTATTATATAAATACGGTTAGGTATATATATTGTAATATTTATACAGATTATTATATTATAATATATTATTAAATTTTGATTAGGTACATTTACTATTTCTAATAATAAAACGTTTCCTAGGTAATTTAGTTGTTTTATTATTTAAATTGCTAATTTTAATTATTTACTCTAACCCGCCTAGATATAGAACAGGACAGTCCTAGTTAGGTGGACACTGAGCATTTGCATGTTCAATTTTTACGGGTTACTTTATAACATTAGTAACACTGTGGCTCTATATATAAAAATATATGAATAAAGCAATAAATTAAAAAAAAAAAAAAATCTTCCCGTGAGAAACCGAGGAAGGCCACCTGTCGCAGATAAACAAAAAAAAATGGATTTTGTTAAGTTTTGTAAACAAGTGGTTTAATTAAAAGACAAGTGTCTAAGAACTAGTATAGAAGATTGTCTGGCGACGGTTTTATCGATTAGATACACCTATCTACAAATATCGCTTTTTTTGGTGTATAAAAATATTAGAAGTGGATTCAGATAGTATTTTCGCGATTTTCCAGTACAGTATCTAGTTGCAGTTACGTTTGTAGGTACTCTTGGTTATGCTTACTTTCTTTACCCTACTTTCAGCCGAAATTATCAAGTGTCTAAAATTCAAAATTGGATGATTTTGTTACATCAGTCCGCAACAAACCCTGCTCAAACAATATTTTATCAAATTATTTTTAATTTAATATATATTTTTTTACTCTATTTTATCAATTTATTTTGCAATTACCATTATATAAATATGAATATGTAGCCACTACGTCAAATGCTATAATTAGTTTGCTCCGCCAGAAAGCCACAACAAAGTGTGGTATTGCCACTCCCGCGAATTAATATGGAGTCAGATATTATTGTCACATCACTTTTACGAACAAACATCGTTGTAAATACGAGCGGGCCTGGACATGCCCACCCACTCACCAGTCTTGAACATATCCTAAAAAAACACTAGAACGTAACTCAAAATAAACAAATAATACTACTTTCAAGAGCTATTCATTTAATCACTTTCGAAGTTCATTTATTAAATTCATACAGTCTCGTTCTGTGATGACAAAAATGAAATCAACCTACACCTTACCCCAAAATTTCATACTTCCAAACGAAACTGATAGTGCAAATTGAGAGTTCAAATTCTGATAATAGCTAAACAAAAAAGTGAATTGAAAATATTTGCAACTGGTTCTAAACAACGGGGGAAAAATATTAGCCTCTAAGCGGCTTTTCAATGTGGAAATTGAATAAGCCACCGACACCGGCCGCACCCTTGCGCCTGATAGGAAAAGTTGGGCCCGAGTTGTAATACGCTTTCGAAAGACTTAATAATGGCCAAAGTGGAGCCCAAAAATTAGTAACCAATTTCAGTAATTGTCCTTAAAATTAATTAGTTGTTGTACCAACAAGGCTAACTTCAGAAACTTGGTTGGAGATATCATCGGTTAAGAGTAATTAACTTTGAGGTCCTTTCTAGAAGTGGGTTGATTATAATTATAACATAATAATTAAAGCGTAGGACGATTTGGAATACTCCAGTAATCGAAGCCATAAAGAGAGTACTAATTATCGCAATGCTTGTGACATCCCATTTCAAATTATACCACCAGAATACATGCAAAAGGTCTTCGATGTCAATGTGACAGTGTTTTTTTTGTTTTCCTATATTTTTTAATATGTGACAATACCCACTTTAGTTTAAATATTTAATTTTGAAAATTCCGAATTAGCGTGTTTTATTCAACATATCTGAAATTTTGTGGCGGTTGTCGAGTTACTAGCAGACAGAAGAATAATATAGAATGATATTTGCCGTTTAAAGCAATCGTGGTCTACAATTCGTTTGAGACGGCCTTGGGTTGCTGTGCAACCTGCAAAGTGGTATTCTGAATGTAAAGTCTGGAAACGAATGATTTCTATACAGTAAAAATGAGGCAATAATAACGGCTGATGCCATCTTGTCACCCTGGAATAAATCGCAATAACTTTGATATGTAAACCATCTGCATTTCAGCTCCGTTACATGCCGGCCAGAGGCCAAAACCCAAATAATGAGGCACTGAGGAATGCCACCTAGTAGGGTATCCTCGTGGCCTATAAGATTCGGACGAATTTCTCCATCCTCCAATCTAGTCACAGATTTGAAGTCGCTTAAGCGTCTACCTACGTGGCCTCCAAGCGCTCTTTGCCTAGCATGCCACCTAGAATCGGCTAGCCAATGGTCCGTTTCTAATGTCACCATTTACCACGGCTTCTTAGAAAACGTACGACTCCCGATGATTCCAGACTCCTTAGGTAATTGCTGGTTAAGCAGAGTCGCTTGCAAACCTGCCAGTGCACAACCGCTCATAGCTGCCCGAGGTATTCCCTGCCAAACGTTAGATCCCAACTGTCAACGAACCGCACGATACAGCCGCAGATAGGTTTCGCTCCGAGTTTTCCAGGTTATTCCCGGAGAATCTGCGGGATGTGAGTTGAACCGAAGATTGGACCAAGCGTTCCAACAAAATAAATGTTATTGGTGCCCAAGCTACAAGGCCTCGTTCGCCCCTTGATTCCTAAGACAGTTTAGGGCTGCCAGTTGCTACGAGCGAACCCGCCACCGCCTCGTTATAATGACCGTTGCCCTCTTTTCTCCCGTGAAATGAACTCAAAGACTTTGAACAAACTTTGATTTCTTAGACAGCGGGGATGGATGTTTGCCTGCTATCACTTATCCTTAGAAACGACCCGTCCGCCACCCGATTCTGAGGGAGATGTCGACAAAGTGAGGCTCATGGGCCTACAACGAGGTTACCACTAACAGCCGGTAGATGTTGGAACTATGCGTACTAGTACGAATATGAAACCAGACAAGACGGTGAAGAATACCGTCCAAATCTGGTAGACAAGGGACGGAAAGCACCACTAGCTTTTCAGTGCATTCACCGTTTCGACAAGTCTTTTGGCACGCCGCAGGAGCGTAGCTGGATCAGACGATAATTTTTTGTCAATGCTTTTGAAAGAAGTTTAAGTGTGACTAAACGACAAGAGTCGTTATAATATATTGAGATGGCGGTCTCGCCCGCAGCAACGATAAAACTAAAATGTCTTGGGAAGCAAACGTTTACAGACTCTTCGTTAATTTGCCGTATTTAAAGATGATGATGCAACGATGTGGGCTTAAACAAATGTATACAACTTGGGCTTTTACGGCCAGTCACATATTCGGTCAGAACATATTCGGTCCAGCCTCCTAGAAGAGATAAATTGCTCCGGAAAGCCCCAGTGAGCACGGCCTGCACCTTGTATCCTGCAAATGAAAGCAGTAGTGTACCTGCAGTGTGCTGGAGAAATTCTCTCTCACGGGCCTTGAGCAAACATCACGCGGAAGTCACAGAATGTTATATAATTAGGTGGTACTCAATGTAGGGGTCGAAGCCTTGCGGTGGAATAAAATGGACGGTGTGCGAATAAAAGGATGCGGTTTCATTCGTGAACCTCTGTTTTTTCCTGGGCCGTAAACGAAATGGTTAATAATCACTCGCCGTTTGCAAAGTGGTAGAAATGCGCAGCAAAATTAACACTGCTAATTAATATTACAAAGGATGAGCAGCAATTAAGCGCAGTTGCTGGGCAAAAACAGCCCATGCATGCAATGATGGTGTATTAAAGCAGCGAAAAGGCTATTAAACATTTGCACTCGTTTTTACTAAGGCTCATGAATGTAAGAGTTTCGTTGGGCGATGGCCAGGGTGGAACTAGACAGGGGTAGATGGTAAGGGGAGGTTCAGAGTACGCTGGGGGGAGAGGGAAAGGGGGTCGACCGCCCCTGGGGCGCTGCCACGGCCGCCGCCCGCGCCGCGGCGCCGCGCCGGCTCTAAACTCTAGACAATAATAAAGTGAATTTATGTCGTCACATTATGTATGTATTATGATTACGCGTGTGTAACACTACGTTCCCATTTATTAAGCGAGCCAGCGCTGCATATTTTCCGCCTATTCATTGCCGTTTTATTGCTACTTCTACATATATCTACATATATATATATATATATATATATATATATATATATATATATATATATATATATATATATATATATATATATATATATATATATATATATATATATATATATATATATATATATATATATATATATATATATATATATATATATATATATATATATATATATATATATAATTTCTTTTTTTAAGAATTCGTTTAAAGGATGACACTTTGATGAAACAATAAAAATAATAAAAGCCACTTACATAGCTGGAAGGTTTTCCCGGATTGGATTGGGAAATGCTTATTTTAAATGAGATGTATACCTGGATGAGCACCACTTTCGACAGTGCAATGTAGGTTTAATGGGATCCCTTTATCGCTAGCGAACGATCGCCCTTCATCCACATCTCAAAAAGAAAGCGTATCCTTTTGCAAACCAAAATAAAATGTCTTTATTAAAGACAAATTAAAGCAAAAACAATGAAAAAAATCACAATGAATCGTCTCTTAAATGCGTCAGTCAAGAGTCAATCTTCTGGCGCTCCTGGACGGCCTGCGCACCGTTCGGCGTAAGCCAAATGATTGTGCATTCTGACTAACAGTCGGGGGAGTCTGGAAGCAGTACTGTTTCCTATAGAGAGGGGTGGTTGCGGACCTTACGGCGACTGCGTTTGACACGACCATCGGCTACCCGATCCTGGGTGAACAGCCGGGCAAAGGATGTCGTGGTCCGCGATAGATTCGGTATACACCGTTTTACCTCTTCTTAAGGGAGAGGACCGCGCAAGCGACCTGGAATTCGTAACCAATCGAGAGACTGGAGTAACCTGGTCGCAATTGGAAGTAAGGGCGTGATTGTAAGCCCGCTGGGTAACACTCCTTGCTATCTCGCGGTTAAGGCGTTGGCCTCTTACGGGCATGTGGCGGAGCTCGACGGTGGACTGTTTTGTCCAAGTCTTCTATGCTCACTTCAAGGAGATAGAACGATTAATCGTTAAAACTTCCTGAGGTGACGGGTTCACCCGTTGTGGTTGACAACTTTATTTGCCCTATACATTCGATACATTTTATACATTCGATACATTTTAGCAACATCTGTAGGTATTTATTTATGAATACAAAAACTTTTAAAAAATAAATTAAATCGCATTGTACGATGGGACCGATCATTAAAATATCATTTAGTGGCTGTTATGATTTGGTCTTAGTAGAGCCATTAAAAAACATTTAATGGCGTTGTTTAACTAGACTCTTTCACCACTGCATGGTGAGGCAGAAAGTTAGCTGTTCGGTCGAAGTCCGCCGGTTTCATGTCACCTAGTTTGATATATTCATTGACGAAGTCTCTTTAGTTTTGCTTAATTTTATTTATGATTTCAATAAGTAAAGCTGTTTAAATGAAGTAGAGTACTGACTACCGAGTTGAGTTTTAAAGCGGCATTGCTACAAAGAAGCATCCGTTGGCTGCTCGTCTACGTATCGTTGAGAATAGTCGCTCGAAGGCTTGTTCTTATGACAATGATTTGGATATATCCACCTCCTCAATGTGCCCGAATTGAGATAGGGATTTGTTGATGGATAAGGGTTGTGTTATCATGTATGGGAAATAGCGTTCCCTATCCACTTAAAATTGTTGTTTCGCAGAGACAGATTTCCTTGCAATCCCAAAAGATATCTGCTCCTAGAAGCAAGTCCCTATGTTGTGATTTACAGAAGTCGGAGTCAGACAGACTTGTCTATAATGCTAATAAATTTTATTTGAAATTATTTATCATTAAAAAATATATAAATTACAAAAAAAATAAATGAAAGAATATCACGAACCTTACAATTGTTTAAGAAAAGCACCCTAACGTGTGCCCCCCACATTCAGTCTCGTTCTTCATGTTGTCTGACATCATCCATACAGAGTAGAGTTGGACGGCCTTGTGGTCTCATATTCAGACTCGGTCTCCATTTGAGAATTTGCCTGTACTATGATTCTTTCTGGCAATGTTTTACTTGCAATTATTGCCTTATTCCGCAATCATTCGTTGGATTTTCGATCGTGTAAGCTGATTCTGAGCATAATTCGTTACATTGCTCTTTGCGCATCTCTAATCTTCTCAGTTTATTCTCAAGTTAGAGTCATGGCCTCCGGCAAGAAACATTGCTCAAACACTTTTGTCGTCAGTATTCTAATAACAATGTTATCGGAGAGCAGAACTAAGTCGTCGGCAAATCTAGAGTTTGACAAATTCTCTCTGTCAATGTTTATACCTCTTCAATTCTAGTTTAATTAACTGAAAACATTTTCTAATGCCGCCATAAACCATGTTGAAGAGATCGTATCTTCTTGTAGTACTCCTTTAGCCATTTAAACGGTCTTCTCATTCAGACTTACGCAAACTGCGACATTCTGTTGCAAATGCTTTGTGAAGTGAATATACTGATCATCAACCTAACAATTCGCTAGAGAGGAGGCAAAATTCTATAAAGTCCTATTCATACAATAATTTATTAGAGTTTCCATATCTTTCATATGAATCAGATTTCAACCATAGTTAATAAAAAAACACAATATATTTATATGATCAATTTTGTATTAAATAACACATTATATTATATTTAATTGACATATATTATTTACTCAAATTTATACATTTTTACTACTATAAACTGTATTTCAAAAATATATAAATTAGTTACAAATAAATAATATTATAATTTCAACTTACTTATAAAGATAATAATTTCAACTTGCTTGCTATATAAAAGATAAAATATCTAACATAATTACTAGTATTTATCACGGTAATAAATGATGTTTGATCCCTGAGAATAAATGACATTAACTATAAATCGCGTTTGGATACATTTCAAAACAATTAAGGCACTTTCGTTACCTTTTTTATATAATATAGTCATCCTAAACTTCGCCTGGATATGCAGACGACATGCATTAATAATCAAGCTCGTATTTTGGTAACTAAAAGATCGTTTATATAGTAATTTTCGCAACAATTGCGCACTTAGTGACAAGCTCAATATTCGTAAATGGGTAGGTAAAAGCTACATTGCAATAAGCACTTAGGTGTAAATATTGCATATTTTATATCAATAATGGGTTATAAACAACGGTGTTTTGCTAGATAATTATAGCTTAGCAATATTTGGCAGATTTATACTAGAACTACTTAATAATTTCTATATTTCACTCTGTTCTAAATAGTTCATTAGTTATTTTAATAAAGTATAAATTTATTTTTCATATTTATCGCACAATTTATTAGACAGCGGCTATTCTTTTATATACAACAATCTTACTGCGAGTGTTTTTTATGGTAGGGTAGTAAAGTAAGATGACAATAACAAATACGTAGGCTGATGGGAGGTAGGTTATCAATATAATGCCGGCAATGTATATAATCGGGTATTCTATAAAATACCATATAGACTGCCAAGAGCACAGTCGAAAAAGTATTAAATGTTTTTTATTTGATACATTGTCTAGGTATTTTATATAATATATAAAACCTTGGTAATGTATTAAATATACCAGTGTCTACGAGACGGAGATGTGTATTTTGTTTTACAAAATAGTTCGTTAACCCCAGTTAAAATTATTAAAATCTCAGCAATGGAACCCGAAAGTTTCGACATTGAGAGGTGTCAATCGCAACGGGTGAACCCGCCACTTCCGGGAGCTATACCGACACTTTCCATTTTATATCCCATGGAGTGAACGCAAAAACTTTGAGGACATACCCAATCCTCAGTCGAACTACGCCAACAGCCCGTAAGAGTGCGTAAGGGGCAGTGGGAAGTACAACCCAGCTGGCTTCCTCGCGTCCTTACTACCATATTTGGACAAAATTCTCTTCCTCCAGTCTGGTCATAGATTTAAGGTTATTTGCACGGTATCTGCTTGACGTTAGTGGTAATTCAGAATGAATTTGTCGCGGGTCCGTGGGGCCGTTTGCCCATCAAGATCGCTCGGGATCGGGTGGCCAAAAATCCGACAGTGATTATGCTTCAGCTGATTGAGAGCCTGAGTTCCATATAAAGTAATTCTTGAGGTTGGTGTAGGTTTGACAAGAGTTAGCGCCATATGCTCAAATAAATGAGGGGTTCATATGTATTGTCATAAATGCCAACATTTGATTCGCAAAATTTTTAACTAGCTATATTTCCAGCTAGTCCTACTGTGGAGATTGCATTTACTCTGTGCACCAATAGCGTAACTACAGTCAAAAAAAGAGCAGAGGCTCATGCTGAATTGAAAATGCAAGCAAATAGAATGTTAAATCTTCAAATAAACAATTTCCTCCAGTAAACATAAGCATGACAACTCGTTTCCCTATACCTAATGCAGACCGAAGACGCAGTGATGCTCGCAACTTAGTAGCTTTTGTCACAGATTCCACATATGAAAGATTCTTCCTATTAGGAATAAAACGTAGAATCATAAAGCACTTATGTATATACAAGATCAGTTTTTTTAAACAAATTGTTAAACCAAGAGAACATTCCAACGGATAAAGTTATATCATTAAGTTCTCCAGCGATTCAGTTTTCCACTGCATTAACAATTAGTGTTCTTGCAAGCCCCGTAGCCTCCTCTGCTAAACGAAGTATCATTGAGGTCTGTCATGTAATGATAATTAAATCATCCAATATGTCGTTTTAAACTATAATTATTGTTACAGGATACCTACCCCAGGATAATTTATGTTCAATATATTTTAAATTATAGAAAGTACGTATCATATTGTCAGCTTTATGTTTCCGGATTTCTTTCTGTCTGGCATGGATTTTTAATTTTATGTCTAGGCAACAATTTGGCAATAGAAACTTTGCCTAACTTTAACTTAGCTTTATATAATATGTCTAGGCATCATTAAAACATTACAGCACATAAAAGAATAAATGGTATTAAAGCCGATTTACCACTTTACCTAGATGGCATTCAGCAATGTGAAGAATTCCTAGGAAAAATAAAGTCAAAAAGCTTTATTTCATACATTACTCGATAGACGCAGGGATTACATACATTTCCTAGTATTTTGCATAGGCCACAGTTTATATGTATATATGTATACACTTTGCATGTAACATAAAATATATAGTCAAATCACTCATAACGCCATACATGTAGCTTCTATACAACAAGTAGCTTCAGCAGGAAACTATCTGCCACGCTGTACTATCTGCCACGCTGTACTGCCACGCTGTACAATCTTTTCAAAATTTGTCATCACAGGGTGGACCTTTTTCGTGTTCTTTTAGAGTACATGCTACAATGCTTTGAAAGGTCTCCCGGTTAACATAAGGCAGTCACTTTCCGTAAAACCCTTTATAGCTCGGCTAAAACAATACTATCTCTCTCAGATGAAGGTAATTAATTCATTCTCCTTTGCAATTAGTCGTTTACAATTTCTCATTTAAAATTAGTTTTTTATCATGTTTTTTAGATTTTGAATATTCTTGTAAGCTTGTAACTCTGCCATGCGATCATTGATAGTATCCAAATATAGTACCAAAGGTTACATGTTGAATATTTCCAGGTGGCAATAAGCTTGCAACTTTGTTAAAAATGTTCGCAAATAAAGTTTGTATTATTATTTTTGTTATTATTTTCATATTTCTTCATTAAAGAAATTTAAAACATGTGTGTAGTATGCTGATTCTCCATTGGCGGCTTCCAATACTATTCTATCCATTTAATTAAGTGAGTCCCTTCTGCGGTGCGTAAGCTGGACTGCTGTTGCACTATACAAACTGGACTAATATTATTCGTACCTAATAGATATAATTCGTAATTAATATTATTTACGATACAATAGTTTTTCGATGGCTTGACGATAAAGCTATATGAAAACTTAGAGAGATATATACACATATCTACTAAAGGTCGTCAGATTTTATTCCATGGTTAACGGGTTTTCTTCTGAGCTCCATAATTCGGCTAATAACAAAACATTTAAGTCCCGCCGTTTTGACGCAACGTGAACTTGGAACAGAACCGAGGCGAGGCGGAGCCTGAATGTCAGTCCTTGGGCAAAGCGCTGTCGCTCTTGCCGCGCGAGTAGGCCTTCACGGCGGCCGACTTGCCGCCCAGCATTCGGTCCAGGAGGCTCTGTTTAGACTTGCGACGGACGGTCAGTACTTCGCGGCACAGCTCCTGGAAGGCGTCTCCGACCTGACCGACCTGCTCGGCCGCCGCGACCTCGGAGAAGCTGCACTCGAAGTCCTTGGCGAGGATCTCGCCCTCGTCGTAGCTGACCTGGAACGAGGATACATGACATTCGGTTCATGAACAGATCGCAAGGCGTAGCAATACTTATCATAAAAGCAATATTGACGCATCTGTTATTAGGCAGTGATAACGATGCTTCAATATGATCGCAAGACACGCTATCGCATAGCACAGAGACTTAAAGAGGCTAAAAATAAATTACTTAATTTAATAAAAACCTTTCGCTTTTCAAGGCATAAAATTGGGTAAAGTTGGGTTAAAAGGCAGAACCAAGCGACTTCGAAACTTCGGCGCTGCCGTTATACAGACAGGCTATAAATAAAACGTACAACTTTCGCAAAGTTCATAATAATTCATTCTGTCGTCGAAGACTAATATAAAAGCTTAGTGGTAAAGTTCCCCAAAACTCTTTCGATAAATATGCTTGCAGAGAAAAAAACCACCAATCGCATAGCAAAACTTACGCACTACTAAAAACTACCAAGTTTCTCATCAAACTGTTTATTTCGACGCCATTTAAGATATTGGATATTGGGCTGAAAATAACATAAATCTTTCATTATTCAAGTAAACTTCGCGATAGCGGACTTAAAATATAATTAAATAACATATAATTAGAATCGATTAAAGAAACATATTTAGCGGTAAATTGAATTGCTGACTAATAAGTTAGCAATTCAAGACTTAACTTAAGATTTAAGTTATGAAAAGAATATTTTGTGAAAACCACAAAAAAAAACAAATTTTCTTTGAAAAAAATAATTGAAACATTTTTAGTAATTTAAAATATATGTATTGTGATATTTTATATCAAACAATAAATTTTCAAAATATTACTTTTTTAATATACTTAAAAGCAAATGTGTGACAAGTCTTTTTAAATTCTTTGTTGTTTTTATTAGATTTTTTTTATTCCACATCACCTTCAACATTTATTTCGTAGATTAATTCAACAAAAAGAGTTTTGTGTGAATATACTGCCGGAAATGATTACTAATATGTATTGATTTTTTTAAGAAAAAAAAATACATGTTTACATACTCCTATTAGAAATAAAAACCTCGTTAAAAAAAACTCTCTCTCCATGACTCAACTTTAGGTATATTTTATTACTTGACTCTCTTTTTGGACTATTAGAAACAACCCGAAAATATGTATTTTAAGTTCCTTTTATTACACAACCTTAAGTGTAATAAAAGTCACGATATTAAATTACTCTACATAGTCACGATATTAACACATTTCGGTAAAAAATATGAGCAAATTAATCTATTAAAAGAGTTTAATAATAAGCGATTCAATAGCAAAATGATAATGGAATCTCAATACTATATGTACTAATCAACATTATCATAATTGTATGTCACAATAAATACAAAATAATTGATTTTTGGAGCATTGTGTTTTACTTTGTTTGAGATTGTAGTACCTGTCGTAAATGTACCATGTCACCCTTATTGCCCACCAAGGTTAATGGGATGTCAGGCTGGAGATGCTGTTTGGCTCGCCTTACATAGTTAAAAGAGGCCCTATCAGTGATGGAGTACACCATGAAAAGACCGTCAGCCCATTGCATAACGTCAGGTGCGGGGATGTCGTCGATACTCTGAAATCAACAAAAAAATACAATAAATAATTATCTTATCTGAGAATAAGTTACCTTTACAAATAAATATAAAGGCTGGAAGCTCGAGATAGAAAGATTTAGGTTAGTTTACTTATTACTTGCATGCGTAGTGACTGACATCATCCACGAATCAATAATTTGCTAGATATCTACATCCGCATTAATCGAGATATCCTCCTGCACATTCGCACGCTGTGCTATGTAGCGTTACTTTCATTCAATCTTGCTTCATTTCAGAAACGTCTTTAGTTGATTTCATATTATTATTGTTCTACAAAAGTAATATTACAGGACAATTGCGAAAGAAAACAGATTAATCAGAATACAGAAATGTGAAAGGGTTAATAACCAATGCAAAAAAGTACATACTCAACTTTTTAAGTATAAAGTTAATACTATTAACGACGACCAATTCCAAGAAAAGTCTAATTCAGTTATACTTGCTTCAAAACGTACAAAACTGTTGGTTTATAATATACATTTCGCTATACGTTGAAGCTGCGTGACCATGTGAGTATATAATATTATCAACTAAAATGGCTCCGACCAAATCGAAGTAGTACGCACAATATCTATAAAACTCTATTCATTCGCCTCCTAACTTATTTGTATAGTTCCCTAAATAACCTGTCTTCTCAACATCACCCTGATATGTGATCACAAAACCCATTTATCCCTCGACATATATCCCATGAAATAAATTAATCGTTTTGGTACACGGTATTCGATTATGGAATGACTTTTCAGTAGAAATAACAAAGGTGAAGTCAGTGGAAGGATTTAAGGAGGCCTGCTCTACGCACTTAACTACTGCAGACTGGCGTTATAAGTTGCTAGTTTCCAATAAGCTTTTCAGTAAATTTTCACTTTAGTCATTTTGTTTAGCCTATAGTTGATAAGTTATGTTTCTTCTATTTCTATGACTTAGAGTTGGGGTTACAGTTTCTCGATATTTACTTTAGCCTCTATATTGATTTAAAAGTCATAAAGTATATTGATTTTGTAATATGAATTGAGAATAATATTAACATTATTATAAAATTTGGCGATTGCAATATATCAAATACGAATATTTTGTGCTATTATTTTTGCTACATTTCGTATGTTTATTAGTTATTAATTCTATATGTATGTGTCGCTACTTTCTAGCCTGGCAACTCAGCACAAAATTACCCGAATTCGACCAAATGCAGCGTAAACCGAATATACGTAGGTAGAACGGCGCTAAGTACGTCATCTGTCATTCATCGAACCGGATGATCGATCGCGCTACCCGAATTATCGATTGCATCTTTTAACCCCTCGAGTACCAGACGGCCCGAAACGTCCAGAATTGATATTTACCGTCGAACCCCAGACGGCCCGAAATGGCCAGGCGAGGCCGACCGCTAATTATGGATTATTTAATCGACTAATAATTATGAATAATCTTTATTGCTTTATATAACGACGTTACAAATATCTAATAGCAAATTTCAATAGGAACATAAAACAGGTCTTTTTTAGACGATCGGTGTGACAGTTTCGGAGTAATCGTTTTTTTTCTGAAACGCCATCTTTTTTTTGAGACTCGCGAATTTCTTACGGGCCGTAAGGCACACATTAAAATTCAAACCGCGGGCCGCGAGGGGTTAATGCTATTCGCTCCACTATACAACTGAACTTATTGTGGGTCTTTTTGTATATTTTATTACAGAAAACAAATATTTTTTTCATTAGAATAAATAATTGACATTCACCAAAGATGTGCGGTAGAGTTTAATTTGACAATGTATATAAAATCGCGAATTCAATGTTTAGGATATTAATACACAGTTTTTTTGGTTTATTTTGTAAATGGAAATTCATATTTAGGCGTATGTAAAGGGATCCTTAGGTACCTACGTAAATTTCGGCATCGTATCTGTCGGTAGGTAGGTTAGATATGTACATAGGTACGTCCGCCTGAAGAGCTACGAGACCATGGTTTTTGATAACGAGCTCGCGGCGCCTATGCGGAATACTAAAGGCATCTAAAATAAATCATTTTGAGCCCCAGGCTACTATTCCCATCTAACATAGAATCGAGGAAATATTTCCGTCCGCCTCTATTTCGATGAAGTATTTCGCCGCCTCACTTCTGCCTCGGGGAATTTTATACCATGGTCGGTATTGTAAAATAGTTTAATAATTTAAAAATATATGATAGTCTATGCTCAAAATGAATAAAGGCGAGTAATGATTCCCTAATACACCGTGAGGTGTATTAGGGAATATAATACGATAATATCTCAAAATCAAATGAAAACTAAAAAAAGAGTATACGGAAGTAGTTGTAGAAATAATTAAATAATATTAAAAGATCTTATGAAATCAAATACTTTCGCGGTTGTTTAATGTTATTAAAAAAATAAAACGGATTCTACGGTGTGAAGTTGGTGGCATCCGTCGTTTCGGCGTTGTTGCAAACACTTTACTAAGATTTGCAGTGTGTTCTTCTGATAGCACAATGGATTTTGAAACTCCTCCTCTATCCAAGACTCGTTCGCAGATCACCGATTTTCTCGCTGAACGGTTTCAACAGCATTGGCGTGTTCTATCAGTCGAGTCGTTATGGACCGGTTCGTTTGTCCAACGTAAGATAACTTACAGCGGTATTCTACTTAATACACATCCATAATTTGCAGTGGTATTACATTAGGTCTAGGATATCTAGCTATACTTTGGGTATTTATTAGTCGTTTTTAAATCGAATGTATGTAGCACCTTACGGTACGCATGCTCGTGATATGCTCAGTTTCTTAGTTTCATCTGTAGTGGCTCGTTTACTGTATCCATTTTCCTCATGTCATTATTTACATATTGCATTACTGTGTTAAATACTAAGCTGGTATAAGTTTACTCGATTCGCTAGCGAGATTTACATTGAATAGTTATGGCAGGATGGTGTGGGCTAACATTCAAATATCTATCCTTACGTATGAGGGGTTTCTGATCTTAATATACATATGTCCAAAAGTATTGTCACTTCTCCTTATGACATTGAAATACAAAAAATCCAGAGAGATCTCCTTTTCTACATCGTATGGTAATTTGACTTTTTGGGTATATGGAGTTTTGATGACCCAGGAAATTCTCCCACCATGTGTACAGTGCCCTGAAGGTATTATCAGTAAAGTGCAGTCAGATAATGACTTTATTTGGAGGTTTTGATGGCTAGTTTCTCAAAATATTCCCTGTGTCGAACAAATTTACTTTTTTTTACTACCGGCCTTGAGTGGCACATTCCATTGCAACTCCTTCAATATGAATATCCTCAGATCGCAGCCTGTCTTCCACCATTATAAGGCACTTCGAAATTGGCAAATTCGTATAAAGAGACTCAATGTCAAGCTCGGACAGAAGATACTATCATAGTCGTTATAACTGCCTATTCGGAGATTCGACTACAACGGGCGAACCAGTCACCCCAGAAGGTTTTAACAGTAATGATGATCATTCTGTCTCCCGTGGGGTGGGCGTAGTAGACTTTGGGCCGTACAAATCTACAGTCTAGCAAAGCCACGAACCCGCCAGAGTCCAACGCCTTACGGCGAGGCACTAAGAATGTAACCTAGTGGACCACCTCGCCCCCTGGCTACAAGCTTTCTCGGGATATCTCCATCTGGAATTAACCTTCAGGATACCTCCGTCCTCCCGACTGGTTGCGGGACCAAAGTTGCTTGCGCGTCCTCTACCTCTGTAATTTAATACCGGTAATTCAATATGAATGTATGGCGGATCTGGGCGTCTTTTACCCGGGATGCCACTCGGGATCGGGTGGCCCATAGATCGTTTCAACAGTGCCATGACAACAGGTCAACATTTATCCCCGCTGCTTAGAAGACAGTATATTTCCATAGTCTCCTTTATTCTTCAGTAATTAGTCAGAATGCACAACCGATTTGCTAACGCCGCACGGTGAGCAAACCGTCCAGTTGCCCCGGATGGCAATCCCCCAGGGGAAACCGATCCACCAGCCGTGAGGCCTGATACGCGAGAGACCTTCCCGGGGTAGTCCCTCACATGAGGAATCTATTGAATAGGAGCTGAATCGTGAGTAGGTCTGACCCGACAACACATTGGATCTTATGGCCAAAGTTGCACGAAACCATTCGCTACCTTTTAACTCCTCTCCTCGCGGAGTAAAAATTCAGCTGTCCCATTCGCGCGCGACCTTTTCGCGCGCAAAATCGACGACCTTGATAAAAACGACCATAACTTGTAAACCACTATACGGATCATAAAAAGAAGAACTGTAAAATGATCGCATTGAAATTTGACATATAAACCATGATAACCTTATCTCATAAATCAATTAAGATAATAATGGCGACAAATTACAAAACGCAAACGGCCTCCATCGTGTCGTCATCACTGGACCAAGTGGACGCCTGTCATTCCAGTGTATTAAAACTTGCATCCCCAAAAGGACGCCTGTCATTTGTCGGGTTAACTGCCTAGCTGAGGGATGGATTGGTTTTTGTCCTTCTCCACATCGTTGGAGTAAGCAAACTCACAGTCAAACTCACCGTCATATCGTCTTCAGCCAGTTTGAAGTTTTTAACAATACTTATAATATGCCATGAGTCTTTCACGTAAGACATCTAAATATATAATTGCTACGAACCAAGCACAAGCCAGTAAATGAGCTAACTTTTGGACAAGCATGGAAGCTTACAAATGATAGTTTTGTTGTGACATTTTTCGCGTGGATTAAGATCCGCCGATGTAGCCGTTGTTTAGTTACAACTTATTGCGTTATTTCACAATTATAAGATTTTCTTTGACAAAATACTTTCTGAATGGCAACCTTCAGGTTTGCAACCTTTCAGAGTAATGAATTTTGTAAAAAATAAAAAATAACCACACGATATAATTCAACATATGAGAGGAATCGAGCTATATTGCCACAAAGTACTGTAACCTGGGTTGAAGCGTTTTGTTATTTGAGGGATCAATCTGGTGCCCTCCAGTTGCGCATGAGCAAAATTATGTCTTTTTCATAAGTTCAGAATACCATGGCCAATGACGTTTACAAGTCACCGGAAGGAATATAGACGACCGGAGTACGTACATTTGTTTATTGTTTATTATTTCATTAAACTGCATCTTGACAAAAATAGTACCTAAAAGTGGCCATATTGATTCCTTTGACGGTTGTTTTCAGTGAAGCTCAATAGTATAAAAATTTCAAAATATATATTTTATGATTTTGTTTTGACAATTGTCATATTTACGCAAGAAACTTAGCTCAGTTAAAACTTTTTTTGGTAAAGGTCACTAAAAGATGCAATCCAAATAATTTCTTATTTCATGTGTTATCTCGCAATAACTGTATACTGGAAAGGAATTCAGCTGAAAATTCGCGATAAGTTTGATGATGTACTTAGATATGTATGTGTGTAGTAACTCTGCACTTACTAGGAAATAAATATATTGAACAAAAACATAACAGAAAGCCGAATGTGCTCAGTCGCAATCGAATTGCCTGAGACTTTTCTTGTCATCTCCATCCTGGTATTTAGTCCTGAAGATTATTTTCAATTCTGTCACCATTTATCCACTGTCTTTTTTCCTCAATTAACGAAGTAACCAATAGACGAAGGTGAAGCGCTGTACATAAAGAATACCAAAGCCCCCAAAGCGGGATATTTTTAACTATTGTTTACCGAAATATCACTTCGTAGAATAAATTTGACGTAAAAATTAGTTTGTTATGGAGATTTTTTACGAAAACGCTGGAAATAGCGAAAAATCCTTCACGAAATGTTCTGAGAGATTTGGGTATTGTATTTTTGGATACTATAATAGCTAATATATTATTGTTAAAAAAACGATAAAGTTTACACATTACCTGTACATGCTTATTTACAACCAAATTCTTGAAAATCATTTTTCTCGTTAGTCGCACATAATCTTTTAAATACATTATTCCACATGCTGCTATTACATTTAAAATACCCTGACTACCTTTGGAATAAATATTATTTAATAATTTTAATGTTTTAATAGGTCAAAGGCATCTTTACTGCAATAAATAAAAGAAACTAAAAAATACAATTTACACTTCAGCTGTTCAAATGCTAAAACTGCTATAACTCAATTACTTATATTGTTTAATCTGAAGTAAATAAACGACTTTAATTCCAAGATATCGGCGATGAAATAGTTTATTTACTAAATGGTCCGCCACTAACTACGAATTATGTATTTTTTAAGAAAATGCTATTATCCTTAACTTGAGGATTGGATAAAAAAAACTAAATATCGCAGTACTTTGCAGCTCTTATATTAAAAATAGGTCGCAATCTCCGCCGACCTTTCTTTTACGCCGTAAACTTAAAATTAACTTCAATGTCGATTACTGGAGATATTGTTGATTTTAATTAAATCATTTCCATTGACATTACACGTTACAAAGCTTTCCAAAAATGTATAAAAAGGCGATTATATGTACAGTTCCATTTTCGGCATCCACGAGACGCTGGTATCGAAATCTGTTTTTTTGAACTCTGTGTACTCGCCAAGAATAATTTCAGTGAATAAATGAAATAACATAGACTTATTAAGTATCAATTATTGAATTTCTCTAAGTGAAAACATCAATAAAATGAATCTTGTTGAAAATGTCCGAATAGAAATATTTAATTTTTGTTTCTAAAAAAAAGGAGGTGATCCTCAGCAATATGAAAAAAGTCAAAAAGAAGACAATTTTCATGGCTCTGCTATATTAATAACCTGTGTATAAAAAAAATGTTTCAAAATAAATGCAGATAGCATTATTACAGTACGTTGATCATTTTAAATGTTCTACGTCTCTAAAATTATTATACTGTGTACATTAGCCGTATCATATAAAATCTTCAAATGTGTTGGAGCTAGAATAATCACTTTATTGTGTAATTTGAAACTGTTTTAACTTTGTGTACGAACGATAACTCCCACATATTCGATAAACATACTTTTATGCTACGATTCTATTAATTGGTATCAATGGTAAATTTCATAAATATTGCGTTCGTTAGCCAACAAATACGCGTTGTATTTAAATTATAGATAATTTATATTAAAATGCGCCGTGCCTATCATACGTTTTAGTCATTTCATATAAAACTAATATCAGTATGTAAACTTATGGATTCTTAATGTCCTTGCTGGTAAGAATCTTTTTAATTGTGGCAAGTGTGCCAGGATTATTTTATATATTATGTGATATTTATAATTATTAGAAAGATAAGCAGGCAGTTACTACTGATGCGACTTTGGTAATCTGTTCCAAGCATCCTCTGTCCTGTTGCCTAAAAAGTGCTTTCTTTGATTGCTGGCGATATTTGTTTTGCTCGATTCGAATTAGTAACCAGGTAGATGTTGATTGGTGTTGGTGGTAAAGATTTAACTAAGGCATGGGCAATCGTAGTATCCAATCAATACAGGAAAACCGGCGCGTGACATACGATGATCAGATTCGGACATATTTGGATGTTAGAATGACCGTAATTTTAATAATTCACATGATAAGCTGTGTTTCAGAAAGCTAGTTTTACGTTGAATATCGCATATTTTGACTGAAAAGCAAAATGCTGCGCGTATTAATTGGTGACTCATCATTAGAGCAACGACGAATACTGTTTTATTAGCACCATCTCGAGTGATAAATCGTGGATGAGAGCAAGAGCGTAATATGAGAACAAAAAAAAACGTTAATCTCATGTGTCGGTCTTTGATAATATGGTTAACCCTAAAATCGCAGGCTATCGAAGAAAATTATAGCAACGCCCTTTTCAAAATCAAGGATGTTTTCACAATTACGCAATGTTTCTACAAAACTTTGGTACATTGTATGTTTACCAGAAGTAATAACCGAACTCCGTAGCAGTAACCCGAAACATGTCATAACTTCGCCTCACTTTGATAATGAACCGCTTGGATAACTAAGAAGTTTATGGTGTAAGAATACATGGAGTTGATAGTACATCCGACAGTCCTCAGTGCTATCCTGAGTACCAGTCATTATTTTACATTTCCGGAAATCAAAAAATAGTTGTGTAATGAGCAGTTTCAAGACCCTAAAGAAACAGTCAAAGCGTTCTCATTGGCCATTTTACAAAACTCCATTTCAGATTGAAATTACTATTTCAACAGTTGTTTCGAGTTAATATCAAATTATATCGATGTTAATTTTGGGTACGAATATGAAAAACTAGTGGTAATCTCTTTTTTTCTTTTTCCTATTCCCGTACAGTCTTAAACTATGCAAATGAACCATACAAAGGAATTCAAATAATTATAACTACTTTATTTATAATATAATCAAAATAATGGTAGTCTTATAAATTATGTTTGCAAAACATGTACCTGTTGTAAAGTCTCTGTAAAAAGGTAATTAATAATTGCTAATCTAAATTACTTTAGTCTAAAGGCAAATAAATCAATACTCTAATATACTGATGATTCAGCTTATTCAGAGTGACTATTGACCGTCACAGTATACCCACTTGACCGAGCCTTGTGCGCGAATGATGGAAGGATTCTTATTTGGGAGACCTTCGCCGCCAGTGTCCCGAGTTGTTTGGGATTTACAGATTCACCATCACTAAAAGACTGTAAATATCCGTATCCCTCTGAGAAATTTTAATTCGTTCTACACTGCCTATAAATCTCTTCTCACCTGAAGGGATTTGTAGCCGACCATACCAAGTCAAATATAAATAAGGATAATACCCAAATTGCATAAGGTATAAGATTCAATGGAATCTTCTGCACCATCCCTAGTGATGTAAAATACACCACTTCACCCGGAGATCATTAGGGATTTTACTTCTGGTACTTTGCACTATGGTGTCGTTAAGAATATAGAGAATCGTGATACTCTTAAAATGTTATAAGTTACGATGTACGAAAACCCGTAGAATAATACATTTCGGGTTATATAAATTATATATAGATAAAGACAGTACTCTTTGGACATAATATATATAAAGACGAAGAAGTAATCATCGAGAGAAGCAGATCACTAATTCTAATTCTGTAATGTTGCAACGTCCGATGGTTCATATTTTAAGAGGTCCGCTATAATAATTTAGTCCTCGCCCGCGATGTGAATAATAATAATAAAGTGTTTCTTCCGCCATATAACCGTTTGGAAAGGGAATGAGATTGAAGGCAGGGGTGGGAAATCAAAAGGCTTGTCACGTTTCATTGGCGCTTATATCCCACTCCCTCCCCTCTCCTCCTCACCCCCTCTTTTCTGTCTCCCTTCGCCCTGCGAAACCCTTACCCTGCCTTCGGCATGACTGAATCATATTCATTTTGGCAATTACTTTGTTAAGTACCTACGTTTACCGGCGGTTATTACCTAATACTAATTTCAAGATAGACCTATGTGGAATAGTGCAGAATCCGGATCGTGATAATGATGATGATGATGAAAATATCGCTTATAAAATCGTAATAAGAGCATTTTTGATGTTATAAATATTTTTGGGACACCTAGCCGTCATCAAGCAAACATTAAATAGTGAGTTTTAGATAATGGATATAAAGATCGAAATCTGCTTAAATAATGGTCCCACTTCAAGCCATATCTTATATTATGTTATACAGTCTAATAAATACGCGAACTGTTCCAATATAGTCCCCATGCCGCTACTAATAGCCACGCACACTGAGTGGCGGACTAACACTGAATGCTGTTTTCAACTTCGAGCTCCTCAAACGCTTGAGGGATCGTGCGTTTGGGAGCTAATGGGTACTGTTGCAGTTTGGCCACTATGACCCATGTGTTCAGGGAGGTTCATACTCATGGGTCAACACCTATCCGGCGGCCTCTACGTAGAAGTGCGAGCCCGGGTAAGACTTGGGCCTTCGGGCCTGTTTCCCTTAGGAGTCAACCTTCGGGCGCTCATGGACGGTTGACGCACTGTGCGGCGTCAGCAAATCGATTGTGCACTCTTACTGACAGACGGGGGAGTCTGGAAACAGTACTGTCTCCTATGGAGAAGGAGGTAGTTGCTTACCTTACGACAAACTGCTCGAAAAACGACCAATCGGCTACCCGATACCGGGTAGAATCATTTATTAGAATCTTATTTATTTATACAATATTTACCTACATATTTATTATGACTTATTTTACCTAAATATTTATTTTTAATTATTATACCTGTATAATTATTTGATCGCAATATCTTCCTTAAAGTATTAATTACAAAAAAAATGAAAAGGTCCTAATATAACCAAACCTAGCCTGACCTGGCCTAGTTACATAGGTTCGCTTACAAATAATAACACTTTATGTAAAACGTAACTTTAATAAATGAATTTGTTTTAAAATACTTAAAAACAAATCTACTTAACTGCAAAAATATGCTCATTAAAAACGGCAATAATGTTTGAATCGCAAATTACGATACTACGTAATTTTAATGAGTACATGCGATTGGTGACAGATATAGGTACCTACCTAACTTTTTAAAAGTATTTCTATATTAAAGTAAAGCATTATAATTTTAGGGAATAGTCAATTAAACGCCTTTTTAAAAGAGAGTAAAATTGTATTAAGTACTTAGTGTAAACTACATGTCCATGTATATAATAACATAAATAATAATATAATAAAAAACAAATTTTGAAATCATAGCTTTTATTATTTTAATATTATTTACTTTTCGATGCCAATTTTTAATAAGGTATACACTATACAGTGTGTTATTTCTGTGTTATCGTATTATTTCTGTGTTGTAATCAGCTTATGTCAAAATTGCGAAAGATTCACTAATAAATAAATGTTATTATTGTTATCATTGATAAAATTATTGGGTTTTTATAATGAATCAGTTCTTTATACAAAACGATTGAAGATCAATGTTATTATAGATAACCACATAAATTGCTATTAATTTGGACGTCAATGTTATTAGCGCCACCTGCATTCCACCGTTTCAAAAGGGTTGCCAAATCGTACTACAGATTTAAGCACTCTAATTCTATATATAGACAATACTATAATCGAAAAAAACGGCGAAAAATTTGAAGAAATTGAGGAAAATTAGTCGAATAGTAATTAATTGAATAAGTATAGTACCTAACAATTACGTTATTGTACTGTATTGGTCGGAATTCGAGTTCACATTAATAATTTAAATCTTAGTTTTGGGATCATCGTACATAATATTAAAAGTTCCAACGTAACGGAAAAAATAGTAATATAAGATTGTCTTTTATTTGAGTAATAATATTTTGTTCAGTTCCAGAATTAAAAATTACAACGTGACGTTTTAGAATATTTCTTATAACTATAGGCACGAATTGATGTTTGATGTGTCCATAAATCTGAAGTTAATATTATTACTATCAGAAAGTGTGTTTGTTTGCTTTTACTCTTGGGCGGGTTTTATTGTCATTCGTAAATCTCTTACAACCAACCCTACTATGAAGTTTATATATATATATATATATATATATATATATATATATATATATATATATATATATATATATATATATATATATATATATATATATATATATATATATATATATATATATATATATATATATATATATATATATATATATATATATATATATATATATATATATATATATATATATATATATATATATATATATATATATATTTGATAAGGTTTGTAAAGAAAT
This sequence comes from Micropterix aruncella, assembly GCA_944548615.1. Lineage (NCBI taxonomy): Eukaryota > Metazoa > Arthropoda > Insecta > Lepidoptera > Micropterigidae > Micropterix > Micropterix aruncella. Next base: position 17,107,114 of record OX155980.1, read on the forward strand.
CCGTTTATAGGATCATGTTTTTATTTAAAATAAAATTAGTAAAAGCTACTTAAAAAGTAGTGAAGGAAATCCCAGGTTGTATTGGGAAATGCTTATGTTTGAATGAGATATACTTACGGATGTGCACGACTTTCGACAGGTGCAATGTAAGTTTAAAGGTCCTTTTGCAGTCGACTAACGATCACTATTCATCCATATATCTCATAAATAGGGCTTATCCTTATGCAACACAAAATGCCTTCAAATGAGACGAATTAAGCGAAAAAATTAAAAATTAAACTATTGATCATTTCGGCAAGGCCGTTTTATAAATGAAAGTGACATTACGAAATAATTCAAATTTCGAATGCCACTAACATTTAAAATATGATACAATTGGCTGAGTTTGTTATCAACGAGCCATTAAATCGAATTAAAAATAAATAAAAAAACTCCACATGCTCAATGAAATGAAAGAAGAAACTTAAATCTTTATTTCTGGCAGAGAAGTTTATAAAAAAGATTGTATAATGTTATCAAAATAGGGTAAACCTATATAAAATTGTATAATATTAAAAAATTGTAAAGAAACATTGTAGAAAACAGTATAATATATATATATATATATATATATATATATATGTATATATATATATATATATATATATATATATATATATATATATATATATATATATATATATATATATATATATATATATATATATATATATATATATATATATATATATATATATATATATATATATATATATATATATATATATATATATATATATATATATATATATATATATATATATATATATATATATATATATACATTTGTGTGTGTCTTTCAGTTGTATTCGATCGATAGAATTGAAATGCAACTCCGTTAATTTTATACCAACGGAAATTGGTGACCCAGCCGGGAATCGAACCCGGGACCTTACAATGCAAGATCAGGCGACCTAACCGCTAAGCCACCGGGCCGTGTATGAAAGTGATATATACCTTAAAGATGTGCAACTTACTGTTAATAAGCAATGTTAGTCAACAATGTCACTAACCGACATCCAGTGTAGCCGACGCACTGAAATTGATGATACTATACTTATATATTATGTAGGTAAGCAATACCTGTTTTGGTATCGCAGAGCTCCTAATAATGTCTTTATTTAATATATTTGACGACTATAGTATAATATCAAAACAAGTGTAACCAGCATGTCATTATTATTAATCCTTTATACATATGTAGATGAATGGTTATACTGATGAAGTGCAAAAGACTGACAAGCTTTACGTTTTTACCTAGGTATTGCTATGTTATTGTTTTTTCTAAAACTGAGTATATACTAGCAGGATGTTAATTCGGCGTGCCCCCCCCCCCCCCCTCTACTTCCCCTCAGCCTTCCTTCTCTCGACACTTTTATTATCGTCTATCCTTATCCTCCCATTACACCTCCGCCTCACTATAAATTTGATATTAAAATCGGTCGCTTGCGATTATTTTTATATGTCGCCCCTTATGAAATAGTGTTTGGCTGTACCATAATATTAACGAATATATATCTGTATCTATAAAATCCCAAAGAATTTCGATTCTTCGGGAAATTATCTGTAACTAACAGAATATTATTGTACAATTTCCATAACTTTTTAAGGTTTGAAATTTCGCCAATCTCCAAGTAAAAATGTGAGCTTTCACAGTCAGACAACTTTTAATTAAACCTCATATTAAAAGGTTTTCCATTTCATAGACGTCATAGATATTCAGTAGAAGCAAGGATGTGCATTTAAATTCTGTTGCTACGACATTACATTACGGAATAATCACGGAAGTACGATTGTATAGGAGCGCGGTCGTCTTGGGTCCCCTTAAGTTTCGGGTTAGATTCGGAAGACGAGAGGAGTGCTAATCGAGGTCTCTTGTTACAGGAATAGCTAATCACCGATTAAATACACAATCGCCATTTTCCCCTCTCTGATTCTTTCGTAAAACCCAATTTTAAACATCTTACTTTTTTCCTTTATTTATTTTATCCGTCTGGGGCTTATTAAATATATAAATAAATAGTCACAACGAGGTTAAATGCGAGTCACTTTTGATATATAACTTGGTTTGACGTGAAGTTTGCGCCGCATTGCGTAACTTCAATACAATTATTAAATATAATGCGTAAGAATGTATAGCAAAGTCAAATAGGGAATTTTAGGCAAAATAACTGGTAATGTTTCAAAACTTGGCACAGGTCTTCAAAGAGGCTTACTGTTAAATATACTAAAAGCCTCCTACTCTATATGTTGCGCTCGAGCCGCTATCTTGAAAAAAGTTTCGATTCAATTTTTCGCCTTTATTTCGCTGTTAGCGATATCGGAATGTTGCTTGATATAAAGAAAAAGCTTATAAAACTGTCTACAAAAAGGCTTACGTACAGTTCTTCCATATCATCTATTATTATTATCAAAATACCCCGGAATGCCTAGGTAGTCAGAACGCAAGTCAGTCCACGGGCGGGGGGCGATTGTCAATAGTCAGTTGATTTTCAACTCAGTTGTCCAATCTCAAGCGTTATTTTGGCTAGTATCGATCAATGCGGGCGCGTTTATGCAAAATGGCGAGCAATGAAAAGTGTTTTATTTATGAGAATTATATTTCTGTTGTAAACTGTTATTGTTAAAGGATTAAATACTTTACCACGACGAAGTAACTCGAGCTGGTGAACGCTTTTTTACGACTGCCCAATAAAAAAGAAGTGTAATGTGGCCAGGGCTCATCCATGTATGATTTCCGTGTCTTTATTTTACCATAACTTCTAAACGCTCGAACCGATTGACAAAAGTGTGGTATTGTAAGAGCCGTTATGTCATCCCAAGTGTCATAGGGTACGTGCCGCAATCCCATGCTCTTATATAAGTAGAAAGCATCGTCTTTAATATAAATCGCCGGGTTACGCGGTGCATGTTGAAATTTATCTTTTGGCAGTTTAGTTTTTTTTTCGTTCTTTCTCTTCGCGGTCATCAGGAACAGGTCCGGTAATGGAGAAAACGGAGGGGTGATAACGGCAAGCCTAGTAACGGAGAAAAATACCTGTACTATCCAAATATCAAGTAAGTAGTAGTCTAAATGTCGGAATGTTAATAAATTACCAAAAATAAATCGTGTTTAGTGTCAAAGAAAGATCTGATTGAGTACATTCCGGAAATATACACCTATCTATATGGGTAAATATATAAATCACAAATATCTCATAAAAAACCGTAATCAAAATAATTATAAATACAATAGTTCACTTTCTGTAACTGCAGTCGCGTTTTTTATTCTTTTTCATATATTTACTTGTACATCGATATATAGCGCACCTGCAATCGAGATCGATATAATCTCTTGGAATCGATATCGATATAATCTTTTCGACTGATAACATAGAAACAATATGGAAAATTTAGCTTTGCTGCCACTGCTGCGGCAGTACAACAGCATTCTTTTCGAGTAGTGGCGTGGATATGAAAAAAACGATCTTGGCAATCACATACCAACACTCTTGGCTCCTGCTCTAGATTCCTTATTAACATTGTTCTTCTGCAAATACAAGAAGGGTTACACTTCATCTCATGGATGCCAGAAAGCAGGAATGAAATGCGTAGCAATAAGTGGACATTACCATTAAACTTCTTGCCTTAATTTAACCCCTCGCGTACCAGACGGCCCGAAACGTCCAGAATTGATATTTACCGTCGAACCCCAGACGGCCCGAAATGGCCAGGCGAGGCCGACCGCTAATTATGTTAGTACAACTTTAACTAATAATTATGAATAATCTTTATTTCTTTACATAACGACGTTACAAATATCTAATAGCAAATTTCAATAGGAACATAAAACAGGTCTTTTTTAGACGATCGGTGTGACAGTTTCGGAGTAATCGTTTTTTTTCTGAAACGCCATCTTTTTTTTGAGACTCGCGAATTTCTTACGGGCCGTAAGGCACACATTAAAATTCAAACCGCGGGCCGCGAGGGGTTAAATACGATCGAAATGAAAGAGGACAGAGATTTAGTTGAGAACGATTCATCGGACGCTCGACTCGTCGGACGCTACGTCATGCGGGAGTCGCAAATTTTAGGGTAAGGGTTAACACACTTGCAATTGTGTAAACAATGCAAACAATTTAGATCCTTTACATTTTTTTATTTATTAATGGTTCTTAGAAATTTTCGGATTGGATTAAAAGGAACACTGAAAGAAACGGTCTTGCTAATTTAAAAAGAACGGTTTGTTGCTGTGGGACAGCAAATGACTATATTTTAATTTGCTGTTCTAACAAACATTTTTGTAATCGGGGCAAATGATTTGTAACTTAAGCAATGTGTTTATTACAGAAATAATATTAAAGAAAGACCAATTATCCAGACGCTTTTTTTTTTTAAAATATGCATAATTCCCATATAGGTTACATTTAGCGAGATACACGCGAACTGAATCGGAGCGCAATTTTTCGAATATTGTAGCTCGAGCGCAGTACGCCTCAATGAATATCTATTCCAAGTTTCAAACAATTTGTTCCTATTTGACTGGCCTAGTAATGCAATCTCGCTGAGCTTGTATCAGTATATATTTACGTATAGCCATAACCCGTAATTAAAACAACGATGAAATTACAACCAGAATCCTTATGAAAAAACACGTTTTATTTGATTTGCAAATAAACGTCATAATCGGCGCCTTTTCCTAGCCATCCTCATCCTACCTCAATTGAACCAAGAGGAATTGTCGAAATCAGAGAGACCAGTTAAAGGAACCTAAAAGATAACAGCTGAGAACCGAGCCATTTTACAGAGCCAACGTATACAATAAAGCGATTGTCTTAGCTCCAACATATTTGAACATTTCAGATGCTATTCGAATTTACGAATTATCACCAGAAATTGTATTCATCTCATTTATATTTGCTTGACTGGAGAAGAAGGTTGTAAATAGTTAATATTGCATAGCCACGAAATTGCCTTCCTTCAGCCTTCCCCCGTCTTATTGAAGATCACCTTCTCTTTCCCGGGGGGAAATGTAGTTTTTCCTCATATTATGATATTGACAAAATATACAAGCTAGTAAGTACTGCTTAAATTGTGGTACGTGGTGAGATAAATTTTCTTGTTACGTGGTAATTTTAACATGATCTATAGTAGCGTTTTTGGTGCAGCCATAAATAATTAGCCATTTTTTGTGGCATTTTGTTTTTTTTTCACATATCGCGAGTCGATGTCGAATATTCGTTGATGAATATTCTCCTACGGTTGTTCTTGGATATGGAAACTATACTTATAGGCATCAACATTAAAGTTTGAATAACACTATCATAAACCGACCGACGCCTTTAAGTCAGTCCAGTCTTGTAATTTTAATCCTTATTCACAAGACTCCACAGTTTCAATTATTCACCAGTTGTTCAATTTAATTCAATTTATTTTATTGTAATTGTGGCCGCACAACCTGCCTTTTAGGCGTGCAATATTTATTTTTTTACAACATGATTGCATAGAGATATTGATTCAACAATAAATTAAAACAAAAACACATATTATAATAATAGTACACGTAAGGCTTTTGTTACAGCACCCGTCTCTTATGTCATCTATTCTCCAAGAAATGCTTTTTCATAGTAGTCTCCAAGAATCATTTTGTAGAACTGGCCAGTCCAGTAAACTCTCCTGTACTACAGTCCCTTGCCATATTGTTAGACCACCATGAATTTCAATATTGATTTACACATTCAATATCAGTAAATTTTTAAGATTCCACATCCAATATCAGGTGTTTTTGGTTATTCCTTGCATAATCTTATCATTTATGTAAACACAAAAATACTTAGCCAATCATTTAATTTAATTACGTATTTGATTACAATTCCATTTTAATTATATTTTACGATTATTTGTTTGATTTAAGTTTATATATTTATATTTCTGATGATTATTATCATTATTATTTAGCACTAGTTTAATTAGTTTTAATTTAATTTAATTTAATTTACATAATTTTAACATTAAATATTGAGATACTTTCCATTTTTATAAATTGACAAAAATACGACATTATATCATTCTAAAATTTTTCATTTCTATTAAGCAATTGATATTTTAAAAAGTGACAATTTGCATTTTTATTAATTCTGATTATTCTAATGTTAATTTTGTTTTATTTATTTTTTGGATTAGATTTAGTTTTATTTTATTTTATTTTATTTTAAAAAGATTTGAATTTTCTATTTTTAATTTAATTTTTTGTAGACTATTTTAATAATTAGTTTTATTTGATTGTGTCTAGAAATATATGTTTTGTAATAAATAGTAATCATAATGCACAAAGAAAATTGCTCAAGTCTGCCTTAGAACAGGCTCACGTCTAGTTAGGCGACTTTCGGTCATAACCATGTCTCAGTCACAATAAGAATCAGTTTTCTGCTATTGCCTCATTTACATACAGTGTGACATGGTAAAATGTACTAGTTAAATTTTGTAATACCTACTCTAAATAAAAAATAAAAAATAAATAACGAATAAAATAACAGAATCCTCAACTTTTGTCAGAATTATATTTGTCATCTTTACGGGGAGAACGGTGGAGGTAAGATCGTTTCTCGCTTTATTCTAGTTTTAAGTCTATTATGGTTGTCACACTCTATTTAATGAAATACTATGTTCCATTTAATGCCGATTTTAAAATGGAACTACATTTTATTTTTTTGTTTTTGTTTTGTTGAGGATCATATTTTAGGGCAATTTAGTTTTATGAGCATTTTACGAAAACTTTTACTTAATTTCGAGTTTTGTTTTAGAGTTCTGTCCACCCTAGAACGGGCTAGTCCCAGTTGGGTGACATAATCAAATAAGGAATAGGTTAAGTTTTTGCCATTCGGTTTCTGTTATATTTGTAAGCAAAAACAATGTTTTATAGTAATTAATTCTTAAATAATTTCTTTATATCAAATTACGATTTGTATATTTATACACTTTTCTTTCAATTCAGTCTGAATTTGATATACTGAAATATTTTTGAAGATACAACCGATTTTTTCCTTTTTTTATTACTATTATAGTTTTGCATATTTATTTTAAACTCAAATGGTTTAAACTAGTCTTCTCTCGGGTTTGGCGGTAACTAAATTGCAAAATTTTCTTTCGCAATAAAAAAACCAAAATGTTTTTGGAATAAAATTTTGTTTGAATACTGACGCCACCCACGCTAGCTCTAGAACTGATTTTGAATAGTAAATTAGTGGAGATTATGTTTTCCGATATTTGTTAATTAAACAAAACAGACACCTAAAAGCAAACACTGTTCAAAAGTTATAGGCTATTGAAAAGTGTAAATACGTGCTGAAGTGTACGGTGGGTCTAATAATATTGAAACGGAACTGTAATTAAACATTAATATGTATTTGTTTGCGGATGTAAAATGTGTATATATGAGTATATGGTAAAAACGGATATGTTTTATGTGTAAAATCGGATATTCTGCTTATTAACGAGCACATTGAAATCAGAATGAGCTTCATCCCTTTTGTCAATTTCTCGGAAACACTGGCAATTAATTCATTAGGGTTATTATGGTCGAGGTATAATATAGCTACTCTTGGTGGAATCATGACTAATTTCCATATACCCTGATTAAACTTTATTTTACATCAATAAAAACATCTGACAGATTGGTATTATTATTTAAAATTAACGCTGATTTACATTAAAACTGTATTGAAGGCATTCTCTGGTGAAATAGCAAACCAAAAAAAAACACACAAAAAACGATATAAAGGGAAAAAAAATAAAATTATAAGTAGTGGGGACAGCTATCTATAAGGCACAGCTAAATAAATCAATACCCAAACAACTATTAGAGGAACATTAGCAAAAAGCAGACTTAACTTCACAAGAGCAATGGTTAAAACTATGCGAAAGTGTCTACTGAAATTAGTGGTAAGCAATTAGAACAATGATTATTACTACAGTGGTGGCGCATGCACACGATTTACCTTTGGGCACGTATCGAGTATTTCAAAGAGTATTGGCTCCCCGTCCACCAGTACCTCGTGCTTGTATCGGTTATCTGGAATGTAATAAATAATCAAAACAGGGGAGTGTTGCCTTGGGCGTCGCCACTGCCGTTTTAGCTTTACTGCACGGCTATAAAGGGAACTAGCAACGCGTTTGCTTATAAATTTATTTAATCATCTTAAAATAAACAAAAAGAATATAGAAAATAAATATATGATCATCAATATAAATATTGTAGCAGAAAATAAAACCATGAGGGTGTAGATTGTAAGTATAATCAATATAATACGTGGCCACGTATGTATAATCAATACCCCAATACCAATTTTACAGGAGAGATAATACAATTTTAAAAAACAATATTTAGGAGAAACACAAATCTAAATGCAGTCGTATATCCTCGCTAAGACTCTCTTACGTTTTTTTATCATCAGGTTGTGTTTTGGTTGTTTAGAAAAGAAATCAAGAGAAGAGTTGTTACGATCATAGGTTTTTTTTTATTTTATTTATATGTAAGTAATGCAAATATAAAATGAGAGTAAACAATTTCAGCATAGGAATTATGCACAAAAATACTTACAAAATTTAAACAAAACCTTAAAAACGAATACATCTCATAGTCTAGTGGCAACGTCACCTAACTAGGCCGGGACCTGTTATAAGGTAAACATTTAATTTTGAATGCGCTTGCAACAATACCGTGTTTATGAAAATGGTATATATTCTATTATGCACAAAATAATAGGATTTCAAAACCATATAAAAATGACTAAATATCTAAAGTTAGAAGTGGAAAATTAAAATGTCAGCAAATAAATTCAAATCAGAAAAATAGTCAAAAACAATTTAAAATAGTCAAAATTAGAATAAGAATTTAAATAAAATAGTCCTGCATTTTACTTATAACTATGATAAAATAGTGTTAAAACTAAAACAAATTATCTTTAAATATACATTAAAACAAAAAGAATAATAAAAATATACGTGTGGCACTCGGGGACTGCCGCGGTAAAGCTATTGCATAGCATTTATAAGAACTTATGCAATTATCATTGTTTATTTATTTTATTTTTTCTGATATCAGATAACTGCGCTCTATCGGAAAACATTGAATAAATTAAACGTCTTCCGATAGAGCGCCGCGCACGAATTTTTTATTCGATAAAGCAAAAAAAACGGATTATTCGAAAAAAATCGTAGATAAAAAGATAGATAATTAAGTTATCTTCAAAATGGTGCAGGTTTCATAATAATACGCCAGATAGTATTTGCGTAGTAGTCGTTTTTGTGTTCGGTTAGACCTAATTTCACAAATTAATTACACAATGTAATATAAACAAAATCTAAAATATTCAAAGCTAAGAATATTAGGAAAATGTTCTTGTTTAACATATATTTTTTTCGAATCGTAAGCAGTACTTGTTTAGACGTAATTATCAGTTTAAAATCATTAATTTTCGTTAAGAAATTTCTTCATTCGGTCGCCGCGCTGGGCTAGGCCCGCGATAAAAGCTATGCAATAGCTTAAAAAATAAATAATAATATAACACAATATAAGATTCAAAATATCGTAGACTTCATAAAAAAAAATGTTTTGAGGTAACCAGTCATCCTAGCTTGAAATAGGGTCTAAGGTCGTAATAAAGGAAATCAATATGAGGATAGAGGTAAAAATTGGTAAACATACGTATTTTAGGTCTCTCTGTTACTTTCCAAAGTTTAAGTTAATTTATCGCGTTGTTTTATTATTGATCAGCTTCTAATATATTTAAATTATAAGTACCATTTTTTTTATTAACAAATGCGGAATAACTACCTTTGGTGAATTTGCGAAGTTTGAAAGTGTTTCATTTTCAACACCAAATCTTGTAATTTATAACAACGAATTTCATATCAAAACTAAAAATTAACGACTTACAATGATTACAATACCATAACATTTGGTTTGCCGAAAGCTAATTCATCGTAAATTTTATATATTAATAAATATTACATATAACTGTAATATATTCTAAACGTATTGGAAAAGTCTCAAAATGAGTCGCTATGAACAACACTAATATGGCATTACTTACCATGAGGAATCGCCGCGATCTTGGAAAATGTATTTCTTTTCGCAGATTTTTTTTGTTTTTATCGAAAAATATCGTCTTTATAGAAATTAAAGTTTATTTGTGGCTATTATTTGTGGCCATGACGGTTTATATCTTGAAAAACTGAAAAAGGAACCCTGAAGGAGGATGAGCAAAAATATATTCGACCTATTCACTATACACTACCTATACAATAACAGCGGAGAGCTATACGAGTATATTATCATTGTAAAGCTATGTTAATGTAATATACATACATGTAAGTATGTCGTGGGTAGCGAATGGTTTCGTGCTCCTCGTGCGGAAGGCTACCACGGGTAAGACTCTCGCGTCTCATGCCTCAAAGCTGGTGGATTGGTTTCTCCTGGCTCGATTGTATCCCGGCTCTATAATTTCGGGTCGATAATTTTCTACGCTCGTGGGATCGCTCTTTTTTATATATCGGTGTAATCTTGGCTACTTTATGACAATCTGGAAATATTCCCTCTGAAAAGCTTAAATTGTAAAGATATGTTAGACAAGGTGCCAGTACACGTTTATGGATTTTAATTACGCTAACATCGAGACCAGTTGATTTTTTGTTCTTTGGAGAGTCGATGCATTTTTCTATTTCTTTATTGTTGATTGATAGTTTGATCCTTATTAAATGTAGTCTATGTAGAACTCTTTGGATGCTTTCTATATTTTTTGTTTTCATATATTTTCGTTATTGAATTGCTGATTCTCTATGTTTTCTCATTATTTCTGTTTATTTTTATTTTTCTAGTTTTTATGTCTTTGTTATTTATGAATTTCTATGTTTTTTTTTCAATATTAGTTTTTTATAGACTTTTTTATAATTTGAAATGTAACTTTATTTGTAGAAATACCAATTTTATTTGATATGTAATTTCTATACCCAGATCGGGTTTTTGAAAAGATTTTTTTCTTATTTCTTATTTCTTATTTCTACTGGACGGTTTGCGCACCGTGGTAACACAAATCGGTTATGCACTCTGAATAATTGCTGAATGAATCTGGAGACTATGGTATAATACTGTCTTCTAAGCAGCGGGGGTGGATGTTGACCTGTTGTCATGCCACTCTTGAAATGGGCCACTCGGGCCACTCGATCCCGTAAAGAACGCCGAGGTCCGCGATAAATTCAATTTGAATGAACGCTGTAATACAACAGGTAGAGGCCGCGTAAGCGACTTCGGATCCGTAACCAGTCGGGAGGATAGAGCTATGTTAAAGGGTAACTCCAGACGGAGATATCCTACCAAAACTGGTAGTTAGGGGGCGAGGCTGCCCGCTGGTTACCTTTTCCGGTGCCTCGCCGTCAGGCGTTGGTCTGTAATGGGTTATTGGCGAGACAATAGATTGTCTTGTCTCTAAGTCGTCTACGCTCATCCCACGGCTAAAACAACGATCACATATCTTTATACCAGCCTCGGGTGACGGGTTCACCCATTGTAGTCGACACCGCCCTACTGTTAGTATGTCGTGATACCTTAAATACCCGTGTATTAAAAAATATAAGTAAGGAAATTTGACGATTTTTTTTTTGGCTTCATGTTTTTTTATAGGTATATTTTTATTGTGCCGTCACAATTAGCACTGGGGCCTTTGACTCCCGTAGAGACCAAACTCACAATATGTCTTTTTCCTTTGGCGCATCCCCGTCTAGTGCTCAGACCTGTTGCCCTCATGATCTGGATTTTTAATTTCAACGATTCATGCTTAGTTAGCAACCTTACGAAGTATTTATATAGATGCAAATTTTCAAGTGCGTAATCTTAAAATAATTCAATTTCATTAAGCGTTTTTCCAAATATTCGCCGGGATATGAATTTGCTTTATTTGGTAGGAACTGTAAGCAAAAAAAAAGTTTTCTGTCATTTTCTGGAAGTCATCTGAAGCCTTGTAATTGCAGTTCGTTAAAAGTTATACTCGTGAATGCAGCCATTTTGTCGATTTCTAATTTTTTGGAACATTACAATTTCTAATCTTAATTTCTTAAAAAAAAACAACTAATCACACTATTTTTACCGCTAATATAATAACTCTTTGAGGCTCCTTCCGTATTGTCGATCACTGGCAAAGAATGCGGCCCAGTTTCAACCCGCACTACCTTTGAATCAACATAACTTTTACCCAAAACGACTTCAGGCAAACCGCATAATCATAATTGTAATATTAATAATTGTAACACTAATAATTATGACATTTTGTAATGGCGTATAGCTGATCTTTATTGGCCGTAGGCCCAAATGTCCATTCTCCGTTATTTATTTATGTATGTATTGCAAAACACACAATTTTATATATCGCTACTATGCAAGTTATATTTAGAATAATTATTATATGCGACCCAATAAAAGAATAATGAATTATTAGTATAATGACGTTGCCACTAAACTTGGCTTGGAGCCTGCCCTAGATAGACAACATTATTTTATATGTGGGTTTACCTTTTATTTGCTCTATCAGTTAAAAAGACCGTAAATGATAAGATTACTGGGTTAGTACGAGTTTGGAACATTTGGACGATGATAAGTGTAGTCGTACACGGAATTTCCATTGAAATACTATTTAGAATATCAATGTATGCGCAAATAATATGTGAAGTTCTTATAAGTGTCTTCCATTCATTGACTGGACTTCAAGACATAGCTTGTAATGATCTCCCCTCTAATTTTAAAGTTCTGGCCGACCCCTAACAACAGTAACGTTAAGCATGACACACTAAAATATTCATCGCTACGATTTGCGCCAGCGGTAGAAAGCGAACTGGCGTAGCGGCGGTAGAAATTGAACTATCCACCACAACGCCCAATGAGTAAGCAGCGTCCGTGACAGTCGCACTCTTTCTTGTCCATGTGAAAACGGCAAATGTAACTTTAGTAAATCGTCAGGACGTGGTACGACAAAATCCACGGAGATATATAAGTACTAATGACGCACATGAATCAAGCAAACGGATTTGTTGTAAGTCGCATACATAACCCTTTTTGTGACCTTTCTAAAGCCTTCGACTGCGTAGTCCATGATACTCTTCTGGGCAAATTTAAATTTTATGGTTTAGAAGGTAAAGCATTGGAGTTGCTCAGCTCGTATTTGAGTAACAGAATACAAAAGGTTGATATTTCCGGAGTTAAATCGGAAGGATCTATTGTAAGTTCGTAAGGATCGTTCCTCAAGGTTCAATTCTGGGTCTTTTTTTATTCCTAATTTACATTAATGACTTGCCATTTCTTGAACAGAAATTAGGTAATATAGTTTTATTCGCTGACGACACTTCGCTCATATTAAACGTTCCTAGGAAAACCAATAATTATGATGAAGTTGAAAACACACTGACAAAAGTTCACCGCCAATAATTTGCTTTTGAATTCTAATAAAACTAAGTGCATTAAATTTATCTCACCTAACGTTAGTGACTCTGACATTAATATTCTTATGGACGGTGAAATACTAAAGTTTGTAAATTCTACAAAATTTCTATGAATATAGACAATAAACTTCAATGGGGTCCTCATATTGAATTATTAGCTGGAAGACTTAGCTCGGCAGCATTTGCGGTACGTCAAATCAGGCAACTAACTGATGAAGCTACTGCCAGAACTATCTATTTCAGCTACTTCCATAGTATAATGTCGTATGGCATTTTGCTCTGGGGTCGCGCAGCCGATATGCAAACGATATTTACTTTGCAGAAAAGAGCGATACGATCCATTTATTGTTTAAACTCCCAAACAACGCTAAAAGAGAAATTTAAAGAGATTAATATTCTGACGGTTTATAGTCAGTATATATTCGATAACATAATGTATGTTCGTAAAAACTTGCACAGGTTCCGTAGGTTGGGTAACATTCACAATAGGAACACCAGGTTCAAAAATAAACTAGCTATTACGGGCTCTAGGTTAGCAAAGGTGTGTAAATCTTTCATTGGAGACGATGTTTGCTTTTATAACACTTTGCCTGAGGAACTAATTCTTTTACCAGACACTAAATTTAGAAAAATTATTAAAGATACTTTGTGCTCTAAAGGCTATTATAAAATTGAAGATTTTTTAAGCGATACATTGGTCTGGTCAAGTCGTTTTTGTGTAACATAACTATGAAAACCATTTGTTTAATGTTATTATTATTATTACTACTATTACGTAAAGCCATTGATTATATAGTGTAGTAATCAATGGTAAAGCCTACAAGCAAGGCATAAATGTTTAGAAATATAAGACATTCGGAAAGTACTGTAAGTCTACTTCGAATAAAAATCTATCTAATCTAATCTATCTAATCTAACAGTATATCGGCGGTCACGTGCCATTGTAGCATTCAAAGTATAATCAGAAAGCATTTCCTTGTGCTACAGTAACCTTACAACAATGCCTCAAAGTTTAGAAAGTAAAGGACTTTAATGCAGACATGCATTGTATATAATAAGTCGGCGACGGCGTTTTACATAACAGAAATGTACTTAACCATTATGTGCTATACATAATCGAGCTTGATGGCACATCTGATCGAAACGGTGTCCATATTTGGTTATTATTTTAGTCAGGAAGATCGTTAGTCAGAGAGCGCCGTTCTAAGTTTCCTCAGTGAGATTGTTAAAAAAATACATTCTCAGAGGACTAAGAGAAGTCTGAATGACTTGTATACCTGACCTGATATACCTACTCTGGGTTAGAAATTGTCATTGATGTAGGATAACTCAGGCACACTATGCACAACCATTATACCGTGCGGTAGTGCCACTCGTGAAAAAGAGTAGAGCGGGGTTCTTTCCGCTTTAGCTCAATAATAAAAGGTACTATAATGCTCATAATAATATTAACCAACATAAAGAAGGGCAGAATTATATTCTAATTATATAGTTATTGATAGTGGTAGTTAGAATTTTATAAGCTTATTTTTGTATACGTATATTACATACTCGATTTTCTTGAAAGAAGGTAAACTTAGATTTTTGTTGTAAATGACTATTTATGTATTGTTATTTTTTTTATATTTACATATTTTATCAGCGAATGCCTTTAAGTGCTGATGATATCTCAATTGTTGATATTATTTTTAATGTAATATATCTTTATATAATCATTGCCTATTAACATTGTTTCTGCTATTATAATTACTGAACATTAGTATAGAAAATATTTCACTGTAATCAAATAATTTAAATTACTCGGCCAAATACATTACGAGTTCTTTGCCATAGTCCCGATGCTACGACAAATAATAATGTAACTAAGAAAGTGTAATGAAAATCGCATTTGAAGATACAATTGAATAGGATATCTAAAAGTTATCCTTAAAAAAATAACTTTCTATTACAAGAAAACATGCCTAACGTGTTACAATATGTCAAAATTGGACTATATAAAGTATTGCTCAAGAATTCTACTTTGTACTCCTTCAAATATTCTGTCCGTGGTCTTTCTGGCCGTGTGAGAGCTGGCATTCCCATGGTGCCAGATGATGTAGCGTTTACGGTTGCTTTTATGGACTTCGCCTATAACTTCCGGCAAGCAAATGGTCATGTACTAATCAGCATTAAGGGTACGATGATTTTGCAAAGCAACAGTAGCCACGTGTACAATTTTCCAAAAAAAGAAGCGATCATCCGTTTCGCGAAATTTAGCACGCGCGCGACTTCGGTTGGGTTCAGCTCTCTTTAAAGGCACAACTGGTCGATTGCTGCTTTATTTCAGGGTAATATTTACAAACCAATGTTTCGTTATCTGTAACTATGTTCCCTGTAATTATGTTTGTGTTTGTTTATGTTTATCTTTACGTTTATGTCTTTTCTAACCAACCCTACTATGATATGTTTATATGTATGTGTGCGTGAAATATGCTTGTATGAGGGTATTCTTGTTATTGCATTCGATTGACAGAATTTAAATGCAATTCCGTTAATTTTATCCCAACGGAAAAAGGTGACCCAGCCGGGAATCGAACCCGGAACCTTACAAAGTAAGAACAGACGACCTAACCACTATGCCACCGGGCAGTGTTTTTAACTATTTAGTGAGCTAATGGGCCCTGTTGCAGTTTGGCTACTAAGACCCATGTGTTCAGGGTCTTCAAACTCACGGGTCAACACCAAAGTAGGACTCTGGCTTGCGGAACCGTTTCGCCTAGGAGTCAAACTTCGGGCGTTCCTGGACGGTTGGCGCACCGTGCGCGTCAGCTAATCTATTGTGCATTGTGACCGACAGCCACGGGGAGTTCACCTATAGAGCGGGGGTAGTTGTTCACCTTACGGCAACTGCTCTTGAAACGACCAATCGGCTACCCGATACCGGGTGAAGAGCCGGGCAAAGGATGCCGTGGTCTGCGATAGATTCGTTAGACACCGTATCACTGCTACGTAAGGGAGAGGAGCGCACAAGCGACCTAGAACCTGTAACCAGTCGGGAGACCGGAGTAATCTGTTATAAGATGTAGTCTTACTCAGTGCTACGTCGTCAATAGCAGTTTGAAGCCAAGAGAGACTATTCTGAGCTGTCAAATTACACTAATGATGGTAGCAAATCATACAGCGAAAATATTCAAGAGTTAAATCCATTGTAATGCAGACGCGCAAGTTTTAAATGACGCCATAATTAAAAAAACAAATGAATGTTAAAAGAAAGAAACTTTATTTTACAGAAAAAGAGTTCTATTTTCAAATTTTATAATTATTTTTTTTAAATTGTTGATGTAACTGGTCAGTTCCGGAAACTTCCGTTATGACCTAAGTTAATACAATTTTAAAGACTCCCGGAAAAAATCTATTATATTGACTACGTTTTCGAAGTTTTCTTTCATGTCAATATGTAACCGATTTTGATTTTTAATGTAATTGATCGGAGAGGCATTGCGATTATTATATTATATTATCATATTTACTTATGTCCTAGACTATGCTCGATTATAATCGTATTATATTTTTGAGAAGCTAAAAAAAATCACAATCATACTCCAGTATTATTCCTGTTTAGAATCATAGCAAATTGGTGGATTGTAAGAGATGATTAATAAATAACAAGTGAGTAAAATAAGAGGATTAGTTTTTCGAATTTTGCAAATTTCATCCCCGGAGAATATGCCACAAATTCCATAAAATAATGCAAGAAACTTAAATTTCTACAATTCCCTTTTAAATGACTAGCTCAGAGTATTCTATATTTTAAGCGAAGTAAGCGTATTTTGGTCTTACTTAAATGATGATTTTTGTGAGGTGTAATTTAATTCTTTAAAACTCTTCGAAATAAATAATATTGTAAAATATATTTTTACTTCTAATGTGCGAACGGAGCTTGTTCCATAGACAGACTGCATAAAAAGGCAGTTTTAGAAAAAAAGGACTTTATATAAAAATCTCTATAAAAAAACTGGGATATGTATAAAAAATAGGACTCTACCTTTTACGTTCTCAAAAAAAATATCATTAAGCATATAAAGTACTGTTAACAAATATAAATGAAAAAAAAATATTCGTGATGTATCGAAAGAAAACGTGAATATTATTTATTGAAACTAATATGCATTATTATCTAGGTCAATTTAAATAAAAATTTATTACTTTATTTTATTTATTTAATTTAAAAATTATTTACTATAAAAACATTGACTTTGCTTACAAAAATAATAGGAACTTATTGGCAAAACCTTAACCTAATTTTTATTTGATTCACCCTACTGAGACTAGCCCGTTTTGGGATGGACAGGGAAATATCATGATATTATTCAGAGCACATGTTCCAAAATTAGAGGTCAGTTTGTTATGCATTGAAGGTCAAGAATTATTTTTGTTTTGCAAATCAATGATAGTTTAGAAATACGTAATAAGTTTTAAATAGGTATATATAGTATAGAAATAAAATAAGCGAGTCAACTTAATGGTTTGGGATATATATTAAATGACCAAATTCGAGTTGGTCGATTTTGAGAGCAATAACTATAAAATTAATCTCTCAATAACTGATTAAAATAGTGAAGATATCTACTGCAAAGGATAATATGTATAGTATCCTTTGCAGTAGATATACTGAATCTAATATATTGAAGATATTCATGAATCGATTATTGCAATGGATATGTATAGCTTTAAAGGCCAAAGGCCGTAGGGCAGAGCGCTAGGCCAAAGAAAACTATAATTATTGGATACGCAGACGAAGCCGAGATGCTCTGAAAGCACGTGCCACTATGCCTTGTTATAGTCATTATGATAACTACTTGCAAATACTTATGGTTCATTTAATTCGTTTGTAATTTACAATAAACTAAGGCAAAATTGATAACATTTATAATTAAAATGTCATGGACAAAAATCCATTAGCAAAAAACTGATAACATGCTATCCAAAACCTCTTGCCAGTGATACTATTATAATGTCACCTAACTAGGCTATAGCCTAAGACGGACATTTGCATTGTTTTAATTATGTGTATGATCCTATATAAAAACAAAATAAATTAAAGAACATAACATGTTTTTATAGTGTATACTTTGATTATTATTCCTTATAAGCTGGAAAAACAATGGAATATTGATAAGATAAAATTTGTTTTCGTAATCTTTAAAAGTATGTACAAATAGATAGTATTTAAATAAACATAATTGCTAAAAAATCCAGTAAGATAACCTAGGTATCATACCAATTAAATAAAGGAATGGTACATCAAAGGTTAAAAATTATATTTTAATAAAACTTAGGTGCACACATTGATATTACATTTTTAAATAGTATGTATGTTGATTATATTTTAACATTCAACTAATTACCAATTCATTTTGTTGTTATATATTGTTTTGACAATGAATTGTATTTTATTTTATATAAATTTTTATATTTCTTAGCATATATTGAATATTACTTATTGACTTTTTGTTTTTTTTTATTATAGATTTATCTTACTCTTTACTTTAGTTTTATGTAAATTCTCTGATTGTCTCGCTCTATTTGATTGTTTTTTTTTGTAGGAACTTATTTTAGGGCAATTTATTTTTATGAGCATTTTAATAAAAAAAATATAAAATTTATTGTAAAATTAGAGTCCTGTCCATCCTAGAACGAACTAGTCCCAGTTGGGTGACAGAATCAAATAAGTAAAAGGTTAAGGTTTTGCCATTCGGTTCCTGTTATTTTTCTAAGCAAAAACAATGTTTTATAATAATTAATTCTTAAATAAATATTTAAAAATATAGAAAAAAAATACGAGTATATAGTGAATAAGTACGAGCAACATTTAAAAAACAAATGTGAAAAAAAAACAAAAATATTTTTAATTGTTTTTTTTTTTTTTTGAGAATTGGAAAAATTAAATTATTTTGAAAAAGTATAAAAAGCGTTGAGATAAATGCGTCATCTAGCGGTAGATTAAATATCTTGAACATTGTTTATTCGCAATAATTAACATATTGCTAGATGGCGCAGCGCGTTCAATGATTTTAAAAATTTCATTCACAGATTAAAATGTTTAAATAAAACATTTTTTTTTATTTTGTACACGCTTATTCGCTTGTGCTGATTTACCCACCTCAAAGATGCCGGATGATTACAACTCAGCCTGTAGGTGTAATAAAATTATTATTAAAAAGTGAAATAAATAGTGGTATTCCTAAAAACTAAAATAAATCTATAATTTCGTGAATAATAAATAACATTAATTCGATGTATTTATCAATTTTCATGTAATTGTCATTACATACATACATACCATCCCTTCCAAGACGTAAAAGATTTTTTAAATGTTGTATTTATGTTAAATGTTAAATGTTGTATTGGTGTTGGATTTAGGAAGGTCCGAAATAAGTCCTGGAAGTGATGAATGAGTAGTGGCGCTCTCCATACGTGGGTAGCTACACTCATTTGGTTTTATCGTTAAAATATTCCTCAACGTGCACCCTAATTATGTGGGCAAACATGTTTTTAATTGAATTGATTAAATTCGCTGTTCCGTCTAATTTTTCATTAATTTCATTTATTTGTTGACACGCGACATTAATATGCAACGATAGGAAAAATGGAAATGATCTATTTATTCCATTATATTCTTTAGACTATGATGATAAATCGTCATCGTCATTAAGTGTCGTCTCCGTATATATATATATATATATATATATATATATATATATATATATATATATATATATATATATATATATATATATATATATATATATATATATATATATATATATATATATATATATATATATATATATATATATATATATATATATATATATATATATATATATATATATATATATTTTTAGAATTGATCAATAAGATGATTATAAAGTAAATAATTATAAAAGCCACTTACATCGTGACGAAGGATTCCCTTGATCGGATTCGGGAATGCTTTAGGTGTTAACGAGAATGATGAATGCCTCTCACTTGCGGAAAGAGGAGTAGGTTTAAGTTGGGCCCATTTTTCAACTAGTAAACGCTCACCCTTCATCTAATTATTTTGAGATAATTGGATGAAGGGTGAGCGTTTACTAGTTGAAAAATGGGCCCAACTTAAACCTACTCCTCTTTCCGCAAGTGAGAGGCATTCATCATTCTCGTTAACACCTAAAGCATTCCCGAATCCGATCAAGGGAATCCTTCGTCACGATGTAAGTGGCTTTTATAATTATTTACTTTATAATCATCTTATTGATCAATTCTAAAAAGAATATATACACAAAACTATCAAATATTTCAATATATATATATATATATATATATATATATATATATATATATATATATATATATATATATATATATATATATATATATATATATATATATATATATATATATATATATATATATATATAGAGCGCCGTAGCATGGTCTACGAAATGCGCAATATAAGTCTGCTGTTATTATACAGACTTTCATTTTTGTTTTCTTTTAGAATCTTCTTATAAAATAGCGTTTTTGCGACTTCATATATTTCAAAGATGGAAATCTACTACATTAATATGCAACGATAGGAAAAATGGAAATGATTTATTTATTCCATTATATTCTTTAGACTATGATGATAAATCGTCATCGTCATTAAGTGTCGTCTCCGTATATATATATATATATATATATATATATATATATATATATATATATATATATATATATATATATATATATATATATATATATATATATATATATATATATATATATATATATATATATATATATATATATATATATATATATATATATATATATATATATATATATATAT
Organism: Micropterix aruncella; assembly: GCA_944548615.1. NCBI lineage: Eukaryota > Metazoa > Arthropoda > Insecta > Lepidoptera > Micropterigidae > Micropterix > Micropterix aruncella. The sequence continues at coordinate 17,128,475 of OX155980.1, forward strand.
ATATATATATATATATATATATATATATATATATATATATATATATATATATATATATATATATATATATATAATATATAAAATTAGATTCATGAAAAGTTACTTATCTGGGGTCCTGGTGGACCAGAAACATTTTACCGATAGTTAATGTCCTCTTTAAATACTTAGGGCAGCAGCACCTGTTTCCGCAATTGATAATTTATGATGTTCTTAGTTATTGCAGCCGAATTACTGTATGCCCTTGGATGTAATAAGTATAGGAGGATGGTTTCTGTAACAGAAATGGATCTTAGTAACTTATTTTAGAAGAAATTATATGATTGAGAATATTTCGACACAAGTCGTATTCATCTCCATGACATTCATCTTGAGAAATGTCATGGAGATGAATACGACTTGTGTCGAAATATTCTCAATCATATAATTTCTTCTAAAATAAGTTACTAACATCCATTTCTGTTACAGAAACCATCCTCCTATACTTATTACATCCAAGGGCATACAGTAATTCGGCTGCAATAACTAAGAACATCATAAATTATCAATTGCGGAAACAGGTGCTGCTGCCCTAAGTATTTAAAGAGGACATTAACTATCGGTA
>OX155980.1:17129275-17240688 GCA_944548615.1 Micropterix aruncella
CAAAATTTTGCTAATACAATAAAAAAATATATTGAACAACAAAAAACCATTGAAAAATTATCAGATGAAGATGTTAACACTTTAATTCCTAACCCTATCAGAACACCAAATTTGTACTTATTGCCAAAAATTCATAAACCTAATAATCCAGGAAGACCGATAGTAGCTAGTTTTAACTCACCCACAGAAAGAATTTCAGCTTTTGTCGATTACTTTCTACAGCCATTTGTAAAAAATCTCAAGTCACACATTAAAGATAGTTACCATTTTATCGAGATTCTAAAAAATACCACAATTCCTAAGACTGACAACTTATTACTTGTTACAATTGACGCTGTCTCTCTTTATACTAATATTCCCCATGATTTAGGCTTAGAAGCGATTTCCCATTACCTTAATCAAAGGCCCAGCCCCCAAATTCCTTCTACAAATTTTCTTTGTAAGTTGGCTGAATTCGTCCTCACTAAGAATGCTTTTTCTTTTGAAGATGAATTTTATCTCCAAATTAAAGGTACAGCAATGGGAACAAGAATGGCCCCTTCTTATGCGAATCTTTTCATGGGGTTATTAGAAAATAATTTTCTTCTTACTCAAAATTTACAACCACTAATGTGGTATAGGTTTATTGATGATATTATACTGTTTTGGCCACATGGACATGACACACTCACTGACTTCCTTACAGATTTAAATAATTTCGGACCCTTAGATTTTACATACACTATATCAGAAAATCAAATTACATTCTTAGACGTTGATCTAACTCTATCCGAAGGCACCATTAAAACTGCAATTCATATAAAACCTACAAACAAAGAGCAATACCTACATTTCGATAGCTGTCATCCATTTCATACCAAAAAGTCAATTCCATATTCAATGTCAATTCGCGGACACCGTTTAATTAATAATAAAGAAAATTTAGATAAGTACCTTTCCAATCTTAAAAAATCACTAATAGAAAGAAATTATCCTGCCTCTTTGTTAGATAAAAATATAATAAATTCCGAAACAAAATTTTCACCTAAACCTAAATTGGTTTCAAATTTAAATCAAAATAAAATCTTTCTGAGTACTACTTATTTTCCTGGCACTGAGAAACTGCGACCTATTTTAGCAGATTTATTCCCTATTATAGCTAACGACCCATCAACCAAAGGTTTATTAGATATACCACCAATTTTATCATTTCGAAAACCTCCTAATTTAAAATCAATACTTAATAAAAATAATCGAAATTATCTTAGTAATAACATAAATTTTGGCCTACAGCCTTGTGGTCGATCACGTTGTAAAACATGTCCTTTATTAGATCGAAGCATTTATTTTACTAGTCCTAACACTCCTAATAGTTACAGAGTTCCTTTTAATAGTAGTTGCATTTCAAAAAATATTGTATATCAATTACTTTGCCAGACCTGCAATGCATTTTATATTGGGGAAACAACTACACCTCTTAGCATTAGGTTAAATAATCACAGGGCCAGCGTAGGCAATGATAGTCAACTTCCAATAGCATTGCATGCTAAGGCACACAATTTAACTTTTGATAATTGTTTTAAAGTAAAAATTATTAAGTGCCTTGGCGATAACGCTAAAGAAAGAGACGTTAAATCTTGGGAGTTGGCTTTTATAAATATTTTAGGCGCTTGCAAGGGTCCCGGTCTGAATAGGCAAAATTAATACAGTAATTATATTTGTTCAGACATATTCATTAAAAGCTTATTAATATTTTTCATTTAAAAATCATTATCAATAATGTTTTTCAAGGTCGGTTATAGTGTATTATAACGATATTGCAAAATATTATTAACCCATTTCTCTATGTTCAGTTTTTTTAAATTTAAATTTTGAAAAAATTGTTCTATCAGAAATGTCATGGAGATGAATACGACTTGTGTCGAAATATTCTCAATCATATAATTTCTTCTAAAATAAGTTACTAACATCCATTTCTGTTACAGAAACCATCCTCCTATACTTATTACATCCAAGGGCATACAGTAATTCGGCTGCAATAACTAAGAACATCATAAATTATCAATTGCGGAAACAGGTGCTGCTGCCCTAAGTATTTAAAGAGGACATTAACTATCGGTAAAATGTTTCTGGTCCACCAGGACCCCAGATAAGTAACTTTTCATGAATCTAATTTTATATATTATTGAAAATAATTTAAAAAAATTTACACCCTTAAAATATCAAAATATAAACAATTTTACACTTTTTACTTACTTATTTTGCTATCACATGTATCACTATGAACGAATATAATTATTGGTTAAATCAGGTTAATTATCATTCTCGTAAAGCATCACAATTTACAGGACATGTAGAATATCTGTCAAAATGTCTAAATAATCATATATGTCCCAAAGGGTTAATACCTAAATTTCCTTTCTCTGCTATAAGTCCAGAAATCCAATATAATTTCCACACTTTAAGGTTTAATTATGCAATGGAGATTACATTTGTTTTACACAATGAATACAAAGTTTTGGTAGATAAACATTTAAGGTCTCTTATATATTATGTTGATTTGATAGAAATGTATTCTCCAATGCATTATATATATGCTAGTGAAATAGTTAGCAGTTCTGTAATTGATTTAAACAATATTAGGCTAAAACACGAAAATAAGTTTCATAATTTACAAATTTTTCACAAAATCAACAACTCTACACAACAAAATTATACGAGATATAATTCAAATCCTGTTTCAAATTATAACAATAACGAAAACATTCCCTTATATTCATCACAAAACAAATTCTCAGCTAATCGTCATTTTATAAACAATTATTCTCATGCAGATATGCATCCCGAACCTACACAAGTTCCTTTAGAAATCCCAATTATTGAAAATTTGATACCATCAGTTACAAATTCTAATGCTGCACAGGTTCCTATAAATAACGATAGACTTGTCGTAAAAAACTTGTCCTCAAAAATTATAAACCATAATGAATATTCAGTTTTATCTAAAGGGCTAAATTTCACACCAACTCCCAAAGTTGACCATTTCAGTTTTGGAAATGATATAGCAAAATTTTGTCGTAATTTGAGATGGCGTGAGTTTTGGCATTCAAGGGACAAAAATGGTAATAATAGTAAATTACATGACGCACTGGCAAAATTTCGACAATATTCTAATAAAGAGCCACCCTCTCTTCCAAAAAATCATCCTGTAGAAATATTTATTACAGTTTTAATGAACAAAGTTACACAACCAACATTTTTAAACAGCCTCAAACCTACACCTAACTTAACATCTGATGAACTTTCAGCTCTTAACAACCTAAGCAAAGATACCAATATCATCATTTTGCCAGCTGATAAAGGTTCAACTACAGTCATCCTTAATAAAACAGACTATGTAGCTGAAGGTTTGAGGCAACTCAGAGACGAAACTTCCTATAAAAAATTATATACTGATCCGAATCAAAATTTTGCTAATACAATAAAAAAATATATTGAACAACAAAAAACCATTGAAAAATTATCAGATGAAGATGTTAACACTTTAATTCCTAACCCTATCAGAACACCAAATTTGTACTTATTGCCAAAAATTCATAAACCTAATAATCCAGGAAGACCGATAGTAGCTAGTTTTAACTCACCCACAGAAAGAATTTCAGCTTTTGTCGATTACTTTCTACAGCCATTTGTAAAAAATCTCAAGTCACACATTAAAGATAGTTACCATTTTATCGAGATTCTAAAAAATACCACAATTCCTAAGACTGACAACTTATTACTTGTTACAATTGACGCTGTCTCTCTTTATACTAATATTCCCCATGATTTAGGCTTAGAAGCGATTTCCCATTACCTTAATCAAAGGCCCAGCCCCCAAATTCCTTCTACAAATTTTCTTTGTAAGTTGGCTGAATTCGTCCTCACTAAGAATGCTTTTTCTTTTGAAGATGAATTTTATCTCCAAATTAAAGGTACAGCAATGGGAACAAGAATGGCCCCTTCTTATGCGAATCTTTTCATGGGGTTATTAGAAAATAATTTTCTTCTTACTCAAAATTTACAACCACTAATGTGGTATAGGTTTATTGATGATATTATACTGTTTTGGCCACATGGACATGACACACTCACTGACTTCCTTACAGATTTAAATAATTTCGGACCCTTAGATTTTACATACACTATATCAGAAAATCAAATTACATTCTTAGACGTTGATCTAACTCTATCCGAAGGCACCATTAAAACTGCAATTCATATAAAACCTACAAACAAAGAGCAATACCTACATTTCGATAGCTGTCATCCATTTCATACCAAAAAGTCAATTCCATATTCAATGTCAATTCGCGGACACCGTTTAATTAATAATAAAGAAAATTTAGATAAGTACCTTTCCAATCTTAAAAAATCACTAATAGAAAGAAATTATCCTGCCTCTTTGTTAGATAAAAATATAATAAATTCCGAAACAAAATTTTCACCTAAACCTAAATTGGTTTCAAATTTAAATCAAAATAAAATCTTTCTGAGTACTACTTATTTTCCTGGCACTGAGAAACTGCGACCTATTTTAGCAGATTTATTCCCTATTATAGCTAACGACCCATCAACCAAAGGTTTATTAGATATACCACCAATTTTATCATTTCGAAAACCTCCTAATTTAAAATCAATACTTAATAAAAATAATCGAAATTATCTTAGTAATAACATAAATTTTGGCCTACAGCCTTGTGGTCGATCACGTTGTAAAACATGTCCTTTATTAGATCGAAGCATTTATTTTACTAGTCCTAACACTCCTAATAGTTACAGAGTTCCTTTTAATAGTAGTTGCATTTCAAAAAATATTGTATATCAATTACTTTGCCAGACCTGCAATGCATTTTATATTGGGGAAACAACTACACCTCTTAGCATTAGGTTAAATAATCACAGGGCCAGCGTAGGCAATGATAGTCAACTTCCAATAGCATTGCATGCTAAGGCACACAATTTAACTTTTGATAATTGTTTTAAAGTAAAAATTATTAAGTGCCTTGGCGATAACGCTAAAGAAAGAGACGTTAAATCTTGGGAGTTGGCTTTTATAAATATTTTAGGCGCTTGCAAGGGTCCCGGTCTGAATAGGCAAAATTAATACAGTAATTATATTTGTTCAGACATATTCATTAAAAGCTTATTAATATTTTTCATTTAAAAATCATTATCAATAATGTTTTTCAAGGTCGGTTATAGTGTATTATAACGATATTGCAAAATATTATTAACCCATTTCTCTATGTTCAGTTTTTTTAAATTTAAATTTTGAAAAAATTGTTCTATCAGAAATGTCATGGAGATGAATACGACTTGTGTCGAAATATTCTCAATCATATAATTTCTTCTAAAATAAGTTACTAACATCCATTTCTGTTACAGAAACCATCCTCCTATACTTATTACATCCAAGGGCATACAGTAATTCGGCTGCAATAACTAAGAACATCATAAATTATCAATTGCGGAAACAGGTGCTGCTGCCCTAAGTATTTAAAGAGGACATTAACTATCGGTAAAATGTTTCTGGTCCACCAGGACCCCAGATAAGTAACTTTTCATGAATCTAATTTTATATATTATTGAAAATAATTTAAAAAAATTTACACCCTTAAAATATCAAAATATATATATATATATATATATATATATATTATATATATATATATAATATATATATATATATATATATATCTATATATATATATACATATATAATATATATATATATATATATATATATATATATATATATATATATATATATATATATATATATATATATATAAATATATATATATATATATATAATATATATATATATATAATATATTATATATATATATATATATATATATAGTATATATTATATATATATATATATATATATATATATATATATATATATATATAATATATATATATATATATATATATATATATATATATATAATATATATATATATATATATATATATATATATATATATATATATATATATATATATATATATATATACCCCATTCGCAATTCAGTCGCTCTCATAAATAATAGCGATGTGCGAAAGTCTTCAATGCAGGAAACATAAGTCTATAGAAAATGACATGTGTAAACGGTCGTAAAAGCGGTCGCGCGTGAACCGCGGAAGAGAGGGCGAATATCAAACATCCGCCTACCCCGGACGAGTTTTGTGAAGCCGGCCGCGGAAAACGCCCATTTGTGGTGCGTTTAAATGCGAGACCGCGGAAAATATACCGGCGGCGGGGCTGCGGGCGCGACGAATGCAGCGAGTCGGACGGGACTTATTGACTGCGTGTCCGATTACCGTGAATCTATTTCGGATGTCGAAGTGGCAACTAATTGGATTTCCCAAGATTATCATATTGCCAAGGATATAAAATGAAGTAATCGACATTTCTTACAATTTTGCATTTATTTTAATTAATCACTTGGGAAATGTAAATATATTAAACATAAGGCTATGTCAAAAATAAGACTATAAATTAGGAAAATATATTTAGGAGATTATTTTTAACCTAAATTTTCACATTTTGTTTCTGCTCTATATGTTATTTATATAACTGGATTGACTCACATTGTTAATTATAGGAATGTGATACTGCTTAGTGCAGTATTTACGCCCACGATTCGCTATGGCATAATATTGTACGTTGAACAAAGATGTGACACTGTACAATAAATACGATTTTAAATAACCCTCAATTTTTTTTCCATAACTTCAAAGTGGTGTCTGAATGTACTCTCTTGCAGGTTCTTGGAATAGGGATTTCTTTAAATTCATCAAAGTAAGAGGTTTTATTAAAAAATATATTTCTCTAAATGATTTTTTCCCTATTTTAGTAACTTTTTGCACATATTAGTTATGTTTCATACGAGTAATTATTAAATTTAGATGATTCAGGTTCGGATTATCGAGAAAATATGTATACCATTTACGATTTTATGATATATGGATTACCGGGTTTTTTTTTATTTCTTCATGGTATGTATATTGGTTCAGATCGTAACTTTTGTTAATTCTTTCAATCGTAGAATTTTCAGCATCACCTTTATTTTGAGTGTGCCCACATAAGGGTAACTTATACGTTTAAGACTGGTATGGATTCTGGACTTCTGGCGACCTGGTGTCCAGTGGAGCAATCTCACGGATGTGATTGTCTTCCCTTCAATACATCGCCCATGAGACGCTTCAATTCCTCCACGGATTCTGTTTCGCTAAAGTCAGAAGCGTAAAAGCGTACCATCGGCATTGACGCGCGTCAAGTTCAACACTTAGCGCTTGCAGTTCAGGTCGCCGGCTCTCATAGCCGGCGACGTCAATTAGAACTTTGTCGAAATTATCAGAGGCAGGAGTTTGTCGGTCACCAGACTTCAGTCGGTACCTTAGCGGTTTGCAGACTGCAAATACCCACAGGTCTAGCCCGCCGCCTGTCAGCTGGATGCCTGTTGCGTACAGCGAGTCGAGTTGCGGTGTGGCCAATTTTAGTAGAGCATCATCCTCCTCACAAGGACGGTGGTGCCCCTGTACGCGCCACATTCTGATGTCGCGTTGTCCATTTGATACACCATGTAGTTAGACAAGCGCATCGATACGGATTTGAAAAGCTTCATTTCCGATACTAGGACGACGACAACTGCTGCTCCGGCAAGGTAGCTTTCACCGCCAAAAGCCTCTCTTTATCCCATCGGCGTTCCAGTCCACTATCCGGTCTGATCTTCCAAAGTAGGAGGCTTGGCCTCTAGGGCATACGTTAGCCCCGCTAGGCCCTGTAGTGTGCGCGACACGATTGAAGCCGCTTCCGACGGGCTGTCTAGTATCTCCTGCACGATGGACAGCAGGTCTGCCACCGTGATTGTAACTTCCAACTGAGGGGGGTGGGGGTCACGCTCGCATGGAGCGGGCATCGTCGGCCACTTCAACCGCCTCCTGTTCGATTTCCTATTTACAGCTGGCTGCTTTGGTGATTGCCGGCGCCGATCTTTGCCTCTACGAGGCATGATTTCGGTCGGCGTTGCTGCGATTGTGGGGCGGAGGCTGGATGAGACCTTGTTTGTAGCCTTTGCTGTTTGGGCGATGGTTTCCGCGGCGACGGGCTTGGCTATGGAGGTGGAAGCGCAGTGGTCAAGACGGTCAAGGCGCGCGGGGCGGCGGACACTGCTCGCGTAGTACCTTGCTGCTGACGCATCGTGTAGTGGATATCCGCCAGGAAGTAGGGCTGATCCCGCAGTTTCCGCAAGTTGCCCGGGCGGTCTTCGGACTCTGGCAGTCCTTAGCAGCTTGCTCTTTGCCGCAGCTTACGCACACCTGCGGCCCGTAATAGTTTTAGCTGTGGTGCCGGAATTTCTGTCACTGGTGGCACAATTTCGAACATGTTTGGCCTCGCCAAGCCTCCACAGTGACTCTAATGAATTGTACTTCTGTTAGATGGTACATTTTACACCAACGCTTGATTCTTCGAAGAGCGGTGATTAAAAGGGCTTGTTGCCCCTCGTGAATCGTACGAGCATAGCTGACTTAAAAGTCGTGGTCGGCTATCCTGGAGATGACTCTAGAAGCGTTGTTAAATCCGGTAGGCCGCGGATTGCAATTTTGGCGTCCGTTTAGGTCGGTGAGGTGTACGAGTACAACGCGATCGCTCTGTTCTGAGTATGGAGGTACACCTGGATGATGAGGTACTTGGCATCATCAACCGGACGAAGGCCACATCTCCCAATCGGCGTCAAGTTGGACGCTCACCCTAGCTTCGGGTAAAGGGCCTTCATGCGGAATGGTTACCTCTTCAAATTTTCCACTATGATGGGCTGGGCGCGCGGTTTTTTAGCTTCCCTGAATAATTGGCTACAGCGGTTTCAAAGCATTTCATTAGTGCCCTAGTTTAAAAAATAAAAATACTAACTTTACCTTGCATGTATACGAGGATAAAGAAATAATAACGAGTATAAGTGAATAAATGTAGTTTTAAAAAATACATTTGAATGCATGATTGTAAAACCCACCTCGGACCACTTTTTCCGAAACCCTGTTTATGACGGAAAATTTATCTCTACGGCAAGACATCATTGAGGATAGAACCACACCATAGTCAATCAAGATCCCGTTGAATTAGAGGCACGAACATTTCGATAAGCGTAAAACCCACCTTATCCTGGATGAGGCGGTTATTTACAATCATACTCGTGCGAACACTTAACACTGCCAGCTATCAAAAGTGAAGTATTTAACGTCATGGACAGCTAGATGTCACACGACTTAATAGTTTTGTTTCAAAGAGTTTATGAGCTAAATAAATATAGTACAATGTGTTTTAAATTAAATTTGATTGGTTGAATTAAATATGTTTTTTCTAACCCCGGTGAGTCTTTCTCGGGTGAAGCTCTCACGAAAAAACGACGAGATAACTTTGCTGATTACACTCGAAACAAGATCAAACAAGCACGTATTAATGGACATGCTTATGTAACGTAAAAAAACAAAACTGTAAACAGACTAAGACCGTAGGACCTTCCTGCAAAAGTGCTAAAAAATGCTGGGAAATCATATCCGAAAACAATAAAATAGAAAGATTTACAAAATTACATAATTTGAGGACAAAAAACGAACAGGATATATACCTATAATGTTTAATATCCTGTAAGGATATAAAGCGACGCCGAGTGCCAAAAGAAACTTCATTGAGATAGAAAACGTTTGTATCCACCGTTCAAATTGTAAACGAAAAGAAAGAAGTATCTAATTCTGCTTTCCTTAGCTTGTTTGGAGTTACTAAGGACCGTGTGAAGAGTCTCCGTGGCTTGCTGGTCATAGGTAAAATAACGGAAGATAAGAGAGGTCTAGATATGAAGTTTCTGCAGTGATCTCTCATATATCCCGCTTTCCAGTAAATGAGAGCCACTACTCTTCTGGCAAAATAAAATATTTACCTGCTGATCTATCGGTGAATTAATTTTTCGACTCCATAAGGAAAAGCACCAAGGAACCAATAATAAAATATTCAGGTACAACTTTGCTGTTCGTTTTGGACGACCAGCAGTAGGTACATGTTGCCTCTGCGAGAATCTAGACTTGAAAATCAATTCGAAAACCCTGAATGATGTAGCTAAAAGGTTGCTTTAGCTAAAAAGCAAGTACACAAAAAAATAATGGCTAGTTAAAAAAATACTATCCATATTTTTATAAGGATTTTATTCATTTAATTTCTTTTTATAATTTGTAACGTTCAAGATTTTCCCTGTTTTTAAACTAAATTTCCTATAACTAGTTGCTTATTCAGGTTTTAAATGTAATGATGTTTGTCCGGAATATTTTATAAGAGATACATATTTTTTGAAATAAAATAATGTAAGGGCGAAATGAGCGAAATGCGATAACACAATGTGGTATTGTGAACATCTACTTATAATAACTTTTTTATATGCACGTAATAAAATTCTCTTCTATTCTGTGCTGTAGGTAGTATACATTAGAGTCAAATGGTTTGAATTAGGTACAAACCAAATATGATGACATAACTAGAGGCACTACATATGTAGATCCTATTTATTCCCACTCCGACAGTCGCCGTGCGTTGTTTTATCTCCATCTCTTTCCACTGATGTATAGATTCAAACGCTCCCATTCTCTTCAGGTTCACTGTGCAAACCAATGTAGAAATCACCCATTCAACCGTCAGTCAGACTTTATGACCAGCAAACGCCACAACTATGCTTTTACAGATGCTAACGTTATGCGAAGATACGGTTTATTACTAGTTAACCATTGAAATATTTTACGCCAAATAATTGTGAACATTTTGTAAACTCGTATGATAAACACATTATTGCACATAGCATAGTAAGAGGGGGAACCACCCCCCTCCCACCACATGGGTTTTAATACAGAAAAAAACGCTTGTGTCACCCAAGACTTTCCTGGCAATTACCGAAGGACTGATTTCATCAAAATAATAATTTCATAAATAAAATCGATGAGCGCCCTCTCTCGGCCGGCGGACGAACCCATTTAGGCTCCATTACACAACCGCCTCGGGCAGCGGAGTTTGTTCCTCGGATAGCTTCTGCGGCTCGGCGTTAATACTTGAATAAAATGTTTGGCTAAATTTAAATATTATTAGTGTAGATTGTTGATCAAAGGATGCCGTGGTCCAGGATAGATTCGGTATACACCGTTTCACCGCTTAGTAAGGGAGAGGACCGCGCAAGCGACCTCGATCTCGTATCCAATCGAGAGACCGGAGTAATCTGGTCGCGATTGGAAGTAAGGGCGTGAGTGTAAGTCCGCTGGGTAACACCCCTGGTTATCTCGCGGTTAAGGCGTTGGCCTCTTAAGGGCATGTGGCGGAGCTTGACGGTGGACTGTTTTGTCTAAGTCTTCTGCGCTCACTTCACGGGAGAACGACTAATCGTTAAAACTTCCTGAGGTGACGGGTTCGCCCGTTCTAGTTGACGACTCTATTTGTAGCTTGTAGGTATATGAAATATTTAAACCAAAATTTCCTAATTTGATTTCGGCCTAACATGGCAAATTTCAAGTATTTAAGTCAAATATTTCGAGATTTATATATGACTAGAACGCCACCTGGTGGACCGAATTCAGATGCCTGCATGCCAAATTTCTGCTCAATCGGATGAATCTTTTGGGCGCTATTTTGGAGGAATACACCAGACAGACACACAGAGAGACTTTAATCTGGAAACAGTCCTAATTTTCTCTGGGGGACTCGAAATGTATATTTCCGTCTTCATCTCGTAATTTTTTTAAGCGTTCACAATACTTTCGCTCCTGGTCGATTTGGTGGGCCGGAAAATAATACAGAAAATACATCGTTTTAGAATTTTTACTTTTTAAAATATCTGATGAGACGAGACCTTCCCTCCGTCCTTCTGTTCGTTCGCACCTGAATCTCAGAAACTATAAATCGTAGAGAAAACTAGTTAACGGCCACGTGTATGGGCTGCGACGGATTTCGCGCATCTTATTGTATATATTTATTTACTTTTAATTTATTTTCTTCTTTTTTAGAAACTTTTCCATATAAATTATAATATAGATGACTGGCTTCTGGCTGGCTGGCTGATTTCTCCCGCCGGAGGTCGAACTAGCCAGCAAGCTTATGCCAGTATTTCCATATGTACAATTTAAATCCTAAGAGTACGTCTATTTCAGTAGTTGTAAATTTACGATCGGAAGATCTATCAACTAGATCGTATACACTAAAAAGTTATGCATCACTATATTTATTTTTTAAATCCTGAAATTATTTTAAATAGATATCAAATGTTTTGAAAATTTCATCAGATATAATTGTCGGTTCGACTCTTCAAAACGTAGGATTAGCAATCCAATCGCGTTATACCGAAAGAAACAAGAGCGCCATCGCGTTTATTTAAAACGCGAAAAAAAAAATACCATAGGTTAGGTTATGACCGAAAATAAAAAAACAACCCCAGGGTCGGGGAAAGAATTTACTTTGTCACTAAACTTGGCAAGACAGAGAATAAACCTTCGCAATTTTAAAATAAAACTACAATGTAAAGTTATAAAACAAGATCCTTTTATTTTCCAGGTAGTTCCTCCTATCTCCTCTCCATACATGTGGTAGACTTCCGAAATGTGACTTGACAAGTTTTTCCGTTCAAACGGACATCCAGGCGAGAAAAAATCAGGGCACGGTGGCCGATTCGTTTAGTCGAATTTACATAATTTGTAATATAAAAAAAGCGGCACAGGAAAAAACACTCTGTGACCAAAAGAAAAAAACCCCATTACTACAAAACTCGTTTATCTAATTGAATCCCGAAAAGAATTAAACGCTTACCGAAAAATGAGACCTTGTTCACATAACTTTAAAAACGCCGCACATCTGGTGCACACCACTCGCGGATCACCCGGCTTTTAACGGGTTTTCTGTCGACCGGCGCGAGTTAGAAGTACTCTTCCTCGCGCCATTTTGAAAAGAATGATGCCCTCAATGAAGTGTGACCCGATTGGACAGACTGGACTGCCTGCAGTTATACCAACTTTAGGAGATTTAAAAAAAAAACTCATAGCTACTCATGTTCACTAAAATAGTAATATTTTAGGTAATATTTATTATATTTAATAAAATTGTTTTTTGAACTCGATTGTTAAAATAAATCCCTTGTTTTTTTTTGTCATGGCAAGTACACCAGAAGGGTCATTTTTTATTGGGCTGTGCAATACGGCTGTCCTTATTATTATGACAGATCCAACTGTCAAAGCTTTTAGCAATTTTATATGGTTTTGGGAAATTGTTTTGAGATTGTGACCCATGATTCCGAACAACTCGAAAACTGAGTAAGACCAATATGACAAAACACGAGAAATACAAGCGAAACATGTTGCAATGCGTGCAACATGTTTTTTGAAACAGAACATGTCACGCAAATTTGGATTTTTGTTACAGCCTCTCCCCCAAAAAGAAATCGGCAGGACACTAACGATTTCCTCGAGTCGTCCCGATTCGCACGTGATCAATAGAGCACTAACAAAAATCTAAACAGATAACAACAAAAAAAAACACGTGACTATCTAATACTCATCAAATGGTAAACCATAAAAAAATAAAAGAAAATAAAGAACAAGATACTGCTACTTCTCCTCGTTAACTAAAGAAAAATATCCATTCGGCAGGGTACTGCAGAGGTCAACTGCTAATATAAATCACTCTACATAAACGTAGAGAGTTACAACAAACACCAAACAACTCCAAATAACTTATCAACCCCAAAGGGCTACCAGGTCAGCCTGATAAACATTAAAAAAAAACGGACAAAAGTCCTAGTGGCCTTATAACAGGACCGCACAACTTGTCGAAGGAAACCTGACGACCTCCAAACCATAAAGCAAAACTAAGTAAACTTATGGTGGACACAAAAAAAAACAAACATATTAGCAAAATTGTTGTGACTCGACAGTAGCCAATGCCTAGTAGGAAAATGTTGAATGTCAAGTATTACCTTTCATACCGAGCTCTAGCATACTTCCCTTTCATAACCCCTGTAGTGCTAGACAGGTTTGCTAGCACGACGGACACAGACAAAATGATATCAGTAATGGTAACCACCCGGTACCACACCTTTATACATGACAATTATTAAGAGAATGAAATCGAAGACATTCGACTAAGATGAAACATTTTTTATACGCATGTTAACGAGGAAAACAACCAAGAAAAAAAAAACATCAAACGGAGTCCTGGGGATTTAGTTTAAAATCCTTTATATGCCATGTGCCTATATTCTTGCCTTCTGCATTAAGCAGTTCATACACCAAAGGAGAGTGTTTCTTCACTATCTGACATTTTTCATACCGCGGGGCAAACTTTGAAATGAAGTAATTTCCCGCATTGCTCAGAAAATAAGTCTTTTTATAAACCGTATCCCCAACGGAAAATTCAGCCGGGAGGTGTTTGCGGTCATAATATATCTTATTGTGAGCATGCGATTGAAGTAATTTCTTCCGCACGGTATGGAAAACGCTAGGAAGTTCACTCAAATCCTGAGCGTATGACATTCTGCTGCCGAATATGACTTCGGCTTGGGATTCCGGGGATTGCGTATAAAAAGAACCATCTAAAATCGGTTCTCGACCATGGACAAGGAAAAAAGGGCTGAAACCCGTGGCTTCCGAAACAGCCGAATTGATCGCCATCTGAATGGCAGAAAGGTGGAGGTCCCAAGAGCGATGGTCGTCTTTAACTGACAACGCCAACGCCGTGACAACCCCACGATTCTGCCTCTCAGTTGGATTGACCTGAGGGCAATATTTCGGGTTCAAGTATACCTTGGGAATTCGGTACTTGGTCATTAGACCAGTGAACTCCTTACCAATAAATTGTTTCCCATTGTCCGAAATGACATACTGCGGAACACCAAATTGCAGAAAGACCTTATGCTCCATAATGTGGCTAACGATTTTACTAGTAGCACGTTTTAAAGGGAATAATAAGCAATATTTGCTAAAACAACACGTGACTACTAGAATATGTATATTTCGATCTCTCGTCATCGGGTAGGGACCCAAAAGATCGACGGAGATCATCTGAAAGGGAAAGGCACACGACTTTGGATTACCCAAATGACCCAACGGAGACACGTTCGGATGTTTGTATTGCTGACACGTATCGCACTTAGAGACGAATTTAACCACGTCTCCATGTAAATTTGGCCAAAAATAGCGCAAACAAAGACGACGATGGGTTTTAAAGACCCCAAAATGAATTGCCAAATCAGAAGCATGGTTTTCTTGTATTAGCTTTTCTCGGAGAGGTAACGGCACAACTAACTTCCAGTCGTAACAACTGGTAAGTTGGTACTTGCTCCTCGAGTAACGATACAACTCACTGCCTTTGATCTGGTAATTGGGATACGCGGCAGGATTGCCGGATACTGCATTAACCAAATCGTTGTACCAGGGATCGGCGACAACCGAGACAGGTGCTACAGGAAGTAGGCGGGATAACGCGTCTGGGACGACATTTTCGACACCCTTCTTGTGGATGATCTCAAAATCAAATGCCGATAAACGGATTCCCCACCTAGCCAAGCGTCCCGTTGGGTTTTTAAGCGATAAAAACCAACGCAAACTGGCATGATCAGTGTAGATTTTGACCTTGGGACCGCCCTCAAAGTAGCCTCGAAAATGCCCGACAGCATGGATCACGCTTAGGGCTTCACGTTCAGTAGCCGAGTAACGAGTCTCAGCAGGTAGGAGAGTCCTACTCGTGAAAGCGATTGGGTGTTCTACGCCCTCCACTGTCTGGGTAAGTACACCACCTAAACCGTACAACGATGCGTCGCAATGTAAAGCAAATGGCTTTGAATAGTCAGGACAAGCTAAGATCGGACTTGAAATTAAGGCGGATTTCAATTTTTGAAAGGCTTCTTCCGCCTCCGGTGTCCATGCAAACGCGGGAGCGCCTTTGCGGGTACTAGTCAACCGGGAAAGAGGTGCAGCAATACTGGAAAAATTACGAATGAAACGCCGGTACCAACCGGCCATTCCAAGGAAACTCTTGTAAAGAAAATTTTTAATACTACTTTTTCTTTATCTGCGAGTTATGATTTTATAATCTATTTCTCGATATGTTATGTTACGATGCTTTCAATGTCTATTGGCCCACCACATTGGGACGGCATATGTCAGAGAAGATTTTACTATATCTATTTCAATATGTTACCACCATACAACGACAGTGATAATATTACCTTCAAGAGGATAGGCTTCCAATACCTTGCCTAATAATTTCCCTCCTTGTATTTACTTCCTCAATGAAACAAATCTTCTCCAATTAATAATCCATATATTAAACCAAAATGCATATTTAAACAATTAAAATTATAACTTTTTCTATTTTAGTTTAAGTACTATTATTGTGAATTATATTTATAATAATGAGCGCCTAATTCACCACAAAATATTTACAATTTATTCTTTGAGTTATTTTCGATCGATTATTTGTCGATGACAACAATGGCTGCGTTCAGTCGATTGTTAATAAAATAATATTAATAATGATAATGCATGAGTTTAAATCTCCGCCGTGAAATTCGACAATTAGATTCTAATCCTTTATTTATTTAAATGTGTTCAATGTCAATTTATATTGAAACATGAATCGTAATGTTTACATACAACAATAAAATTACTTATAAACTAACACACTGTCAACTAGTCGATGGCGTTCCAGTGATATAATGAATTTAAATGACCGCAGTCGCTAATGCCCGATATAACTACGACCTGGTTACCATTCAGTCCACTGAATGTCCATATGGTTTTCGTTCTATTATTTCTATTAATACTATTCCCTCCCCGTTATCCTTGAAACCCCATCGATCAGTCAAAACAAAAAACCCTTAATATAATCTACAATTTTCCTTATCTTTAATTTTATTCTAACATTCAGTATAATTCGAATGTTTCCTTAACTAGTTTCCAAATTAAAAGCACATTTATATAATGGCTGGTGTCTGAATCAACGGAGTTAGAAAGGCTAACTCTCTTCCAAATTAAATGAGAGTCTGTCTAGAGGTTTACCTCGTATAATTATCAACGACTCTTCCTGTCAATCGATGTTAAATGCCTCATTTTTAGTTAACGTGCAAATATGTAGAAATCACGCATTTACGTTACAACTACTTAACATTCTAATAATTTCAACAAACCCACAAAACTCGAATATTTATAACCCCAAAAAATATACAACAATGACAATATTGGTTGCTAGCTTCGGCCCAAATAATTAAATAACGCCAGCTTCGGCAAAATAAACTTACATATTTTTAGTACATCTTTGCCGACAATGACTCTCGGCTATACTTCCCCGTATTTACAGCTGCATTCACATTATGCACTTATAACTAATGTCAATTTCTTCGATGCGTGTCGCCTTTCTAGAAATCTGCCATCACCAAGAAGAATGTCTCTTTAGAAACCCCAGCCGCTTACTATCGTACTGCAATTTTCAAGCCGTTACTGCGTTCTCGTCAATATTTTAATTGTATTTCACCGCTATGTTATGCACCTCCGAAGAACGCTCGCAATGTTGTGACATATTGGTCTGACTTTGCCTCGTCGCCATCTTTGATATAATTTCCGTATTGCAACCCGACGAAATCTCGTACTTCTATTTTATTTGAAATGTTGGATTTTTACATGCCAACTCGCGTAGCTCTCTCGATTCACATTTTTAGCACTGGATTTTCAATTATTTGTTCGTTTTTAGTGTCTTTGTAAAAAGCGCCTCAATGACGAGTGCGATAAAGCGTTTCTGTGATATACGATCTGCACACTTTATACGAATTTAAATGAACTGGGCACTAAGATGCTTCACAGCATCTCAGTGCCCTTATTTTAAACTGTTTATTCTCACATCTGAGCCCCAAGATATACTTTTCTTTCCCAAACTTTCGCAGCTTTTGTGCGTGCAACTAAAATTTCTTAATGGATGCCGGAAGCAACTCGTCCATCCCTTTTATAACACTCTTATCGATATGACCTTTTTTTAATAATTTAACCCACAACTATTGACTAATCAATCACAAAACGATCTGATTTATCTATTTTTTTGTTAAATAACGCTCTGCCACATTGGTAACAAGAGAATTTCTTAACGATAATTCGTGCTTCTAATTCTACATATGACTTTAAGTATTTATTTTTACGTATTATGAGAAATTGATGTTTCATATTCGGCGGGAAATCATCATACTTTGACTTCACCTTGCCGCCTTTCTTGTGCATCGTTTCCGCTTTCGCATTTGAAAGCGAAATAATATAACTATTTTATTTCAATTTTATTTATTGATAGTATTTTTATCTAGTAATTCCTCTATTTTAATTAAGTGTTTCTAAATTTCCTCATTTTAACTATTAAATTTTATTTTGACTGGCAATTATTTGGTGAAAAATTCTTTGGACATCATCGATTCGGCTTTCTTCCATCGATGTCGATTATGTTTTCCAATTTCTCTTAATAATAAATTAAATGTTCTTCAAATGACTTTATCAATATTGCTATTAATTCTCCCATAATTCCTACTATTTAATGAACCCCTTTTTATATTTCTTTGAAAAACCAATCGGTCGACTTTTTTTAAGACCATAAACATGCTTCTATTGTCTATTTGTCAATTATTGATATTTACGTCGATTTTTCGTAAAAATCTCAAAATATGCTAATTTCTTGCCAAATATTCCTGATTGTCTATATTTAAAACCCCTAATAATGTCCTTAACTCTCAAAAACTACTCAAACCCTTTTATTTATGTGACTCTGGCACTGCGCTCTATAGTTTAGCAACGGCCCTTCTTTCATCTGTCAGTTTTTAGTTCCTAATTAAATCGCTAGATGTCACTATGATCTTTTTCAAGTACAATTTAATTTTAAAATTTGATTAATCTATTTTCGGTTAGCTTAGAGCTGCTAAGCGATCATGTGATGATTTTCAGATCATTACACTCTTAACCAGTTTAGGTGAATTAGGAGTGGGAAAGTCTAAGATACATTTTACCTTTTCGGGATCTGTATGTAGGCCATGGGAATCTACAACATACCCCAGGTACTTTAATTCTTGCCGGACTGGCATTTTTTAAAATTTATGGAGAGATTCGCATAAATGAGACGATCTAGGACTCTGTTTAAGAGAGAAATATGTTCCTCAAAGGTCGACGAGACAATTACAATGTCGTCTAAGTAGCAAAACACCTTATTATCAAACGAAGGGTCAAACAATTGGTCAGCCAAGCGCTGCATGCACGACGGCGAGTTGCGAACCCCGAACGGACAGACTTGCATCGCAAAGAAACCACGTCCAGGAACCGTAAAACTACACTTCTCTTGTGATTCAGGATCCAAGGGAATTTGCCAAAAGGCAGCCGATAAGTCGATGGAAGATAAATAGTTAGCGTCTCGCAAACTGTCCAGGATGGTAGTTATTCTCGGGAGAGGATACGCATCCGGCTTCGTAATAGAATTGAGCTTCCTACTATCAAGACAGAACCGCAAAGTCCCATCCGACTTGGGAACAAAAATAGTTGGATTATTCCAAGCCCCCTTGCTAGGTTTCACAACGCCTAACTCGAGCATACGATCCACTTCTTCGTTTAACAGTTGTAGACGAGCGGGAGACAAAGGGTAATACCGCTGCTTCACTGGTGGATGATCACCAGTGTCGATAACCTGAGTTATTAAATTTGTCCGACCTAGACCTTTGACTTCCGTAGAAATTTTCTCAAAACTTTTAATCATCTTGTTAGCTAACGACTGTTGATTCTCCGTCAGGGAAGCGAAAGGATGCAAGGCCCTCACTTCGTTGACGGAGTGCCAACTGACATCACTAGACTCCAAACGAACATATTTTAGAATTTCAGGTACCAAATCAAATTCTCGGACAAAATCCATACCTAAAATCAGAGAAGTTCCTATATCCGGAGCTACCACAGCTCGGATCACCTGACAGCGATTATTGAATTTAAAGGGCAAAGAAATATAGCCAATCGTCCGCACTGTACTTGAATTAGCTGTGCTGAGCGTCAAAGAAGGCGCTTTATGAAGAGTATAACCGATATCAATTAAATACTTATGTGAATCGGCACCCAAAATTGTCAAGCTCGAACCCGTGTCGAGTAGACCACACACAGCTATGTCGCCTAACGAAACATCTAGAAACGGACGACGGTTATCCTTCTCGTTTTTAAATAACAACGAGACCGAATCAACGAATGCCCTTATTCGGTCTCGTTGGACAAGTTTTTTGAAACGTTCTGTTTAGGTTGCACTGGCTTTCTCTCTTTAGAACAATCCGGGCAAGTAGACACAGTAAAATTAAACTTCCCACAACGGTAACAATATTTAGAGTGCCCGTGGTGAGTACCACCACGAGCACCACGCGAAGCTCCAGGGCCTCCGCGAGGACCGCCGACGTCAGTCGTGTTGCCTCGGGAGAAACCACTTCTATTTGAACCACCCCGAGGGTGACTTACATCCCGGGGTTGGTTATTAGAATTATTTAAATCTACCGCAGAAACCGCGCAATTTTGGAACTGCTGAACAAATGAAGAATCTCTATCAGCAATGTCAACGGTGGAGTGATCGATAGCGTGTACCGTCTTGGACGACGACGCTTTGGATTTATTAAAAACCTGTAGGTTTTGATTATACTCGTCTATTGACAACTGAGCGTTTTCCAAACGCTTACCTAGGTGGAGAAGCTCATCAATGGAGTGGATGGTCACTAACGCGAACTGTTGTTGCAGGTACGGCCTCAAATTTGAGCAGATTATCTCCAGCTGTTCGACCTCTGAACGTGGTCGCGACAATTTTTGAAAATAGCTCAACACTGTGGTGACGAAAATGTGGAGCGGCTCATCCGGCCTCTGAAACCTGGCACGTACCTGCCTCAACAAGTCGCGGTCGTAGTTCGCACTACCAAAATTATTCCGCAATTCACTTGCGAGCTGAGACCAGCTCTCAATATGTGAAACCCGGGTGCGATACCATACGAGCGCATGATTTGTGAAAAGCTCACAGGCAGATTTTAATAAACGCGCGTCAGAAATGTTTCGCGCCAACCTATTCTCTTCAAGTCGTTCCAAAAATTCAACGACACAAGTCTTCCCGTCGTACACGAAACTTAAGCACAAAAGCTTCAAAACTCGCTCAAACGACACGTCGAAATCTCTGCTAACCGGAACCGTTTTCCTAACAAATTGCTCTTTTTTTGGATAAGGACCAAAAGTAACCGCAGGAGAAGGTACATCAACCAACACTGAATCAGGTCGGGATCGAGGGAACTCGTTGCTAGAAGTTGAAGGAACCGGCAAAACTACTGGCTCAACCACCGGAACAAACAAATGACTGACGGAGGGCCCTTGCGTACCTAAGGAACTCTCTGGGACCGTATTTTCCCTTGACTCTGCCCTAGGTCTCAGTAAACAAGGACTGGGGCCCCGTACAATCTCCGAACATTCTTCCAAAATCTTAATCACCTCCGCGATTTCCCCTTTCAACGACTCCAGCGGATTCCGACGTTCCGTCTGTGCGTAGACAATCCTGGACACTCTATAAAACAAATGAGTAGCTTTTGTACAAACTCGTTTGTACAAAAGCCTGGTCTTATCCTCCAAAAACTGTTCGACTAGCTCCTGGAGAACAGATAGTCGAATGGAGCACTCATTGTACTCCTGGTCCGGGTATAAGTCGGTAGTCTCGATTGACTGTGGCGGAAAATCATCCAACAAGCCCATGAATTGTCGCCGCATAGATTCAACCACCGTGGTTGCGACGCCTCGAATTTGAAATTCGTAATCTAATTCAGTTCTTACTAAATGCGCTGCGGCATAATAGTTTAAAATATGAGAAGCCATGATATTTTTTTTTATAATATTTTTTTTTTTAAATCTCCACCACAAAAATATAAAACCCAAAAGAAAAAAACTAAAAATCCCAATAAAAAAATGTTATTCTAAAAAATTAAAGTAATGGAACAAGCTCACTCAGTTTTTCCTGTGCCACCTTTTTCTTCCCAATTTCGGCAACCGATAAAACGCCCACCTGGATATCCAATTTGAACCTGAACATATTACAAAAATTAGTCAATAAACGTTTAAGAAACGGCAACAGAATAGTATAAGATACGGCGAACTTATCGTTCATTCGCGGCGAACCGCAGAAAAATACAAACCGCTTATTACACAAAATATTAATCTATACAATGTTTCTCGTCGGATTTAATAAAAATTACAGTATATTACTTAAAATATTGCGGCGAACTTAACATTCTTTCGCGGCGAACCGCAGAAATAGTTAACAAAGCAAAAATGCGAAATTATTTGCAAAATTCGTCAACAGCTGTCAAAAAAAATACCGCAATTTGAAAAAAATACCAAAATGTGGCTACAGTAATAATTCTCATACAAAACTGAGAAAAATAACACAAAAATACCAATATCTGGAAAAGACTACCACTTATCACCGCAAAAACGAGTATTTTAAAATTGCGAAGAGATATTTCTACCTGCCAAAATTTAGTTTATAGGCCCCACGTTGGGCGCCAATTTATAACGTAGGATTAGCCATCCAATCGCGTTATACCGAAAGAAACAAGAGCGCCATCGCGTTTATTTAAAACGCGAAAAAAAAAATACCATAGGTTAGGTTATGACCGAAAATAAAAAAAACAACCCCAGGGTCGGGGAAAGAATTTACTTTGTCACTAAACTTGGCAAGATAGAGAATAAACCTTCGCAATTTTAAAATAAAACTACAATGTAAAGTTATAAAACAACATCCTTTTATTTTCCAGGTAGTTCCTCCTATCTCCTCTCCATACATGTGGTAGACTTCCGAAATGTGACTTGACAAGTTTTTCCGTTCAAACGGACATCCAGGCGAGAAAAAATCAGGGCACGGTGGCCGATTCGTGTAGTCGAATTTACATAATTTGTAATATAAAAAAAGCGGCACAGGAAAAAACACTCTGTGACCAAAAGAAAAAAACCCCATTACTACAAAACTCGTTTATCTAATTGAATCCCGAAAAGAATTAAACGCTTACCGAAAAATGAGACCTTGTTCACATAACTTTAAAAACGCCGCACATCTGGTGCACACCACTCGCGGATCACCCGGCTTTTAACGGGTTTTCTGTCGACCGGCGCGAGTTAGAAGTACTCTTCCTCGCGCCATTTTGAAAAGAATGATGCCCTCAATGAAGTGTGACCCGATTGGACAGACTGGACTGCCTGCAGTTATACCAACTTTAGGAGATTTAAAAAAAAAAACTCATAGCTACTCATGTTCACTAAAATAGTAATATTTTAGGTAATATTTATTATATTTAATAAAATTGTTTTTTGAACTCGATTGTTTAAATAAATCCCTTGTTTTTTTTGTCATGGCAAGTACACCAGAAGGGTCATTTTTTATTGGGCTGTGCAATACGGCTGTCCTTATTATTATGACAGATCCAACTGTCAAAGCTTTTAGCAATTTTATATGGTTTTGGGAAATTGTTTTGAGATTGTGACCCATGATTCCGAACAACTCGAAAACTGAGTAAGACCAATATGACAAAACACGAGAAATACAAGCGAAACATGTTGCAATGCGTGCAACATGTTTTTTGAAACAGAACATGTCACGCAAATTTGGATTTTTGTTACAGGTAGTAAGACTCGTTTCAGTAATCGGAATCTAATAAAATGAAATTAATTATTACAATTGTAAATTATTTGAATAGGAATTTACTAAAGTCATTCATCGTGATCGCAAAATAGACAATAAAATGTTAAATAATCAAAGCAATATATACATGATAAATTACAAACAAACGATGATATTTGTATGTAAAATAACCAGAAAAGAAGAATAATTCTCTGGTTTTGTATAGTATTAAAAAGGAATCATACTTTCTAAATTCTGTTAAACGAACGGATAGCAATAAAAACCACCTTGAGGTAAATTTTGAATTTTACTACTCCTAAAACTTTCATATAGTACGACATACTCCATTTGATAAGCATTACTGCACTTGGATAAGTCACTTTAAAAAAAACAAACACATGTCATAATATTATATTCAGCCTATAATGTTATATTCATTATTACTTACATACAAACAATCAAAGTATACGAATATGATTTTAAATTCAGGGCGAATAATAGATTAAAATAGAAATACAAATTCTATGAGGAATTATAAAATCCTGCAATAAAATTTTGTGCAATTCCAAAGATCCGGCAATATCGAAGCAAGTAATAAGTGGCCGTGGTGATTCAAATGATCTACAAGCCCACGTAGTCTTCCACAAAAAGTTTACTAGAATCAGCCAGAATGGCACTGGTCTGGGGTATGGCAGTACAACCATGAGCGACGTGGACTTGAAGAAGTCTCTCTTGCGGGGAGATTACGACAGCAACAGTAGGGCTCATGCTATTGGCCTTCAATGCCAGAATGATTGGGCAACAATTGGGGACTTTTGAGAAAGGATGCACTGGAAGGTAATGCTCTATCACTGGACGACAGAGATGCTGAAATCTTATTTGAATGCCTTTCAGCATACACTTCCAGACCCCAGTAACCTCGCCCGTTGGAGCTATGCCGAGGATAGTTCTTGTCCCCTTTGTAGCAATACCCCTTGCCCAGCTAGACATATTCTAGCTGGCTGCAAGGTGGCCACCTAGAATATGTCTCGCTGTTATTCGCGAGGTAATTAGCTTCTCAGTGGCTTGTTCCAACAAAGGTTTGACAGTATCCACCAAACCCCCAATACAGTTTGTGCGGGATGGCTCTAAAGGCAAGAAACATTTAACTACAAAACCTTTCTCAATAATTATTATTGGGAAAGCTTCAGATTGGATTCTGGAGGTTGATTCGGTCTCTAAGCGGTATAAATTCCCTGAAAGTCTCGGATGCACAGCCCTCCGTCCAGATATAACTCTTTACTCTCTATCTCGGAAGGTGGCCCTTATTATAGAATTAACTTGATATTGCACAATTGCTTGATTTGAGGCAGTTGTATTGCCTGAAATCAATACTTCATCTTAAAAACAAAAATGAAGACGAATATTGTGTTTCTCCGGAAAACAGGGAGAGATCAGGTCGTTATAAGTAAAACTTTGAAGTGCCGAAACGTCTAACGTCTTTTGGACAACGTCATTACAGCTTTCTTGCTCCAAGAATGGTTAATATCATAAGTAAAGAGTACATATTGGAAATTAGCAGCAACCAACAAAAATATCACCTTACATTATGGTTAATAAACCTTGGTAAGAGAGAGACGGAGAAAACATTCATTACAATTATAAAATAAATAAATATATTTATATTTCTATATATTTTCTATACCTATTTTTACTAATTGTTATATATTATTAGTTATTATTATAAATGATTATTTATTATTGCTATTATATATTATTATTATTATTATATATTATTATTTAGTATTACTTGTTTATAGTTCTAATATTATATTGTTGTAGTAAGAATTTCATTTTAATTTGATATGATTCAATTTTTTTTTTTTTATTTTGGAAGTTATATAGTTTATTATCATTTGTATTTGTGTTCTCCTTAGAACAGGCTCTGCCTAGTTAGGAGCAACACAAGCTATGTTAAGTGCTAACGGTATACATTTTTTGTGGGCCAATAAATAAATAAATAAATAAACTGTTCCATGGTAATCAAATATCCCAAAAGACCACGAGTACAAATTTAATAAATACCATGATCTCGCAAATGCCGTAACCTGGAACGGCTTCACTGTTCACCTTCACGCGGTGGAAGTTGGCGCTCGTGGCCTGCCAGCTAAATCTCTATTTCACCTCTTTAAAGATCTTGGCCTTTCCAGAAAAATAATCAACTCTTTCCTAGAAAAATTATCTAAAACTGCGATTTGCGCATATCAAATTCTATGGCTTCGAAGGGAAAGTGAATGGGTGGTAAGGTGACCGCTCACATGTGGCAAGACAGCTGTCTAACCCTACTACAGCCGGTCGTTAGTCCGGAATCCACTGCTCACCCCAGAGAAGTGTAAAAGATAGTATTATGAAGGGCCCGACTCTGGTCGGTGAATTCCATGGCAGCTCTGTTTGTATTTATTATTATAAATATATATTTTTATTTTACAAAAAAAAATCGTATTACAAATTTATTTTTTATTTCATTTATTTACAAAAAAACATTTACTAATTAAGGTTACGCAATACTTTGCGTCACTCCTAACTAGGCAGTACCTGTTCCAAGGAAAACGCCAATTGTATGTGATATTATTTTGAATCTAAAGTTTAGTTTTATGAAAAGATGTTAATATTTTTTTATCTAATATGCCTTCGTATTTATTTAAATCTTCGTATGTAATTATAAAGGTTGTAAAATTTAATACTAAAGTAAATGTTGCCCTTCTGTTTAGTCAACTTTTTGTATGGTACGCGCAATAAGGTTTTACTACGTGTATGTCAAAAGTCTCTAAAGCGTTGTGGAGTATAGGGGATAAAAATCCATACGAATTTGTGAAATACGGGTCATTAGGAGCAGAGTTCAAGACAAAGATTTTAAACTCCATAGTTCTGACGTCAAAGGATATTACGGAAAATACTCTAAGGTTACGACACATAAACGTTTCAAGCTTCTTCTACCCATTTCATACATTAGCAACCGTCAAGTACTTTATTTGCAGATAGGTACTTACAGTGGCTATTCGACAGGACCACTATACTTAGTTTTATTAGTTGTGAACTACGTGATCTTCCATAGCCATTTACTATCTACAGATAATCTTTCCTCATAACGCGGGGTCAAACTTCTTTTGGACAACGTCACTGCAGCATTCTTTATCCAATAGTGGCAAAAATTATGATCAAAAACAAATTATGACTAGGCAGAAAACAACAAAATTATCGCCATATATTATGGTTAATCAACCTTGGTAGAAGAGAGATGGAAAAACTTTATTACAATTTTAAAATTGATAAATATTTAGATATATTTTTTGCTATATACATCGGTTTTACTTATTTATACAATTTTACTTATTTACAGTTATATACGGTTTTACTTATTATATACAGTTTTAATTATTTATAGTTGTAAAAATATTATGGTCTACTAAAGGTTTCATTTTTAACCTTATGCTAAACCTAACATTTAAACCAGCAGTATGTATGTATGTATGTATATATGTATGTTTTGAAATTTTGTATGGTAGTTAATATTATATAATAATTTGTATCAGTGTACTCCTTAGAACGGGCTCTGCCTAGTTAGGCGCGACGCAAACTACGTTTAAATGCTAACGGTGTATTTTTTGTAATCGAATAAAATAAATAAAAATAAAATAAATACTAGTTTTTTTTTAAAGTAAGAAACGTTTAATGAATATACCTACATTGTATGTACTCTATTGAACATTATTTAGGTGAAAAATACTATTAGTAGGTACCTATTATGAAATCGAAATACATTATAAATAGTATAAAAACGATTTTACCGCGTGAAGTTTGTATCACTCGACGTTTCGGCGACGTTGCAGGCTCCGTTGTCTAGGGTACACTGTCTACCCTAGATAGCGGCGGCTGCAACGTCGCCGACACGACGGGATATACAAACTTCATGCGGTAATTTCGTTTTTATCCTGTTTAGTAGGTACCTATTGCACAATACAATAATACATACCTATTTAAATCATTTTACAAATTTGACCTGCAAATTCTTTTAAAAATTCACAATATTTTGCATTTAAATAACTAGTTTTTACTACAATACCACACCTGTATAAAAAAAATAATAATCAGGCCGGGAGTTGGGAATTTCTGCTATATTGCATTCAGCCCTGCTGCATGATTCCTTGATTGCTATAAGAAAGCAGGAGTCATTACTGCGCCGCTGCCGCCATCCGCCCGCATCTGTATATCCTAACGAGCGTCGGAAGATCCATCCATGCTTGCAGCGCTTTCTGGCTGCTATGGAATCCAATCCCGAGATGTGGGATCCCGTTTCAAATTCCGAAATGCGAAAACCTGATTTTCGGGATAAGAACTATCCAATCCTAAAAATTAAAATTACAGGCAGTGATAATTCTGCCTTTGCTCTTAAATTCCCTAAATAAAAATTGCTTTCTATGAAAGTTAATACTCGATTAAATTGCGCTTAAATTTAATAGGATAAAACAATATTCAAAAGCGTAATAACTAGGTATTAATTTTTTAATCTGGTGGATAAAACAATATTTACTCTTTTCTTTTAAACACCAACTAACACTTCGAAAATATGTTTAACACGTCAATGACAGCATCACTGTTCAATTTTATATCATACCTGTATAATTTCACCGTGGAATTTCAATGAGTCCATGTTTATATGTTCTACTAGCCGTTGACCCGCGCTATGGCGTGTCCTCCGACGAGGAGTCGTTGTTTATGTTTATTACATTTATACAGAAATTCCACGAGGAATGATGTTAATGTCCCCCTAATGTCTAAGGACTTTGGCCAGCGCCACTATACCTATGTAACGCCAAGGCTAAATGAAAATACCTTTGTTTTATTAGTAGTGATCTGCGTGATCTTCCATAGCCAGTATTTTCTACAGATAATCCTTCCTCGTAATGCGGGGACAAACGTCTTTTGGACAACGTCACTAAAGCATTTTAGCTATACAGCATTTTGCAAACTTCATTGAGTCTTTGGGGAAATTCCTTCCACCTACGCTATTTAAAAAGTGAAATAAAATATTTACTAGAAAATGATTTCTAAAAACTCACAAAATCAATATCCTGGGTGGTAGTTTTTGGGTCCGGGAGAAAAAGGATTTTTAAATAAATGTACTTAACTTATTGCCTATTTGGTTATAACTTTTTTTATGTGTGACTTATAGAATACCTACCTACAATAGACTAACAACAAACAAGCCAGACTATACACGCACCTTCAATCCTTAGGTCACACCAAATTTTGCTACCTAATCTTGTTACAGCTTTACAAGTCAACATTTCTTTTCCGCGAAAGAATCTATTACCCCATCAAAGGTCGTTCCATAGGCGTATTATTATTGACGGCTGGGCTCGCGAGGCGAGATGGACGTTCCTGACTCATTATTCACGGGTAGCAGTAACAGTAACACGAACAGAAAAGTGCTCCGCGGAAATAGCTTTATTTTTAATATGATTTTTTAAGCGACCTTGATTTTTTAAGTGATAATATCAGTATTGTTGAGTTCATATAAAATCAGTGCCTATATGCAACGCAGTGAGTAAATCCAGACACATTTTTATAATCCACTCAACTGAAGATTTAAAATAACGATCAGGATAGGATAACATACTTGTTACCTTCTCGATGTTATGGAACAACGCACTTTGTAAACAAATACTTGCACAGCTCTACTCCCAACACAATAAACACAGGCCAAATAGACGAAGGATTTGACTACTCGATATACAATCAATCAACTTATTTATGCACTCGTATCACCGATGTATCGCGAAACCGCTGCTGTAATGTATAAAGGTTTTTCATATTATTTGGAACAGAAATCACGACGCATTTCGGAGCAGCCCGAGTGACACACGAAATTTTTCAACAAACTAATAGGCCTACCCGCATTATAATATACGATCGTGTGCGAGCGAAACGGGCTTGTCTGTGGTATAAAAAAGTAAAGCCGGATCTACATTTGAATTCTAATTGTTTTAATTATTAATGACGTTGGCACTGCCACTGAAGATTAAGTGTAAATATTGATAGACAAGAGTCAGCGGTAAGGATTTTGGTACGTGGAACTGCAATATATAATATATTATTATTTAGACATATTTGCAATTACAAAAACCTAATACATCCTATGAATTCCAATGCAAGAATAACAAGAAGTATGATGAAATTGACAGACAACATTTCAGACGGAAATGAGACTGCGACAGGACATAATAATGAAATGATATGAGAGAATAATATGAGACCATTGTCAGAAGTAACGGAAAAATATTAGGCATTAAGCGAGGAATATTAATGAATTAACAATGTAATAAAAACCTTGGGTTTACAGCTGGAAACCGCAAATAGCGAAAAATTGAAACTGATTAACCAGCATAATGACGACTATATGGAATTTGATAAAGTATGCAAAGATAATATTAAATTAAAATCACAACTGGCTAAGCTGAAATACGAAATGGACGAAGCAGTTAGTAACCATTCCAATGCCTTATCAAGGCTTGCCGAATATGAAAGACAACGATCTGAGTTTAAAGATATCCACGATTATGTTACATCACTAGAGAAGAAAATCGCTAAGTATGAACGGAAGGTCGCACTCTACTCCAACAAACAAGAGGAGCAATTATTCAACAGTATCGAAAGTAAAACCAAAAAGGACACTAAAATATTAAAGATGACTAAATCAATGAAAGAAAAGGAATCCGAATGTGCTTTACTAATCGAATCTTTAAAAGAAAAAGAGTCGATTATAGCAAATTGTATTTGTTATAGGGCTAGTATCCCTTCTACCTCAACAAGCAATCCGTATATAGATAATAAGGACTTTCCCATATAAACTAAACTGAGGAGAAATAAAGCCGCAAAAAAAGACAACAAGTTGTAAAACTGACGGCACCGGAAAACCGAAAAAATCTAGTGTCTGCAAAAAGACTATCGAACATCAGCATAAAAATCAGACAGACAACACTAAGAAGGATTTCTCGAAGATAACCAACGCCAAAGATAAGGACATCAACGTACCACGGCTTTTGGACATCGCAGCTACCGCTAGAAAGAAATCAAGTATTGTGCGTCAGCCCAGCCTTACCGATATGACCTCGAAAAAGAAGGGCAACAAAGATCGCGTGTCGAAACCAAAAGCACTAATCAACAGAGAAAAGTGCTGATCTTGACAGACGAAAATGGCAGAATGTGTGCAGGACTCTTAAAAGCGATGCTCCCTAAAAGCTTCCAAGTAACAAGCATTACAAAAACAAATGCACAACTTTTTGGGGTGTGTAATGTTACTAAAAATATGGTATCAAACCTTGACAAAAATGACTACGTCATAGTAATGGGTGGCGTACACTACAGCTCCCTGAATAACCAACGTAGGAAAGAGCACACGAACTGTCTACTTGAAACCTGCTTAAACAAATTGTTCGACTCGACAAAAAATACAAATACGGTAATGTGCAGCGTCCCTTATAGACTGGACGATAATCGTAACAATTACGATATTTACGACATTAATACGAATATAAATTTATTTGCGCTGTCAAACAAAGATGTAACTTTTGTGCCACTAGCAGATAGTCTGGAGGAAATCGACTATGTTGTGAGAGGGTCGCACCTTAACTTAAGAGGAAAAAGAAAATTTACAGCAAATATTAAAGACGCAATCCTAAATGATATTATGAACAAACAGCCGCCTAAAAACGGATCAGGACCACCGACGCCCCAAGGAAAAAGATAACGGATTCTGAAGCTTCTTTCCTCAAAGTGATACGCCAAAATATGCAAGGTTTAAGAAATAAAACTCTGGACGCTAGCCTGGAACTGGAAAACCGAAAGGCAAACATATTTTGTGTTAGTGAATCGTGGTTTAATGAAAATGAAAAAATTACTATTACTATATCTGGATTCACATTAGCGAGTTGTTTTATGAGAATCAACCATATTAGGGGCGGATCTGCCATATTTGTAAGATCAGGTGTATCATTTAAAGTTCGTGATGATATTTGCAAACTGTCTGTTGAAACAATAATAGAAATTAGTTGTGTACAACTCCCTGAGTTCTCAGCATATATTCTCTGCTTCTATAGAAGCCCGCACGCAGATTTTCAAGCATTTATTAATATTTTAGAATCAGCATTAGATAAACTAGACAGTACTCGTACCATAAATTATGTGGGGATTTTAATACTAACTTTGCTGAGAAATGTAATCAGGGCGATGCTTTAATGGATGTTTGTCTCTCTTATGATCTGATCAAAACCATCAATTTCCCAACAAGGACAACAGCCAGCAGTAGTAAATGTATTGATAATATTTTCACTAACTTAGAAGATTTTTCCATTACCACAGCTTACTGCGGACTGTCAGATCATAGCGGACAAATGATCACTCTAAAAAGTCACAATATTAAAAAAAATGCTGTACGTACTTATTATAATAGAAAAGTAACAAAAAAAGAGCCTTGACGACTTTCAGGCAGCCTTGATTTGCAAATAATTTCGTGGTATCTACAGACAACCCACACCGAGCATACCATGACTTTTTAAAATGGTATCTGTCAGCGCTGGATAGCTCAATTCCTATGAGGCAGTCAACTCGAAAGCAATCAAAAAGTTTTAACGATTGGGCAACACCGGGAATTAAGATATCCAGAGCGCGGATGTTGCATTTAAATGAAATTCAGAAAGAAACAAATGACAGCTTTGTCCTTGATTATATTAAATTCTATAAAAAAACTTACAAAAAAATTGTGTGGGTTGCCAAGCAAAAATATTTCAAAAATAGTATTGATAATTCTGATAACAAAATTAGGGCAGCCTGGAATATCATCAAGAAAGAATGTGGCCGCAGTATGCCAGTAAATAACGGATTGCATCTCACAATAGATGGTGAGCATATAGACGATGCGGGAACAGTCGCAGAACACTTTAATGATTATTTTGTTAATGTACCTAGAATCAGCACACTGCACAGCTTTAAGCTTACTTTATATCTATTGTAATAGAAACCCAATATCATTAGGGTTTTCTCCTACCACTTCCGAGGAAATAGTCAAAGTTGCCAAAGATATAAAATGTAAAAATGCAACTGATCTGTGGAATATCTCCACAAAAATCCTTAAGACTAGCATCGCAGACGAATTGTCGGTTATATTTAATCATTGTTTGGAATATGGATTCTTTCCCACGGAATTGAAACTGGCAAAAGTGATACCCATTTACAAAAAGGGATGTTGTGACAACATGACTAATTATCGCCCTATATCGCTTTTGCCAGTTTTTAGCAAGATTCTTGAAAAAATTATTCTCACGAGATTGACCAATTTCTTTTCAGAAAATAATATTCTCAGCATTAAGCAATTTGGTTTCCAAAAAAACCTTTCAACCCAAGATGCCATTGCTAATCTCATAAAGAAAACACTACTAAGCCTTGACAATAGCAAAAAAACAGTTGGCATTTTCTGTGATCTCTCTAAGGCTTTTGATTGTGTAGAACATTCAGTTCTACTAGAGAAACTAGAACACTACGGGATTAGGAATAGGGAACTAGCGCTCATACAGTCCTACTTACAAAGTCGTACCCAGATTACGCAAGTGGGAAGTAGCAAAAGTACCCCACTAAGTATCTCCAAAGGTGTCCCTCAAGGCTCTATACTTGGCCCCTTTCTTTTTCTGGTTTATATAAACGACATCCCTGATTGCATTAGGTCAGTGGATGATGAGATTATCCTATTCGCCGATGACACATCCCTTCTTTTTAGCGATAAAAATAGAGACGAGCTTGAAATAAGGATTAATGAAACGATAAATAGACTTGCTGTCTGGTTCCAAGTTAAAAACTCTTGTTGAATGTTTCAAAATCTAAAACAGTGTGGTTTTCTTTACGGCCGTCCGACTCTAATAATATAGCCTTATTCTTTGGGACAGACGAATTGGAAAATGTCTCTTCTACTAAATTTCTAGGTTTGCAGATCGACCAAAAATTGCAATGGTCCGATCACTTAGAAGAGCTTAGTAAAAAGCTGTGTAGGGCTGTTTACGCAATAAAAAAGATTAGAAATTTATGCGGCTTTGAGGCTGCTAAATCTGTATATTTTGCTTATTTTCATTCTTTGATGACATATGGTCTAATGTTTTGGGGAATGGCAGCAAATTCGAAGAGGATTCTTATCCTTCAGAAAAGGGCTTTACGCAGTCTTTACAGAGCTTCTCCAAGAACTTCGTGTAAGCCGTTTTTCATCGAGTCGGGAATCATGACGATGTACTCGTGCTATATCCAACAAAATATTATGTTCGCTCGTAAGCACATATCGGATGTCCCGGCGAATAGCGATTTCCATCAACACAATACAAGAAATAAATTTGATCTACATCTAAATCGGCACAGGCTTAGTAAAGTGCGCAACAGTTTCCTTCACCAAAGCCTGTGTTATTATAACAAGGTCCCAACACATATCAGAAGTCTTGGAGAGAACCAATTTAAAAAAAGTCTTATTTAATGGCCTAGTCAAGAATCCTGTATATGACTTAAGAGATTTGGATAATGCTAAATTCTTATTTCAAGAGCATCCTAATGTAAAATAACGGAAAATTCATGATAATCAACTTTGCCAAAGAGCGTAATTTTTATTTTTATTTTTATCTACGCCGGCTATATTGCTAGATTTGACAATTAACTTAAATTTAGATATTTTTAATATACCCTTATCTATTTTCATGACCATCATATTATTGCCTTGATAATTATGACTACAGATATTGAGCTCTTTTTTTTGATCAGCAATTTTGATTATTAGATTATTTTCTATTTATCAATGGTTTTCAAACCAATTATAATTTACTAAAATTAATTTATATTGCCATAACTATATCATGATAGTTAATATTCTTTAATTAATTACATTATTTAAAATTTTAGAGGCAAAGACGCATCCAAGTGTAGAAAAGCTTGAAATTGAAAAAGATTGAAATTTGAAACGTAGACGCCTGAGTGGTCAAGTAAACGGTGTGATTCATCGAAAGAGATTATTGCAATCGGGTGGTCAACTGACCGTTTTTAAGCAATGGCGACCTTGGGCTAGTGACCTAAAATTTGAAACGTAGACTCCTGAAGGGTCGGGTGTAGGGATTTGGCGCGTGGGGAGGTGGGTGTCTTATCTGCTTGCCGGTAAAGACATGGGGGTGACATAACCAATTTTTTAAATTGCTCAAACTTTGATGTCGTCAGCAATGTCAAGTATATCTTTAAAGCCATACTAATATTGGTAAAGGCTTCTTGCAAGTCATGATTGCACATATGTTGCGGTATTCGTGTCATGGGCGTAGTTCCGGTATCCCGGGATTGAATTGTACGGGATTGTATTCGTCGCTCTCTACTGCGGAGGCCACGTTTAGTGTGTACCAACGTACTCGTATTACGCGCGATTCGCGATCGGATGGCGATGTCAGTCGCTTTCATCGTATCTCCGCATCTGAAAGGACGGCGCATATGCAGCCTGCAAAGAACATTCTATACATGCGAGGAAAGCCGCATTGCAAATGTGAGCCGATTTATAAAATTGGAACCAGCTTCGCCCGGTGCCTTTTATTCATTGAGTGCTTTCTAGAATGCTGTGCGGTCCAAATTGATGGACGGCTTCCCTTGCATTTCTTTTAACAATGTGGGGAAACCGATCGACTACATGTTTCAGATTGACGTTTATGGGAAAATCCATGCTAGCATAAATAATTCGCCGATAAATAAAATCATAGATATATGTCAATAACATTGGCTTAGCAAAGAACTTATTTCTTTTTAAAACTAAATAAAAAACAGGTTTAGTGCCGATTTGACACACCCCGAGGTTTCCTTACTTTACAAAGGGCTTTGATATATTTTCAGACATATTGACTAGAAAACTAAATTTAGCAGATCATTGTTATTTATATATTTTTTTAACGCAAATTGCATATGGGTTTATAAATATAGTTAGGCATTTTTCTGTAGGAAGGTTTATATTTAGATTTACTCGTATTGCTATAAATGATGTTACGAACATTTTTTACTTTCCCGCAGATTATTTTTTAAAGTATTTTTTTCATTAACTTCTATTTACAAGTATACCTTATTAAGTGTGTATAATTGTCTATCTTTTTAACAACAAAAAAAAACAAATTACATGAAATCAGTGTTTTTTTGTCTTAGGAGCTAACGGTTCTCGTGTAGCTATTTCTGGTCTGCTCAAATCACGGTCCAGACTCTCCAGTGCTTTCCAGTAGCCCCCGAAGATGGTTTACCCCGTTAAGGACTCTGTTTCTACTGCCATGGAATGGTGGATCCGTTTCTCTTAAGGATGTTCTGCGAATGTTCTTGGGCGATTTGCGCACAGTGCGGCGACAGCCTATCGACTGTGCACTCCGGCCGAGAACTGGGGAGGTCTTGAAACAATATACTGTTTCATATGCAAGGTGGGTGGATGTTGACTTTATACCCTTTGGGTAACGTCAGGTCATGGGAGCTAATGGGCCCTACACCCTGACCCATGCGTTTAGGGTCGGTCAAACTCACGGGTCAACACCCATCCAGCGGCCTCCACGCAGAAGTGCTAGCCCGGGTAGGACTCTAGCCTGCGGACCAGTTCCCCTAGAAGTCAACCTTCGGGCGGTTTGCGCACCGTGCGGTGTCAGCCAATGGATAGTGCATTCCGACCGACATCCTGGAAACAGCACTGTCAAATATAGAGCGGGGGCGAAGGATGCCGTAGTCCACGATAGATTCGGTAGACACCGTATAATCGCTTACGTAAGAGAAAACCGCGCAAGCGACCTCGATCCTTTAACCAGTCAGGAGGCAGGAGGTATCCTGATGGCTAATTCCAGACGGAGATATCCTTCCTGGTACTGACAGTCAGAGGGCGGATAACTGGTAACTGGTAGTCAGGGGGCGAGGCTATATAACACGTTGTATACCTTTCCCGGTGTCTCGCCGTGAGGCGTTGGTCTTTTACTAGCGAGTGGCGTAACTAAATAGTGGACTGTTTTCGTCCACTTCTACGCTTACCTCACGGGAGACAGAACGATCAAATATCGTTAAAAAATCCTGAGGTGACGTGTTCACCTTTGTAGTTGACAGCTCTGATCGATATTACCATTTGTCTTGAAACGACTTGTTAGCCACCCGACCCCAAGTGAAAGCCGGGCAAAGGACGTCACGGTCTGCCATAGATTCGAACTGAATTACCACTAACATCAGTAAGAGCAAGCGCACGCGACTGCGAATCCGTAAAAAGACGAGAGGGCAGAAAAAGCTGGCCAAATCCTGTAGTCAGAGCACAATGCTGCCCGCTGGGTCAACTTCCCAGTACCACGCGGTAAGGCATGGGTCTCTGGCGGGCGGTGGACTGTTCCGAAGTCTCTACGTTCATCCCAGGTTTGCAGAACGATCAATACCGTTGTACCTTCCTGGGATGACGGGTTGATGGCGTTATATGTGACAACTCTCTAGTGTCCTCTTACCTATATTAGGATGAAGTCCAATAACGCCGGATGGCATCTATCGTCGTACACAAATAGTATCTCAACAAGTCGCGGCGCGATCGATACAAAGACGGGTGAAAATAGTGCAGTAAAAGTACGCGTTTCCTTTCCCCGCGTCTTTGTATCGATCGCGCGGCGACTTGTCGAGATACTATTAGTGTCCGACGCTAGATGCCGTCCGGCGTTAGGGATTTCCCCTATGCTAATTTTATTCATTTGCGAGATAAGCACTGTGGTCACTTCTTGGCCAGTTTTGAGGATAACTTTTGTTGTTTAGTGCATCTTTCTGAATATAAATCAATTTGCTTATCTTTTATCTGCCTTCTTTTAACGTCAATTGTTACCATTATATCCCAATTGTTTCCGCTTAAAATGGGATGTTTTCTCAGAGGTTTCGTCATTCTTAGGCTCATTTTGCTAGAGCAGTTCCCAGTTTCTGTCTCTTCGTTCACCTTTGAGCTATCTGTGCATATGGCTTCTTTCCCAACATGGCCTCAGTGTTAGGCTAGGAAAGGGTTAGCCTTTTTTAGGCCTCTGGATGTATGCTGTACG
The DNA here is from genome assembly GCA_944548615.1 of Micropterix aruncella. Classification (NCBI taxonomy): domain Eukaryota; kingdom Metazoa; phylum Arthropoda; class Insecta; order Lepidoptera; family Micropterigidae; genus Micropterix; species Micropterix aruncella. Next base: position 17,167,126 of record OX155980.1, read on the forward strand.
TTTACCTGAATATGTACTCGGGTACTACGATAGGTCATAAGTGGCGGTATGTCTCTCCTAGCCTGATCTAAGATTTTTTATTATGTAATCTGTTGAATCTTATGCCGCTATATTACTATATCGTGACTGATCCACTTCCACTGGTTCCACTGGTTATGCAGCGCATAAAATTTAATGAATCTCATATGAAAAGTTTGAAAGATGTGGCCACTAACTAAAGATTCTGTTTCCCGGATATTTAAAATTTAAAGGATTCTTTTATAAAGTTAGTTGATGGTGGTAGATCTCATTCCATATTTGGTATCCGCTGGCTCGTTCCGATGGACTTTTTCCGCTTATTTTGTTCCCACAAAATAGCCTCTCTTCTGTGGCTTCTCAGTCTAATAGATTTGTGGCACGGGGCACCGAGGGTATCGGGGTGACTACTGTGGTCCGAAGCACAGTGTATCGGGTGTTCCCTTGGATATTACAATGTAATCACGAACCTTTGTTAAAACTTTTATAGTTTCATCAGTACAAAGGATTTTTCAGTAATTTACATATCTTTTGATTGTATGCAATAAAATAACAATAAATAGTGCACATCATAATTACTAAGCATATATTTACTCTATAAACATGTATTCGTAGAAGTCGGTTGGTCTTACCTTGCTGATGGTCGTATTCTCCGATGTAGCGGCGGGTCAGAAATCTCACCGTCAGCGCTGCAATAAACGAAAACGCCAAGTGAACTTTTGCATTAAGCCAATTAGTCAACATTTTATAATTGCAATTTGAAACGGCCAGGCTTTGGCTGCACCCGCCAGAGCCAGGCTAGTAGGCGACACTTTTTATGAGACCCTGTCTTTTATGACGACTTTGCGCCAACTTAGATTACCTTCGCTATAAATTAGTTTTCTCGACTTTTTCTCGCCAATTATAAGTCCCCAATTAAACGCACTTTCTTACTTCCTCTCAGTACTAAACTGTCACGTTCAGTGCGCGGCGTACACTCTCAAGGACATCAAAACATAATATAATGAAAAATCTATCTTGATTAGATTTAAACTATGTTAATTTACAACTACATATGTTAGCGTCAAACTATTTTGAATATATGCGAGCATTGGCGCACAACGAATTAGTGCATTGTTATTGCTAAAATAATTTCATAGATATGTTAGGAAATACCAAAACACTTGAAATTGTCTATTCTAAATGAATATTTTGTGTATTATATAAATGGATAATTTTTTGAGTAATATTTCGATCTAACATGCTCATAACTTGTGATGTAGGTGATTACAAATTTGGTCAAATGCACTTTTTATAAAATTATTTCAATCCAGCTATTGACTTACAAATTTCATAAGGCATTACTCTATCAAAGAATTTCTCCATTAGCTCTTATTCTTCAAAGTTGAAAAATAAAATACGCAGAAACATAATATCCGGCTTAGCATAGAGGTATGTACCAAAAGCTGTTTTAACAGCCGGTCTGCTGTTTTAATAGACCTTATTCAAACAGGTTTAAATAACAAAAATATTTACATTGTATTAATTACCGAATATTGATTGATAAAAGGAGGCGAGGCGGGTCTACATATACAAAATTATCATATTGGTGCGATTTATCACAGGAAGAGCTTCAAATGCGAAGTAGGTTATTATCTAAAAATGGCATGGAACGTGAACGACTACATAATGTAGGAAAATTAATCAATGCAGTTATTACAGAATTTTGCGGTATAGAAATTATTTTTTAAAATGCAGTCATTATTGTAATATTGGATTGTAATATTGGAGTCCTGTCCACCCTAGAACGGGCTAGTCCCAGTTGGGTGACAGAAACAAATAAGCAAAAGGTTAAGGGTTTGCCATTCGGTTCCTGTTATTTTTATAAGCTAATCAATGTTTCATAGTAATTAATTCTTAAATAAATAAATAAATAAATAAATAAATTATCTACCTATATCGACCAAACTGAAAAACAAATGAAGGGGTGAATTCCAAAACGGTCAATTTAGTACTTTATGGCAAAATAGCTTTCTATAATTCCGAAATATTTGAAGCTAGACACATATCTTTGCATCGAAAAAGGCCCATCGAGAATACTATTTCTAACTTTAATTATATTGTATTCCTTCAGTGTATGTAAGAATGGTACAGTATAAAATAGTTACACGACGTCCATTTTTCTCGTGAAAAGTTCACCTTCACAAAATACAAAAAGTTTATACAAAGCGCAAACGACTGGCATCAACTGAATGATATCCAATACGTACCATTTAGCCACTATTTAGTCACTATATTCAGAAATGCTTTTCATAAAACAATCGAAATTGAAAGATATAAAATAACTTCCTCCTGACAAACAGAAATCCTTGGCCCTACTACAACACATTAACCTGAGCGAGCCGGTGCGCGAAAACATTCGCCAGATTTACGGTAATCGTGTGTTATAAAAAAACTACCATATTTGTAAGGACACTGTTAAGGTTTAATCCTTTGAACATAGCCGTATGAGTAGATACAAAAAAAAAGGTTTTATCACCACCAATACATTCCCGGCAATTAGCCAGAGACGTCAATATAAAATTGAAATTGCAGCGCGTCGTCACAAAATTCAAAGTTAAACATTTGAATTGCGAGAAAGCGACACAACGCAATAAAGTTTCAACTTTTTAAACGTAAGCCACGCGATATCAAAACGCGCGACGCCGCAAATGAAAATGCCTATGCTATTGTATCTTCAAAAAAATATAAATCATTATAGCTAACATAAAAACATAATTTCTCAATAAATAATTTTCATGACTTTTTGTTTCGAGGTTTTTTTTAATGAAATATTAGTACTTTCAAACTTCCGGCTATTGTACCTGTAGTACTCCATTTTTTTATTTGTCAATAATTATCACGTGTTAAGTTACTGAAAAGGGATATATTTTTTCTGATGGCATGCTCGTATGTTACATTAACATTACCTAGGTCTACGATATTGATCTCCGCATTGATCCTTTTTATTCGGTGACATATCCTTATTCAATCGTAATAAACAAAAAGTTGTATTACGAACGCGAATTATACACCATGAACTATTTATTAAAAATTAAGAACTTTTTTAAATAAACTTGTATTCAGCTATCTTTATTTTCACTGTATATTTGTTTTTTATATTATAAAAAGCGCTGAGCACGATGCGCTATCTAGCGGTCGGTAAAATATCGCTAATATCGTTTATTAGCGATATTCTTACTACCGATCGATGCCACAGAGCGGCGCTCAAACGCTTGTCAAACTTTTATTTAACAGTCAAGTTCTTCAAATTTATAAATACAACAAAAAAACAACAAAAAGCATTTTTTTTGTATTTTTTTTTTCAATAACAGTTGCTAAGTTCCTCTTATTGATTCACCCCCATGAACGATGCCAGTTCATTAAAACTCACCCTGTTTTTTTTTGTTTTATTTATAAATTTGAAGAACTTGACTGTTAAATAAAAGTAATATAATATAAACAAAATATAATTTACTGCAACATTACAAAAAAATGTGTTCTGGACCAGTAGCGAAAAATAGAGCACACTGCAGCATCTCGGTTACTACGTCAATACCGCCTAACTAGGCTTAGGCCTGTACTAAGGCAGGTGTACTAGGAAATATTTTACCTGTGCACACAAAAAAATATCAAAAATTCTAAATTATGTAAAAAAAAAGGATGTCAAAAAAAATAATTAAAAATCATCAAGAAGTATGATATTTTAATTTATCATTATATAAACTAAAATATCATCATAATAAATGGCAGAATCTTAATATCATTGTAAAGTGTAGCTCGTACGTTTAATGAGATATTCATAAACATAGGCACAGATATGTACAATATTAAGAATTCTCAAACGTTACAGCCGCAGCCTGTAAACTAATTCTTTCTCAGAACAATAATAAACATGAAGTACACACTATCAGCCGCTCGCTGAAAAATTAAATGAGTACTGGAACCGACGAGTTTCGATTTTTTGTAATATTTGTAATGTATGGCTTAATTATTAGAATCATTAGCATTTTTATTAATCAATTAGTTAAAGAAGGAATATTTCCAGATGCAATAAAAATAGAGAAAATAAAACACATTTATGTGTCAAAAAAAATAATTAAAAAAAAGTAAAACGCGACTGCCGTTAAAATAAGTGAACTATTTTAGTTATAATTATTGGAAACTATGTTCTCGCACTGAAAAGCACGTTTTTTGGAGCATTAAATTATTTGTAGAATCAAAGTTCAATTGACGTGTGTTATCTCTATTAACATCCAGTGCTTAAACATTTTTCGTGACGATCGCCCGCCACGCCATTTATATAGCCTCGTGCCGACGGCGCCGCCGCACGCAATGGGTTGCCCTTGGATGCTTAAGCAACAAAACGGTTTTTTTATTCAATATTAGTAGTTTTATATGTATTCCAATAGATATCTATATATTTTCGTAATCAGACCTTCAATTTGATACGAAAAACAATTTGTTTATCTTAATTTATTGACATTTTGACATTTGGTCAATTATTTATTTCGTAGTTGGGCAGTTTAGATTTCCTATGGCAACCAATATGACATAAAGATTACAATAATACCACACGCTTCTAAATCGGTTCAAACATTTAGAACTTATGGTAGAATAAAAATAGGATAGCATATATACATAGATGAAACCCGAAAACATTACATTACTTGTTTTGGGCAGTCGTTTAAAAGGACCCATTTAACAACTCAAAATAAAGATAAATTATAAACTATACATTATATTATACATTATATTATACATTAAAGATAAATTATATACTATCTATTATGTCTACGATTTTTGTGAAGTCTATAAAACCGACTCATTTATTTCCTCGAATCATATAATATTTATAGTCCAAGTTAATATAGTTTTAGGAAAAATCGAATATCAATCGCGGCAAAAGGAATATATTTAGTAGTTTCCTTAAACAAAAAATCCCCCATTATGGTAGTTTTGTTTGACATGTCAAAAGCCTATGACAAAGTCGAATTAAAATAATTTTATATAGAAACTGATATTTAGAAATACGTGGAGTACTACTTAGATGGCCGAGCGTGTTTCTATTAATTATAAAGCAATATGTAATGATCGAAAATAACGATTTAAATAAATACGCAAAAAGTAAAGTAACGTGTATACATACCTAGAAAAAAAATACATTAATATGTATAATAGTATGCATTAACCATTATTATTTAAAAAGTAGGTAACAATTGATGAGTTTTTTTCATTAGATTTCCTAATAAAAATACCTGTTTAAAATATACCAGACATTTTCTTAAAATCACACTACGCTGTCGGTTGCTTCGGTGCCAAATTTGGGCGATACTTTTTATACGGATGCAGGCAGGGCTTGGTCGATTTAATAAGACATCAGGAAAGAATAGAGGCGTTCGAGATGAGGTGCTACCGATAGATGCTAAAAATTTGTTGGACACAAAAAATGTCTTAAATGGTACTCTCTGGTCTTAAATGGTACTCATCATACATATTTGTCTAATAATTTATGTAACTATGTCTAGCATTATATCAAACAAGAGCTATCAAAGAATCAATAGGTAATTTCTCAAAATGTTACGAGTGTCATCAATTGTTCCCTAGTATTTTATCCTAATATTTTATTTGATAGTTGCGCTGATTGTATCGGACAAATACCAATCGAAATCGCTCATTCCGAGATGTGCAGTCATCGCTGGGGCTATTGGATTTCCATTTATCATATTTCCACGATGAATATCAAAGAAATCTCATCCATTTCGCTGTCCAATCATACAACTCCAATAAGTAACGTACGGTGAATGATTGTCGTATAGGGCTATTGCACCCGGATCACCGGTAAGTACATTATATGATGGTATACAGCTTAGACCGCAATTTCCTTTTTATCCCCATGCCATAGATTAGGCAGGGAGTGTCGTAGGTATATTCAAAACAGACCCGACACAAACGGAAATTCGAACTGCGACTCACAGTACCAAATATTGAATCGGAATGCCCACCTAAATTAGGCTCCGCTTTACTCAACATAGAGATTTACTCTGAGTGCGTGATCATAAAGTGATTAATGAGAATGTAAAGCCGATATTTGGGTAACAAAAATAGATTGTGTTCGAAATCCAACATCAACAACTACGAAGTAGCTAGTAAAAAATATAGTATAAAAAAAGTGCTATTTCACGTTACATCTTTTACCATCTTTATCTTTCCACATTTCCTCACCTTCCATCTTTCACCAAATACATTTTAGCACCTATCATCAGAAAATACTTTTACAGTTTTATATATAGGTCGAGCAAATAAAACTGTTTTAAGAACAGTCACATCAGAAAACTGCCAAGATAATAAAATTAAGCAAGATCCAACTGCGTATACTTGCAGGACTCCTCACATGTCCTATATAATACTCTTTATTGGGAAGTTTCACAATGGGCGGGTTTATTGTCATAGGACAGTCTCTACCAATCAATATAAGCCTCTACTTCGGAGAGTACCATTTAAGACCAGACCATATAGATCTCTTAATTTTTTTTGTGAGTATGAACGCTGATGCAATCAACGTTCATATGTAAGTCAAGTTCGATCAATATTTAAACAACTGCGATTGACACAACCGCTCAACAAAAAGGAATGTAATTTGTTCAGGATGCATGTATGCATGTTTTGCGTTTTTTTAGCCCACCATAACTTCTAAACGCATGAGCACATTTATGTCATCTCAAGTGTTATAGAGTACTTAAACTGACCAAATACTAAATAAGTAAGTGTTGAAATCGTGTTTTTATTTTTAATTGAAAATCGTCAAATATAACCTTGTACTAATTATCATCTGTACTAAATCATCAAATCTCCGTGCAAATAAATGACTACTTTTTTCATATCAAATTTTATAGGAAATAAAATATTTAAAAAAAATCTCTTACGATTTTGTTAGGCCGTACAAAGAAAATGTTGCTAGCACAGGCTTGTGCCCGAGCTGTAGTCTTTTATATCGATATATTTTTTTATTTTTTATTTTTTATTTATCACTCGCACAAACCAAGGTTGTCTAGTATTCCACGGGAGTTGCCCGGCGGTATGAAATGGTCGGTGTGCGCGCCCACATTCTTCGTCGCTCCTTTGACTCTCTAGCTAGATCGCTCAGTGCTGGGCTTTGGCTGGTTTTTGGGTTCCCCTCGAGCCGCCCCTTTTTCCAATTGCCATCCCTTTGATTCTGGTTTTAGCTTAGTTTTGTATTTGCCGACAATCTTCTAAAATTATATATAAGATAAAAAACGAATTTACTGCGTGAATTTTGTAGCACCCGACGTCGCGGCGACGTTGTCCAGGGTAGACTGAAAGAGCTGTCAATCCGTTGTTACGCGGGTAGGCCGCATACCACTGCCGCCACTGCGTAAATTATAACGGTTGTTGGGGCGGGCTCGACGAGCGCGAATTTCGAAAGTCTGTCTTGCATATAACACTCACTGTATCCTGTCTCACGTCCTCGGCTTTTGGCGGTAGGAACATTTTAAGAAGAGGGTGCTACGTAGAAGAGAGTTTGTAACCGTCATCTCTATTAAAGTTCAACGTCGCCGAAACGTCGGGTGCTACAAATTTCGTGTCTGTGCTGTTGTCAGTTAAGGAGTTCCCTCGTTGGAAGCCAACCCTGGGTACCGCAGTCCTGTTTTGATGAAACTTAGAACGGCCGTCGTATTGAATGCATATACAAAATTTCGTGTCTGTGCTGTTGACCGTTAAGGAGTCCCCTCGTCGAGTGCCAAACATGGTAAAACTTAGAACGGGCTATCATAACTGAATGCGTATACAACATTTCTTGTCTGTGCTGTAGATGGTTGAGGAGTCCCTAGCCGGGATCCAACCCTGGATGTTTAATCAGGTCATGCTTACCATTAAAAAATGCATTGTCATCGGAACTGAACCAACATGTAAATTTTCAACTTTATATGATAATATTTGAGGAATTTCCTTAATTCCTCCTATCACATTATCAGAACAGGATTTTGACCTGGAAGTATGTCCTTTCAAATAAAAAAGAAATTTCCAAATCGGTTTATAAATGACGGAGTTCTGAGGCAACAAACATTTTTTTTAAAATACAACCGAATTGATAACCTCCTCTTTTTTTTGAAGTCGATTAATAAATACATGTATTTAGGTCAAAATATGTTACGGTCGGTTCTAAAGAGCAAAGATTTGGCCACACTCAACCTGTGCCCGATGGCCACCCCGCGACCTCCCCCACTACCCACCCGACCCTTGCCACCGCCACGAGATGCAGTCCGCCGGCTCAGCAATATTGCCGTCTTCCTTTTCTCATTTTGTCACATGGTAGGTGATTTGCAGCTGCGGATAGTTCTGTTGTGCGACGCGGCGATCGAGTCAATATTGATTCTATATCGATATTTTCACTGTAGATTGCTCAGGACAATCGAGTGCTTTCGGTCGAAAAATCGAGGATTGTACACTGAGAGAAAACCTTAGCAGTCGCAAAAGTAAATCGGAAAACTCCAGGCTAAGTGAATTGTTTAATTAAGTAATTGAATTTAAAAGACAATTCTAGGCAATGACATTACAGTAGTATTAATGCACTGGATCTCAAAATATTCTACACCTGCTTGATATCTTTTGTGATATCTATCCAGAGCTTTTGACTCTGTTGTTCGTTCCATTCTCATACATAATATAATGCGAATGATCTTATCAAGTTATACCTATCTAATCTTACCCACGTCGTTGATTTATGAGGATCTTGATTATTACCGAAAAATTGATCTTGAGGGAATCCCCAACGCTGGATTTTTGAACATCTTATATTTTCTTATTAATGGCATGCCGGAGGCACTAGCTTTTTCGCGAATTATACAGGGCTAATAGTCTCATCCTTAATTTTTTTTAAAACACCGGCGTGCATTTCTCGACTAACAACATTTCTCGACTAACTATCGAACGTCGATAGTTTCGCCGACCTTAATAATTCAAAATGAATATTTACCTATAAACTCCTTTCTTAAAGTTAATTAGGTATTTTGGGCATGCAAGTGTTTTGGCTATTAACGTTAACATTCTTGGTCTTATTATTGTTGACAAAGGTCTTATCTTAAGTATTAACATAAGCCTTTTACGTAATATAACTTTTTGGATATTCGACCAACTGGTTTAAAGCAAAACAAAAGTATTTTTTGATATATATATATATATATATATATATATATATATATATATATATATATATATATATATATATATATATATATATATATATATATATATATATATATATATATATATATATATATATATATATATATATATATATATATATATATATAGTACAATCAAATATTAAAATATTACCTAATTTTAATTATGTTGCAATCACATCCATTATGTACACTCATTGGTTAAACCAAATAAATTACCATTCACTTAAGACAGCTAAATTCACGGGACACGTTGAATTTCTTTCTAAATGTTTAGAAAACAACATTTGCCCTAAAGGGTTATTACCAAAATTTCCTTTCGCAGCAATTAGTACATAAATTCAATATGATTTCACCGCAATCCGTTTAAGGTATTCAATGGAAATTACGTCTGTTTTGCGAAATGAATATCAAATTTTAGTTGATAAACATTTAAACTCACTGTGTTTTTATGTTAACATGATAACAACACATTCTCCTTTCTTATTTCAAGAAGCTCATAAAATAGCTAACAATTCTGTAACAGATTTACGAAATATTAGATTAAAACACGATAAAAAGTTCCTTAATTTACTAAAGAACTTTCAGAAAATTTGCATTATCCCAAGTAACAATACACGAAACATTTTGAATCCAGTTTCGATTTCAAATTACAGTCATTCCAATGTTAACAAAACAAGGAATTCAAATTCACTTCGAAATGTTATCCCAGCAGTTCACCAAGGTACTCTTTCCTCTCCGATGCACACCCTATCAGTAAACCAAATTACTAACAATATATTTCCATTAGTATCAGATTCCGTACCAATACGTGCCACATTAGTAAACCAAATTAATAACAGTATAACACCATCAGTATCATATTCTAATAATATACAAGGTCCATCTCCTAGAGAAAAAAATGCTGTTAAAAACTTGTCATCCAAAGTAATTAACCACAATGAATATTTAGTATTAGCTAAAGGTCTAAATTTCACACCGACTCAAAATGTGAACCATTTTAGTTTTGGTAATGATTTTTGTTAAATTTTGTCGTAATTTAAGATGGCGCGAATTTTGGTATTCAAATCAAAAGAATAACAATAATAATATTAAATTACACAATGCACTAGCTCAATTTCGTCCACACTCCAATAAAGAACCCCCTCCATTACCAAAAAATCATCCGGTAGAAAATTTTATTACTATTTTATTAAACAAAGTAACACAGCCATCTTTTCTAAATAGCCTCAAGCCAACATCAAACTTGTCAGTAGATGAACGTGCAGCTCTTGAGAGTCTTAGCAAGGATACCAGCATCGTCATTTTGCCGGCTGATAAAGGTTCCACTACTGTCATACTTAACAAAACTGACTATGTTACTGAAGGCTTGAGACAACTTAGAGATGAAACTTTCTATAAAAAACTATCTAGAGATCCAAACAAAAATTTTGCAGTGAAAATAAAAAAATATATTGAACAAAATAAATCAAATGAAAAATTATCAGACGAAGATGTTAAAACTTTAATTCCTGATCCTATCAGAACTCCAAATTTTTACCTATTACCTAAAATTCACAAGCCTAATAATCCTGGACGACCAATAGTCGCAAGCTTTAACTCTCCGACAGAAAGAATTTCGGCTTTTGTAGATTATTTTTTACAACCTTTTGTGAAAAATCTAAATTCTCATATCAAAGACAGCTATCATTTTATTGATATTTTAAAGAATACTGTAATTCCAAAGTCAGACGACCTATTATTTGTTACTATTGACGCCATATCCCTGTATACCAATATTCCTCATAATTTAGGATTGGAAGCCATTTCTTATTTTCTTGATGAGAGACCTCATCCTCAAATACCTTCTACGGATTTTCTTTGCAAATTAGCCGAGTTTGTCTTAACGTGTAATGCTTTCTCCTTTGAAGATGAATTTTATCTTCAAATTAAAGGGACTGCTATGGGCACGCGAATGGCACCTTCGTATGCCAACCTTTTCATGGGATTATTCGAGCAAAATTTTCTTCAAACGCAAAATTTAAAACCCATATTATGGTATAGATTTATTGACGACATAGTAATGATTTGGCCACACGGACAAACTACTCTAACAACCTTTCTTGACGACCTAAATAATTTTGGCCCTTTGAATTTCACTCATACCATTTCTAAATCACAAATTACTTTCTTAGATGTTGATTTAACAATTTCCGAAGGTAAAATTAAAACCGCGATTCATATAAAACCTACAAATAAAGAACAGTATTTACACTTTGATATCTGTCATCCATTTCACACCAAGAGATCCATTCCCTATTCAATGTCCATTCGCGGACACCGTTTAGTTAACAACAAAGAAAATTTAGATAAATATCTCAATAATCTAAAGCAATCTCTTCTTGAAAGAAAATACCCTGCTCCTCTATTGGATAAACATATTCTAAACTCTGAAGTAAAATATATACCAAAACCTAAAATTTCTTCAAATAAAAATAATAATAATAATAAAATCTTTCTTAGCACCACTTATTTTCCTGGTGCTGAGAAACTGCGAGATATATTATCTGATTTATTCCCCATCATTTCTAATGATGCATCCACTAAGGATCTCTTAGATTCACCGCCAATTTTATCTTTCCGCAGACCACCTAATATTAGATCAATATTAAACAAAACAAAAAATAATCAAAATTTCTCTATTGGTAATAATACTTTTGGGCTTCAACCTTGTGGTCGTCCACGTTGTAAAACTTGTCCTCTGTTAGATCTAAGTCCTTTTTTTACCAGTCCAAATACTACTAATAGTTACAGGGTTCCCTTTCATTGCAGTTGTATTTCAAAAAATATAGTATATCAACTTCTGTGCAGGACTTGTGATGCCTTTTATATCGGTGAAACAACAACACCACTTAATATTAGACTAAATAATCATAGGGCTAGTGTAGGAAATGAAAGCCAACTCCCAATATCTTTGCATGCCAGGGCGCATAATTTATCTTTTGATAAATGTTTTAAAGTTAAAATAATAAAATGCCTTGGGGATAATGCAAAAGAAAGGGACGTCAAATCTTGGGAATTGGCTTATATTTATATTTTAGGCGCTTGCAAAGGTTCCGGTCTCAATAGGCAAAATTAATAAGGTTTATCATATTATCATAATCATCAAATGCTTTTTCTTTTAATTTATAATCATTCATTTTAAAATAACGTTTTGCACGGTTGGTTATGGTACCTTAACTAAATCGTGTAAAATATTATTAATCCATTTCTTTTTGTTCGATTCCTTGAATTTAAATTTTCAACGAATTGTTCGATTTCAGAAATGTCACATATCTTGACGACGGCTGAGCCGAAATATTGATATACATTTTATAACAATCATTAATATTTAAGAAACACTAAACGCCTATTATTTTCCAGCATTCATTCTCGTCTCGCATTGTTGTGTTGCCGCTGTGTGAGGCCATTTTAATTGGATTCTAGTGCCACAGCAGGAAGCACCAGCAAACACTGAGGGAGGAGAAGAAGAAGGCGTGGAGTCACTCCTGGTCACCACAGACCAGATAAGTGCCCTTTCATTATTTTATCATTTCATTTATTTAGTGATAAACATAATTTCAATTTGAAAAAATAATATATATATATATATATATATATATATATATATATATATATATATATATATATATATATATATATATATATATATATATATATATATATATATATATATATATATATATATATATATATATATATATATATATATATATATATATATATATATATATATATATATATATATATATATATATATATATATATATATATATATATATATATATATATATATATATATATATATATATATATATATATATATATATATATATATATATATATATATATATATATATATATATATATATATATATATATATATATATATATATATATATATATATATATATATATATATATATATATATATATTGATTTTCCTAATCTTCTATAATTATTTATATTACAATCTTTTCTTACTTTTGATTTTTTTTTAATTTTATAAATTTGATTATTTGCATTACTATTTACATTACAAGCATTGATTATCAAAGATGGATTACAATATAAAAAAATATATTGACCATTTCTATTGCGACATTGTTATTGATTTAATTTTATATTTTTTATAATCTTAATTTTACTCTTTTATAACCGACTCTTCGTTTTTATACTTTGACTATCTGCAGTATTAAAGCAGTTCCAATTATTTTAAAAAGATCTTAAATCTTTATTTTAAATTGAAATAGTAATTGTTTTACAATTAAAAAATAATGGTCGATATTAAAAAAAATATTATACCACATAAGGTATAATACCAGTTACTCAACTTGACTATACCAAGAGTAGGGATTCCTATCAACTGGCTTATTTAAATAAATAAAAATAAAAAATAAAAAAATAATATATATATATATATATATATATATATATATATATATATATATATATATATATATATATATATATATATATATATATATATATATATATATATATATATATATATATATATATATATATATATATATATATATATATATATATATATATATATATATATATATATATATATATATATATATATATATATATATATATATATATATATATATATATATATATATATATATATATATATATATATATATATATATATATATATATATATATATATATATATATATATATATATATATATATATATATATATATATATATATATATATATATATATATATATATATATATATTAGGGATTCTGGTAGAAACAAAAATTAATAATGAAAGGCGGTACAAGTTAAACTCCCAGTAAAGTAAGTCAAAACTTCATTTGCATCGTCGTATCAGTTTGATCCCATCGCGTCAAAATTATTCAGCTATCTACATGACAACCTTAAAAAAGTAAAAAAAAACAATTTCTAAAATCAAAATGGGTATGTAGCTGCGGAAGCATGGGCGAAAGGAATAATACTATTTATTTTAGTATATTATTTATTTCTATATTTATTACTTTTATATTTTCGTATTGTAATAATTTCGTGGGAATTATCTTAGTGTTATGTAGTCGGGTCACCAATTTAGCTGTGATTCCGTCGGTTTTCCCGCGATAATGTTGCTAATTTCGTTGTTGTTTATTCGGTAGTGGTACACAAATTGAATGCTCTATACAATTGTTATGGAATATTTATGAGTTCAGATCAACAATGTACGATCGATGTTGCCGTTCCTCTCTCCTCACTGTCTTCGCCCGTGTCTCGCCGCGGCGGCTCTTGCGTCTCGCTTTCCCGTTGCTTCTGGGCCATCGCGTCCCTTGTCTTAGTCGCTTTCTTTATTTCATATTTAACCATTTTCTATTTAGGCATTTGTTTTCGTATATTTAATTAAACGAATTAGAGATAATAATTCACCTAAACATAGGATCCAGCCTAGGTTGGTGGACCAAGAGCACTTAGCCCAGATTGGTGGTATCCTAAAGCAGCATTGGGCGAACTAGTTATTGAATTACTTATTGTATTGAATTACTGAATTACTCATTATACATGTATTTATTACTACTAGTTATTGAATTACTAATTATACATGTAATTATTAAATATTAAAACAGTCTTAGTGGCCTCGCTTCAGTGACATATGCAGTGCGCAAAATTAAATAACTATCTGGAAAATTAGGATCTCTCTCAGCATATCATGCTTGATTCCGCTTGGAAAAGGCCTGCAGTAAACTACTTTTGGGGAACTACACTAATAACTTCAAAACAGGCATTAATAGCCATTGTAAGGGCATCGCGAGAAGCGCTCTGTTCAGCATATTTTAAGAAATATGCAACACATACTATGATATTACATATTTATATTTCGGTGGCTAATCTGTGCGTGAAAAACATTGCAAATCGAGAAATGAATAGTTATCACTACGCCCATGATAATATACATCGAGTAAACTTATGCTCTTCCAAGAGTGTTCCTAACATAGGCGCAAAAATCTATTTAAAATGTTAATCTTAAGCTATTTAACTACCTTTCTCTTCAAACAAGAATTCTGGATTTGAAAATGTTTGAAAACTTTATAAAAAGAACATAAGATTTCTATAGGTTAGACGAGCTGTATAACTATTCTCAATCGTTCATAGACTAGGATTATATCATATGATATTTTTATTGCTCTACTCAACAAGTTATATTAAAATATTGATGCTTTAATCGATCATTGTGGATTATATTAGTGTTTTTAAATAATGGTGTGTTTTTACAAATAATTGTGTTAAGTATTTATCACCTATAAATAGTACTTCTTCAATCCAATTGCTTTATTCATTTCAATTGCTTGTCCTTCTTTCGATTTATTTTGTGTTTTCTTTAGTACTTTTTTGTTAAATTTATGTTAGATTGTAATTTTTGTTTCTTGATTATTTGCTATAAATTGCTAAATAATTATTGTAGGAAAAAACGCCCGATGCCTCAAACTATGTACTTCTCTTTCAAAATATCATATCATAAAAAAGTCTTTACAGCGTTCTACTGCATAATAGCCGAGAAAACAGGTCGCTGGCAGGGCTGCGAATCCTCAAATCAATTTCCATTCGTCGGCACTACAAACGACCAGGTCGTTCAGTCACGACGAGACGAGGCGATGATTGCGCTTAGCTGTTTAGATGAAATAGCGAGCGGTGCAGATAAACTTGAGCAAACGATTTACTCGGGCCAGGCTTCAACTGTAAATTCGTTTCGCATGCAGTGGACAAACTAGCTTGTACTATCATAAAAACTAAATCATCAATTATTTTATTTGTGTAACTGTTACAAACTGAAAATTGTAATATTTATTACCAAAAAGTATCTTCTTCCTCTGGTAATATATAGTAAAATCGTTATAATTAGTAAACGGTCGTTGTGGTGGCTTTTATGAAATTCCAAAAAAAACTAATGGGAGGGGGGTGACGCGTGGTTAACTACGAACTATCGGTGTCGACAAAGTTGATAGAATGATTATACAATAAAATCTGGTAGTTTTCTGTGGTGGCAGTATATAAATAAATACAAACGGAGCTGCCATGGAATTCACCGACCGGAGTCGGGCCCATCATAATACTATTTTTAATGACCCTCGTTAATTTCCGGTATTGTAGTACCAATTTGCTGCTAACAATTTTCGTTCAGGTTTAAGGGCATTTAAACTTGTTTGTCCATAAACCAGTCTTAAATGTAGTTATTATGTTATCTTTAATTTATAATTATAAAATAGTTACATTTATTTTCAGAATTAAAAAAAAACAGAAAAAGGTATATATACCTATACAAACAAAATTCTTGAAACTATATGTTTATTACGATGTCATCAGATCAACTGAGCTGATTTCCAGGACATACCCTTAAAGTTGGGGGGCCGTCAAACACAAGTATTTGCTAATATTGAATTTTTAGGAAACTTAATGAAGTTCACCGTAATGTCGCCCACAGCCAATTCCACACAACTGCTTAGTAGGAAAACATCCTTTAGAACTTAATTATTTAAACTAAGAGGTAATGGCGAAATGCTCACGTGCTCGATTGAATTGAGTGTGGCGGTTCCGGGACCAACTCATCATTGAGTGGAGATATTACGACTGCTCAGACCGGAATGCTTTTATCAAATATTGTGAGGTAAAATTTCCGTCGATGACATGTTTATAGCATGGGTGCCCTGAAGAGTAATTGAGACACGCGATGACGATCAGGAATATTGAAGTCGAATCGATGCATTTTGAATTATCTGCAACTGCCACAGTTCTATCTCTGCGCTCAGTCCTGCGGCTGTGCGTACGTACTGAGCCGCCGTAGTCCATAAAAGATAATATTGAGGCATCATATTTGTGTTCCCCTTTCAACAGGCACTGCCTAGTTAGAAGCGACATGAACAATAAATGTAAATACTAACGGTGTATTTTTTGTGATCTAATAAAATAAAATAAAATAAAGATTTAAAATAAGGATTCTGACTTTGAATCTGAGGTACTACCGGACTCTGTATAGGATCTTGAGATGAGCGAACCCCCACCCAAATCTTTTGCTAACGTGTTCTTCAAATCGTTCACATTTGAACGTAGAGTATTCATCTCTACCTTTCTACGTTGCCTAGCTTTTGTTTCATTTTACCTCTTGAACCATTTTCTGAAATTAAATTACTCATTGCCGATACAGCCTGTATTATAGAGATAAGGCAGTAGGTACTCATAGTATCGTAAAAGATCTAAGTGGCTAAAAGGCCCCATCCCGAAGGGCAAAAGTTTCCAATGGCAACCTTTTAGCCGTGTACTTAAATAAGGTGACCGATATTTGAGTGCGATCAGCGGAAGCAATCAGATTGGGTGGGTTCGGTCGGCCGTTCGGTCTGTTGGCCGGCCATATTATGAGTTCGGTCAAAAGTAAGCTGAGGAAAAGTGTCGCCCTCGCCGCCCATTAGGGATTTAAGAGCGACGGGAGCGGCGAAAGCGACACCGCGCTGGCGATGCCGTCGCCACGCTAAAGACTCAAAAGTTCATAATCACCAAGAGCTGGCCAGACGGTCTCTACCTTGGCTTCGTCACGCGAGAGGAATGTAGGAAGACCGCGCTTTCTTACCGGGATGGATTTATCGGAATTACATTTTCAATTCTGTCGATGGAATGCAATAACAAGATACACACTTACACACATCTTACACGCACACATACACGTCATAGTAGGGTTGGTTGGAAGAGATTGTCATACGACAGTAAACCCGCCCATTGTGATTTCACGATAAATAACAGAAACAAACAAACAAACAAAAGCTACACTAATAATATCTAAATTCCGCCAAGCATTTTACATCCCGCCCTTAGCAGAGAAACGAACTGAGCCGCCGGAGGCGGTTGCAACGAAAACCAAACGGGTTCGTCTGCCGGTCGAGAGAGAGCGCCCATCGTTTTTATTTATGAAATTAATATTTAGAATTACAGTCCTTACTTGTCTGAAAAGTCGTTGGGTGAAACAACCGTTTTTTTTTTAAATATACAACGAATCGCTTTTCGTGAGGCCGTGCTGCGTTCGCTGATATTACCCACTAAAGAAAACCCTCATTGTGGACGATATTCACAAACAATTTACTGAAAACTAGTAAAATTGAGATGGGCCTATAATTATCGATGACGTATTTCGCACCACTTCTACGTACTGGTAAATTAAGTGCATTCCTCTATATGAGTGGATATACGACGCATTTAAGCGAGCGCGAGAAAAGCAAAGCTAATGGCTTTGCAAGCGATTCCGCGCATTGTACGGCAAAAAGGCGGGTACACCATCGCTTCAAGCTACCTTGTTTGTATCTAGCTTTGACAAGTTAACCTGATCCAGATCTTCAGTAATAGTGATACTACTAATATTTTATGTAGTGTAGCTAATCAAGGTAGAATTCACCGCTGGAGAGATTTGCACACGATGATGTTGACTTAAAATAACCCACTGTATACTTCACTGATTACATATACTCCTCGAACGGCCTAATCGCCACCGAGTCACTTATCAGTAATGATTAATAGTTGACCATCTAAAATTATATCCCTTCATAAACTGGATTTTTATTAGACCATATTATAGTGGGCTGAGTTGGTAGGTCCGTATTTAATGTCGCAAAGCGTTATGTCTAAGGTTGGATGGATTGGCGGTATTCGAGATCTCTTTTGCTTGCTTATATGTCTAATTTCCGATTCTTGATTATGCGTAAACTTATACAGGTTTATTTAGATACTATATTTCATAAACTTTTCATTTATCGTATCTACGTTCTTGATTACATACTCGTTTTCACATAACACCGAATTGAAAATATTGCAAAACGCTTGATGTTCGCATTTTTACTAACGGAAATATTCTCAAATTCCTAGTTAGGGAATCTTCCTAATTCATTATCAAATAAATGATATGATAACATCGAGGTTTATATCTTGCATGTAAGCAGAACTAACTGTCTATAAAGCTTAGATCGTTGTCTATATAGGAACGTGGCTTTTGAAACGATAGAGAATGTCTTATATGACATAACGTTATTCTCAATTGCTTTCATTTGAAATTCGAACGTGGCATGCGGAAGTGATAAATATATTACCTTATCTTGCACACAGTTTTTCATCTATGGATTTAAAAAAACAATCACTAGATATTTTTCTGCTGTTTAAAATCCCTCCATGCGCATGGAAGTGTTCGTTAATATTTTTTTGAATCAATTTACATAAAGATTGCCCAAATTGACCGACGAATACATCGTGATAATTTTTCGTTATGTATATTCAGGTTATGTGTAAATTAGAATTGTTTGTTTGTTTATTTATTGGCTAAAATCTTTATAACAGAATCACCACCCACATCATAGTTGCACTTATAAAGCGTAAAGCGCAACTTAGATATTACTTGAAAAAACACAAATGCTATTGAATATCTGGGTATGCTATTGTATATACAGATAAAAGTAATCTGTGTTTTTGCATATATATATATACATGTGTACTGGTAATGGTTATTATAGTAAAAATATGCATATAAGTGTTATGAATGGTTTCAATTTAAATACAAAAAATACGTGTGGCACTCGGGGACTGCCGCGGTAAAGCTATTGCATAGCATTTTTAACAACTGATGCAATTATCATTATTTATTTATTTTATTTATTTTATTTTTTCTGATATCAGATAACTGCGCTCTATCGGAAAACGTTGAAATTATTCCGAATCATTTGCGAAACAGCGCCGCGCACGAATTTTTTATTCGATAAAGCAAAAAAACGGATTATTCGAAAAATTCGTAGATAAAAAGATAGATAATTAAAGTATCTTTAAAATGGTGCAGGTTTCATAATAATACGCCAGATAGTATTTGCGTAGTAGTCGTTTTTGTGTTCGGTTAGACCTAATTTCACAAATTAATTACACTACGTAATATAAACAAAATCTAAAATATTCAAAGCTAAGAATATTAGGAAAATGTTCTTGTTTAAAATATATTTTTTTCGAATCGTAAGCAGTACTCGTTTAGACGTAATTATCAGTTTAAAATCATTAATTTTCGTTAAGAAATTTCTTCATTCGGTCGCCGCGCTGGCCTACTAGGCCCGCGATAAAAGCTATGCAATAGCTTAAAAATATTATTGTAATAATAAGAAATAGTTGAGTGAGAAGCACATCTTACATAGATTTCTTTATTTGATGTCTCGAGCTGCAGTCAAATCATTTTCGATATTTAAAAGGTCTTGGTCGCTAAAATATATAGTATACTATACTAATTGCTTGTGATTATTCAATGAATATCATAAAGATTTTGCGTTTATTCACCCATACAAATGGTACTCCCTTGATTTATGCCAAAGCTTCCATTTATTGAGAAGGTCCTTGTTGTACATAGTGAAGTGGTTGCTTACAAAATTTAACGACAGTTAAGTACCAGAAATCAAAAAGGGTGTAAGTGCCAAAATCAAGAAATGAGATACAGGCATTTAAAGTAAGATTGAATTTATGTTAAGTTACTTACCTATGTCGTTATGTGTATCTTTATCAATACAATGGTAATCATCCATTCCTTTAGATTTTTTAATTCGATTAATAATATTGCCGCCCACTAATCATACAAAGTAAATGATATTATAGAAAGATGCTTAAACCTCACAATTTCATATTATTCAATGATACTTCGGTGTAGTTATTGATTATATCCGTTTTTAATTTTTAGCACTTTACACTCTTTTTTGTTTCTGGCATTCAATTATTTTTAAACAATATTTTTCAGTGGCAGATGTAAAAACGACGTCTCCCACTTGAATTTGCGTGAGACCTGCGAGGTGTGCAGCTTTCTTCACAATGAGAAGTATACCTTCATGAATCTTTATGAAAGTCCTACTATCTCAAAGTTCGCTAAAATATATAGTCTTGGTCGCTAAAATATATAGTATACTATACTAATTGCTTGTGATTATTCAATGAATATCATAAAGATTTTGCGTTTATTCACCCATACAAATGGTACTCCCTTGATTTATGCCAAAGCTTCCATTTATTGAGAAGGTCCTTGTTGTACATAGTGAAGTGGTTGCTTACAAAATTTAACGACAGTTAAGTACCAGAAATCAAAAAGGGTGTAAGTGCCAAAATCAAGAAATGAGATACAGGCATTTAAAGTAAGATTGAATTTATGTTAAGTTACTTACCTATGTCGTTATGTGTATCTTTATCAATACAATGGTAATCATCCATTCCTTTAGATTTTTTAATTCGATTAATAATATTGCCGCCCACTAATCATACAAAGTAAATGATATTATAGAAAGATGCTTAAACCTCACAATTTCATATTATTCAATGATACTTCGGTGTAGTTATTGATTATATCCGTTTTTAATTTTTAGCACTTTACACTCTTTTTTGTTTCTGGCATTCAATTATTTTTAAACAATATTTTTCAGTGGCAGATGTAAAAACGACGTCTCCCACTTGAATTTGCGTGAGACCTGCGAGGTGTGCAGCTTTCTTCACAATGAGAAGTATACCTTAATGAATCTTTATGAAAGTCCTACTATCTCAAAGTTCGGGACCCATTGATCCCTAGAAGGTGCCACAGCATGAATTTGATGAAACGCTTCATTAAGTCGTCAAAGACTTAACTCGAGTTGGTCAACCTTTTGAAGGTTCTACTTTTATAAGTTTCTGATGCTAGAAGACGTCCAAGAAGAATAATTTATTTTACTGTGTTATTCCTGCACAACTGTACAATAATAATAATAATAATAATAATTCTTTATTGTGAACTGTAAGTCTGTCGTACAAAATGGATAGGTACTATTATAATTGTAACGGCTATAAATAGTCCGTATTTTGTATTCTATTCCATGACAAATACCTTAGTACCAAAAATATGTTACAGCTTTCGGTTTATTTCTTCCAATCTTTTTGCTGTATAATATATGCAACGAAACGATTTTATGCAATATATGCATGGGTAAATTTGAATAGGTGACGCATTCAAGTGAACCTCCTTAGCCAAATCCCCCAAAGTCACATAAAATGTTTTTATAGATTTTCTGCCTCACCAGATTTTTAAATATATTTTCTGCCTTGGTCAGCGTTTACACAAACACACGCTAGACTTCTAATAAATTTTCTACCTCATTCAGCGTTCTATTTTGCTACCGTGGTCGCGTGTTTGGAGATGTACCTTTATAATATCAAAACATTTAAACGTTAGCAGGATTTTAACAACGAAATAACCAATTTTAGTTATATAGAAACAACGCCTAGTTAGGCAACAGTTATCAAGTATTTAAATATCCTAACAGGCGGGTTTCTGAGCTGGTACAACTAATTTACGCGTAATCACAAATTTAAAATATAGCGAAACGTGTACTTTTTGCTCGCCTCCTAACGGGAATAACACTAACATGGACAATCGGCAAAAATGTTAAACATCTCGGGTTATTTCTCCATAGCATGGTCACCTCGGTGGGTTTTTCAAGAGCCAGCTCGTCGTGTTACTCGCGCATCGCGCCAACTTGCGAGCTTAAGTAGGGGCTTAGCGAAAATCTCTCCGTTTGGAAAGAATGTAATATCGTGCCAAATACGTAGCTCATAACAAAGTTGTTTAATATAATGAACGTAATCGGATAGACTCCTTAAAACGGTCGAGATCCTATCCACACGAATATCAAGGAGGCCACCCCGTTCACGCAAACAGTAGATCCTACACATCTTTATTTTCGTAGGGCGGTATAGATATATGGGGGTAATTAACTTTGAATAACATATTTTTACTAACTGCTGTTAAATAATATAAAAGTTTCTACCAATAAATACAAACGGTAAAGTATTATCCCTAGTACATAGGTATAGCTAATGACCTTTTTACTAAACACACATTTATGTTTATTCGAATAAATATACCAAATGTAAATATATACATACTGGAGCTATTGTTGACGTCTTGAACAGGTATTTTTTGATTATTATCTACAACTTTTCCGAAGTGAAAACACGGGTATGTCTGGAACGGGTATGTCTGGAACGGGTATGTCAGAAAGAGGTATGAAATGTGGTGGGTTTCCAGAAAAGTAGCCGATAGGATACCGATATGATACTTAATTATTATTGTGTTGTAACCTCGTGTTAACGCAACATTGCAAAACGCGTCCACCTTAAATCAAAAGACATCGGTAGACCCCAAGAAACTGGGAAGGTGACCAAGTGGGATTGCTCACTCCCTACCTACCAAATTTTTAAGGGTTTCTCCGCCCCCTAATCTGGTTACAGTCTGAGCTCGCTTACGCGGACTTCTGCCGGTTGTATAAGAGCATTCATACCGAGTTTGGTAAAGGGCTCGTGGCGCCCGATGTTGTCACAGAAAATGTAGCAAACAGCCTATTGACGTGATCTCATCACATCATTCGGAGTACGTCAGAATCGATCATTTGTAAGAAGCGTGGCAAAAGAATAGGTTTCGGAGGACGGTGGAGGAGCGAGGTGTTCTCTTGGGGATTACCTGAAAGCGGCGCTCTTACACCTTGCAGAGCTCAAATTTAGGTTGAGGTCACAATAAAAAGGCTCCAGAACGATGACGTCACGGCGGCGGTCGGGCGTTGGGTGGGGGCAAAGTTACTTTCCATGTTCGGGCATAAACTTGTTCATTATTGACATTCACCGCCCTTGCCGTGGCGCTCCTTTCGCTGCGTAATCCCTCCAACCGCGCCATTGTCCTCTTGTCGATTATGATTGATAAGAAATCCCTTACACCGACTTAACCAAATGCCCGCGGCCTAAAAATGAACAATATTATTTGGAAATTTATTAAAATTTATTTTATAAATGACATTCTGACGAGAAGGTACAGAAAAAGCTCGAAGAAGCTTTTAATTCATTTGGTTTTCTCTTAACATGTAGGTAGGTAATAGCGCTAATGGCGTGAGGTAAGAATATAGGCAGTGAGCTCTCCAAACTATAATCTGACCAGCGAATCATGGCTGGCGAGTTTTATTATGGCAACATCTTCCGAAACTGTCAATCAACCGGGTACGGTCAAATCAAGCAGTCTTAACAGTGTTTCTTCTGCTATGAGTTCATATCTTATTGGTTAATGCAAACTTTTTAGGAATACATGAGAATTTGTATACTAGTATGTAAGTTTGTTATTGTTTCAAATTGAATATATATTTATCATCAATAAAAAAAGGGTATTTTTGACATTAAAACACAAATAAATTATTGTTTAATTCCCCATAGATAAGAACACGAAAAACATTCAATATTGTCTCCTAGGCATAATATTCACATAAAAAATATTTAACGTTTTCAAAATTTGTTCTTGAAACATTTGACTTGTCATTCCTTTTGTCCTTCCCCAATTACAATGACGCAGCTTTAGTCATTGCAATTGAAAATAAAAATCGCAGATGTGGTATTTTTCCGTATTTTTGCAGTTTGCATCGATTGATTTGATCTTCTTGGAATAGTATCTTTCCGTGTACCATCGTGACTCGATCGCCAAGCGGTGTTATTTTATCTTTCTCAGGTTAGCACTAATTATACAGGAAACTGTTACATATATATATATTGAGTAAAATTTGTAATAGGTACACAGCTCGGCGATATCGACGTATTCAACACGTTATATATCGTTCTCAAGAAAGCATTGATTAATGACGGTGTTGATATATCACTGTAATGGCAATATAATACTATTAGGATGTATTTATGAATATATTTATATATTATGTTAACTTTTAAAATCGTTGCATTTAAAAATCACCCATGTATGACAATATAACATGACGTGTATTCACATAAAATGTATTTACTCATAGTATTCCTTTCCTCCCTCTCCACTTCTCCCTGTGAGTATTTTATTAATTAAATATTAAGTGGAAATGTTTAATTAGATTTTTTCATGAAATTTAATAATTTTGTATCTAACATATTGAAACAACTGTATGTTTCTTAAGTATTTTTTGTTATGAACAGCATACGACATCTCGATGTCACTCGTTGTCTGCTGTCATGACTCTCATGTATGTATAATACATATATCGCGGCTTACTTGTAGCCCAAATTGAAGAAATTTTTCTGTAACCACGCAATGAGAAGTACTAGATACGGTACCTAGTTTCCTAAGTAAGCGCTTCCTTCAACCACGCATATGATCTAAATTGATCAACTTGGGTTGTCGACTACAGCGGGCAAGCCCTTCACCACAGGAAGTTTTAACGATTAGTCGTTCTATCTCCCTGGAGTGAGCGTAGAAGACTTGGGACAAAACAGTCCACCATCTAGCTACGCCACAACCCGCAAGAGACCAACGCCTTAACCGCGAGATAGCCAGTAATGTTACCTGGCGGGCCGACACTCGCGCCCTTGCTTCCAATTGTGACCAGATTTCTCCGGTCTCTCGATTGGTTCCGAGTTCGAGGTCGCTTGCGCGGTCCTCTCCCTTACGAAGCGGTGAAACGGTGAATACCGAATCTATAGGAAACTGTACAGCTTCCAGACTCCCCCGACTGTTAGTCAGAGTGCACAATCGATTCGCTTAAGCCGCACGGTGCGCAGACCGTCCAGGAGCTTGATTCCTGGCGGAAACTAGCCCTAAGGCCAGAGTCCTGCCCGGGCTCGCACTTTATGCATGGAGGCCGCCGGATGGGTGTTGACCCATAGGGATAGGGAGCTAACGGGCCCATGATGAGTTGGCCACGATGACCCATGTGTTCAGGGTCGGTCACACTCACGGGTCAACACCCATCCGACGGCCTCCACGCACGGGGTGCGAACCTGGGTAGGACTCTGGCCAGCGAACCAGTTTCCCCTGGGAATCAAACCTTCAAACCTCTGGCGCTCCTGGACGGTCTGCGCACGGTGCGGCGCAAGCCAATCGATTGTGCACTCCGACTAACAGTCGGGGGAGTCTGGTAACTGTATTGTTTCCTATAGAGCGGGGGTGGTTGTGTACCTTACGGCGACTGCTCTTGAAATGACCATTGGCCATCCGATCCCGGTTTAGAGCCGGGTAAAGGACGCCTTGGTCCGCGATATACACGCGATATATTCGGTATACACCGTTTCACCGCTTCGTAAGGGAGAGGACCGCGCAAGCGACCTCGAACTCGGAACCAATCGAGAGACCGGAGAAATCTGGTCACAATTGGAAGTAAGGGCGCGAGTGTCTCGAGCCACCGGGTATTATTCCTGGCTATCTCGCGGTAAGGAGTTGGTCTCTTACGGGTTGTGGCGTAGCTAGACGTCGAATTGTTTTGTCCAAAGTCTTCTACGCTCACTGCAGGTCGATAGAACGACTAATCGTTAAAACGTCCTATGGTGACGGGCTCGCCCGTTGTAGTTGACAACTCAATATGTTAGTCAGAGTGCACAATCGATTGGCTTGCGCCGCACGGTGCGCAGACCGTCCAGGAGCGCCAGAGGTTTGATTCCCAGGGGAAACTGACCAAGGCCAGAATCCTACCCAGGTTCGCACCTCATGCGTGGAGGCCGTCGGATAGGTGTTGACCCGTGAGTGTGACCGACCCTGAACACATGGGTCTTCGTGGCCAATCTAGCATGGGCCCATTAACTCATCTAAATTGATCAGACTGGCCATTCTAACTTTCGACGTGAGTCGCGTTTTCTCGTGTTTTTTGGAGACACGATAATGATTTGGCGCCGCAAATAGATCTAACATGCAGAGACATAGCTTTTCTTTTCACAAATAATGTACTTAAGTTGACGAAAGGCCCATTTATTTATATAATTACTGCGTAACCATCGTTTCTCACTAAGAATGAAATTCATGCACTAATATTTTACAAGCGTATTAAATAATATCTAAGCTTTGAGATTACTTTGCACATAATATTTGGATTATACGCGTGCATCCTATCTTATATATCTATCAACAGGCGTATAGATATTTAATATGGTATATTCCTACGATCGTAAATCACCGTATAACTTCACCATTGGATATAAAAAGTCATTGAGAAATGTATATCATTATTTTGTAAGCAGGTTCCCGATCAAGAAAAGATCGAAGCAAGATTCCTTTAATTGATAGTTTGATACATACAGGTCAAGCTAATAAAAGCTTGTAAAAAAAAAGAGTCAAGACCACCCCCCACCCCCCCCCCCCCGCCCCCCCCCCCCCCTTACCTATCGTTCTTCCTCCCTCTCCGAGCTCGAAAATGTTATTTATTCATCATGAATTTTATGGCGTTGGCGACAACAAGGGCATTTTTTTTTGCAGATAGCAGCGCAGAATTCTTCGAATGGCATTTCGTAACAGAGCTTTAAGTTTATCAGCCAGAAATACCTCTCTGGCTATTTTGTCTACGTTTTTTTCCTCTTTAATGCAAGGTGCAGGAGGTCCTATTTACGTTTCTGTTAGCTTTGCATAACCGATTCGCGGTAGGCTAGTTTACGTGTTTTAATACTTCACGACGTCTACCACTTGTTTACCCTTCTTTATCCAAAGCTTGAACCCTGGAAATCACATCACTTGACTGTACGGCGTGCGGAGTGACACAATTAGTGGCGTGCGTGCGGAGTGACACACAAGTAGTATTATAATGATGTAATACTACGAGGATTTTCAGGAGTCCAGTTTTTTGATCGGGCAGTACGCCAAAAGTAATTTTTGCAGTAGCTCTGTTCAAAAATACTGGAAGGAGAATGCAAAACTGGTAGCGTGGTTTTTTCTGTGAAAAAGGCGCTGCATCGCCGTTTTGCAAGAATTTAATTCAATTCAAGAAATAATTCGTTCATTATCACATAGATAGAAGTATTGTTTTATTCATAGTCCACTAATGCGGTATGCGGCTTTCATACAAAACGTTGGTATACAAAGTAGGGCAAACATGGGATGGGAGCAAAATTTTGTTAGAGCCGCGGTATCTGTAACCGCTTCCGAGTTAAAGGCGATTTTCCGTTTTTTACATGTTCACCTCCAGCCCTTGTCCGTTCTCTAGACCTCCCTACTCTGCACACCCCCTACTTCTGGCTATTATTCTCAGTAGAATTTCACATTAATGACATTTTAGAGAGAGGAGGAGTAAGGGAATTAGGTCAAATGAGGAAAAGAGAAAGTACCAATTTGAGAATGGTCAGCCCATAAGAGACAATAAAGGCGACAGATAATAAAGGCGTTAATTTATTAACTATTGTTTTTAATCATCTTATCGGAGACCAGTCAGTTACGTACGAATTACGCTCCAAAATTCCCAGGAATTGAAACAATGTTTTCCAATTATTATACTATCTACGAGGTATGTCTAATAAATTCCCTTTATTTATTTCCAAACAATGCTTTGAAAATTGAGTAGATATTGTTTTAGCGTTGAATTTTGTTTTCCATTACACACGGCTGCAATACTTTACAAGCGCTGTGTGGCGCTCGGCGGAGATTCCACGTGCGCGGCGATTGAGAGTGCAAAAAAAAAGAAAAAATATATTCCCTTTCAGTAAATAAAAATTGGGCGCGGCACGTATCGCCATTACGGCGTCCGGTGAAAATGCGATTAAAGTATAATTCAGCAGCGCGCCCCACCGGTAATTTAATAAAGACGTTATTTGCAGAACGCGTTCCGGCAAGTTTGATGGATTTTTACTGCTGTTTGTGTGCCCGGAAACTCGTGAAACATCGTAATGGGATTTCAATACTCACAGACAATTATTGAAATGATAGAGAGTTGGTAAACAAGCGCGTAGCATTTTGCCGCATTTAGGCCTCTTTCGCACTGCAGGTATATTTGACACAGATCAGCAAAAATAAACTATTTAAAAAATTATTTTACCACTGTTTCGATGGAGTCCTTATAGTCTACTGAGTCCAACGTATGTATGGACATATGTAGGACACAGTAGACTATAAATATTTCATTGAAACAATGGTAACATTATTTTTTTTATGGATAGATTATTTTTCTGATCAAAATGGACTGTTTGTACCACCTGTATCATAATTTGATGAGATTTCATTAAATATTAGATAAAATCTTAGGGTCATCAATAATGACCCTATATAATGTTGTATATATGTGACCCTAACGGTTGTGTTAATTTTTTATATCTGCTTACAGTGACTTCAAAAAATGGGGAAAATACTGATTAATAACATTTTTAAAATCATTTTGTGCGTTTGTTTTGCGAGGTTTTATATTAAATCACCTTGAAAGTGGGATTTTATGTAATATTCTAATGTCCACGTCGACAGAAATATTTGTGAAATTAAACTGGTGATTTTTTTATATTTTTGATCCAAAAAACTTTCATTTATCAATCTTCTCTTGAGAAATATTGAAAATATTTATATAGTAGATTTCCTAATTGTTTGCAGGCATATCTCAATTGGTAAATGAGTTACTCGCGTATATGCTTGCTATGTTTCTATCTAGGTATTAATGCCATTCACTTTGAAAAATTTAGCAAGGAAAAGTTAATTTCTTGAAATCGGAATTTAGCATGATGCCTATACTCCTGAGTACTCAGTTACGTTTGTTCTAGAAAGTAACATTTTTGTAATTTTTTAATATATTATATGGTATTGCCATCAGAATCTAATGGCAATACCGGATATATGTAATTTTTCTAATGATTAGATACATTCCAAATAGTTTGGTAGCGTACATGCTTTCTACATCAAAAGGATTGGTTAAATTTTATATTGGTAACTTGTCAAAAGATTTTATATCTATCGCCACATTTCATTTTCTAAGAACAACAGAGATAAATTACAAATATTATGGAAAATTATATGCTTCGATGGGATAACATTTTTGTAATATAAACCTATATACGAGTACCTATGTAAAAATGGGTGTTGGTATATCTGTCTGTCTGTCCGTTTAATAGACTCCGAAACCGTTTTCCCGATTACCATGAAAGTTGGCACGTATAATAATACGTATTTTTTACGGAGAAAGTTTTTATGATATCCGCTGTGTTGTAACACTACTAGATAGCGCTGCAGCACATCAACTTCTATACCGTTCAACCGATCACATATATACATAGGTATTTGGGCCCGGATATAACACGGGCAACGCCAGGTAATACCACTAGTACTTTATAAAACCTACAAGTATTTTTTTACCAGAGATGTTACAAATTATGTATTATAGCGTATCCATTTCACTGTATACTGCCGTCCCTTATATTTTATAGTATAACTAAATTTCAAAGCCCCCGCCAAGCTTACCATGCAAATTAGAAAATCCAGCATCCGCATACAAAATGACCGCTCGAACTATTTTCATAAGTTTAAAGGTCTCCGACCACATAATAACGACACGGCGCGGTGTGAGTTGCAATGACCGTAGAGATTCAACATGGCCCCTAATATAGTTGTTCATTTATGAGTTCGATGTATGAATTATTTACACAAAATCGGTCAAACTTCGTATATGAAACGATATTGAAGCCACGGTTTACTTAAAGTTCCTAGCTAGACTGGTAATCAAACCGATAGCTTGGTAATGATTAGATGCGAGATGATAACATCTCCATTTGCGCTACAATCCATTGTGAGTCTTGGCATCATCGAGCATTGTTCTCCATTTTACCTTAGGCAGCTTCGTCGCGAGTTTTCGGTAGATATGTAACTATATAAATATCATCCAGTAGTTTTATCGATTTATTTAAAATTGGTGCTGGTCGTAGTGAATCAATGAATTTATTTTCATGGTAATAAATATATTTCAAAATTTACCTACTACATATTTTTTTTTAAATATCTAAATATTATAGAAATAAAAATATGTTAAAACATCTCATGTAAGCCAGTGAATAAAATGCGTCCCTTCTCGGGAACAAATTCAATCGCTTCATGAATATACAGAGGTTAGAAGATGATATTTTGAATTCATTCAATTATTTTAAATCTTAAAGCAATAGTCTCGGCCAAGATTACAGAACTTTGTCAGTGGCGTACGAGTCTTACCTAATTCTGCGATCGTGTTTAATTTCATTATATATTAATATTTGAATACGTGGCTTTAATATGTAAATAGGAGGCTATTAAATCATGTTAATTTTGTAAATAGTATTACTTCTAACACAATATACGTTTCTACCAATTGTATATAAAATCGACGAGACTTTCAAAATAGACAGTTTCTGAAAGTTTTACCAGATGTGTCTCGCGATTTCTGAATCATAATGCGAATAGCACGTTTTTGGAGGACGATAACGCGGCAGCTCGACCCTAGAGTTCCACACTGTATACAAAGATGATGAGGGAGGGAGCTAACGGGCCCATGATGAGGTGGCCACGATGACCCATGTGTTCAGGGTCGGTCACACTCACGGGTCAACACCCATCCGATGGCCTCCACGCATGGGGTGCGAACCTGGGTAGGACACTGGGTCAACCAGTCTCCCCTGGGAATCAAACCTCTGGCGCTCCTGGACGGTCTGCGCACCGAGCGGCGCAAGCCAATCGATTGTGCTCTCCGACTAACAGTCGGGGGAGTCTGGGAACTGTATTATTTCCTATAGAGCGGGGGTGGTTGCCTACCTTACGGCGACTGATCTTGAAATGACCATTGGCCATCCGATCCCGGTTCAGAGTCGGGCAAAGGACGCCTTGGTCCGCGATAGATTCGGTGTACACCGTTTCACCGCATCGTAAGGGAAAGGACCGCGCAAGCGACCTCGAACTCGGAACCAATCGAGAGACCGGAGAAATCTGGTCACAATTGGAAGCATGGGCGCGAGTGTCAGCCCGCCAGGTAACATTACTGGCTATCTCGCGGTAAAGGCGTTGGTTTCTTGCGGGTTGTGACGTAGCTAGACGTTGGAGTGTATTATCCAAAGTCTTCTACGCTCACTGCAGGGCGACAGAACGAAAAATCGTTAAAACGTCCTGTGGTGACGGGCTCGCCCGTTGTAGTTGACACCGCAAGATGTATACGAAGATAGCGTATAAGTACGCAAAATAATTTGCACCAAGGGAGAAGCGGTCACAGTCTCTGTAATGCGTAACATGCTCGCCTCAGTTTATGACACTGCGTATCGATATGGCTGTTTCATCATTTTTGTAAGAACAATAACTACCGATATTATTATTTTTTTACTGTATACTCTTATTATAGGATACGTTCGTAATATGTTAAGAAAACGAAGTTGTTGAGTAAGTCCATAAATACTGGTCCATTTGATTTCTTCTTGCCAAAAAACATTTTTCTACCGACCTTGAGAGTTTTAAACCGGAAAGTATATGAAGTAAAAGCCCAAATGCTAACAAAATATTTTGAAAATCACTGTCTAATACAGACGATTTCATAGGTCGTAATAATTCGATGCGGTTTATCTCCAATACTGACGAATAGCTTATTCATTACTGAAATTGCTCATTATATTTTGTCAAATAATGAAATTTCAATTGTACGAACAATGGCGGAATGTTTTCAAAGCTCGTTATTCTGAATCAAATTCAAACTCCGAAAATATGAGGCCTAAATATTTAATGAATATTTGGCCATTGCCTTTGATTGTAACGAGCATGAAATTGAGTCATTATAAATTCTCCATTGATATTTTAACGTCATAAATGGATTTAATATGGCGTATTACATGTGGTAACTTAAAAATTTACACAACGTGAAAGTAAATGATATATTTCTTGATAAAATGGGGATATTTGATTGATGGATGCAGTTGTCCCTATTTAACTCCCATTCGATATATTCGGTTCTAATGATTCATTTGCAATTTCAAAATAATTCACAAGTCGTTAGTTTTTGTGAAGATTATTACTGCATATAGGAAACATATAAATATGTACAATTTTAATCTTTTGATGAGCTTATCGTAGTAATAATATTGCTGTCCGAGGGAGTAAGTAGGTATGGTGACTGTTGTGACATTCATCGAAAAGCTAGGAATGCAGGCATGTGTATGATATTTGAAATAGTAAATGGGTACTACTTGTGAGCGATAAGGTGGCAAAAGGGTTGGTTATTTGGCGCAAGATTAAAAGTGATCCATGTGTATGTTACGACTTTTAAGGACTAGTTAGAATCAGCCTGCAGGTAGTGGGTGATATTTCAAAAAGCTAACTGCTGCTAGTTAAGCGAAGTCAGAGGGAGGGGAGGGTTTGAGCTTTTGAGGGATGATTGAAAATAGTCAATGCGTGTTTTGCCTTAAATGACAAACTAGAATCGGAAGCAAGCAAAAAGATTTTATTTTAAATAGTTTACGGATGTAAGTTGAGGCGGCTAAGTTGGAGAGGGTTTGAGTTTTTCGGTGAGTATTAAAAGTGTTCAATATGAGTTATGATTTTTAACGACAACTTAGAATCGTCAGTAGGCAACTAAGTGATATTTATAATAGTACACGGATGCTAGTTGGGCGAAAGTAAGAATTTGTCAGGTGTTTGAGAGTAATTAAAAATTATCAACCCGACTGTTACGGATTTCAACGACAAGTTAGAATCGGTCTAAATGGTATTACTTTTGAATATATTCGATCTGAACAGATTTGATGCTTTTACCAACAGAGATTTAATTAAACAATACTTCAATTATAAAATCTAATGATATCAATTACAACAACTAGTTTTCCTCGAAATTATACATCCAGCCTATAATGCTTGGCACTAGAATAATGCTTGACTTTAGCCACCTACGAAGCATAAGGTAAGTAAAACGATTTATTCATTATTGATTGGAGTCAGAATAAAAATTAAACAACTAACTTTCGCCCAAACAGCGTATTAACGTCGTACAAAAGTCAGTTTAGTCAAAGTATTAACCCTCTCGGCCAGCCATAAAAATCACAACATTTTATTTAACAAAAACTGCATTGACATGTTTATATTTTGCTTTTTTGCGATATCTACAGTATGTTTTAAGGTGTATAAAATGTTTCTATGTTTTTGTAGCAGACTTTTTTTTTCATCACAGATGTAATTCTTGAGATAATAATCGTTTACCTATTTATTTCAGGTCAAAAAATATAAGGAATTGAGTTATTGCAGTTTTAGGTATCTAACTTGTCGACTTCTTCAAAGTGTGCATCTTAGTTTAAATTATTTTGACGATGTATTTTATAGCTACTCCTAATATGTTTAATATGATATGGGATGTAAGTTCACATGATGCTACGACATCACACCAACAGTGACAGTTTCAAATATTGTGCGGTGGACGGGGGGGGGGGGGGGGGGTGTTGTTCGTCGTGCAGGGCCCCTATTTAGGATACACTTCATCTATACATAACTACAACTCGTTTACTTTATCCATATATTACCCATACATCTTCCTTACTTCATCCATACGTCACCCACCTCCCCAAAATCTCCCACTCATTTACTTTATCCATACATTATTTATCTCGTTTACTTTATCCATACATCTTCTTTACTTCATCCATACGTCACCCACCCTAAAAATCCCACTCGTTTATTTTATCCATAAATCATTCATACATCTTCCTTACTTCATCCATACGTCACCCCCCAAAATCTCCCACTCGTTTACTTTATCCATACATCACCCATTCATCTTCCTTACTTCATCGATACGTCACCCCCCCCCCCCCTCCCACTCGTTTACTTCAAAACGTTTCATCTATTTTATTTAATCGTCCACGTAACCGTAGCTGTAAGTTTCGGACGACAAAATTATTCAGCCGTATCTTAGCTTAATTGGTATCACACGCCTGGGTGATCGTTATTAAAGTTACTACATGAATTTCGAAGCTTACAGTACGCTTTACACAGTAACAAAAAAAAACAGTTGACGAATCGATGATCTTCTTTTTCTGAATGATCTGTATCAGGTGACAAACTTCTCGGACCATGATGGTGGTGTCATTACCGAATGATTTGGGAAAAATCGTATTTGATGACTTGTATTGATATTTCTCTGCAAGATATTTAAAATTCTACTGATATTATTAAATTTTACGTAATTAATAGCTTTACACGTAGATATTTTATCACGAACTTAAAGGTTCATAATAACTAATTGTGGTCGGATGCAAGAATAATCGAGTTCTAGAGATGTTGTAAAAGCCACGTTTTTAATGTTTATCCGAAACTAGTTTTATGGTAGGGCTATAAAAAATAATAGGGGAACTATTCAGAGTTTATATTAATACATTATTTCCTTGTGTGTTAAAAAATATATTACTATTTTAGCTCCATCCTGAGAGCATATTCCTAAAGAATGAAATAACTCGAAAGCGATCAATTGGTTTCAAATTTAATACAAATAAAACCAGCCTACCTTGTTTACATCTCATCTGCTTGTTTACCTAGCCATCTTTTTCTATTCTGGTTGTTATCTACCATCCAGAATATTATTATCATTGTGGATTAAGTAAGAGAGAAAGACACAAATGACGTACATATTATTTACAGCCTTTGCAACCCCAGATCCTCTTCCTTCTATGTTCCTATATTGCTTCGTAAGTTGCTAGTGCACCGGTCTATTGATTAACCTATCTGCTCTTCCTTGAAGGACAGAATATTCTAAATATTATTGACAAAAGAAGTTACATAGAGACACAATCAAAATATATACTATTTAAAGCATTCGCAACCCTACATCCTCCCCTATCCTATGTTACTATATCGGCTCGTAAGTTGCTAGTACACTTTTATTGATATACCTTTCCGTCTCTTCATTAAATACAGATGGTACAGAATATTCTAAATAGTATGAACTAAAGAAGTTAGAGAGAAAGATATAAATGAAATACTTACTATTTGCGGCATTCACAACCCTAGATTCTTTCTCTCCCTACGTGCCTATATACGCTCGTAAGTTGCTAGTATACTGATCTAATTATTTACCTTTACGCCCTCCCTCTAAGGCAGGTCCAACTCAACCTTAAAAATGTACTTCATTGGTCCGTATTCCGTTTCTCGCAGGTGCATAACTTAGGGTCTAAAAACGCTCTAAAACGACGCTTAGTTTTGAACTGACGTTTTAGTATTCCCTTTTATGGGTCCTACCTTGCTTATGTAGAGGCTATCAGGCAGGCTCTTAAATTCATGTTAAACACCGTCTAGACCACTTTTCGTAGTCGGTTTCTACAATTTCAAAGACGTTTGCTCAGCATTGGTTTCAAAATCGAAGAAGGGACAATGAGCGCCGATTATCGTAAGTATTCGTTAATTATCGTAAGTATCCTGTGGCAATATTTATTGTAGGTTAGGATAAAAAGCCTTGTATATTTTTTTAGCCTTGTATTTTGTACAAGTATGATTAAAAGACATGTATATTTTAAAACAAACGAAAGCACGGTGACAATCAGCGTGTGATGACGAGACTACGATGGCGTGCGAGCGAGTGACCGAGCTGTCAAAATTAAAACCCCGCTTTGGAACGGCCATAGACAAAACGGAAAATTTTAAGTTTTAAGTTTATTTCTTAATTTTGATGAAACGGAATACCAACAAAATAACGAAGGCGCTTAAGTTCCTATTTTTTAACACCAGCTTAGTTTAAGCCTGCGAGAAACGAAATACTCAATTGTGAACTCGGTTTACTATCTCAGTAGCACTCCTGGCTGGGGTGGCAGAATTTATTCTTTCATGCAAAGGCGAGGCACATCTTGTGAATTAGAGTATTATATTTTTTGCTAATCTGTGGTGGGGCAGAGACAGAGTGCGGTGAGTGTGTGTAGCACGTGGTGATGCGTGTCCACGCCCACTGACACCATCCACCTGTGGCTTAATCCGTCCGCTAAGCCGCCAAGGGGATTATGTGCATTTCATTGGACAAATGGAAACTTCACTTTGAAGATTGAATTGGGCACCCGGTTAAATGACAGACAAGCAGCGCTGACGAGGACAACCGGAGCGGCTCACCGCAAGCGATGCATAAAATATCACTTCTACCACAGGGCTATTTAAAAAGAATAAACCGATTTAATGACACAATAATTCATTAAGGCAAATTCAAGCGTATATTCAACCAAGAAGTGATTTATTTGATGTCTAACATGTGTTCAAGTGGCCGCCATCTGCAACACCAACAACAGAGGATTATTGTTTTCAGACACATTGGAACATATTATTATTACGATCCACTAAGTTTATCGCTGTAGACAGTTGGACAGCTAACGACTCCGAGCAGCTTGGGCCATATGACATGCTCATTAGCTAGGCTCAGATCAACTCACGGTTCAACACTCATCCGGTAGACTTCTCGAAGTGGGACGATCCTGGAAAGGATCCTGTGAATCCTGTATCGGTTGTGTCCTGGACAGGTGGATCGAATCCTCTGGGGAACCCCATGCACTGCTGGATGTGTTTCGCATCGTGCGGCGTTAGCCAATCAAGTACGCACTTCGATGTCTTAAACATTTCCTGTGCAGCAAGGATTTTTGTTGATCTGATGTCAGCTACTTTTAAAACGAGCCGTTTGCCACCCGATCCTGTTGAAATACGGGTAAAGTGCGCTACAGATAGCGGTAAATTTAAACTGAGTTGCCGCTAAAATCAGGTAGAGGCCGCGCAAGTGACTTCGAACCTGCGACCAGATCTGAAGACGGAGAAATCTGGCCAAATCTGGTAATGTAAAAAATCTCAGTGCCTCGCGGTAACCCGTTGGACTCTCGCGGGTATGTTGGCTTAGTTAGACGGTTCATTGTTTTGTCCCTAAGTCTCTGCGTTTACCCCATGGTTGAAAGAATGATATAATACCGTTACCACTTCCTAGGGTGGCGGGTTCGCCCCCAGTAGTTTACAACGCTAAAGTGTAGACAGGTGGTATATAAACGTCCAAAATGCTTACAATAGGTATTTTACATAAATACTTTTATTAACATGTCTAAAGTTCTATCTGGATATAAAGCTTTATTCAAAAATCTTTCATACCATAAAGAAATATACAGATAAAATCTCTAAAATTGATCTAAAATGACCTTGTCAGTCTGCTAGTGTATCCCGATTCGATATTCTACCAATAAAGAAACTATGTATAATATCTGCTAATGTAGAAAGGTTCCTCTGGTAGGCAAAAAGGGCTGCCGGAAACGGCTTTGGATTGCGAAAGTCCGACAAGAGAGGCATGTATGCAATGAAAGCACTTGTTTGCCTACATTTTACCGTGTGGATCCTTAAGGCGTTTTGTAATGCGGCTCCGATAGTAGTCGACCACCATCTTTTAATGTTATCTTGTCAGATAACAATCAATAATTGTCAGTCCGGGTTCGAGTGTGGTAATTAAAATATACTTTAGGGGTACAATAATAAGGTAGTGCACCTTGTTTTGGTCCTGTATTTTGATAGTACAAGTACCTAGTCTGGACTGTCGCAGTGTTTTGGCAGAATGGAAGTAATGAATCGGATTTTTACGCCGCATCGGATTTTTTTGATAAACTTTAAAAAAATATATTTGACTTCTAATCTTTGTACATTTTTTCTTAAATACTAAAAAAGAGGCACCTAATATACCAGGAGGTGGTGACACCTGAGAAATGTCATCATAGGTATCAGCAGAGAGGATGTCATGAGATGTAAATAATTACGGCGCTTAGTTTTTCTCGATTAGGTCTGATTGTCAACACACGCTCAGTCACCAATGATCAATACCATCAATGAGACTGTAGGTAAGATAAAATTATAGTAACATAATATGTAACTTTGTTTACATCTTTGTCACAATGCCCATTCTCTATCATTAGCGAGACCGCCCGACAGAATGGAGAAATCAGCGTTCGGCATAGAAGAAAACCTGGCTAAATAATATCAAAGGCGACTTGAAGAATCGACGATTATCGGCTATCGATGCTGGAGACGTCGCCAAAAATCATCAAAAATGGAAACGAATCGAGAATGGAGTACGAGATCCAGCGACACCGACAGCAGCGTATTGGCTGCGAGGGCGACCCCCCCCCCCCCCCCCTCCCCCCCCCCCCCCCTCCCCTCCAATCACCGGCTACGGAATAAATAATTAAATAATATAAATAATAATTGTTTATCTTTTGCCGTACATCATTTTAATAAAATTTGTCAAAGCCGGGTGTCTTCCTTTTGAGGGTGACAACTGTTTTTCCCCCCTCCCTCCTTCCCCCCTCCAATGGCACTAGTGAGTCACAAGAAACACCTACGTATGCAAGATTTTATACTTAAATATTAAGCATTTTTAATGCTTCGCGAGTTAAAATTTACTTCCAGTGACTTAAAAGTATGAATATCTTGAAGGCGAGAGATCCCAAGCAGGAGTCTCAAAGAAATATCGCTATCCCCCTGTCATACAAAAGAAACGTCACCCCCGAGAGTGGTAAAAACGCTGATATTACACACCTAAACATAATAATTTAAATATGTATTTGAATTCAATTACCCCTAAATAGCATAAATATTATATTATCCTACAGAGTAATTCGGACAGCGCGAATGCGTATAATTTGGATACTTGTTAGCACTATGCGCATCATCTGGTGGCAGCAAATCGACACGCCGCTACAAGCAGTGGCGTTTGATAGTCGCTTTGGTTCCGCTTTTGCTAAATTGGTGTGATATCAACGCACCGAATTCGGATTGCGGCCAGCGGGCATGTCACCGCTTCAGCCAACAGCCGTGATTACTGTTTAGTTAGGCTATTGAATAATCCGTGCATTCCATTTATGTTTATTTTTGTTAAATTATATTTGTTTTTTCAACGATGACGATACGGTAAAATGGCAGTATTATATTTTTTACTTGCTTGTCTTGTAAAATTGGCGAATAACAAAGTTCTATTTCATTCAAAAAAGCATTCATCAATTTCAAGAAATTCATTGAAAAGAATTCAATCATTTTAAAGATAATACATTCTATTGCTTTTATTTTACCATTCTAATTATTAGGCTATTGCATAGCTTTTATCGCGGGCCTAGGCCAGCGCGGCGACCGAATGAAGAAATTTCTTAACAAAAATTAATGATTTTAAACTGATAATTACGTCTAAACGAGTACTGCTTATGATGCGAAAAAAATATATGTTAAACAAGAAAAAAATCCTAATATTCTTAGCTTTGAATATTATAGATTTTGTTTATATTACATATTGTAATTAATTTGTGAAATTAGGTCTAACCGAACACAAAAACGACTACTACGCAAATACTATCTGGCGTATTATTATGAAACCTACACCATTTTAAAGATAATTTAATTATCTATCTTTTTATCTACGATTTTTTTCGAATAATCCGATTTTTTGATTTATCGAATAAAAAATTCGTGCGTGGCGCTCTATCGGAAGACGTTTAAATTATTCCGAATCATTTGCTTCCGCAGCCGCAAATGATTCGGAATAATTTCAACGTTTTCCGATAGAGCGCAGTTATCTGATATCAGAAAAAATAAAATAATTGTAATTGCATAAGTTGTTGAAAATGCTATGCAATAGCTTTACCGCGGCAGTCCCCGAGTGCCACACGTATTTTTTTTTTTATATATCATTTATTATTGTTATTAATCTTTTTATTTTTTATTAATTACACTAGTCAGAAAGTCTTCTAAGCCAAATCAATCATCAATTTTAAGAAATTCATCATTTTATTGTTTTTTATTTTACCATTTTAATATTGTTAATAATACTTTATATTATTTTTATTAATTACACTAGTTAGCAAGTATTCATTGGCTAAGCCGAATCCTACAATATTAACTGTTTATAAATGTTTGAACAATTGTTATAAATATTTGAGTACAATCGAAATGGTTATTCTAAATGATGATTTAGACATATTTGACTAATTGATTATAAATGTTTGATTTATTAGATCTTTATTATTTTTTTATTTCAAATAAATCGAAAACTAATTATTTAAAATAAGTAACAAATGTGCAACCTGATAATGTGCCACTCTAAAATTGCTCCTCCTTTCACGGCAGAAAGTCAAGCCGGGTTCTAATAAAGTAATCTTTTAAAGCACCAGTTTTTATTAAAATTAGCGATTTGTTTTAAAAGTAAGACTATTTTCAGGAGCTATTTATAAAAAAAAGAAAAATTGCGTATACCAAAGATGGTATACGCAATTTTTCTTTTCTTTATAAATAGCTAGTTAAAATAGTACAATTTTCAGAACAAATCGCTGGTTTTAATAAAAACCGGTGCTTTAAAAGGTTACTTTATTAGAGTCCGGCGTGAAAACTAAATATCATAGGAATTTTTATTTTGCTTTTCATAACTGTCCATACACGTATGTGCCTACATACGCTAAACGTTCTTAAACACTAATATTATTAGAGGGATTCTATTAGCGCATGGTTTTAGGCAGTATTAGACCTTATTTTACTTTTCCGGCCTAAGGGAAAGTGTTGTGAACGTTTAAAAAAAATCCCCCCTTCCCCCCTGACACGATTAGGACCATTTACAGACTAAAGTCTGCCGTATTTTGCAATCTCCTTTTTCATTCCTTTCTCAGAAAATTTATCTTATCGAAAATATCAACATTTACTTGCGAAGGAAATTTAGGTAAGTAACTGCAGTTTTTAAGTAATTACAGTATGAATGAAGTTCATTATAATGAAGAACCCGTTGACTGAGTTAGCTCATACGGTCCGGGCTTTTATCAGGGATTTATGATACAATGATAACCATATATTAAAATATATAATAATAACATTTAATAATACTGCATAAAAATAGAAATATACTTGAGGTATCAATTAAAAAGACTTTGGTGGACAAAACAATCTACCGTCGCTTCTTAGGAAACGTGCGTTTCCACACTTCCATAAAAATAGACTCCCCATAACTTATGTATATATTTTTTTAAATGTTTTAGTCCACGAATTGTATCTTACGAGCGCGTCGTCCCACTTACGGTCAGTTAGTCGTCGAATTTTTGATGAAGTGTTGTTTTATCGTTTTTTTTTTGTTTAAACTGCGTATTTTGGAGCCGTTTAATATTTTGCAGTAAATTATTAAGCTATAAAATTAAGTTATTGCGGTGTTTAAAAGTCCTTTAGCCTCGAGTATTTTTTATACTACATTTTCTATTTTTTTTCTTTTTTTTTAACGCGTAAACATGTTATTTATTTTGTTTACTGAAGGGTTTTTATACTAATAAAATGTATGACAGTTATCTAGGTTTCTTTGGTGTTTAATTTTGATAGTTTTAAAGGATTCTACATTGTAGGGACATATCTTCTTTGTGTCCGTTTTGTATGTTAGGCCATATGTGTTAATACCGTATAATATTATAGATTCGACCAGTGTTTTATATAAAAGTTTAAATAATTTATGTGGTATTTTTTATCCCAGTATTACTCCTGTCCCTGTAGTGGAGTCCCGTAAAAAATCCGTACTGATTTATCTAACAAGCAGAATCGAGTGAAATCGATATAGGAGAGTCAGAAAAAGTTGGGTAGACATCACCATATGATGACGGAAAAATGAAATACCGTTCGTTGGTAACCGCATATTAGGTGAACGGCTCAATCGATTTGGCAT
Source organism: Micropterix aruncella (assembly GCA_944548615.1). Lineage (NCBI taxonomy): Eukaryota > Metazoa > Arthropoda > Insecta > Lepidoptera > Micropterigidae > Micropterix > Micropterix aruncella. The sequence goes on from OX155980.1 coordinate 17,209,816, forward strand.
TTTTTTTAAATTTTCGTAATAGACCAAATAAGGTCCTAACGGGCAGAAAAATTGGGAAAATTTGTGCCTTGTGCCAATAAATGCATCGTGCCTCGGTTACCGAGGGAAGCGAGGCACGATGCATTTATAGAAGAGTTAAAACGCGAAAAAGAATATGATTGAGATGCATTGTGTGAACCCATGTTCCGACTGTTCCACTGTTAAATCGGCAACAAAAATATGCAAACGACACTCTCATAAAAGTAGTGAATGATGGAACAGGAGAGATTTTCTTCTTGATCGCTCTTAGTGGAACTGGAAATTTATTTCAATTGCATTGATTTAGGCAAAGATTCGCTTGCAGAATGAAATTGCAGTTGCACTTGCTTCATCAGGAATCGCAGTTACGTTGTTGGAAGGCGGTCGAACAACTCATTCTACACTCAAGTTGCCTTTTAATATTCAAATCAATGAAACTCCAACTTGCAACCTTTTGAAGAACTCTGGAATGGCCAAAGTTTTGCAGCAATGCAAATCGATCGTGGGATAGGGTGGGGTTTGGTGATGGTTAGGGTTCGGGGTTGGGGAGAGGGGCATCGGGGGAGGGTTGAGGGGTTTCGCACGGAGGGGTTAAGTGGTGTTTGATTGCCGGGAAAGTCTTGAGTTGACACAACCGATTTTATACTTACTTTACATATCGCAATAGGTTTTCACAAATTCACAAAACGATCACAAACAAATTTATTGAAATTTAGACAGGACAACTTCTGTCGGGCCAGCTAGTATATAAATAAAAATAAGATAAATCTTACGGTTTCACTCTTTGGTGGAGTAAAAAAACCTGAATTAGACAACACAATCGGAGAGTAACTCGACGGTGCTTTCCGCGATCACAGTGCATGTGATTATAAAATATCCCACCTGTACGTCTGTCGCAGTGGGTGTCAGTACTTTATAATGGAAAGCATACTGTTTGAGTAAAGGGGCAATGGCGAATAACTGGTTCAAAATAAAAGGGCCATTACCGGTGACTGCGGCATGCATAAGCTATTCGCATTTATTATTAGTTTATAACCGCTGCGGCAACGGGCAACGCTCGGCAACTAATGGAATCGAACCAATCGCGCGGGGCATCCCATAAAAACATACCGCCTAGCCGCGACCGTGCAGTTCACGTACTTGAACAAGCAATCGCTCTGCTTCCCAAATACCGAATTTATTTTAAACGCATCGAATAGCGTTCGATATAGAAACATTCCTCCCAATATATGGGCCATGAAATAAAAAGTTGTCTCTCTACTATAAGAAATAGCAAATAAATATATTAAAAAGTATAAAAAAACACGACTGCCGTTACAGAAAGTTAACTATTGTATTTAAAATTATTTTCATTACTGTTTTTTTATAAAATATTTTTGGTTTATGTATTTATCCATATAGATATTTATTTTATTTATTTTTTATTTATTTATTTATCCTATTTTTTATAGTTACATAAAAAAGATTGTGTTCATTTTTTTTAACACATTTTAAAAGAATACATATGAAGAAAATCGCGAAAGGGCATTAATTTGTCAGGATTACATCACCCCACTAGGTATACGCCTGTGTTGGGGTGATGGATATATAGTTCTGTGGTATTATTTGCTGAGCCTGTAGCCTTGCCTGCTGTCCTTCTTCTGTCTTAAAAAAAAAAACAATACGTAATATAATTTTGCATAATATAATATAAATAATATAATATAACATATTACAATATAATATAATATCATATGTTATAATATATAAAATAATGTAGCATATTTATATATAATAGTATAATAGTATAACCATTGATTTTATAGTGTAATAGATAACGCCATTCCATACTGCAAAATGGAAGTCGCAATTTAATACAAAAAACGGCAGGTAGATGGCCATCGTAGTTTTCAAACTCGATTTAATGCGCTTCCATCTTCAATAAACCAATATTTGGCCGATAGATGGCGTTCAAACATATTATCGGACGCGTCCGTAAGCCGCGGCTTACGAACGTGTGCCTAGTCGTCCGCGACTGACGTCCTATAATGTGCACCGCTCAATAGAAATTCATTACACAGATCGCGTGCATAAGCCACAGGCATAAGCCGCGGCTGACGGACGCGTCCAATAATGTGTTTGCCCCTTTGTTTGCCCCTAAGCGTGTGCCGTTAGAGTATTAATATTTATATGATCAGTGAGTATTAATAATAAAATAGAGCGCGAGCGCGCGAGTGTGAACAGTAGACACGGGTGGACACGGGTGTGAACAATGCATCGACCGCCCGGCTAAGGCCCGCAGTCGTTCGCGAGCGCTTGTGAAGTGATATAGTTGGGAATTTGTAGAGCATTTTTATTGTTTTTAAGAAGAAAGATGGTTAAATGTGCAATCGATCATTGTAAAAATGATACTAGAAAACACACAAAACACAAATCTAGTGTCACATATCATCGATAAGCAATTTTGAATTACTTTTCAACCAAATAAAAGTTATCCATTACGGGGGTGAAGCGAGGAGCGCGACGTAAGCGGATGAGGAACACACTGCCCCACCCTTCGTCTTGCTCGACCGCAATCGGTCGCAATTGGTGTTCACTAATCGAGAATCGAGATATTTTAAAAGCAAAATCGATAATCGATAATATTTTTTTATAAAAATTGACAAATCACTTTTTTTAATTATAGGTAGTAATGGTAAAAAAATCTTATGTTAATATAAGTATAGAGTATATATGGAATATGATAAATAATCCATAATAAGGCCAATAAGGGATTCCTTTTTGACCACTCACATAGGTTTATCCAATTGCTTCAGATGGAGCGTAGATGTTTTTAGGGCGTACCTTTATATGCTGATATTATGCATGTATGAGTGTCTGAACGTAGAGAACGAACGTCTTGACGGGTTTTGACGTAAGTATGAGGTGTCGTTGGATTCGACGTGATACGGTGGTGCGAATACGTTATATTAAAAACCGACCAAAAAATAATTTTAATAATATTATTATTATTAACTTAGAAACTTACCTTACTTTTAGGTTTCCAAAAGACAAAACAAATATGATGAAGTAGATTGATGCTGTAAAGAAGACCAATTGGGAACCAAACTTTTGGAGTAGAATCTGTTCAGTACATTTTCCGGATTCAAACATGTATGAAACCAAAAATGGAATCCGTAGATTAACAAACGACGCTGTACCTTCGCTTTTTCTACAACAATCTCCATTTTCCGGTCAACAGTCGGAGGTTGCAGGGCTTTCCAATTCAGGACTGGTACACGACACTCCAAGGAAACGAAAGTTTAAAACAGAAATTATCCGTTTAAAAGACATTGCAAAACGCCGACGTATGCGGGGCAAGGCACTACACGCTGCTAATCGGCGTTTGAAAAAGAAAGTTGACAATTTATCTAAGGTATTAAAAGAACTGAAGCAAAAAAGACTGATCAACCAAGAACAAGTGGATATTCTGGAAGTGTGCCGGCTTTCTACAGCAGCTCTTTTGAAAAGGATGACTCATAAAGGGAGAGAATATCCACCTGAACTGCGTACATTTGCGCTAACCCTCCATTTCTATTCTCCAAAGGCCTACTCTTACGTACGTAGTACCTTTAACACATGTCTACCACATACAAGCAGCATAAGAAAATGGTACCAATGCATAAACGCCACGCCAGGTTTCACTGCAGAAGCTTTTAAAGCACTTGATCAAAAGGTCAAGTCTTCTGACAAGAAAATTCTATGCAATTTGGTAATAGACGAGATGTCGATTCGACAATTAAAGGAATTTGACGGTAATGCAGTCCAAGGATATGTAGATTTTGGTGCTGGGTTTGATGTTACCGGAGTTTCAATGCACCATGCAAACAAGCTCTGGTGTTCCTTTTAGTTGCCATTAACGAGCAGTGGAAAATTCCAGTAGGATATTTTCTGGTAATCGGCGTAACAGGTGAGCAAAGAGCCAATCTAGTAAGGATATGCCTTTCTAATTGCCACGATGTAGGCGTGGTAGTTGTATCTATGACATTTGATGGTTGCCCAGCAAATATAGCCATGGCTCAAGAGCTTGGCTGTTCGTTTAACTACCAACGTCAACTAAAAACCTATTTCGAACATCCTGCAACAAAAGAACCAGTTTTTGTATTTTTTGACCCATGTCACATGGTGAAACTGGTCAGAAATACATTACAAAGTAAAAAGGTTCTTAGAGATAATAACGGCGGCCTAATCAAATGGCAATATTTTGAAGAATTAAACACGCTCCAACTAAATGAAAATTTTCACTAGGGAAATAAATTATCGACACAACACATCAACTTTCAAAATCAAATATTGAAAGTAAAGCTAGCAATACAGCTGTTAAGTGCCAGTGTTGCGAACGCTATTGAATTTTGCGACAAAAAATTACGTATACTTAATTTTGCTCACTCACAACCAACAGTGAATTTCATCAACACAATGAACAATCTGACTGACATTCTTAATTCAAGAAAGTTTCCTGGCATTGACTTTAAAGCACCAATCAATGAGAAAAACGAAACGAAGTATCTAACGTTCATGGATAATGCAAAAACTTATTTGGAACATCTAGTTTTGATGGACAATGAAACACCGATCATGAATACCAGAAATAAAGTAGGTTTCCTTGGATTGTGCGTGTGCATAGACAGCATGAAAGGATTGTACAACGAGCTCGTTAAACAAGAAAAAACATTGGATTTTTTACCAATGTACAAGTTAAGCCAAGACCACTTAGAGATATTTTTTTCAGTAGTACGGTCCCACGGCGGGTTCAACAATAATCCATCGGCCCTGCAATTTATGGCAACTTACAAAAAGCTCTTGGTTCACATGGAGTTAAAAGAGAATTTCAGGGGAAACTGTGCTCCTCTGGAACACATAACTTTGTTAACGTGTTCGTCGTCAACTGAGCATATTAACTTGACAACGAAGGGTTATAGATCAGGATCACAAGTGGATATGGTCGACGAACAATTCATGAGCAATTTGAAGGAGGAAGATCTGAGTTTACCTGCCGGTTTCCATTCAGTATTTTCACAACATGTTGTGGCATACGTTGCCGGGTATGTTGTTAGATATTTACTATCTAGACTAAATTGCACTGATTGCTTGGGAGCATTAGTCGCAAACACACCTAAACAAGCTCATTTATTTATTGTGTTTAAAGACAGAAGTGGACTTATCTATCCATCAAATGATGTAATCCGAATTTGTAATGCCGCAGAATCAGTAGTAAGGGTTAATTTTGACAAAAGTAATAAATCCGATCGCGATCCTATAAATATGGTTACAAAAACGTTAAAATTATTCATCGGATCCGATATTTTCACGATCCTTCATGCCCATTTATTTGAGCAGGAACCGTGCAGTAATCATTTGCTTCATCTGCTAAGGGCCGTTATCCAAAAATATGTCGATATACGGATAAAATATTTAGTTTGTAAGTCAAATGTAAAACAAACCAAGAGGCAACTATACAACAAGCTCACTCTTTTAAAAGGGCAATAACGGATACTTAAGGGTTTGGATCCTCCAAGCGGGCGATCTGAATACAGTCTAGTCGAATACTAGCTGACTGCGCTTAGACCAGATTCTATGATTCTACCTACGTCTGAGGTTTTAGTTATTATTGCTCAATGGAAGCTGTAATTTTTGAGAACAGAATTGTATTTCTGTTATCAAAATTACATCTTCCTGTACCTTTGTATTTTCCACTAAAATAAACCTTAGGCATACATCCAATCATATAAAACTACATTGCTTGTCCTATTTTATCGTGAACACTGAAGATCGAGTAGATATAATTTGTTGATTTGAATAATTTTCGACAAAAAAATAATGGCGGCCTTATAAGAGCCTTAATTAGAATATTATTTTGTAGATATTCTAAAATGTGATTAAAATAAACACGTTTAAAACATCATGAACTATTTTTTTTATTTCTTACCTTTATGGCATATTGGGGTCAAATGGTTACAAACCAATAAACATTTTTATAAATGTATATACATTTCTTATGTTTTAAAAAATAATTTTAAGCTTCTCTTTACTACACTAGATTTTTGTCGCCGCCACTGACAGGGAGTGTTTTTATTCATCTATGAGATGGCAAAATACAGCATCGCCGCACAGCACTCATATCTTCTCTTTCCTGCGCAAGAAATTATGGGAGGCGGAGCGACGTTGGTTGACATCCTTACGAGAAGACGACGTAATTGAGCGTGTATGTCAGTAAACTGTTACAATGTCAACAATTACAATGTACAACAATTTACAATGTCGAGTCGAGTGAGTGCTATCCGTAATCGACTAGTCGATTGGCGAGCGCGTGGTCACTCCCTATTTCTCGCATCTCCATCAATATACGGTATAAACATCTATAGCACACCTGTCTACTTTCGGCTCCAAGCGACCCGTTTGAAGCGCGCGCTAATTGTTGGAAAGCCGTAGCCTGAAATAGCACGCCATCTATTATTTTCTTCATTGAACATGTGATTTGTAGCGTAGAAGGAAATGCAATAGATAGCGCTAATAATTGAATACTAATTTCGTTGAAACTGCTTGAATTATTGGGTTTTTAGAATCAATCGATCCTTTATAATTAAAACTTAATTATCAATGTTAATATAGATATCCAAATAAATTCCTATACTTTTCGACGTCAGCACTACCAGTGCCATCTGCGTAGTGACGGCGAGAAATATGCTGCCATTTTCTTGTATGAGATGGTGCTATCTATTACACTATAAAATCAATGGTATAACATAATAAAATATAACATATTATAATCTGTATATTTCCGTATATGTATATTTTAATCAAGGACAAACGTATTATAATATTTAACATATTATAATCTGTATATTTCCGTATATGGATGTATATTTCCGAAATGTACTCAATCAGACCTTGCATTTGACACTAATCACGATATATTAATGTTAATTTATTGACATTTGGACATTTGGTCATTTGAACACTTGGTCATTTAGACAACTACTTACTTGATATAAGGTACCCTATGATGAAACAACGGTTTTAACAATACCACACATATCTAAATCAGTCCAATCGTTTAGAAGTTATGGTGGATTAAAGTAACGAAAATCATTACATACATTACACTATGTTTTTGTCGGGCAGTCCTGTAAAAACATACCAGATTAAATCAATATGTATTTAAATCGATATGACTTTTTTGTGAATCAATATATTAATTGTACTATATGTATAGCCTCGTGACCCTGCTTTCTTGATTGATCCTGCTTTTTGATAACCCTGTATTTTAATTCACGAATAGCACGTTGCGGTCGCTGGATCTCCTGCCAGAGCAGTTCGATTGCTCCCATTTTTATAGCTAACTATTAAGCTATTTCCGATTGGATTTTCGTTCTTCGCAGCTCGAGCAGAGGCGTTATTTTAAAATCGTTACGCGGAGTAAACAAGGCCGCCACGCCGCCGCACGCCGCTGCAATAACGCTAACCCGACAGATAGGAGCAACATTTCTGTTATTGGTTACATATCACGAAGCGCTAGAAATGAAAACATCACCGCACGCTGTAAACATATGTGTCAACGCGCCAATCATGCGCCCGATTTCCTCTGGCAACGTTCAATTTTATTTATAATATATTTATAACCCCAGATTTAACCCAATAGAGAACTTAAATAGATGAGCGAACGTCGTTTTTGTCCATTATTATGGCATTTTCAGCGCCTTGTTAGCATCGATGAAATAATAAATATCCTTATTGAGTAACGATATTTATCGATCGTAAAGAAAACCTTTGAAATTGATGTTTGGATTAAAATTAAAGTTTGTATTTTTTACTTCTCAAAGTATTACACGTATTGCTTAAGTCTACCTAACCTAACTAGGTTTTCCAACGACAGACTTGGTAGATAATCTTACTATTAGGTAATTTAATTTTTTGTTATATTATAATCTAAGTAAAAAGATTTGGGTCAGATTATCTCCGATCCGACATGAGCTACTGATATTAATAATTCATACTTGAAGTTTATCACTCTGTAGATCCAAAAGGATCATATCATATCCATTATTTAACCTATGCCTGTTATTGCCCTATGCCTGTTTTTAGCCTATGCCTTTTTATACTATGCCTATCTAGTTGATTCTCGCAACTTCTGATTCTCAACCTCTGATCCACTGAACTACTCTCTGATTCTCGCAACCCTTAATCCGCCAAAGCCAGTCAAAAATACGCACTCGATCGAAAACAAGCTACTTGATCGGAATGATAATGAGCGAAGCTCGACTATTTTTACACGACTGCCCGACAAAAAAGAAGTGTAATGTGTTCAGGGTTCTTGTATGTTTTTTCCGTTTCTTTATTCTACGATAACTTCTAAACACTTGAGCCGATTTAGAAGTGTGTGATATTTTTATAATTGGTATGTCATCTCGTGTGTCAAACCCTAACATTCTAACATCGCAAATATTAAGTGAGTAGTTGCCTAAATGTTTAAATGTCAATAAATTAACATTACTACATTGTGTTTAGTTTCAAATAAATGGTTTGATTTAGTAAATTCCGGAAATATATATGTATCTATATGATACCACAAATATTTCACAAAAAAAGTAATAAAAATAATCATACACAATAACTCACTTTCTGTAGCGGCAGACGTGTTTTTTATTTTTTTAATATATTTACTTGTTATCCATTTTGATTGAAATATTTACGACAACAAAACGTTTTGGAAAAAAGTCCGTATTATTAGTTAAACCTGACACTTTTAGTTAGGCAACGCCAATTAATTTAGACGCGAAGTCTATAAATTTATATTTCAGGGATAACTCTTTTTTTTATCCAATTCTGATACTATAAATTATTATAAATCACATCTCAACATACACAAGTTTAGTTTAGTTTCTATCCGGGATGTTATTGAGTGTATAAATAACAGTAAGGCGTTTTTAAAAACTTACGCTTTTTACTGTTTATTATTAAGTAAACATACAACAGGAAAAAATATTTTGTGTACCACAATCGGCAATATGAGTAATAGAGCATCAAATTTTGAACACTGTTCTGATTTTGAACACCACATATATAGCATTCAAATTTGAGCACTGTTTATATCACTTCTTCGCAAATGGCAGTTGTGTCTAACTTATAAAGCCACTAGCTTTCAAGAAAGTTTGTCCTACTGTTCGGCGTCTGTATGGATTCTATTGGGTGCGAAAATGCGATCGAAGTTGACCTAATTTTAGGTCTCAGTCAATATATAAAGCAAATATAAGTAATAGGTATCTATACATTTATAGCATTATCATTTCCTCGTTATTATTTTATTTTGTTAGTGTAATAAATTGCTTATAAATACCTTCACCGGTACGTCCTGAAAACCAGGGCTGGGATTTTAAAGCGACGATACGATATACGATTGTCGTCACTCGAAGCGGGAGTGCACTTCCAGACCCCAGTAACCTCGCTCGTTGGAGCTTTGCCGAGGATAGTTCTTGTCCCCTCTGTAGCAATACCCCTTGCACAGCTAGACACATTCTAGCTGGCTGCAAGGTAGCCTTAGATCAAGGACGGTACACTTACCGCCATGACAAAGTTCTCACTGTTATTCGCGAGGTAATTAGTCTCTCAGTGGCTCGTGCCAACAAGGGTTTGACAGTATCCTCCAAACCCCCAATACAGTTTGTGCGGGATGGCTCTTAAGGCAAAAAACATTTAACTACAAAACCTTTCTCAATAATCGAGAAAGCTACAGATTGGATTCTGGAGGTTGATTCGGTCTCTAAGCAGTATAAATTCCCTGAAAGTCTCGGATGCACAGCCCTCCGTCCAGATATAACTCTTTACTCTCTATCTCGGAAGGTGGCTATTATTGTAGAATTAACTGTTCCATGGGAATCAAATATCCCAAAAGACCACGAGTACAAATTAAATAAATACCATGATCTTGCAAATGCCGTAACCCGGAACGGCTTCACTGTTCACCTTCACGCGGTGGAAGTTGGCGCTCGTGGCCTGCCAGCTAAATCTCTATTTCACCTCTTTAAAGATCTTGGCCTTTCCAGAAAAATAATCAACTCTATCTTAGAAAAATTATCTAAAACTGCGATTTGCGCATCTCAAATTCTATGGCTTCGAAGGGGGAGTGAATAGGTGGTAAGGTGAACGCTCACATGTGGCAAGACAGCTGTCCTAAACCTACCACAGCCGGTTCGTAAGTCCGGAATCCACTGCTCACCCCCCAGAAGTGTAAAAAAATAGTATTATGATGGGCCCGACTCCGGTCGGTGAATTCCATGGCAGCTCCGTTTGTATTTATTTATTATCAAAACTCTCCCGGACGAGTTTGATGCAGACGCGGAAATATGTCTCGCTTTATTTATCGATTGACGTCGATCAGTCACCTATACGCAGTGCAATAATTTACAGTCTATCAACATACGATAAACGTTTGGGTCCTCCCGCTTCGAGTGACGACGACGTATATCGTATCGTCGCTTCAGAATCCGGGGGCAGGCCTGCATCACCTGAGGATATCCCAAATTGCAGCGTTTGTAGTATTTCTACATAGTCTTTGCAAACATTTGTAATATGTACTATTTTTATATTTAAGTTTTATTTCTAGTGCTGAAAATGAATGAAATAATTAACAACCTAATAATAGGCCAATTTGCAATTGGTCACTTTTTTTAGTCTTTCTTACATAGGAAACAGTTGCTCAGAAAACTTCAAAAATTAAGTATCTAGTTTGGTAAATTAAATACAATGTTGTGTCTAACTCATCAAAGTTAACATTTTAATAAAGTAACGAACATAATATCAACGCTATAAATATATGTTATAAGGCCGTATCAACGCTATATAACTCTATGGATTAACGCCGCAGATATTTCCGTTGAAAATTCCTCGAGTTAAGAGTGCCACTTCAAAAGAAGCTCTTACCGATGACATATAGACGTCAAGATGACAGCTCGTTTATCTGCACCGCAGAGAAATAAGCGAGAGGCCCCAGTGTCGTATTCCATACGTTTGATTGATTGGTGCCGTGATTGCGTCTCCGGCATACATATGTATTTGATTCGTCCTTTGTGCCTATTATTGGGAACCATATATGTACAAAATTGGATTCCGAACAGCGCCGTAAGCATACGTACAATAATACGAGTTCAACTGGAGACGAGACATGTTACACCATGTAATTGATATGAAAAATAAAAAATACGTGTGGCACTCGGGGACTGCCGCGGTAAAGTTATTGCATAGCATTTTTAACAACTTATGCAATTATAATTATTTATTATTTTATTTATTTTATTTTTTCTGATATCAGATAACTGCGCTCTATCGGAAAACGTTGAAATTATTCCGAATCATTTGCGGCTGCGAAAGCAAATGATTCGGAATAATTTAAAATTCTTCCGATAGAGCGCCGCGCACGAATTTTTTATTCGATAAAGCAAAAAAACGGATTATTCGAAAAAAATCGTAGATAAAAAGATAGATAATTAAATTATCTTTAAAATGGTGTAGGTTTCATAATAATACGCCAGATAGTATTTGCGTAGTAGTCGTTTTTGTGTTCGGTTAGACCTAATTTCACAAATTAATTACACTATGTAATATAAACAAAATCTAAAATATTCAAAGCTAAGAATATTAGGAAAATGTTCTTGTTTAACATATATTTTTTTCGAATCGTAAGCAGTACTCGTTTAGACGTAATTATCAGTTTAAAATCATTAATTTTCGTTAAGAAATTTCTTCATTCGGTCGCCGCGCTGGCCTAGGCCCGCGATAAAAGCTATGCAATAGCTTAAAATAATAGCGATATATAACATAACTACCTGTTGTATTGCCTTTATATAAATTGAATTGAATTTCAAAAATATTTGGGTAAATTGCAGTATGACTCAATTTTATTTTATTATTTATTAATTGATTGAGTTTTACTTTAAAACTAAAACAAATTTTATATATTACATATAACGAACTAAATAACGATATAAAATAACAACGATTTGGAGGGGTTGCTGGAGACGGAACGCTCTCAGTCACATACTGATTTTCAAAGCGCTCTGATACTCATGTGCTTAAACTTTATCGCATTCAACTCATGCCTATGCGAGTGAGCCATTCTAACGCCGTAAAACGACCAAGCCGCAGCAATCAATGACCAAATGATCGTCATAGAATCAAATGTTAGACGTCATGTTAATTGACGTCATTTAAAGTCATATCCTACTACTATATAAACGTGAAAGTTTGTGAGAATGTATGTATGAATGTTTGTTACTCTTTCACGCAAAAACTACTGAATGGATTTTGATGAAACAATAATATAGCTTACACATCAGAATAACACATATAATTTATAAAGATATATATAGTTTTCTATCATCATTATCGCGAGTTTCCATCACCACGCGGGTGAAACCGCGGGGCGCAGCTAGTATGTCTATAAATATGGATCTTTTGCAACATGACGCCGTCAACTAACCCGTACAGTTTTTGAGTTCGCTGAGTGCGCCTGGTCCTGCATGAGCACGCGATTTATTTATTTAATTTATTTATTTATTTAAGAATTAATTACTATAAAACATTGATTAGCTTACAAAAATAACAGGAACCGAATGGCAAGACCTTAACCTTTTGCTTATTTGTTTCTGTCACCCAACTGGGACTAGCCCGTTCTAGGGTGGACAGGACTCCAATATTACAATCAAGTTTGCTTGATTGCTTGGTTGCCTACAAATGTACAAGTTTTAGTAAAAAGCTAATGACACTAAATTGCCCTAAAATGTGGCCGTCAGAATAAAATAAAAAATAATAATAATAAAAAAATATTAAAAATATATAATAAATAAAATGCAAATCCATTATTAAATCGGCAATAAATATAATATAAAATTCGATTAAATAATATAAATAAAGTTATATGTGAGAAAAGAAAGAAACAGTCATTAATATTTAATATTATGTTTTAAGTAATATAAGATTTAATATAAAAATACCTAGTCTAAAAGTATAAATCATTGTCAAAGTCAAATATTTTTTGGTAGTTAGTTCAATGTTAAAAAATACTTAACATATAAGTTTAAAAATATGTTAATATGTTAAATTGCGCTATAAGTCGGGGTTCCGATAATTCTGCAGTGAAACTTGACTCAGCTACAATTGTGCAACGGAAACCGACTGAAAGTGATTTCGATTCCAATGGTGATTTCGATTCTGATAGACGTACACTGAGAAAAATATAACGATGTCCAACACGGAAATATGCATGTTTCAACAAGAATTACGTATATAATTCGGACTGTGGTACATACGTATGAATTAACATGACGCGTAATATTGTCGGCGAGACTAGTTACCGTGCTGTAAAGTTAGAACATAATACTATTTCATTACGTCGCGATCTTGAGATCTCGCTTCTAACATGACGGTATGTAGTGTACGTAAGATTTAGGCGGACACATGAATCATGTTGAAACTACAGTATACTGATTTTTCAGTATTAACCGTACGGAAATTTTTATACATATAATGGAGTAATAGAGTTTAAGCAAAATTTCTTGTAATTCAACAAAATTACAATTGAAACATCGTTATTCTGTATAAAACCGTAAAAAAAATGGTAATGTAACAATCAATCCAATATTTTTCTTATTGTATTTATTCATCATCCCTATTACCATTCCTTTCATGCGCCTACAGATCCCGGTGAGCGTCTTCTTCGCAATAACGATGGGCAAAAATGTATTGGCGCTGGGTCCACCTCTCCAATAACAATTATTTATTTATTATTGGAAATATCTATCTATCTAGAATATTTATGACTACTACAACTTACCTTGATTATGAGCCGTTTCGGAGTTTCGAAGTTCGGAATCGTCTTAAATATGGCTAATTACACGACCCTAATACCAATTATTAATTTAAAATGCATTATTTGTAGTGATGACCCATAAACGATAGTATTTATGATCTACGATCACTGAGCTCACCATGTTGGAAGCTGATCTCGGCATATTACATGCTTTAGTAAACAGAGCGGCAATGAAACCATGAGACATATTACAGAGTTCAAGCAACATATCCCAGTATCTCCCCTTCATATACCTACTGCTGACAAACACGAGCATTCCTAAAAATATATAGATTTATCGTTTCGGGTATTCCGCGACGGTTTTCGTTTTACCAGTTATTAAAATACAATGCCTGAATGTGTTAGGTGCCCTAGGGGATATCAGGTAATTAGCCATATTTAATAGAATATTATTCAGAAATGGCTCATAATTGAGATCAGTCGTAGGTCCTAGTAATAAATGTTCCACATACCTACTCGAGTCAAAACTCCACGCTAAGCGAAGCCACGGGCAGCAGAGAGTGATAAACGTATATACATTTCTACCACAATAATGATCATATTTAGATATTTTATTAATATTGTCATTAATTATATAATACTTTTACTCCAGTATACATATTTAGGGATACGTATATTGTAACATATGTATGTACTCGTATGTACGTAAATTTATTCATACGTGGGCAGTTTGCAATCTTATATGTCACCGATTCGTATATTACCAATTTGTGGCGACATATTGTGTAATATACATATAATATAATATATAATATACATATGGAACATTTTAAACTATAGATTTTTAGAACATCTTTCTTAAAGCAATGATTTATTTATTTATTTATTTATTAGTCCACAAAAAAATTACACCGTTAGCACTTAACATAGATTGTGTTGCTCCTAACTAGGCAAAGCCTGTTCTAAGGAGAACACCAATTCAAATGATTTATAAACTACATAACTTCCAAAATACAAATAAAACATAAAAAAATCTGAATCAAGTTAAGTTAAAATGTAATTTACACAATACCAAAATAATATTACAACTATAAACAAGTAATACTAGATAATAATTTATAATAATAAATAATAATATATAAGAGTAATAATAAATAATCATTTATAATAATAACTAATAATATTTAATAATTAGTAAAAATACTTATATATTAATTACTTAAATAATGTAAATGGCGATCACTTGTCGACGAGTAATTACCGCCAGATCCGTGATTGGGGCCTCACATACCTAAGGACCACCCATTATTAACGGAGTTGCCAGCGTCGTTGTAATTTTTAGATACTACGCTACCGTAAAAAAGGATTACTTTAACGATCAACATAAATCTCGCCGCGCATCACTGTCATACTAAAAATAGTGATCCCATTAACATACAGTACCTACGGATTAGAACAATAACACTGAGAACCATGAATAATTGCAATAAATGCTCGAAGGATGTCGCGACTAAAGACAAACTGTCATGCGCAAATTGTCGTGAACAATTTCATTACGCCTGCATAAATATACTGAAGATGAACTATCAGAAGATGAAAAGCCAACAGCACGCCCAGTGGTTGTGTGCCGCCTGTAAAGTCATCGATCCCAGGCACTTTCGTCCCGCTAGAGTCGACGATCTGACTCGCACTCCTAATCGGTCGCGGTCGCTAACTCCCACATCGCCCTTGAAGGCTGTCCAACCCACTCATCTCACCCCGAATGGCACCGAGAAGAACTTAGCACCATCGGCCACGTCTTCTCGGGAGACACCTTTATCACAGGATTATATAAGCAATAAAATCTTATCAGCCATCGAAGAACTGCGAGACGATTTCAAAAAACAGAGGGATGATTTAACACAGATAAAAACTGAAATGAAAGATTTCAGAGAACAACTGCGTCATACTAAAGATTCGGTTGAGGACTGCAGATCAAGAATTTCTAGTGTGGAAGACAGGGTTCAACTGCACAACAATAAATTGGAGAAGATGGTCCATTATGAACAAGAGATGGCTCAGATGCAATCCGAAATCATCATGTTGAGGTCTCAGTACAACAGACGAGAACAGTGGGATCGGTTAAATAATCTAGAGTTAATTAACGTACCTGAAGTAGCTGGTGAAAATAATACTGACACCATAATAAAAATTGGCAAATTAGCTGGAGTTAATCTTACTTCAGCTGACATTGAGTTCAGCTCTCGCGTCACGCCAAAGTCCATTGTTCCAGGGCGACCGAAAACCATCGTAGCCAAGCTGAGATGTAGATTGAACAAGGATCGCATTTTATCGGGCATTCGTCGAAAAGGGATCATTACGACAGCAGATCTTGGTATGCCTTGTGCACGGGTAAATGTGTACGTGAACGAGCATCTTTCTCCATACTACAAAAACCTATTTATAAAGGCACGCGAACTTTGCAAGCAACACAATTGGCAGTTTTTATGGGTAAGTCAAGGAAGGATTCGCGCGAGAAGGATGGAGAAAGCACCGGTCCTATCAATATCCACCGAAATCGATCTGAAGAAAATCGCAGGACCTGCATAAATCTTACAGTCACGGACTACGATACTGTCTTAATGTTCTTCTCTTTTTCTTTTGCTTTCTTTTTACTTTTAACTTTTTTCAATCACAAAGATTTCTATAATTTACTATTGGTTCACCGGTCATACGTTTTTCTTAATCTTAAACGCTGTTATACCATCATGCTCTCTCGTACTCTACATACACATACACACAACATCTCACATTCGCACAAATTCTCACAGATACACTCATATATTCTGTTGCTATTCTCGAGGGATGATTACACAGGTTACTTTTTACCAGCTCGGTATATTATAAATTCTTGTAATTTACTGTTAAAGGCGAGCTGAAAATATATTACCAAAATGTAAGAGGTTTACGTACGAAAACCTCAATATTTTTACAAAACGTCATTAGCGAAGACTACGATATAATTGCTTGCTCAGAGAGCTGGTTGACCAATGGTATATTAAAGGGTGAACTAGTGGATAACCGTTATGAATTATTCAGGGCTGACAGGGATCCTATTTATACAGGCCACGCGATGGGAGGTGGTGTTCTTTTAGCTATACATACTAAACTAAGTCCAAGACTGTTGTCTGCCTGCAGCAGGGATATAGAATGCATTTGGGTGACGATTCCCTCGATGGCTTTAGGCTCACCGCATGCTCTGCACATTGGATGTGTTTATTTTCCAGGAGATAAGAGCTCGCACCATCAATCCATTTCCGAATTTTCAAATTCTCTTACAGATATGCGAAGCCGTTATCCGCATGATAATTTTATTGTGATGGGAGACTACAAACTACCGAGAATAAGTTGGCAACCTCTTGTAAACGAGGCTTATCTAAGTTCCATAAACGTTTCTGACAGGACCAGTTCCGTCCTTGTCGACGGTCTCACATTATCTGGACTCCGACAATACAACGGGGTTAGGAATTTCTACGGTAGATCTCTTGACCTAATACTTAGTAACACTGATATTTCGGTTAAGAATTCTAACTTTCCGCTAGTGAAAGAGGACATTTATACCACCCATCTTTGGAAATTGTCTATCCTAATGTCATCCTTCCTAACCTACCCGCACAGCATCGTATAAAGTCATTATTCAGGAAAGCCGACTACGCTAGTATCAATAACCTTCTATCTTCAATCGACTGGCCGCACTATCTTGACGGTGCTGACCTAGAAACATTAGTAGCAAAATTTTACGATATCTTGTACACCGCGATCGAGCAGTTCGTGCCGCAAACCGACGTCCGTAACTCGAGATTCCCAAAGTGGTACTCGGTCCCTCTAATTAAAGTAATTAAGGAAAAGCGTAAAGCTCATACGAGGTGGAAAAAATATGGTAATCCTCTTGATTATGACGAATTCACGTTACTGAGGGCTCGTCAAAAACGATTACAATCTGAATGTTTCAATTATTATACTCAGGAATGCGAGTCTACAATTCGCAGTAATCCAAAGTTTTTATGGACTTATATAAAGTCACTTCGGAAAGACAGCAATATACCTAGGGAAATGTTTAATAATGGAGAAACGTTCAGCGATGGGACACATATATGTGAAGGTTTCAGTGTCTACTTTAAATCAGTGTTCATAGAATCGGAAACCGATTCGAACACATGTCACGCAACGCCTAAAAGTGGCTCGCACAATTCGTTGAGTATCGGAGGCATCGAAATCAGCCAAGATATTATTCTTAGATACTTAAAGAAAATTGATATAAATAAGGGTTCGGGCAGTGACTCCATCCCTCCTATATTTATCTATAATTGTGCTCAGTCCCTCTCTGTTCCACTGGCCATTCTTTTCGACAAATCACTTAAGGCGGGCATTTTTCCGACGAGATGGAAAGAAGCGTGTGTCGTTCCAATTCACAAGGCCGGCCCAAAGAATGTAGTATCTAATTACAGACCGATATCTATTCTTCCGGTTATTAGCAAGTTATTTGAGAAGGTGGTATACGATTCCCTGCTGCCCTCGTTTAGGACAATTCTCCCTGAGAATCAGCATGGTTTCTTACCAGGACGCTCGGTTACATCAAATCTATGCCAATTTCTCGACTTTGTCACGGTCAACATGGATAAGAGACTGCAAGTAGATGTAATTTACACCGATTTCTCGAAGGCGTTTGACCGCGTCGACCACGGTATTCTACTTGGAAAATTAGAATCTGTGGGCATACACGGCGACCTACTGCGATGGCTCTCATCGTACTTGAGGAACAGGCGACAGGCTGTTGTACTGGGTGGTTTTCGGTCGAATTATGTAAACATTCCATCTGGTGTACCCCAGGGCTCTCATCTTGGTCCGCTGCTGTTCAATGTATATATACACGATATTCAGGATTGTTTCCAACACTCACACTGCATTATGTACGCTGACGATCTTAAAGTTTATTCTGTGGTCAAAGATATTTCACAGTGTCATCGATTACAGGAGGACCTTTCTCGCATGTCAGACTATTGCTCTCTCAATAAATTAAGTTTAAATGCGGCGAAATGCAGCAAGTTATCATTTACTCGTAACCGATCAAAGTATGATTTCGACTACAGGATAGGCGGAGAGATTATAGTAGAGAAGAGTGTAGGGCGGGATTTGGGGATAATGCTGGACAACAAATTAATGCTGGATAACACACATTGAACACTTGGTGGGAAAAGCTTACAGAGCTCTCGGTTTCGTACTGAGAGCATGCAAACCATTCTCCGACATTAATGTGCTCTTCACTCTTTATAACGCCTACGTTCGCAGTATAGTGGAGTTTGCGTCACCTATATGGTCACCGCAGTATAATGTACACATTGACCGTATAGAGCGTATTCAGAAAACCTTCGTAAGGCACTTGTGTCATCGAACCCTCGCTGAATATACCTCATATTCTGACGGATTGGCAAGGTTCCAAATGCTGAGTCTTCAGCAGCGACGTAAAGTGACTGATATGACGTTCTTCCACAATATACTTTCGCATCATATCGACAGCCCACAAATTCTAAGCAGAATAGCCTTAAACGTCCCATCGCGCCGAACTCGTCACCCAAGGGTATTCAATGTACCCAGACTCCATACAAATCAAGCAAGGAATTCAACTCTGCATCGAATTATGGAAGCCTACGACGAATCGTTTCAGGAGCTTGACATTTTCTCAATGAGCAAAAACGAGTTTATCAGAGCGGTAATAGACCACACCTTAAAAGCTTGAACAGACACATACCTGTGCAGAATCACACACTCTCATATATACACAACTGACACATACACGTAGATGTACTTACACACACCCATTAAACACACATTACAATCACACACATAAACACACTCATCCTACTCTATCGTACACACTCAGAAATCGAGAGAACATGATAATATAACATAATATATAAATATTATTACACATCACGCACATTAACGGTATATTACCAGGAGACTATTTTGGCCGTAATATTGTTATTATTATTTATTAACTTAAGACCTGTGCGCTGTTTTTCTCTTTTGTTGGAATAAAAAAAAAAAAATAAAAAAAAATATGAATATGTGTAAAAAAAAAAAAAAATTTTTGTTAAATATATTTAATTTTTTTTAAATTGTGATAAATGTTTTTCTTGTCTCTCTTCTACCAAGGTTTATTAACCATAATGTAAGGTGATATTTTATTTGTTTGCTGCTAGTTCCCAATATGTCCTACGGTATACTTGGTTTTTCCGCAAGCTCCCCATCCAAGTATACCGTATGTCATAATTGTTTGCCCATATAGACTTAGAGGACCATATCGGCTTAACTTTTGCTTATCGACAGGTACTATTTTAATATATTAGGAATTTCTTGTATATATTTCAATTATCTTTTGAGTTCAAAGTCTGTTTATTTTACTTTTGCTCTATTATTTATACAAAACTTCGAAGGCAATTGCCTTTAAAATTGCCATTTAAAATGACGTAGCACATAGCCAAACAATGTTATATCGCCAGTATTCCAAATATTCCTTATTAGACGTCGCTACCTTGCACTGTACCATCTGCAAGTCGACCAAAAGCAACTGAAACACAGGAAAAGGTCACCGCTGTGAGATAGCTGATTCGAAAAATCCGGCGTGTGACTTATGAGCAGATTCGGCCATTTTGGCCATTGAAATATATCTAACTCAAATGATTCTGGGTGGTAACTAAGGTTCTAGAGAGCCTTAGTGTACCGCATATTATGACTGAAGAACAAAAAGCAGCGTGTTTTTGATGGTGGTCTATTCTCTAAGGCTTCAACGGTATAAACTGTATTTCAGAAATTAGCGTAGCTTCAGGTGATAAATCGTGGATCTAAATATTCATATGAGCCTGATTGAAAGAAACTGAAGAAAGAAATAATTCAGGTGCTTGGGTATTACAACGTGAGCTTAGGCCTAGAAAATATGTCAGTTCTCTCAACAAATTGAAGAAAATGTCGGCTTTCTTTTTTTTAAATTCGGGGTATGTAACTACAATTCCATTATATCACATATATAACATGGTTTCTTGATTCGTTGTATAATTTATTTGTTAATTGTAACAATTTACAATAATGGCTAGTGCGCGGGCGCGATCTGTCTAGCGGTTGACTCTGTTAAATGTGCCGATGTTGGAGGCGCGATGTCTAGGCGGAGAGGCTCAATGACACACGTCGCGTAGTGAAGTGTGTAACCATATTTGATTATATGGAGTGGATTTCTCGATACAGTCCTTATTCGATGCGTGGCTCAATTCTTGGCGTAGTTTATTAGTAGGTACATCGTCGAGAATTGAAATATGTTTCAGTATTTATTTCCTGATTACCGATTTTTCGTTGTGTCCCATGTACAACGCTCATGTCGACTGAGCTTCCGTGTCTATATGGAATGCCATCCCCTAAGTAGAATATGTCTATTTGGGGAGAACATCCAGCGAAGAAGACTAAACTTCGTCAAAGAGGCCGATGTACTATACCTTGACAGTTAAGCTCATGCAAAAGTGAAAAATTACTCAGCGAGCTATGAAAAGAACTGTGTCCGTAATCTCTTTATGATATAAGATCTGGAACACACATTCATCGAAGAAAAAAAGCAACTGACATAACTGTTGGGTAAAGAAGGTCATCGAACGGAGCCCGACACTAAACGCCCGGTCCTCTGTTGGTCCGATGATATAAGGATAACTGCTAGATGTGGCTGGATGAAAAAGATGGATGGACGTTAACGGTTGAAAAACTCTCAATAACTTACACCTCTTCTCGTCTTCTTTTTGTCTCTTTGGGGCAGCAGCTGATGCTGTAGTCCTTTCTTTAATTCTCACACTTTTATTATTTGAGATTTGCCCAGTTTGGGCAATGCTTTAGATATATTTGCGAACTGTGGCTTAATAAAGAATTTAGATGGTCTGAATCTGAATGCGTCCCTCCAGTAGACATCCTGTTCTCTATCTAACTACTATTTGGTGGCCAGTTTAGGAGATATACCTATGACCGGTGCTGGTCCCAGGAAAAGGTTTGAAGATCCTTCCTTGTCCAGGGCATCAGATAACTTTTTTTTTACATTTATTTGTCCCGCTACCCAAGAGAGGGCTACCATGTTTGTGAAAGACAGTTTAATGGATTCTGGGAGTATCACAGAATCCCAGGCTAGTCTGAATGTAACTCCTCAATTTAGTTTATTTCCTCGCACCACATGAAGACCCAAAATTTACAAAAGCAGATAATACTCTCAGAATTTTTGATATGAACACGGTTTTTTTATACAAGACAATCGTTGATAAAGATAAAGAAGAATGAATTGTCGTGGTCTGCTTATTGTGAGCAGAAAGGTAGACACAAAGCGATTTCGACCGAATCCCTGGAGACGAATAATATCTTATTAATAACGGACTGAATGTCCAATTACGGTACATTTGAAGAATTTCCACTTTTACCACCGGAACTCTCATCAAATTCCCCGTATCACTTATCCATGTGGTCGTTGCGATACCGGCCCTGTAAGATGCGCGGTCGCTGAGGCCAATTGCATAAGTAAGCCGTGAGGGATCTTCGTATTCTTCTTTTTAGAGTCCGAGTCAATTGGAAAGGAGAAATCATGATGAGAGAAAGGAACAATAGTCTCATTTATACAAATCGTATACCTACTCAATGAATATAGCTGAACCGTATGCCTAAACCATACTGAATAGCATATCAGAAAGGCGCTAATACTCATAATAATATATACTAATTGTATTTATTTATATAATAATTTCTTATTTTTTTTATAATTAATTAAATCCATCAAATCAAAGCTAATTAATTAAATCGCGGTTGACCGTGAACCACTGGCCGTTTTGACGACGACGTGTGAACTGTATAAGCCCTATAATCACATTTACAATTTTACCCAACTAATTGTTTAAATAAGTTATTACCAAGTAGATCATTGTTAGGTGATTAATACCAGGTGAGGCTGCTGATAACACAAACTTCATGTATTTTCATTTATCCAAGATTTTCCTTATTGTCTACGTCGTGCTTGTTATTGATATCCCGCAAATAACTGGTTTAGAGGAATATTCTAGAGTCTAAAAAATGCCCTTAGTAGTTAGTTTAAAAGTAGCACTAAAAACTATAAATAAATAGTAAAATCCAACAGAAACACACATTTGTTACATACATACAAATTATGGCACATATAATAATATAATACAAATGATAATCATAAGGGCATTTTAATTGGATTAACATAAATTAAAACTGGTCTTATAATAAGCATAAAATATCAGAAACATTCAACAATTCAACAAACATTGTTTTCACGCAAAGTCGCCGAAGTCGTTTTCAAAACCATTTTTAGCATGTTTATCGCTTTGCACTTGATAAGATACTATTGAAATTGAAAAATATTTCTTTACAGCTGTTGTTATAAAAACCATATACAAAAAAAACAAGAACACACAGATTAAAAATTAAAACTGTAAATAGACAAACACTATGAAATAAAGCTACAAACGCTGCAAATTAGGGGTATCCTCAGGATATCTCTTATCCTGGTTTTCAGGACACACCTATTAATTATTGGTACATATATGATTTTAAAATTAAATAACCAAATCAAATAAACCTTAAAATAAAAATCCAATTAATCATAATCAAATAAATACACAAATCGAATAATCAAAATCAAAATATTTAACATCAAATGATATTAAAAGAAAATAACGTAATTACATAAATTTAAAAATCTACATATAATAAATCAAAAATAATCAAAATCAATTAGAAATTAATAAATAAAACGTTACAAATTAATAAATAAACGAAGACAATAGTAATAATCCAATTAGCAAATAGTTATTTTAAAATAAAATCAAATTATGACATCTAAATATCTTTCTTTAATAATAAACTTTTAAAGTGGTCCTTAAATACTGCAATTGATTTCGATCGCAAAGCCATTCCCAACCGATTCCATACAACCGCAGAATAATACGAAAAACTATGCTGTCGACTACAAAGAGCGAACCCGTCACCTCAGGAAGTTTTAACGATTTTGATCGTTCTGTCTCCCGTGAGGTGAGTTCAGAAGACTTAGGACGAAACAGTTCACCGTTTAGTTACGCCACACACCCGTAAGAGACCAACGCCTTACCGCGATATAACCTGGTTAATCACTCAGCTCGACAGCGGGCCAACACTCGCGCCCTTACTAATAGTATAAAATATATCAGCAAATATAAATGCTCCAGCTTACTCCGGACCTCAGTTTAGACCAGATTACTCCGGTCTCCCGACTAGATACGGGTTCGAGGTCGCTTGTGTAGTCCTCGGTGAAATGGTATCCACCGAATCTGCCGTAAGGTGAACAACTACCCCCACTCTATAGGAGACAGTACTGTTTCCAGACTTCCCCGACTGTCAGTCAGAATGCACAATCGATTGGCTGACGCCGTACAGTGCGCAAATTGTCCAGGAGCGCCAGAAGGTTATATTGACTATTGGAGGAAACTGGCCCGCAGGCCAGAAACCTACCCGGGCTCGCACTTCATACGTGGAGGCCGCCTGATGGGTGTTGACCCGTGAGTGTGACCAACCCTGAACAAAATGGGTCTACGTGGCCACCTCAGCAAGGGCCCATTAGCTCCTGTACATGTACATGATCAGTATTAAATTCTAATAATAGGGGCGACGAATTGGTATAGACCGGAGCGGCACTGTATTGAAATACGCTGCTGCCTGATTTAATTCCCCCGGCTCACTGCAGTTCATATCCGCCCACA
The DNA here is from genome assembly GCA_944548615.1 of Micropterix aruncella. Taxonomy (NCBI): domain Eukaryota; kingdom Metazoa; phylum Arthropoda; class Insecta; order Lepidoptera; family Micropterigidae; genus Micropterix; species Micropterix aruncella. Next base: position 17,234,470 of record OX155980.1, read on the forward strand.
GCTGCATGCTCAGTTCACTTAGGCCTTCTAAGGTTCCATCTTCGCAGAGGCCACGATGGGGGCTGAACCATAAGTTGGACCGACCAATTATACAATCTGGCCATCGGGCTCAACTTGTATGTACCCGTTCGGCTCCAAGGGTGCTTTTAGTCAATCACCAATCCCCTCCCTTCCTCCCCCTCCGATTTTCACCATATCGGAGGGAGAGGGGGATGGTTTTCTTTATCTTGATCAACCTATAAACATGTCCGCGAATTCGCACAGCTCCAGTCATGGTCACCTGCGCCCCTACGTCCAAATTCGAAAACGTCACTTAAAGGAAGAAGTAACACAAGTAAAGACCTCGGTGCTGTTACATAGTTGAGGAGAGGATTCGATTCCAGCGAAGAGGAGAGTAATAAAAGGCCGAAATACGCGGCCGCCTCGAGACGTCAATCGTATTATCGGAAACCACTTATGGCCTTTTTCCCCGCCCCCTATTATCGTCCCGAGTATTGTTCTTGTGACATTGAGCGTATGATATGCCCTCGGCTCCGACAAAAACAACCCTCCGGCCTAATGAAGGGCCTCCCCGCGCGGTGAGCCCCACTAGCGAATCGGGAAACACCCGCCCGCCGCGCCGATGCCCACTCAGCCTTTTTATTTACGGGCCATCATGCGAACGGCGCGGAACGATTATCTGCGGGAATTATGTAAAAGCAATATCGCTCAACTATGTCGTATTTAGGGGGGCGCGTGGGCGAAAAGTCAAGCCGCGCATTAGTCAAAGGTCGCCATCCAACCCGATACATCGGGACTGTCACCATGTGTTATTAAGCCATGTGTCCCGACGTCGCGATATAACCACTAAATGTATCGACGTACATGGATGTCACGTACGAGAAATCTCGTACCCTATCATCCCATTTGAGAACTAGATGTTTAACCTCGCTGCCAGCAGTCAAGCGTATTCTTAAGGAATTTGAAAAATGACATCCTACACATATGGCACATTTGCAATGAACGTCATATGAAATCGGAGACTATCGCGGTTGTTTGACGTTATAAATAAGATAAAAAACGAATTTACCGCGTGAATTGTGTAGAACCCGACGTTTCGGCGACGTTGCCTAGGGTAGACAGTCCTACAATCCTAGACAACGGCGGCTGCAACGTCGCCGAAACGACGGGTGATACAAAATTCACGCGGTGAATTCGTTTTTTATCTTATTTATAATGAAAAGAAAAACTGACCATTGTATTGCAATATAAATAAAAAAAAACAATTTACAGGCACACACAGCTCGAAAATGAAATATTAACAGCCATATAATATCTATTTAAAAGACTTTTTGTAACGTTATACCAATTCGGAAGATTGAGAGGGTAAATAAAGCAAATAAAAATGGATGTATTTTCCAAGAAATATTGAACAAATCGATAGTCGAAATTAAAACTAATCAAAATATGTCAAGCAAGAGTAATCGTTTGGATGCCAATATGATAGAGGTCATATTGTTATGTAATTGTAATTTAAAGGTGCCTTGCTCCGAATGTTACAAGTGTGTACCTATGAAAAAACAACAACAAAAAAAATATTATAAATGCTATCCCCAGATGTTTTTGCATATCTAACCCAATAATCAACTATCTCTCTCTCAATAATATATTATCTCGACTTGCTGTGCAGGACTGTGCAATCGTAATATTCATCATAAACATAATAATAATTTAATATCCAGGTTTTATCAAAACACATAAAATGCCAGATAAGACGCCAGTCGCCGCGAGGTGTATACTAACAATAAATCTGATGTTTACTGCGATGTCAATGTGTCGTCAGCACGGGTGAATTGGAGCAAATGAGCCTTTATTGGTCATATCGTGAATACGTCAATAATTTCGAGATGTGAGCCATCCTTTGCAGATATATGATTTTTTGTTTCCACCCACACGAACTTTCATAAATAGAATGTCGAATGACGTATTTGGTATTGATGGAGACTATTCATATAATGGTAATGTAAAAGTAACATTTTATTTAGTGAGAAGAAAAGTATCTATTGCTCCGCTTGTTTTGTTAGCCATTGGAGATATTAGCTAAATATGCCCTCAGATACAAATAAGTTGTCTCCACATACTCTTTGCGTGTAATTGATGTGACAACTTGGGTTGTCGACTACAGCGGCCGAGCCCGTCACCTCAGGAAGTTTTAACGATTAGTGGTTCTATCTCCCTGAAGTGAGCGTAGAAGACTTGGGGACAAAACAGTCCACCATCTAGCTACGTCACAAGCCCGTAAGAGGCCAACGCCTTAACCGCGAGATAGCCAGGAAATGTTACCTGGCGGGCCGACACTCACGCCCTTACTTCCAATTGTGATCAGATTACTCCGGTCTCTCGATTGGTTACGAGTTTGAGGTCGCTTGCGCGGTCCTCTCCCTTACGAAGCGGTGAAACGGTGTATACCGAATCTATCGAGGACCACAGTGTCCTTTGCCCGGCTGTTCACCCAGGATCGGAGGGCCGATGGTCGTTTCAAGAGCAGTCGCCGTAAGGTCCGCAACCACCCCCGCTCTATAGGAAACAGTACTGCTTCCAGACTCCCCCGACTGTTAGTCAGAGTGCACAGTCGATTGGCTTACGCCGCACGGTGCGCAGACCGTCCAGGAGCGCCAGAAGTTTGATTCCCAGGGGAAACTGACCATAAGGCCAGAGTCCTACCCAGGCTCGCACTTCATGCGTGGAGGCCGTCGGATAGGTGTTGAACCGTGAGTGTGACCAACCCTGAACAGAATGGGTCTTCGTGGCCAACTCAGCAAGGGCCCATTAACTCCCAAATTGATGTGACAGAGAGCCTTATATTCTTCGCGGCAGCTCTCACGCCGGAAACGGTCGACTGCCTGCTAGCGGTCTGCGACCAAACTACTACTGGCCGGCTTTCAGTAGTGGTTTTGAAGGGGTCATTTTCGAGCGCAAAAGGCCCATATAGGGGATCATATATCGTAGTGTTTTAAGTTAAATAATTAAGTGTCTTAGTGATACTGCTAAGGAAAGGGTTGTCAAATCCTGGAAAATCGCTTTCATTCGTATTTTAGGCCCATGTAAAAGTTCTGATTTTAATAGGTAAAAAATAATATATTAATTGTATTTTCATTCAGATATCATAACAATTATAACTTGTGTATATATGACCTGACATAATTCTCTGATACTTACCAAATTATAATTATAATACATAGATAATAATTTGTTTTCAAACTCCAATCTCCATGTTTGATATTAAGCCACAATTTAATTGTAGTCCTTTGGAAACCTATACATTTAAATTAATTGCTTAAATCTATACTAATATTATAAAGAAGTAATGTTTGTAAGTTTGTAAGTTTGTATATAGGGGGTAATCTCCGAAACTACTCATCCGATTTCAAAAATTCTTTCACTAATGGAAAGCTCCATTATTTATGAGTGCTATAGGCTATATTTTACTGTGATAAATTTTGGTTTTCAATTCGGTGCCCTGACGAAACGGTTTGTTATATGTGAAAAATATACCAAACCGAAAAATGTATCACAAAAACATTAACCTCGGAGAGATCACCTGCAGCATATATCCAACTTCTACATTTAAGCTACAATAACTGCTTTTATGTAACAAAAAAATAAGAAAAATAAGTAGGCAGTGTTTGTCGAAGACATTAGCGATAAAATCAAAATCAAAATAAACTAATCCACTATCACGGGTGGTTAGCAAAGATAAAATTAGCCATTTGCTGTAAGTTTTTAGGTGGTATAGATATAGAGATATCATGAAATTAGTAACGCGTACAAACACTCCGAAATACCTAGCCGGCGGGGGCGGTGGCTGCTGGGTCAGCAAGGTCAGCGTTCAGCGAAAGGTGGCGGGGGGTGCAAGGAACAAGACGCGTACGTCTACGATATACATAGGTAGCATGCATCTGAGGGGATACGTCTTCCACTATATATTTAAAAGTAGCGCCTAAAAAGCCAAATAAACGCCACTATACTCAAATTAACAAATCGATTCGAAACTTTACGCGAAGCGGAGCAGTGGGCAACAGCTAGTATATTATAAATTTGATAATACCTAATTACCTGTGGCCGGCGTTTTTTGTTGTTGTCGACTTGGTCTTAAATAGATACTTATTTATAGGTAGAAAAAAAGATTGATAAATATTATAGACAAGGTACTTGGATCATATTAGGTTCCATTATTTATCTAAATTCGGTAATAAAAAGCAAACTGTATTATTATTACAAGTGATATGATTAAATATCAATGTTTAAGTTCTTATTCTACTGTTTTGATAGATATTAACCGTGATGTCACCTACTTGTGGAATGTTACTTCACCAACCTTTTGATAACAAGTTTTACAAAACAAGCACCCTCTCATAGCTGGAAAAATAGTCCATATGGACTATAAACACCATTCAATGATAAAAGATATAATATTACAAGTAATGCAATTACAATCACGGTAATGACTTTAAAATACATAAATACAAACAAAACAATACTTAACAACTAGACTGATCAAATGATTTTTTTATACCGAATGAAATATTTTTTTGAATTAAACGTCGTTAAAAGTTTTAAAATAAATATTTTTTTAGAGGTAAGGATGAGTTTTTTTGATGTCTCATAATTCAAGTTTATCTATATTTTAAGCAGAAAACTGTCGGTCATAGACACCGATTAAAAATCCTTTGATGTGATAGTGGATTAGTGTTAGCCCAACATAAATAAATCGATAAAACATTGATATGTTATAATCAACTTAATCTTTCGAAGTTTTTATCGACTAATCTTGTCACACTGTTGCATCTCTAACATTAGGTCCGTGGACGCTTACTACAGCTATCAGCGCCTAAATAGCGAAAATCAATCAATTCCTCATTAGCACGTTGTTTATAGCTAGCCAAGCGTATTAGTATATTAGAGGTTAGTGATACTAATAATAGATATCAGTGCTTTAAACGAAATAAAATAGGACAACTGATGAAATAGGTAGATGGTGCCTCGCTTGGTTTATTAATTGTTATAGCAACCATGATTGTTCGTTGCTAGTTAAAGAAAATAAAGTTTTTCTTTTGGTAATTTTATGCGAGTCAGATTATTATCAATTGTTTAGTTTTGATGGATACTAATTAAAATGATCCAATGTATACAATTGATTAGGCTGCCATTGATCAGTTTTCAATTATTACCAAAAAAACTATAGGAGCACAATATAAAATATTCTGTAGACGTTTTATAGATTTGTTAAATAATAAAGGAGTTTCAGTCAATTATAGCGAGAATATATTTCTAGCGTATTTTGATGAAAAATCGAATGTTTGGGTCGGTAGAAGAATCTTTTAAAAATAGAGATTTCACTAATATCCGGCGAATAATCTTGCTTCTAATCCAACCGATATTGTGAAAGCAATCTTTGGTGGGATTTTCGGGGAATTAGAATTTCCAATAAAATCGTTCGTCATTCCAAATACATTTTATAATCAATTTAAAATTGAAAGGTTTAAACATAAAATTTTATTAATTCAAGGCTTTCTTGATCAAACTATTACTATTTTATATTACTGGCCTTGAGTTCTAAATTCAAATAAATTAACATTCTTTCAATAGTTGACTAACTTACATATGGAACTGAAAGCTGTTACCGTTTACGTCGATATAGTCTGTCGCAGTTTATATTGCAATTTAGTTATTTATTTATTTAAGGATTAATTACTATAAAACATTCATATTGCTTACAAAACTAACAGGAATGGCAAAACCTTAACCTTTTGGTCATATGATCACCCAACAGGGACTAGCCAGTTCTAGGGTGGACAGGACTCTAATATTACAAAAATATGTAAAAGTTTTAGTAAAATGGTAATTAAATAAATCGTGGCACAATAGGCATAGCAACATTTTAAAATCCCCCCAAAACGAACAGACAATAATTGATCTGTTGGAAGACCGTTTTTTTGTCTGATTTCTCCATTAATAGCGTTTTTTTACGTATTTTTTCGTATGAATTAGTGAAACAAGAATAAATTGCATAAACAAATAATAAATGTGGTATATTCATAATATACAGGCCGCTTACGTATATTGTATCAGGCTATTTTAATCCTTAATTTAAAAAACTTGACATGACATTAATTAATTCGTGGTGTGAGATGACGACGAAACATCTCACACCTCGAATTAAACTTTCGAGAAATGTCC